>OZ026522.1:28765237-30000237 GCA_964019695.1 Loripinus fragilis
ACAGATGCATAAAATAGCCTGCTTTGATTTATCTGCCCTTCAGCTTTTGAAAACAGATAATGGTTAAACACCTTTTTAGAATAAAATGTAAGGTGGTGTAACACTGTGACTCGATAAAATGTAAGATATTGTAACTCTGTAACTTTTCAAATTTGGGTTGTCCTACATTTCTTGTTGAGGATCGACAATCGTAAGCCTCACTGGTCTGATTTTCATGTTGTTTGATCGGCAAATCATTGGACTTGTTATTCACAATATCACGGAGTAAAATATTTGGGTCAAAAAGAAGGAAATAGCATTTTAGTAAGAGTAGCGAAACTTTTGCGTTTAAGTATATATTGATAATGCAGCTGTCTTCTATTATCCGTATACATTAAAATCGACCACACCTGTAGAACTGCTACTGTAGTGTAGCCCTTTAAATGGAACACTGTTTTTCGGCAATAACATTTAATCTAAAATGCCAATTCCAAATATAATTGGAGAAATATATTTAAACCAAAAAACCCTAATCAAAAATAGTTTTTGAAGTTTGGATACGTTTTCATAAAGGCGGTGATAGGATGAAATTTTAACATCCTTAATCTTATATGCCTTATAATATTCCCTTCTAGTACTTTGAGCGAAACGGATCACTGACTATAAGTTAAACATAAAGTTATGTATATACTTACATAAACAAATTGCAATTTTAAATGTAGCTGCATATTGGTGTGTGTGCTGTTTATCTACCTAGTCGACAATGTTTTGTTTATTTCCAACGGTGTCACAAAGATGATAAATGAAAATAAATTAAACATCTATGCCTACTGCCATAAAGGCCCTCTCATTTGGAACCCCTTGGTCAAGCTATTCCATGATTAAGTATGCTTATTTATCCCATCACTCCCACATGTCTGATGTAAGCACAACAGGCATATATCTTTCGATCATATAAAGTAACGGTAACAGTAAGAATATAAAATTAAATGCTGCTGTTTGTGTGTTGATTTAGATGCCTGTCCATCTGTTATTTTATTCGTAGTTCCATGACTGTGTCAGTCTAATTGTACGCTCGCACATACAGACACATGTACAAAACATACAGATGGCTAGAAAGTCGGAAGCAGACAAAATGACAGTGTTCTGTAGACACTAAATACAAAAGTAACCCATTAGTGTTTAATTGTAAGTAGCTTGGATTTCATTGTAAACCATACCAGTTGGTGCCTTCAAAACGAAAATCGTCTGCCTGTAATCACTAATGGACATTTTAGAAATGAGCAAATACTGCGAACTCCATCCAAGTGTTTTACACTGACAGTACAAAATGGGTTATGAAATGGTATTTTCATACCAACAAAAACTAAGTTGATTTATTTTTACAAGATATCAGAGCATTAAGAATGATATCATTCTCCGCTGAAATTTAAATCTAAATTAGGGTTTTGCTATTTCTATGCCCATGCAAACTCTCAGTGTGAAGTTACTTTTTATGTTAAATTCTAGAAACGAAAAACTATGTTCTATTTGTAGTGCCATACTACAATAGTGCGAGGTTTCTTCACTATGCGTTTCATTTGGGGAGTCGCGCATCGTCGCAAAATTAAACTTCCGACCGTATTTCCGACGATATACCTCCCCAAATGAGTATTTTGAATACAGTTATCCCCTAAATGTATCGCCTGTCTAATGAAGACCACGCTACAAACTGTGCACCACGAACCACGCACCAAGACAAAACAACTACTATGCCACCTCGCGTTTCTTCGTAAAGCTGGAAACTATTAAAGGGGGACCTATTAAAAACAAACATCTGGTTCCTTTAAAAAGAAGTCCTCAATCTGAAAAAGGTATTGTCTGAGTAAACAATCTGCTTAGTAGACTCGCTTTGATATATACTCCTCAAAACAATTAAAGGACCCAGATTTTAGAATGCGAGTATAATTAGCTCAAACATTTAAATTCTGTAAAACTTAGCCCAAAGCTTTCTATTTGTTATGCCCATAAGTCAATAATCATTATTACTGTTTTCCATGCCTAATTCTGCCATGACTGTGTCTCAAATGAACATACCCTCAAAAACACACTTTCAAAAGGCAGTGGGTGGGGTAAAGAAATTCTTCTGTGGTCATTCGAGTAGAATGAAAGTGACATCAAATTAAACTTTGTTTTAAACAGTACAGCTTCCATGCAAAAAAATCTTCAAGCAGTTTCAATATACTGGTAAGCAAGCATTTTCATCTCTGACAATGGAGTTTTGACATTGTTTTGTTTTCTGAAAACAATGTGTGTACTTGGCCATCAAGAATCAGATTTTCAATCGTCATTCTATGCCTTTGAGTGTAAGAAAGATGTCCCGACGAATTGTTTAAAGATTGTCACAGGCAAACGCCAAAACCAGTTGTCTGAACCCATAGTCTGGCCATTACGCCGCTGCCAAAAGGGGCAATTTTCTCCCACAGGAAGAGGTGGGTGGTATCGACGGGATTAAAACACCATACAATCATGTGAAAACAGAGATTTCAGCATCTAAAAGCATTTTTCATTCATTTCATGAAGTTCTGTGGTCCATGAATCACACACAAAAAATGACATTCCAATGCATTTAGGTCAAGTTTTAAAATGACAAAAAATCCTTGCTAGTAACATTTTCTACCATTCTCTTCTTCCGCGCCACTTGGCAATTGGACGTCAAAGATGTCTGAAAAATTAAGGCTAGATCGTAAAATTGGTATTCAAAATACGTTCTACACAAAATGCATCAATGTTATAATTGATAGCAGTGGTCCTTCAATTATTTTGAGGAGTATACGTATCATAAATATACTTCAAATTTCTGCACATGTATTGTCCTGTAGTAAATCATACTCACTTACTATTTTTAAAGAATAAATACAGTCCGGTCATTCAAAACAACATTGTCAGTGTGGTTTATTTCAAGTGAGAACAGTTAAAATCGTGTCTACTCAGAGCCTGTCTGGGATCATACAATGACGGGGCATTGAGATAAATCCCAATGGTTCCGCATACACAAGCTGTTGTGAAAATTACCAAAAATAATCTATCCATCACCATAGCAACATAATTCCAATCCTCTTCCTCCTGAAAATCATACAAGAAATATGTTCTTAAAAGGGTAACCTTTGGAAGCAAAGACTGCACCAAAGAACTGAAACTAGAGTGTGCATATTTCCTGGGCCAGACTAGCTAGTTTCTGCCATTTAAATCCCATTACTCATATGCACTACATAACGTTATTATTAATAATATACCGAACTGAAAAAACACAACTATTTAAAGAAGCTATATTTTCTAAGATTCTAATAAAATTATTTCGTGCTCAATTGATTGCTCATACATCAAAAAGCCGACCAGAGCCCAATTTCGTATAGTGGTAGACTAATTAATACCTAATTGAGATTTACCATTGGTTTGGATAAAATCTTGCGAGAACTGTTTAAATCTTGTCAATACATACATTCTACTAAAAACACTCTCGGCCAGAGCCATCTGTGCTAAACGCATCATCTGTTTATTTCCAACGGTGTCACAAAGATGATAAATGAAAATAAATTAAACATCTATGCCTACTGCCATAAAGGCCCTCTCATTTGGAACCCCTTGGTCAAGCTATTCCATGGTTCTAAACCAGGTTGGACGGTGTGATAATGTTCCCGAGAGTATTTCTACACTCAGCTGCCCAATGAAACTAGTTTGTTTTAGTTTGCAATCATGATTAAATGGATAGCTTTGACGTTTTATTCTGAATGTCAAAATCAACGCCCTTTAAAGTACTTCTATAGCACATGTCATTAATTTGTTTGCTTCGTGAAGAACGGACTTTGAAAATTCATTAGTTAGCTACAAAAAAATCCAAATCTTAAAAACAAATGTCCTTGAATAGAGCCCATGACGTTAAGAAAAGTGTTTTCATATGTTTTATGTTTAACGTCAAATTTTACTGTACATATTTTTACGTTTCCGGGAAATCAAACTGTCAGGAATGGTCAGGAATATACCTAATTGAGATTCACCATTGGCTTGGATCAATTCCTGCGGGAACTGTTTAAATCAGGCCAATACTTACACTCTACTAAAAACGCCATCGACCGGAGTCGTCTGTGCTAAACGCATCATCTGTGTTAAACGAATCGGGTTGGACGGGGTGATTATTGTCCCATTTCGAAATTAAATAATGTATATTAAATCAGATGTGCACCTAACTTAAGAACTTCAACGCCATAAGCTGACTTTAATTGTCACATACAAAGTATGTCAAAAATAAAACGTCACGGCTTAAAGAATTTTAAGGTAAATGCCAAATATGAACACCCTAGGTCAAAAGATGAAAGAGAGCTTCTCATTACAAGCCGTAAGACAGATTTTAGTATATGTGAACCCGTGTGCAAATACATCTGGGTGAATATTCCCTCCCATGTGTAGTTAAAGGTAATATTTAACCTTTCATCCAACAATTAATACGGACAGTTTGAATGTTCAATTTTCAATCGTTTTTCGAGATACGTAAAAATTATAAACTGAACAATTTTGCCATGCCTCGTAAAAATATTAAGAAATTTATTCTGGTTTAGAACTACGTGTACATTGGAACAGTTAACACTTTCTATGTGTACGAGACTTGTTTCATACATGTATTTATTTGAACAGATGTGAATTTCACTTTTTATAGTTGCATATAAGTAAAACAAATAAATTCGCTTTCTCACGCGTGATGGACGGGTCCCTGGTATGACCAAATAGACAAAGTGGTAATTTAAAGCATATCCATGACACGGAGCCCCGTAATACACACCCACCCAATAATTTCAAAAGCTAAAAAGGGTGTATTATTCATGAAAACGCGTATTTAAGTATGCAATTTTCTTTTAAGTTTTAAAAAATCAAAAAAATTAACTTAAAATAATTATTAGTACATATCACAGATGTAACACAATTTTCCATTGGCTATATAAGTACAACGTTCAGATTGCTATGTGATGGTAGTTACACGTGTGGGCACGCGCTTTCACGTGACAGTGGACAGATCACAATCGCAAGATAGTACTAGCTGTTGAAAGCAACCATTTAAAGCGGACAGCAATGTTTTAGTGATATTATATCTTCAGTAAACAGAATCTCGTTTCATTCTGCTATACCAAAGGCATTTTTATTGAATTTAAACATTATCAACTGCGTTTAAATGACGTCTCTCTGCAAAATATAGTATGTGACGCCATGAAGGTTAGCTGTGGAAGACAAAATTTGGCGTCACTTTAAATAGAGATGCAGTTGTTTGAAGTACTTAAAACAGTAGATCTCTAAGTTCGGATCAATATCAATGTCTATGGACTGCCCTTGGGCCTGTCTGGAGTTATGGTGCATAGAGCCACGGTTACTATTGGTAATAGATTATTTTACAACGACAAAAATGGATTGAAGTGTTCTATTCGTCAATAAAGTGCTTACCAACTTACCAAACTATCGTCGTCCTCTTGTCTCAAATGTTCAGCTATGGTCTTTACATCCCTGATTCGCTCCTGTAAAGCATTGGATAAAACTGGTGATCTACGTTTGCGTACATTTTCATAGCTTGGTGGCGGGGGCCTATCGTCTGGTGCAAGTTCCAGTGCATGCACACATGGATTTACTTCCTTTGCGTCTGTGTCCTCCAGGCTTTGTAGGGCAGCAACAATAGTTGCTGATTTGTCCAGTCCCGGACGCTCCATACAGAGGATTCTTGGTAATATTTCTGTAAATACTCGACGTGTCCAGGTTGACATCTCATGCGTGGAGGGTGATCGGAAACGTATACTAAGCGTGTAAACTGTCAGGAAAATTGACATGGACACTACTATCATTGTAAAAAGTAAATATTTCCCTATTAAAGGTATCACAATAGACGTAGGCGGATTAATATCAGACAAAAGCAAAAAGAACACAGTCAGTGCTAAGAGAATAGATATAGACAGCGTTATTTTCTCACCACTGTCTGAAGGAAGGTAAAATACGAGCACTGTTAATGCCGAGATTGCAACACAGGGTAATATCAAGTTAATTGTATAGAAAAGCGTCCGCCTCCTTAGCGTTATATTGAAAGTTAAATCTAAATAGGGTTCCTTACAACATGGGTAAAACTTTCTGCGGCGACTTGCTGTAACATTGATAATATCCCACTCCACATTCTGCCCATATTCGCACAAGTCAACGCCTTCTAGGATGACTGTGAGATTGTCACTGACAAATGTGCCCTTATGCTGCCATATATGCTGAAGGTCAACTTCATCACCATCATGCGTCCAACAGCCAAATTTCATAAAACAATCTTGTTGGTCAAAAGGAAAGAACTCTACGTTGATTGGACAGTAGCTCTTATATATTGCCGGTGGCTCCCATACAATGTCACCTGTGTAGAAGACGGTTGCTTTGGTCAGAAGTGTTATCACAAATTCACCATCCGCACTGAAAAAAAACATCAATAACAACAAATAAAAACAAAAACGACTGTGCTATTTCATCTCATTTAAATGGTATAATGGTCTTTAATAATTTTGAGAGAAAAACGGATCCTTCAGAAATAGAAAACTCGGACTAAAGAGAAAAAACAATGAAGTGGCGAGTAGTGATAGGTAAAGTAAAGCATTCAGTGAAAATGTAAGAAATAATCGACGTGTATAATTACAATTCACTTACTGAATACGAGGTAAACACGTTGATATCAAATAGCCGCATTACATTAGAAATAGTGAGTATGACCAGAAAATACCACAATCACAAACTGCAGACAAACCCGTGGCATCGTGAGTCACACAACAATCACGAGACACCAGGAAAACAAACAAAGCAAAGCAACAAACCCTTCCTTCCAAATCGAGATGACTGCTAAACTAGAATGGACACAAAGTAACGCACAACAAAACATAGAACGATTACAGAATCCCACATTGGTAGTAACAATCAACAACGAATCAACAACAGCAGAACCACCGCCTTAGAACGGACAGCAGCCAAAGCCACTGGGGGCTTAAATGCATTTTACTGGTACCAAATATTCGCCCTAGATTCCGCTGTTGTTGAAGCACAAAAAATGTTAAGCCCGCTTGGAGGATTCCTAACTATTCCAATGTATCATCATAGAGAAATGATATAATCAAATTAACGCACTATGATGTAACAGAGAAAAGGGCTCACGACTCAGCCACAGCCAAGCATCAATCCTACGATTCAAGCTTTACGCCAGGGCCGTCATTGAGTCTGAGGCCTGACCCACCGTCGTGCAATGAAAGAGGAAACGATAGCTATAAACCGTGATTGGGTTTACAACCAGGCATGCAGACTGTCGCATGATATCCAAGTTATATCCAACTTTTTGTATAACGTTTGATAATCTTTTTAAATTGGTCACTAAAATTAGGGCTTCCGACAATTATTTTGAATTTATAAACTAAATTACCATAAAATATAGGTTCTGAATTGCCCTGTTGCAGAAGAGTTTTTAAACTTATATTGTATTTAACAATTAACTCTGAGTGTCTATGGTAGAATTTAGAAAATGATTTTCTATTTTTATGATATCTATAACCTTGTTTTTATAACTTAGCAGTCAAAAATAGGTTTCGGTTGTTGAAGTCGTCAACATTAGAACTCATTCTCGCAAAACGAATTAGTTGAGAAATAGGAAGGGGAGCGAGGAACATCTCCATCAAGAAATGGGAAATTTACTATTTCAAAATTATAATTATCCCATTTATCACAAATCTTAGATGAAACTAAGTTACCGTATAGCATGACATTATTTTGACCTTGATCCTTGTCTCTAAGGTCACACCAGCAATCCTAAACCATTGTTGTCATACAAAAAATAGACAACCAGTGGACCAAATATGAACCACGTACATCTAGTAAAAATGTGGGCGTTACAAGCCATATACAAAGATTATAAGTAGTTTGACCTTGAGTTTTGCATCAAAGGTCATACCAACAGTCCAAATAGTAAGCGAGTATGACCAGGAAATGCCACAATCACACACTACATCCAACCCACAGTATGGTGAGGAAGAAGCAAAGAACGACACCAAAACATGACACCCAGAAGACCACAAAAGTAAAGCAACGTTCCCCAGGTGGATAATTGCTAAACGATATAGGAAGGGCACAAGGTTCATTCACAACAAAAAACGCAAAACCCCAACAAACAATGGGAGAAACAATAAGTAAACAACAGCAGAACCACTGCTTTAGAACGGACAGCAGCCAAAGCCACCTGGTGGGACATCCATTAATTTTACTGGCCAAATCTTCACCCTAGATTGTTGAAACATGTAAAACAGAACACATGTAAACACAGTAACACAAATAAATACAAGAATGCAATTTAAGTGAAACAATCAACCAATTGGGATACACAGATGACGAGGGTTGTCCCAGAAAGTCGCAGACTTTTGTAATAACACGAGACTGTGTATCAGGAATTGTATGAAATTTGTATGATATTTTAAATACACCACATAAACATTTTGCACAGATATGGGTGGAATCACTGTTTAGATAACAATGTAATGAGCCTTTACTTGACAGGGTGTTGGCGTGTGAGGAGCACTTCGAAATTTTTGTAATAAAATTCATCTAGTCAAAATATTATTGTACATACAATTATATTTTGCAGTTGTATTTCACACAATGTATTACCTCCTCAACAAGGGACTACTCAAGGTATAGTGTTGGTAATTTGAAACAATTCCCACCGTCGGCATTGATTTTATAGAAGATTATTCATGCCTACTACATTTTCATTTTTCAGAAAATGCAAACGTTATAAGAACGGTGCGGCGCAAAAAAATAGACTTTCAATATAATTTGGCTAATTAAACTCACAAAATCACGTTCTTCTAATGTTAACTAATTGGCTGAGTAGTCACTAGTATCGTAAAATGGATTTCGTGCAAATCTATTTTAGTAATACCGATAAAACACGCTCCTTTTCGTCATTTTAACTAAACATATGTTATTTTGCTGTCAGTTATTCTAATAGTAAATATGTTTTCTTGTATGAACTCTAAAAGATCGCGCTTGTTTGTTTGCTAAACATACCTAAACTAAATATTAAGTCATTACTTGAAGACTTCCTTTACAAACAGTTTGCAATGTTGATAGAGTTAGAGCTTATATAAAAGAAGTTTAGACAATACATTTAGCCACCCCTCTCTGAAAATATAGCAAAATAATTTGCGACGTGCTCCACACACGCTGACACACAGTCAAGCCAACGTTCATAACTTTGTTATTTAAACTGTGATTCCACCAATATATGTACAAAGTGTTTATGAAATGTATATAAAAATATCATGCACATTTCAGAGAATTCCTGATACATAGTCTAGTGTTATAACTAAAGTCTACCACTTTCTGTGACAACCCTCGTAAATGACACAAAATACTGTATTTTAAAGCAAGAAAATAAATTATGAAGTAACAACGACAGAATCGCCGCCTTAGAACGAACAGTAGCCGCAGCCACTAGGGGGAGGGACTTGAATCTATTTTACTGGCCAAACCTTCGCCCAAGATTCTGCTGTTGTAAAACACAAAATAAACTAAGCTCGCATAGAGGAGAACCCCCTTCCCGCCCCAGTTAAGAGACGGTGGGCTCAGAAAAAAACATTGTTGACATTGACACACCTTAGACAATGAGGGTGCAAACTATGATCCACATATATCAGAACATGTACGAGATTAACCACCCAACAAGCCATACAACCCAGATTTAATTATTTTGACCTTGGCCTTTGACACCTGGAATCCAACAGTTTTCTTGTCATCTATTCACCTCAGGCAAACATTGTTCCAAATATGAATATCCTCTGTAAAAAAGTAAGAGGGGTTGGCAAGTTTGAAGTCACACAGCCTGATTTAATACATGTATATTTTAACTTGACATTAACCTTTCACTCAAAGGGCATATTGACAACCATTGCACAGAATATGAAAAACCTCGGTCAAATCATGGACTAGGAATTCGTGTTACAAGCCGTAAGACAGATTCTCAGTATATTTGGCCATGACCTATAGCAATGATCTGGAGACATTGTTGTTGCAATCTACATACCATAAACAATGATCGTTCTAAATATGAACACCTTCTGTCAAACAATATTCGCGTTACAAGCCATACACTGATTTTAAGTATATTTTTATTGTCATCCGAAAATGTTGATTTGATTGGACTTTTGAAAAAAGCTTTAAACAGTAAGTATGTGTGTGAATATGAAATGGCAAGGTATATCAGAATGTGAGCAAAATTGTAGCCATTTGTTACAAGAGAGTTGTTTTATTGATTAAATAAGCAACACCTAAACTTGTCAAATATTGCATCATTCTGTCGTGATCATAATCATAAATTGTTTTGGGTCATGATCCAATCTGGTAATTGTATGTGTAAAATATGTTGGTGGAATTAAGGTTAAAGGCAATACATATGTTCATCACAGAAGAAATATTTCTAGATTTCCAGAATCTATTGATCTTATTTCTATGTTATATATTCGTCATAGAAGTAAACAATCATATAGCATAATTATGCAAAAATTGAATTCGAGTCATTCAACAAATAGCGAGAGTTGTCTTCAGTTGATTTAACACAGCGACAAATTGACCAGTAAAATATAATTAACACAATTCTCACATCCCTGTTGGTTACGACTGCTGTCCATTTTAACTGTGTTGTTGTTGTTGGTTCATTGTTCTTGTTGCGGGCTCTTATGTTTTGTCCTGGTAGTGTGATTTAGTTCTTTGTGCCATTTAAAGTTTGGCAATCATCTCACTAATGGTAGAATTATTTCTACTGTAATCATGCTTTCATTTGTTTAATGCTGTTGATTACCCTCTTAGATGAGCAATCATCTCGCTAAGAAAGAGAGAGTTGGTTGCTTTACTTTAATTGTATTCATGCATTTATACGTGCGTCTCTGTTTGTCTGTGACCCGATGGCTTTTCCTCTTTTAGCTATGGGCTGGTATCTAATCTGTAATTGTAGGATTTCCTGGTTATATTCACGCGTATTTTACATTAAGATACTGCCGTCAGGTTGTGTGTCAGCATCTTATCTTTGCATGGGATTCATAAAAAAAGTGGGCATGAATGAAAAGTGAAAAGTGAGCTCCATGCCCAGCCAGGATTTGCTTCATACGACAACCCTATATTTAAGAAACATGGCCAGGCAAGCATATAATCTCATATGTCTGATTACAATTTGTCATTCCATTTGTTCTGGTGTATGTCTTGTCAATATTACGTTTACGACATAGCCATTAGCGTGAACCATTCAATGATGAATTAAACCTAGCAACCATGTCCTTTTCGAACTTTTTGCCATTGCCTTTGTCTATCAATTTACATATTTTCTCTGCCAATTTCCTGTGGGAAAAGATACACAGCTTAAAGAAAATACCATTAAACATGGTGGTCAAAAATGTACATCCTTGCACTTTAAAGGATAGTTTAAGTAGAGAGGAATGCAAAGATCAGAAATCGATAAAATCAAGTAACATACCTGACACAGAACACCATATGGGCAAGTGACTAAAACACAAGAAAACACCACACACAAGAGAGTCAAGAGGTCAGCCCCTTCCCGGCAGGTGATCACAAGTCTGCAAGGAACAGACAAGTCAGCATAACAATGATAAACATGAAGCATAAATAACATAAAGGATACACAAACAAAGGACAGCCTTGGAACAGTCCGCAAAAAACACTGGAGGGCTTAAACATGTTTAACGGTTCCAACATCACCCTGTCAAGTCACATGGATGCTTGGCTCGCATGAAAGATCCCTAACGTATCGATGTATCATCTCCAAGTACATACAAATCAAGATATAAAAAGGAGATAAAACAAAGATAAGGACTCAACAGTACATACAGTTAAGTCAAACTACAATTTAGCGGTTACTTGTACATTGTGATAGCAGCACATTCATGAGGTGTAAGAAGCATGTTTTCCAAATTGTTGTATTATAGGAATTCGGAAAGCACATGCTTGTCCTTATATCCTAAGATATAACAGCAAATGTAAACTTCAGCCTACGTATACTTACTTGTTGTAGAGAATAATGTCAGGTCTCCATAGATCATTAGAAGGTATGTGTGTCATTCGTATGCCACCAAACTCGTTTGGATCCCAAATTAACCGTTTGTCTACCCATTCATGTCGCAACCACAAGTTTGATGTAATTATCTGGTTCTTTTCAGACTGAAATATATACATTCCATATCCATTTTACTGCAAATTCGGAAAATTTCGCGGATAGCGGTAAAAGACATATTTACGACGTTAAAAATTCGCGACTAGGGCATAATTTTTTTCCTATATCAGTAAACGAAAGAGTGATTTCGCCATTTTGCTATGGTAATATTTTCACGAGTCTTCGCATCCGCAAAAATAAGACCCTTTGTGACAATATCCGAATTTATATTATTTATTCCATGCAAATTGATACGGTAGGTTTTAGATTTCACCCTTGATAAATTTCACGAGCAGGGATCTCTGTACTATTCTCTTCAGCTCTTAATTGTGGAATATAATTTTCATAAAATAAGTTTTGGTGACAAGCTTGGAATGTTCAAGGCCTTATTTTTTTTATTTGGCTCAGGCAAACCAGTCAAAGCCTTGCATTGCGATTGTGTATATACTTACTTGCCTTTTAACACAAAACCCAAAACTCACAAACGTAACAAAGTGCTCCGTTTGTGGAAGATTCACCTGATTTATACGTCGATAAAATCAACAAAAATACCAATTATGACAACAGATGTAATAATTGCACATACATGTTAAATACATTTTAGTGACCTATGATAAATTCTAAACAGCCATGACTCAAACTTTGAATATAGAAGGTGTTATTGTGTGACTATACCATATACTTATCTCTTTTTAACAGGACATGGGTGGTTGTTTACAACTGCGTCTAGATATTTAACATACCCATATAACTCTGTGGTTATTAGCTTGCATCTCTGGTGAACTCAGAACAACCATACCAGCCTTAATCATGCTGCAGGTTATTACCACTAAAGCGTTCAGAAATATTAGGAAAATACTGGTATGAATTATGCAGTGGTGTTTGTAAGCTTGGTTATTAAAGGCCTACTTATTGTTTAAACAGAATGAGAAGTTAGATATATTTTATGTTGCGCAATAATACAAAAGCGTCAGCCTAGAAGAAAGTGATCAATCACCTAGGTTACCACTGATACAGCTATTAGTAAGAGCCACGTTATAAGAAATAGTAAGTGAGTATGATCAGGAAATCCACAATCACAAACTGCGGGCAAACCCGTGTCATCCTGAGGAAGAGCCACACAACATTCACGAGAAACCAGGAAGACAAACAAAGCAAAGCAACCAGATCTCTCTTCCCCATCGAGATGATTGATGTATTGCAAATGTCAATAAAACATAACAACCTGAGTAAGAGGATTTTCCATTTTATCCTGTCCCCTTTTGCTAAGCAGGCGGGCAGGTTTGAGTCACAGAAAGCTTTCTCAGGACCTCACCCACGACCAAACCCAAACCTATATCACCACCAAAAATAGTTCTCCAACAGTAAATCATAGAGAAAACGCCATGACACAATCACTGCTGTTTGAAAATGTGAAGCCATTAACCTATTTATGCCGAATGTATTTTCCCATCCGTATCAATTAGACGAGTCAATTTCCTATTTTAGGCTTGCTGGGTGGTATTTTTCATTTTTATTCAAATTTCAAAAGAAACTTATGTAAGCAAACAGTGGAGAACCTGATCATACTCCACGATTTGCGGCGTCTGATCTGGTTTTGCACTTTTTGCCGATTTCCCACATAAAGCTATGCTTATGGAAGGTCCAATAATAAGAAAAAGGTGTACTAGTTATTATTTTTCTGCCATCATATCATGCACTAACAGCAGAATCATTTTTGCCCAACCTACCCTGGGATTTTCATGACTATAGAATCGTTATAATCATGGCTATAGAATAGTTATAATGCAAAATGGGAGATTTACCCTATCCACTGAGTAGGAATAAACGGACAATATCGATATGTGCTCGATTAATCATTTGCTATCACATGTGTGGTCATTTGATACGTGTATTTATCTCATGACACTAAGACACGAAATAACAGCGACATCTTCATGGTCGTGTCATACATTTAAAAGTATAGAGGGTATTCACCTGTTTCGTCGAATAGGCCTTTTATTTCTTCGTGCGAAATAGAACAATGTCTTAAAATACACTTTATCACTCACCTCTTTCATTGAATACACTCGAATTTTCTTTTAATTCCTCAATGAAATACATGAAATAAATGTACTTTAGTGACACTAATCTTACAGCAGTTAATTATAAAGTAAAGAAAATGGTCTGAATAGACCACACGCTAGAGACCCACTGTACTCGAACAGCGCAGTCATCGCGTGGTGGTTGCAGTCAACGAGTGCACAAAATAGTGTCCCTAGCTGTTTAAATGGGTAATATACGCAAACAAAAAAGAAACGTCCGATTTTCATGGTACTGTATTTTTCGATCCAGCTAAGATGTTGCAACAAAAATAAAACCAAAATGTTAATCAAACGCCCGACACACAAAAAGTGCTAATTATTTGATTTTATCTTTTGATCTTGAAGGGTTATTAAACCGAATGTGCACATAGCTTTTTCCATTATCATCAGGAAGTTAGTCATCACATTTTACGTTAAATGGCAACCAGAAGCGTCCGACGATGAAAAACATCTAAAAATCCCAAGTCTGCTTATTGAACGAGCGAAATTGCAGTTCCAAATCTTTCATTTACGAAATTATCTAAAATTACCTCCCTTTGAATTAAACAAATAAAGAATTTCTAGCGATAAGGCGTGTACTCTCCCTAAACGAGACGTTCGTTTGTTGTTTTTTTTTTTGTTGTTTAAATAACGACTGGAGAAACTAGGCACATTCAACAAATATATATAGACGAGCCGTCGATGCACCATTGTCCCCAACTTGTATATTTAAAACGGGGTTTCCTTCATGTATGTAATAACTCACTTCTTATTGAATGAGAATTTATTTCGGTCATCAACTGTGCTTGTTATTCAGTAACATATATGGGAACTAGACCGTTAAACAGGGAACAACGCTATGTACAGTAAAACTATTTATACAGTTGATGTACAATAAAAACGACCACCTTGCAAAGTGGTCTATTTTGTCAGATATTTAATGTCTTCTTTCGCTTATACAACCCCTTTCCCCCCCTAGACCCAAGACGCCATTTACATATGTTATGTATTTGTATAGCGACATTTAATTGTCCAAAGGGCATCTTGGGTCTAGGGGGGGGGGGGGAAGCATCTAAAAACAAACTGAAAGACGCCAGTTTCATCTTTTCAATGACAAACGTCAAAATTTTAAGTATATTTCGTACGCATGCGCAGAAGGAATACCGCAAAGTTTTGGAAATGAAGGGCACTTATATCCTTAATATTTTAGCACTTTTACTTTTTGAAAACCTGCAAAGGATTTACTAAAACTATCGTCTAAACGGCACCCAGTCTAAAGACGTAAAATGAGGGGTGGGAGTAGAAGGCGCAAGTTTTCACGGCTTTGTAAATGATGGATCGCTTTGAAACCTATTTTGATGCTTTCTATGCATATTTTACTACTGAAACAGTCCAGTTTTAAAAATATTAGGGCAATTTGAAAATTTAGGTTTTGTAATCATGTCATGTTAATTTGTTGTGTTTGTTTATGACAACAATTACACAATAGAGAAAAACAAAAACTTTGGCTGATCTTGGGCATCAAAGGTTTACTAAATCGGTGTTTTATACCCCACCCCTTCCTGCAAAATCATAAGAGAATTTCCATTATCAATTGTTTTGATGCTGATTAGTCCTAGTTACTGTTAAAATGCTTGTGACGACGAAAAATCATCAAATTTGTTCGATTTTGTTGATGATCAAAATGTTGGACCAATAATGAATTTTCTGAGTGTTTTCAAGCACGCTCGTGATCGATGTTTTGTGACGTCAGAGTATGTTACAAACAAATGACTGTGGCAGAAAAAGCAATGCAAACAACTAGCCAGCTTATTTTACGAGAGAGTTTGTTCAGTGATGTTTAAATGTGCTTGAAAGGTGCGGGATTATGACGGACACACAAGCTATTGATGTTGTGACTTTTGATTTTAAGGGTACTCGTGTTCGCTGCTATTTCAGCGGCTCTATTGCTTATCAAATGGATTACTCTTAGATGAGAATCATTTCTAAATGATCAAAGTTTGTAAGTCAATATTTTACTTCTGAAAATATTCATCGCGAATTATTGTCACTTATAAACCCAGCTGTGTATCAGCTTAACAGTTTTTGTGTTTATTGAGTGATAGTCGCTACAGCGCCAGAGTTATGCCAAAAATGTGATTTTTCCTGCAAATTAACAGTACTTTAATGTGAAAAAAAGCTCGAAATCTGAGGCTGGAGCATTTTGAAAGTCATTCAAGCTTTTCAAACTGTACGCATAGTTCTGTACATCGGGTGTTCTGGCCCAGTGGTCGGGTTGTTGACTGCAACATATTGATTTTTTGAGACACTCAACTAGGTACACTATTTTGTGCACTTGTCGACTGCAACCACCACGCCATGACTGCGCTGTTCCAGTACAGTGTTTCTCTAACGTGGACCAGTATCTAATTGATATTGCTATTTAAAACAGAACACATAGTTAAAATGAGTTTTCAAGTCGCATACACAACAAAACAATGTTCATGAAAATTATCGAAATTTCAAAGTGTAATTGTACACTTACCACATCAAGAATCTGAGAGAGACGCAGTCCCAGTTTCACTGTCAGCCTTCCATTAACAGACTCGTCACCGAACGGTCTTATCAGTCGGTTATAATGTCTCTCTTTGATCAGGAAGTGGTGAAGCTGCTGTTCGATGATTGGCTGGAAAGCGGAGACCATCAATTGAATAGGACACGAATACAGCGTGTAAAGTTTCAAGAACCATACTGGGCCCGTCATTTTCGTTCTTCACATTGTCGGTATACGGAAACACTAAAATAGTATAAAATGTAGTTTAACACATTATTACATGGGATAGAAGCAAACAGTGCAGACCAAGATCAGACGCCACACAACGCGGCGTCTGATCAGGGTCTCCACTGTTTGCTTGCAGATTATTCTATCAAAATTTGAAAAAAATGAGAAATACCACCCAACAACCCTAAAAATGGAAATGGACTCATCCAATTGATATGGTTGGGAAAATCCATTCGGCATAAATGGGTTAATACGAGTATCAGAACACACACGCTGTACCGTTAGTTAACTGAAGTTACTTCTGTATTCTAAAACCACTGACAATTGATAACAAACAATGATATAGCTAAAGTTAGCTGCCAAATGATAAAAAGACAACCTACTGTTTTTATTCAAATAATACTTTTATGCGACGTACAAATATATTTTCTGATTCGAAGCAATCCTTTAATGAACCTTTAGATTTTTGCAACCGTCTGATACAAATATGATTGAAAATTGCCAAGCTCACTTGCCCGTGCATTACGCTTCGAACATCGAGCCCATTCGCCAGAAGTGACACTAGTGTTGTGGTTGACAGCGAGCCACACACGAGTCGCACGTGCAAAACATCCATTGGTAGACTGGTATCAGACCAGTAAATAGAAAAATAGTAAAATATGTGCACATATATATACAGGCATATAACCCTTTGTAAAAATTTTCACTGACTTTCTTCGTTACCTGTATTCTGAGCAATGGAGAAGTAATAAAGTATCATATATTTATCTCTGTAGTAGTTATAGAACTTTCAGATAGGGCCTAAAGACAGGCTACTCCATTGGCTGTCCGTGTTCACGCTGGCTGTTCCGCTTTTCCGTTTCACACTCCGACAAAACCGTTAATACGATTTCTTATTAAATACAGAAATGTTTTGTTTCCTAAATTATAAAATTAATAATTTTAATATTTAAGATATTTATAATAAAATGTAAATATATGCAATTCATTCAATTTTTGGAATATTCACGTTAACTTTGCAAGAGACCCGAAGTATTCATGCTTCCATGAACATTCCAAAAATTGAATTCATTTCTTAAATATCATGTTTCGAAACGGATTGGCCGATTGATACCGTTTAGTAATTTGGCTCTTTATAATTAGGGCCTGCTTTGCTTGCAGTGGATGCGAGGCTAAAGTATATGTATCACTGCAGCAGCTACGAGCAGAAATAGAGGATCTTACGAGTGCTCATTTTTATATTGAATTTATTAAACGAGTTGGGGAAAAGGGGTAAAATGCGAGGCTTACCGAGCATTTTATCTCTTTGTCGCAACGAGTAATACAGGAGCACGAATGTTAGACTATTTTTGTCATATGGCCCTAAAATGTCTTTGGCTCTTGTTTGTGATGTTTAATTGTGTTTTTGTCACTTTCCCATGTGGTATCCTGCGTTAGGTGTGGTACTTAATTGTATCGATTCCTGATCTTTGCCGCCGTTTTTGAAATTGCGATTTTTGCGTGAAAATGCTAATGATTTTGTCATATATACTCGAAATTATTACAGACGTCAATACATACAGTTACCAAAATATGTAAACCACTAGAGTGGTTCATCGATTTCAATGCATGGCTATCGCCCCCAGACGTGAGTTGATATGATAATATACCACATATTGATTCCCTTTGTTACATGTAGTACTGCTACAAAACTTTAAACAAATAGTACCTGATTGTATCGATTCCTAATCTTTGCACCCTTACTTACTTTAAGTAGATTATTATGTTTAAGACAAATACCACATGCCCAGTATGACTTAACACTTTCGCTGCCAAGCACTTCAAAAACCAATACCTCAATGTCAAGCATGTTTCAAGGACTCCTGAATATTGAGGGTTTATGGGTTCAACACAGAGTATCTCAAGAACCACTCAACCTATCGCTGTGAAACTTTCACAGAATGCTGCTAATATATAAACTTTTGTTTGAACCAATAATAAAAAGATAGTCACGTGACCTTTGGTGGCCATTTTGGGAGCCATATTAAAAATATGAAAATGCCTATAAACAACTTTTTCATGCAAAACTAGATAAAACCTCCATCTACATCAAGTATCAAACATCAGGATTTATTTTGATATATTGTTTCATCAGAAATAAATCAAAATATAGCAGTTGAAGGACTTAATGCATCCTGTATATCATCCCCATAGACATGTTTTCGGTATTTTTGATTTCCGCGAAATCTAATGACATTACAAAAAAATTAAAGTCCATTCTTGTACAGAAAATTGCATATACCTCCATATACATTATTATCATGTCCCCTGAACATTTTGAAATAAAGAACAAAGAGTTGCGTTCCTTATAACGGTTAAAAATAAACAGCTATCAACTGTGCCTTTAAATTTCGAATGAGTCGCGTTTGGCAGTGAACGGTAAATTCGACTACAGTCGAGTTTGGCAGTGAAAGTGTTAATGTATATCTTGATTTGATGCAATTTCACTCTCAAAACCTGGGAAGCCTTCTTTTTTTGGAGGAAATTTCATTTAACATTTAATTTGGCAGATACGCGTTTCACTGTCTAATTTAAAACCTTTAAAAAATTTACAGCGAATTATTCGAAAGTAAATGTACACTCATGAAGGAATGACAAAAATCGTACATTTTGACTGATCAATTAGCTTGACGGTAGGGGCTAGTCTACCGTCTCTCTTAATAATAATAATAATAATAATAATAATAATAATAATAATAATAATTATAATAATAATAATAATAATAATAATAATAATAATAATAATAATAATAATAATAATAATCATTGTGTCAAATATGAACACACTCAGTCACACGCATTACTATCCACAAGACAGGGTTTGCGTATATTTGGTATTGACCGTTAACTCCAGTGTCATACGGTCATCTGACACCTTTGTTGTCATCTACACACCATCGACAACCAGTATGCAAATACGAACACCCTCATTCAAACAAATGTAAAAAGAGTTGGCGTTACCAGCCAAAAGCTCAGTTTCAGTATATTTGCCCTTGACCTTTGACCCTCAATGTCATATTGAAACCATCGTTATCATCTACACACCATAAGCAACTATTGTTATAAAAACATGTACGAACACGCTCTATCAAAAATGAAAGAGGAGTTGAAGTTACAATCCCTAAGGATTTTATGTATATTTTACCTTGACCTTTGGGTTAGTTGTTATCTACACACCATTGCAATGATTGTTCCAAATATGAGCACGCTAGATCATAAAATGAAAGGGGGCATTACGAGCCATAACACAGATTTTAAGCATATGTGACCTTGACCTTTGACTCTATTGCCATATCGGTGATCTGAACCCTTCGTTGTAATCTACACACCATATGCAATCATTTTGCCAAACATGAACACCCTCGGTAAAAAGTGAAGGAGTTCGCTTTAAGAGCAACCCATCTGACGGACGGACGGATGAAATATTTCCGACTTTTTTTCAAACTTGCGGCTATAAAAAATCCACCTCCGGAGAGAAGTCAAACTCGGTCGGATGGCATTCATGCAACCGCGTAATGTGTGTTTGTTTTTGTGATGCTTATTAGATTGAAAGTTGTGGTACGAATACATTGTTCCAGTATGCCTTTTATTTGTTGCACTCTGTATCGTGGTAAAATATGTTCGACATGAGCTTCATGTAGCCCCATCTCGTTTGTCGTATCATGCCTTTTCCTGATGATAAGGTACTTAAAGGTATGTACATAACGTTGTGCAGGAAATCAGGAAATGTAGATACCGTCCCTTTAACGCATCAATAATGTTTTCTCCAACTGTTACATACCATCCAAATGTTGCCAAGAGTTTCACTCCTCAGCCACTCCTCGTGAAAGTCGACTATAGAATTAATACAATATCCGTAATCCAAGGTAGCCTGCGTTTCACGAACGATGTACCTTTTCACAAATAATTAACTCATTCTGTATCTATTAAGGCATCGAACTGAAAATTTAATATAACATTTGATGTTCTATTTCCCTAAAATTTCCCGTTTCTTTATATTATGTCATGCACCCGCGTGCTAAATGAAGACGGTTTCTGAAATTGCAGTGATATGAAACACAGTTATGAGAAATTTGCGACTTAGAAGAAATCTAATTAGTTACGTGTACCTAATTAGACTAGATGAGTTAGATTAAGTATAAAATTATATTTTACGCTGGCCACGAAATAAATGATCAGGCTGTACGGTACGCATAATAAAGGGTGTTACTCAAACATCATGTAATGACTACACACTGAAGTCTTTCTAAAAATAAAAGTCACAAAATTCACTTACAGAATTCCTTCTGCTTCGTATCATCTATCAAAATCACATTTAACTTTAAATATAAACACGACTTTATTCCAACAAAATAAAACTACATGTGCATGTAACATGTTATTTTCTGTGTTTTAGTTGCCATGGAAATCAGTATATCAAACCAACATATGTTGTTTGTTGTCAGTATGCTATAATATCCAGGTAATCTTTAGGAGGCTGTGTGTAAAAGTAAAAAAGAAATATAGCAGGCGCAAAATATAATTAAATAGAGGATCTTACACGGCTTAAGAATTATCAGTGCTCATGTTTTATTGAATTTATTAAACGAGTTGAGGAACAGAGATAAAACGCGAGGCTTGCCGAACCATTAACCTCTTTTTCGCATCGAGTTTAACAAATCCAACAATACATGTACAGGAACATGAATGATAGAATATATTTATCATAATATGACCCTAAACGACTACATGCATGAAATCGCGTTTTTAATGAGAACGCTAAGATTTTGCTATAGGAGCTTTTATCGTGACTTACTTCCGGCTCTATAAATAGATTTGGGGTGTATTACCACTATTCCACACAGGCCACGAGTCCCTCGAATCACCAAGGAATCGATAAATGTTAGGATTCGGCTGGATTCGAGGAGACTTGTGAAATTTTCAACCCATTCCGTGATGTTCGATTCAGATACGAAACAGGTAAGAAACAGTTACGAATATTCGCGGGATTCGGCTGGATTCGGCCTAATACCCCTATTCCACACAGGCCCCGAATCCCACGAATTGCCACGAATTGCCAAATATTTGGATTCGTGGCTGAAACGTACTCAGTTCGTGAAAATCGTAACTGAATCGCACAGTCCGTAGTCAGTTCTTGCAATTCGTAGGTCTATCGTGAATTGGGCTCAAAAGGTTTGATCTGTTCAAAATTTTGGCCACGAATTCCCTGATTCGAAAAATCGTGCTTGATTCGTACCAAATTCCTAATGCATTCTAGGACATCGTAACTGAATCGTTATAGTATTCGCAGTGGCTCATTGGTAGAGTGCTTGACTAGAGACCGAGGGGTCACGGGTTCGAGCCTCGCTTGCGTCTCTGCGTTGTGGTCCTTGAGCAAGACACATTTACATGTATCATAGTTTAGTACTGGTTCAACCCAGGAAGACCCGTCCCTGTTTAACTTAAAGATTGTTGATGGGACGTAGAGGACCAAATCAAACAAACAAAACACATAAGAAGCGTCTCACTGAGGTGCGTCATATAATATACTTAAGGAATAAAGAAACGCAACAAACACTTCGAGTCATCGTAAGAATATAATATGATGCAAGTTTTTAGTGCGAATGATATTTATTCATGGGAGCAGTATGTGTCCGTCAAATTACAGCAGGTTCAACGTTATTATCGATTACGTAATCATTTTGGTATGCGCGTAACCAGCCTGGCCCCACGTAGTAAATTGCTGAAACAGGATCAATAAAAGCAAAGTTTGAATCAACCATCGGTTTATTGTTTTAAAAAGTATTGGCATAGATTGTAGATCAAGGAAATGATCAAATGGCAATCATCCTGTAGGATTCTGAAACGGCTAAACGTCATTGACGTCAACTCTGAATACTGCGTGAAACGCGTAAACTTTCTTTTCTATTTGAGATTTATTCATTACAAGGACGTTTTGTTCAAGAATTATGACTTGAGAACTTCAGACGTCAAAAACCCTCAGCTCTGACGTCAAATTCGATAGTACCGTTTTAATGGTTTCCATAATGTTTATGTGTTTTCTAATGATAAAATGGTTCAGTGACAAAGTTTAGGTTACAGTTAACAAGTTTGGTGTTCATTCTCGGCATGTAATCAGGTGCCTTCACTTGCATTATGCCGTGTTTTGTTTGGCTAACGTCAATATAAACACCCTACCAGCGTATTTCTACGGTATCTGAAAAGTCAGTGTTTTCCAAGAAAGCATGTCTCTAGGTTCTAGGGCGAAGGTTTGGTACCAATAAAATGCATTTAAGCCCCCGGTGGATTAGGCTGCTGTCCGTTCTAAGGCGGTGGTTCTGTTGTTGTTGACTTTTTGTTTATTGTTACTCCCATTGTGTGAGTCTGTAATTGTTCCATGTTTTGTTGTACGTTACTTTATGTCCATTCTAGTATTGCAATCATCTTGATGGGGAAGAAAGAGCTGGTTGCTTTGCTTTTTTGTCTTCGTGATGGTTGGGCGGCTCTTCCTCGCGGTGCCACGGGGTTGTCTGCACTTTGTGATTGTGGTATTTCCTGATCATACTCACTTACTATTTTTATCTTATCCCGTATATTCACCAGCGACCAAAACCTGACAGGCTCTAAGTGACGTTTATCGCATATTCACTACCAGTGTGCATCTTGCCATTCAAATCGCGTGTTTTGACGCAATATTTGACTGCATTACCAATATGATTGGACGTTTGTTACATTTGCACATTGTCAGTCGACGCCAAATAACCAAGCATGGAAAATACGGGGTTTCTTGATCTTTATTCTGACGTTAACGTCACATTTTACGTTTTCAAATGTTTTCATCTTGTAGCGTAAATGAAGCGTTAAAATGACGTTTTGGTATTTCATCACAAGCTATAAATACTCAATTAGAAATTTTCAAAAGATATTTCACCAAACCATCATTTAAACACGCAAAAATTATATTTTCTTCTGTTGCGTTTCTTTATTCCTTAAGTATACATTCTTTTTATGTTTTTTTGTCATCTGCTGATATTTTTCAAAGTCAACCAACATCTTTGAAAAATTCTTGCAGGAATACCAATAATTTCAAAAATTGTCAAACAGTTTGGATCCTGATGAGGTCCGGCATTTTGTCGTTTGCAAAGGGTTTCAGCAGACGGAACCAGTAGGCAATGTCACTCTAAATGCTGGGGGTTTTTTTCAGGGTTATTCTTGTCGTCTCTTGACATTTTTTTCAAAATAAACTTTAAAAAACCCTTTCTTCAGGAACAAACAGTTTGGATCCAGATCATGCCTGATGTTTTGTCGAACCTTACCTGGCAAAGATCACCAGCAGACGACAGAATTTGCCGCTGGAAGGCAAAGTGTTAAATATAACTTCTCCTTTCTGTCCTCAAAATTGTCATTGTCACTGTATTTAGAACAATTGTTTACTGTAAACCTTAATTTTCGATCTGTTGTTATGTTGAAAATGAATGAGATATTCTTATGAACATCACAATATTATCTGGATCTTTATTTTTATCTGGCTAAAGGTAAAGAGCTATCTCTCGAGGATCCTTCTCACAGCTGGTATTTATTTAACAAATGGTCTATGAAATTTTATTTTATCACAAGCGGTGAATTCAATGCATATAAAATGTGAGTAAAATTGGTATTTTTCTACAGTGAAAAAATATCGTATTTTTTCACTAGTGACTGATACGATTTATATTTTCACTGTAGAATAGAATAGAACTGTAGCAAAACAAGGCTTTCTTGGCAATTTTGTGACTGGGATTTTTTAACAAAAGGTTTTAAGTGAAGTATATTTGTCAAAAATAACGCTACGCATGTTGTGACGTCAACATCCAACATAATGACGTCACGGTTTGACCTAGCGTAAGCCAGTTTGCAGGTGACGCCGACCGTAAGGCACACTCAATAGACTTTCTTTAAATGCTGATTTCTTGCGTTTCTTTCGTTTAAATATGATTATAAGCCATTTTCTAGGTGCAATCTTTGTATACACCCAATGTTATACCCAATAAACACACTGCAAAAGTCAAATCGAACGAGAAACGACCAAGTAAAAAGTAAGGTTGTGATTTTTGTATTTCCGTTGAGTAAAAAATAAAAAGAAAATTTTCTTTTTTACTGCAAATACAAAATATATTTCATCTCGTGTGGTGAAAATATCAGCATTTTCACTCGTGCTACGCACTCGTGATAAATACTGATTTTTTTCACCGCACTCCATGAAATATATTTGGTATTCACCTCAAAAAAGTAAATATCCTCTATCTATAGCAGTAAAGGGGCCATTAAGCGATTAGCACCAGTATCTGGCAGCTCCCTAGATTGAAGTAGATTTTTCGAGGTTATACAATGTAGTAGGTTTATAATTATCTGTTTCACTTTTCGCCATACATTTTATTGTTGTTCAAACATACAAAATTGTTATCGAGGGAGTTCTTAACGCATTCGATGTATAATTTTGGCATTCGACCTTATTCTAGTGCACGATATTAGGCTGATAGGCCCACATCGAAAGCAAAGACAC
This sequence comes from Loripinus fragilis, assembly GCA_964019695.1. NCBI lineage: Eukaryota > Metazoa > Mollusca > Bivalvia > Lucinida > Lucinidae > Loripinus > Loripinus fragilis. Next base: position 28,790,842 of record OZ026522.1, read on the forward strand.
GAGTCTACTAATGAGAATCAGTCTGCATGTATACTTTTCAAATGAGCGTTTTCGATTGCAATGCTCACGAACACATGCGAAAATGAACGCCATTGACGTCACTCTCGTAACTGTATCTGATTTTATTAAAATAAAGAAGATTGATTCTTTGTGATGATACATTGCAAAAGTTAGGAAGCCTCCATGCGAGCTAAATATTTTTTGCGTGTTTTAACAACAACGGAATCTAGGGCGATGATTTGGTACCAGTAAAATGCATTTAAGCCCCCCCCCCCAGTATCTTAGGCTACTGCCCGTTCTAAGGCGGTGGTTCTGTTGTTGTTGATTCGTTGTTTATTGTTGTTCCCGTGTTTGGTCCTTGTTTTGTTATTCAGTACTTTGTGTCAATCATTTTGATGGGGGAAAGAGGGCTGGTTGCTTTACTATAACTCTCTTCCTGATTTCTTCTGACAGTCAGTGTTCTGTGGCTCTTCCTCGCGGTGCCGTGGGTGGTGATTGGTATTTCCTGATCATACTCACTTGCTTTTTGGGCATAATGTTTCAAGTGCCATGTCATTGTACAGACAGATAGACTAACCGACCGGCAAATATGAAAGGTTGATAGGCTATTTGGCTTAATCAATGCCATTCAATAAAGTGGTCGGGTTAGGACACGTTTCACTTCAGATTAGCCCGGTATCGAACGAGTTGTCTTGTTGTGCGTTTTGAAACGTACAGAGGAGCTGCATTGTAGATGTATTTTTGATAAACCATAATCTACTTTCATTTGTTTGTGCTTTAACAGCGAAGGTTCTGATAAGACTCGTCTGAGCGCTCACATGTTACATTTGTACCTGATAAGGACCATAGAGTAAATTGACCGTCACAATGTAAATGATGTTTACGTTTGTATTTACTATATAAGAGGATCAAATTTTAAAAGAGCATGTTTGACCATTAAAAATTTTTACAGCAATAACTACTGTAACTAATACAAATATACATACAGATACATTTAAACTGAACATACCGTGAATAAATGTGTATTCCTTAGGTTGTGATACATCGTGAAATTCGACATTAGTTTGAACGCAGCGTAATAATTGGGATTTTTGTGTGTGTGTGTGTTTGAAACTCAAATTTCACCGCTTATTTGCTTTTAACAGACGTCTTTCACCAGCGATTTACCCGACTTTTAGCTATTAAAAGACGTCTATCAGCAGCCACTTCAATTACTAAAATATTCCAGAAAATTTTTATTCTCGTATGGTATCCAATTCAGGTGATGGATGGATTACATTCACGTATTGGCTCCATGTTTAATAAAATAAAATTTGGATACTAATCATATATATAAATATTATTTCAAGGGGTTCCAAATTATTTGATACGCCTGCACCTGGCATTTAATACCGAATTGAATTTCCCAGTTCTTTCAACTGGACCAGTCGATTTCTGTTTTAAGGGTTATTTTGTGGTATTTTGCACTTCTATTTTAATTCAAATTTCAATAGAACTTTCTGTAAGCAAACAGTGTGGACCCTGATCAGACGCTGTGTTTTGTGGCGTCTGATCAGGGTCTTGACTGTTTGCCTATGTCCCACAAAAAGGACGCTAGGCTTATATGGGCTTGACTTAGCGAACAGTGCAGTCTGATAAGGGACATTTGTGTCGCAAATCCTGCACATTGTACCTTGTTACATCTACTGTGTTGCTTTTAGAATAAACAACCTCCACTACTCAACCTCAAAACTAATTTCTTTTATCAAACTAGTATCAAAAGACGATGGTGACCTGGATGAGATGGCAAAACGTGGCATCTCAACAGGGTCTTTATTAAAATATAATAAACAAATCAATTTAAAATAGCACACACAATCCTAAAAATACGCACGTTTCACTTTTGATTTACTGTCGTTCGTCGTCAATGTTTCAACCCAAATAAGCCTGGCATATCTTTATGGGACATAGACAAACTGTGTATACCCAGACCAGACGCAACAGAATGCGGCATCTGATTAACGTACAGAATGCTATATTAAAATTTGAATCAAAATGAAAATAAGCATCTAAAATTCATTGTATCGTTCCATTAGGAAAATATATTTGCCTTCAAAAGGTCTTACAGTCACGATACACATTCCGGAACCAGTGCAGTCGACTCTAAATAACTCGAATCCTAATAACTCGAATGTTCTGGGCCAGCTATTTGACCCAGATAAGTGCATTCCTTAGGTGTTAGGAGCTGAGCCGGACTGTTTGGATATGGATACTAAAAATACAGGCTTGGTTATGTAGTAAATACTTTACTAAATCACTTGTTTTGACTCAAACTACTGATACGTGAAACGTCTGACGATCAAAAGAAAAGAACAGAACCTAAGGTAAAACAGTGACATAGCAATTAACTATCAAGTTCGTAGAAATGGGGTGCGCTTGCTGTAAATCAAGTAACGAGACGCCACCACCTCCACCACTCACCCCAATAACCCCGACACCACCACCTCCACCACTCACCCCAATACCCCCGACACCACCACCTCCACCTAGAATGGAGATAGCATCACCACCGCCGCCCATATCGCCAAAGCTGATTCCATCTGGGGCCTTCACCTTCAAGGCAAATGGAAAGGAATGTTATGTCACTGGATATGATGTCCTCCCGAATGGAAAAATTGTGATTTCGGATGGCAGAAATAAACTGATTAATGTGTTCAGCCAGGAACATCAGCTTTTGTGTCAACTTAAAGTGAAATGGATATTAGATATCGCGGCACTTTCTAACAATAAACTTGTGTTTGTTTATGGGGAGAAAACCATTGCGTTTGTCCAAATCGGGGTACGTTATCGCCACATGGAAATTGAAAAGGAGGTAGCGACTGAATATAGATGTTTGCGCATTAGGCAATACGAGGAGAAAATGTTTGTTGTTTGTGTAGACTACGCTCCCTACACCAGCTTTGTTTTGATAATGAATATGAATGGTGTTAAGCTGAAAAAGATTGAAAGTCCGGATTTTAGCATGAATTTTATTACAATCAGTCCATCTACAAACGAAATATTTGTAACAGGAATCACGGGTGGAATTAAAGTGTTTGATATGGATGGAAACACTCGTTCAACATATCGTGACGTAGATATACAGTGGTATTATGGGATCGCTTCTGACAAGTATGGTAACATATTTGTCTGTACGCAAGACGAGCTTGGACCGGAAGTGTATCTGCTGGAACGGGAAAAATTAGGACCAGTTATCAAGGGTCTGGAACTGCAGCTCACCGGTAAAGAGGGTCTCACAACTCCCTATCGTATTTGCTATAACCCGAAATACGACTTGTTGTTAGTCGGATCCAATGATATTGGCGATAAAGCATACCAAATAAGTGACTTCAATCTGCCGCTGTCAAAACCGGACAACTCATTTCCAGTTTCAGTCGAAAGAAAGGATCCGGATACAAAGGTACAAGACGATCGGGTTAAACGGGCGCTCATGGAAGGATCGTGGGGCAACAGTGAGCTTAGAGTCTACAAAATACAATATTCTTACGCAACGATCAATCATCAAACTGAAAACAATAGAACTTTTCAAAGCAGCTACAGCTACGAATTTTGATATCAGAGAACTTTATTGATGTCCAGAATCACGGGGACACGTTAGCTGTAAGCATACCCTTACGGTGACTTGTTACAATCACCCATGAGTAATATACATTAAACCATGTTACACTTCAATGCTTTTCTAACACATTTAGTCGGGGAAAAAAGCTCACATTTATGCATAATGTTTCCAAAATTTAAGCAACTTAGGTGAACACAGATGAGATTCCACGTTCGGGACATCTCATTCGGCTGTCTGCACTGTTTCAGACTATAACAAAGGACCTCGGACAGTCTTAATGAAGGATTGCCCATAAAAATGACCAGAGAAAAGTTTCAAAGAAAATGATATTTTTTCTATGAGAAAGATAGTAGGTTCAATCCTCAACTTATCCACAAAAGCCCTTTTCTCATTGGACAAGTACCTATTGAAAAATATGGGCTGAAAACTCTGTTTTTGCTATCCAACATATAGAAAATAGAAAAAGTTTTACTGAAGTGCTTTCCCCCCCGTGACCAAACTAATCCTTTTGCATACAGTTGTAGTTTTACATTTCACACATCATATAAAAACGGCATGATTGGTCACGGGGGGGGGGGAACGATGTCAAAATGCTCAAAAACGCTTTATTATAAAACCTTATTAGAAACTTATTTTGTAAAGACCTGTAGGTAAATGGCATGTATCAGAGCTTTAGTTATGAGTGCTTACAAAGTAATTAATTGTCTCATTTCTCAACCAAAACATATGTTGTGGGTACTCAAAAGAACCGTCGCAATGAGACAATTCTTTTAAGCACCAAATTGTAGATAAAATCTGATGTGTAAGAAAAATATTAACGATTTTACGCTCAACATCTGTGTTTATCTAGACTATGATTTATACAGTATGCAGATATGATACACCTCAGTGCACAAGTCAACTGGATGAACTTGAAACATTACAGGTAATAGTCAAAAGTCATTGACAGCACACTTCTTTAGATGAAACAATGTAATCTTCTCAACCCGAATTTTATGCAAACCCATCACTTTCGCCTCAATTTTTATGCCGCAAACATAATATTTACATGTATTTAGGTGAATACTCGACGAATCTTTGACTTTCTGTGAAATGAAATTTGGTCACATAGATTACCCCCACCCCCTAAACCCTAACTTCCTGGCATAGTTATGCAATATTTTCAAAATATTTTTATATTGCTAGGTTCACTAAATGTAAGGGTTTGGTTAAAGCACAAAAGTATAGTTGTCAGTTTTGCATTATTCTAGCCACAGGCTGTCAAAATTTGGGCAGATTGAATAGGAAACTGTCCGAGGTCCTTTGAGAGCCACATGTCTATTATGCAACCATGACAACATTTACAAAGAGCACATTCTAATTAATAATAGGCAATCCCAGCATATGACGAACAGCCTTTGGCATAAATAGGATAAGGACACAAATGAATAAAATACACGCCGTATACATTCACGTACAGTTATGTTGTTATAAAGACACAACGGAAAAAATGTACGAGAAAACTTCGAAAAGTGTAACTGATGAATCGGCCTAGCTGGAACTATTTTTTACATTTTCTAGGCACATAAAAAATATTTTTACATGACTGTGTATTATGTACCTATAAAATAACCGTGTGAGTGTACGCTACCGTTTCCAAAAGTTTGCGTCCGAAAAAAAATATTCTCGAAAGAATGACAATGATAATAATATTCTTTGTTTCCTCCACAAGTGAAGAGCATACAATGTTTGACAATTACATAAGCAATACAAAAAAATAATTCATATATACATATATGTACAGCACTAAAAATGCGTCCTGTATTATCAAACAGGAAACATAAATAAATATCACTTTCAAAACAAAGACATTGACACTTTTGATAGTCTGTAATGAAATTCCTGAGTTTTTTATACCAAATAACTCAATGAAATTTCAATTGCGGCTATGGTTCAGCCCAATTAATACATTGACACTTTTGATAGTCTGTAATGAAATTCCTGAGCTTTTTTTTATACCAAATAACTCAATGAAATCTCAATTGCGAATATGGTTCACGTGTCGTCAGCTTCAGCCCAATTGCTACAACTGACGGTTGGTCACATAAACCACAGCTGGTACTAAAACGTCATGACTGAGCTATACAAGCAGCTAATATAAAACTTGTCAAAGACATTTTTCTTTTACACCAAACAGATTCATATGCCAAATCCAATGAATTTTAATTGCGATTATGGTTCATGTGTCGTCAGCATCAGCCCAATTGCTACAACTGACGGTTGGTCACTCAAACCACAGCTGCCACCAAAATGTCATGCCTGAGCTTTACAAGCAGCTAGTATAAAACTTGTCAAAGACATATTTTACACCAAATAGATTCATATGCCAAATCCAATGAATTTCAATTGCGACTATGGTTCACGTGTCGTCAGCTTCAGCTTAATTTCTACAACTGACGGTTGGTCACGTGAACCACAGTCGCTACCAAAACTTAAAACGCGACGTCTACTTGGATAACGTAAAAATGCGACAGTACGAATATCATGCGATATACTGTCGGAAATAGTTTGGCGTCATTAATTACGTCACCGTGATTTCTTTGGATGACATGCGGATTTACACAATATACGGCTTGTAACGCTCCAATTTGAGATAACACTGCAGTAAGTGCTTTACATTTGGGGAGGTACATATGTATATCGTCGGATATATGGTCAGAAATCACGGTTAACGGCTCTGCTCGCAAGTCGCCGTAAAACTAAATTTCCGACCGTACAACCAACGATACCTCCACAAATGAAAATTCCTCGTACAGTTACAGGTACAATTACAGTTATTCCCTTAAAAGAAACTAAAACTAAATGTGTGACTCTTAAAATTAATGTTGGACTTGAGCTATATTGGTCGTAAGTTTTCTTATTTTGTAAAATAAAATTGATTTGCAGAAGATATATAAGAACCAATCATGAGTGTGAGGGAGGGATAGAAAAATATTCCCTAAGGATCACTGTTTGGCATCACGAGGATTGCCGATGATCGCGAGAGACGGATTTGTCTATCCGACCCTCACATAAATACAGGTAATAGATTCATTTTCTTGCTCACCATTAAATATCGCATTTTTATATTTTGACTTCAAGAAGGTCCGGAATACATGTTACGCTGAGAGGTGACATAATATGATGACGTTCTTTGACATAGCAATAACGTCACTTGAATATCGGCGTGCGACTGTTCTATTTTTATTCTTCCGAACGGTTGGTACGGGGTACAAAAGTGAGATGTGAGATTATCAGAATCTATCATGAGTGTGAGGGTGGAATAGAAAAATCTGTCCCTAGGATCACCGTTTGCCATCACGAGGCTTGCCGAATGATGACAAACGGTGATCGCGAGCTCGGACCCAGTACAAATGGACTGGTCACTGACGGAAATACACTAAAGCTCGCGTATGTGTCCTGCGAATTCGCGTTACATGTGCGTATTCATAGAGCTGTACGTGCGTTGAGTTTCAACTGCGTATGAAAGGCAAATCAACATATTTCGAAACTCATGAATATTCATTAAACCGTCGGACCTCTAACGCGTTTCAACGATAAAATATGCGCTTTTCCATTACCCAATCAAACCGAGTCGTTTTGTTAAAACGCAGTGATGCGTAAACACCAATCAAAATTGAGTTAACCTTGCTTGATGTTTATATTGTTATGGTTCAACTTCACTTTGATTTGTTTCTGATAAAATTGTCTTGTCAATCCCGTTTCCTATAAGCTTTTTTACGGCGGCAAAAGCCGCCGTTCTAATTTCGCTTTAGATAAAGATAAAGATAAAGAAGCCTTATTTATAAGCGACTTATAATGTAACAGACAACATTAGCTCATGAGCTATTCTGCGACATAACAATTATATCTTTAACAGATACTTACCTGTCTTTTAGTTTATCTCCCTAGCACAAACCCCTTTTATGCGAGCGTCAGCAAGGGAGCTGCTAGTACCATTTTTTACACCTTTGGTATGGTGCGGCCGCGGGATTCGAACCCACGATCTCCCGCTCCGAAAGCGGACGCTCTACCAACTGAGCTATAGACCTACATTTTATGTAAATTATTCACCAATCAGAAGTATTCTTAAATTGTAATATTCATCACACCAACTGGAAAAAGATGCTCTCATTGGTTAATACTCAGAATGTCCATACAATCTCATTAAACATGCAACTAAACTTGAAAACCTACATGTAAATGGCAGTGACCCAGTCTGTGCACTGGTTATGTATTAACGACCTAATCTCGAATATAGGTCAACCCCCGATGTATAGCATTTGTAAATAGCTGTATTATCATTGCTTACATGCCTTGCACACATTATAAGATAAACCACTAAATCCGAAACGACTTTACAGTAGATCTTTAAACGCTATTTAAATCAAATATTTTGTAATTTTTCCAAGTCCCATATCTGGGACATGATTATAGTCTGCTTCATATATTTCGACAATAGTCTTTTTGTAGGGCTTATTTTTGGCCGTTAACGGTTATATTCCCAATGCCAAAACGTTTCTTTTTCTCCAAAGTTCGGATGTGAAAATCCCAATTTCAAGTCGGAAAAAAATTCTCTGCTGCTTGATTGTATCGATTCCTAATCTTTGTACTCTTTCTTACTTTCCTTACTGTCAGTTGGTCAAAATTCAAATTTCTCAGAACATTGTCATGTTTCATATCAAATTAAAGAGAATCACGAATGCAGCAACATGGTAGCAAATATTTTGCCCACAGACCCTGTGGATGGAGTCAGTAGGTCAAAAAAAATTCAGAACATTGTCATGTTGCATATCAAAATAAAGGGAATCACGAATGCCGCAACATGGTAGCAAATGTTTTGCCCGTAGACCCCCACCCATACCCTGGGGATGGGGTCAATATGTAAAAATTCAACTTTTTCAGAACATTGTCATGCTGCATATCAAATTAAAGCGAATCACGAAACGCAGCAACATGGTAGCAAATGTTTTGCCCGCAGATCCCCCTCCCCCCGGGGGGGGATTGGGTCATTAAGTCAAAAAAATTTTTTCAGAATATGGTCACGTTGCATATCAAATTAAAGAAAATCACAAATGCAGCAATATGGAAGCAACTATTTTGCCCGCAAATATTCTGAACCCCCCCCCCCCCCCAATGACCCTAGTGGATGGGGTCAAAATTCAACTTTTTCAGAATATGGTCATGTTGCATATCAAATTAAAGGAAACCAAAAATGCAAATGCAGCAACTTGGTAGCAAATATTTAGCCCGCAGACTCCCCTCGCCCACCTGGCCCTAGGGGTCTAAAGGTCAAATTCAACTTTTTCAGAACATGTTGCATAACAAATTAATGGGAATGGAGCATAGAGCACCATGCAAGCACATATTCTCTCCTTAAACGCACCCTCAACCTGTGGCTTGGATTAAAAGGTAAAAAGAAATCTGAATGTGGTCATGTTGCATATCAAATTAAGGGGAAAGAAGTATGAACTAACATAGAAGCAAACACTTTGACCATATGCACACCCCTGAGGGGTTGGAGAAAGGGGATTAATATTTTGTGATTTAAAAGTTTCTCTGAAATAACCCTTCGCCCGGGATATAAATTCGACAAATTTGCCTTGTTTGACTTCTGTTTGGCCAGGCGATTCTCGGGATTCTAGAGTAAATAATACGACCACGGCATAATGTGGGTTTAAGAAATATTCACTAAGATGTAGGTTTCCCTGAGATCTGCCTTGGTCAAAAAGCGAATGCAAGGCAGATCATAGGAAATATAATGTGGAATATGTAACATGTGAACCTCTTCACAAAAACGTAGCAGTCAACAGAATTCTTGCATCCATGGGGACCAATCAAAACTAAAACGTCTGGTGAACCATACATGGTCAGCTAGCGCAAATCAAACCACGCAGTTCATCGGATACACAATACATTTGTATTAACATAACCACTGTCGTATCTAGAACTTACAGGGGCTCACGGACATAAAATCATAAACTTAGTATTGGTCAATGCCAAGGAACTGCCAAAACAATAATTTTATTGTAAACTTTAAGGAAAATGTAATTTTCGACGTTTAATTGAAAGGAATTAGTCGGAAATTGCTTTCCTTTGGTATGAAAGGAACACTCTGATAGGTGGCGCTGTTGCACAACTGGCGATTTTTATGTGCCAATATTGTTGTAACTTTTCAATCAGCCGATTAAGTCCGAGAGCCAGCAATACCTTTAATCAAGTGGCCGAGGCCAAAAGGTTTGGAGGTGTGTTCTTATGTAGAAAAGTATGCTGAATTCAAAAATCAAACTCTTAAAAAAATCGGCTGGTACACAAAAATGCTATGCGCAACGGAATACCCCGGGAGTACGCAATTTCTCAAATTAGCACTGAAATGGAGGTACCCTATACCAAATAATCTAATTTGACGTACCTTGCATCCCAAGGACAGTTTTGCATTGGTGTCAAATTGTTGTGTGGGACCCAGTGGATGAGAAAACTATGTTTCTGAGAAATAAACACATTTGGGCCTTGCGAAATTGCATGGTTACCATGGCAACCCTTAATGCAATTCTAACGGGTAGGGGTATACATACAAATTCAATCATATCTTAGCTGATTCTTATCACATACTACTAATCTTGATACCAAATTAAAGGCTAGGCATATGCCTTTCATCCCATGACCTGAGATGCAAATTACCTAATTTGCATATTCATGAATATTCATGAAAACCTTCAATAATAAGGGGGAAATCGTAAAAATACACCATATATAACTGATTTCAGCCCCAAACCATCACTAAACCACCATTGCTTCATGTTTTTATATCATCAGTGATACAATTCGACAAATACTTTCATTTTATGGTCCTATATGGAAATTATCTCATTTGCATATTCATGAATATTAATGAAAAATTCTTTAGGGAGCGTAGTGGCTCAGTGGTAGAGTGGTTGACTCGAGACCGAGAGGCCGCGGGTTCGAGCCTCAACGGCATCACTGCGTTGTGGTCCTCGAGCAAGACATATTTATCCTAGCTTACTGCTGGTTCAACCCAGGAAGACCCGACCATGTTTAACTGAAAGATTGTGGATGGGACGTAAAGAATCAAATCAAACAAACAATTAATGAAAACTTAATAAATGAAGGCAAAACCATTGCATAAACTGGAACCCCAAGGGGTAATTAGACCTAGATCTACATTGAACTCCTAGGAGCATTTCTTATTCATGTCAAATGGTCCAATGAGGTCACTTAAAGGCAAAAAATTATGTTCCTCAATAATAAATCAAATTGTTAATGTGAAATTACATTGTTTCCATGGCAACCCATTATGCAATATTAAAATACTGGGAGCGTACCTACAAAAATATTCATATCTCAACAGCAACACATCCTAGAACAGTAAAACTGGTATCAAATTATTTTGCAGATATGGCACTTTTATGTGATGGTTGGATATGCAAATTATTTATTTAGAATATTCATGAATGTTCATAAAAATATGAGAATCGAATAAAAAGTGCAGAAAAATCAAGGGGCAATATTTACAAAATTACTAGTATGTCACTTGATAATTGCCCTAGAGTACCAAACATGATATCACAGTAATGCTAAATATAGTGATTGCACCTTACAGGCAGATAGGAAAAGAATCTAATTTTTATAATCATGAATTTGAATGAAAACAATAGAAAAGAATAAAAAAATTGTGTAAAAGTTAAGAATGGCATACTTACAATTTTGCTCATATCTCACTTAAAAATGCCCTAGAGTACAAAGTAATAAGGTTGCAAAGATCAGGAACATAAAACCTACTACTACAGTAATGCTAAGACAACACTCTTAGCTTATGGAAACGTATGAAAACAAATTTATACGAATACTAATTAATCTTTACGAAATCATTGTAAATTAGTGAAAAATTGTGGAAAAATAAATCTGATATACTTACAAAGTTATTCATACCTCAGTTTATAATTGCCCTAGAGTACTAGATTGATACCAGAGAAATGCTATGACAAAGTGCCTTTACCTTATTGGCATATATGAAAAGAATCTAATTTGTATATCCATGGATTTTAATAAAAACATTTGAAAAGAATAAAAAAAAATCACAGAAAAATCATGGGTCATACTTACAAAAGTACTCATATCTCAGATGGTATTAGTGGTAGGCTTCTAAACGTGGTATAGAATCACAAGCCAAGATATTAGGTTAAATATGAGACCAAGTGTGCTACTCTAAAGCAACTAGCAGAAGAGAAATAAGTAATTTTGTATGTACTTTCCTTTCAGTTTGCCATATTTTTTCATTCTTTTCTAAAGTTTTCATTATAATTTATGAATATACAAATTAGATTTCTTTAATAACAACCCATAAGGTGAGAGTACTATGTCTTAGCTTTACTTTGATATTACATTTGGTACTCTTAGGCGATTATCAAGCGAGATATGAGTAATTTTGAGTGTATTACCCCTTGATTTTCCACGATTTTTTTCATTTATTTCTAATGTTTTCATTAAAATACAGGAATAATCAAATTAGATTTCTTTTGTAACCACCCATAAGGTAAGAGTACTTTATCTTAGCATTAATTTGATATCAAGTTTGTTACTAAAGAGCAATTATCAAGTATGATATAAGTAATTTTGAAAGTATTACTCCTTGGTTTTTCAGCGATTTTTTTTACTTATTTCTAATGTTTTCATTAGAGTTCATGAATTTATGTAACTTCCCATAAGGTATTAGTACTATGTCTTAGCAATACTTTGATATCAAGTTTAATACTCTAAGGCAATTAGCAAGTGGGATATGATTAATTTTGTAAGTACTACCCCCTGATTTTATGTGATTTTTCATCAATTTCTTATGTTTTCATTAACATTCATGAATATTTAAATGAGATAATTTGCATATCCGACAGTCCAGCCAACGTGCTTTGTCTGCAAAATAACTTGATACTAGATTTAGTGTTCTAGGATGAGATACTGCTGAGATATGATTTTTTTTTTGCAGCTACACTCCCAGTCTTTAAAATCGCATAATGGGTTGCCATGGAAACCATGCCATTTCAAATAATCAAATGGCTGTATTATTAAGGAATATAGAGTTTTTACTTTAAGTTTCCTCATTGAACCATTTGAAATCAATAAGCAATGCTCCTAGGAATTCAATATAGGTCTAATTACCCCTTGGGGTTCCAGTTTATGCAATGGCATTGTCCTCATTTTTAAAGTTTTCATTAATTTTCATGAATATGCAAATGAGATAATTTCCATATAAGACCAAAAAGATGGCAGTATTTGTCGAATTGTATCACTGATGATATAAAAACATGCAACAATGGTGGTTAGATGATGGTTTTGGGCTGAAATCAGTTATTTATGGTGTTTTTTATGATTTTCTTCTCATTTTTAAGGTTTGCATTAATATTTATGAATATGCAAATTAGTTAATTTGCATCTTATGTCATGGAATTGAAGGCATATGTCCAACATTTAATTTGGTACCAAGATTAGTAGTCTATTATAAGTACCAGCTAAGAAATGATTGAAATTGTATGAACACCCCTACCCGTAAGAATTGCACAACAGGGTTGCAATGGTAACCATGCATTTGCACATAGTCCAAATGAGTTTATGTTTAGGAACATTTTTTCTCATTCAGGAGGGGGGCCAGGATACAATTTGGCACCATTAAAATTGTCATGGGGGTGCAAAGTAGGTCAAATTAGATTCTGTGGTATAGGGTACCCCATTTCAGTGCTAACTTGAGAAATAGCATACCCCCGGGGTATTCCGTCGCGCATAGCACTTTTGTATACCAGCCAATTATTTTAAGAGTTTGATTTTTGAATTTGGCATGCTTTTCTACATAAGAACACACCTTCAAACCTTTTGGCCTCAACCACTTGATTAAAAGTATTGCTGGCTCTCAGACCATTACAAGAATTTTGTAATAGCTGGTGTAAACGAGAGCATGTTGAGTCTAATGCCTTAAATAGTTGGAAACTAAATATTTTTAAAATTATTGATGGTAGAATTTCATTTTATTGCAACAATTTAGATCTTCTACAACCTAAACCTAAATTCAATTTTAGACACTTGAAGAAAGGGATCAAGGAATTCCATAGGAGGTTTGTTTTGGCCCTCGTAGATAAGGCTGCTAACAAAGTTGTGGTCGTTTGAAAAAAGATACTATAAAGCAAGAACTTAGCACTACAAAAACATATGAGCATAACAGGCTTGATGAGACGTCTATCGTTGATAGGCATCGATGCCATATGGCAGCTAAGTTTGGGTGTTTTGTTGATGATGACAATAACAAGCTTCCTGCGTTATACTGGTTACCTAAACTTCATAAACGGCCCTATAAGTCGCGTTTTATTGCTAATTCTAGTGCATGTACAACTACTGAGCTGTCTATTCTTTTAACTTCTTGCCCCACTGCGATTAAAAACCATGTCATTAAATATTGCACAACAGTTTATGAAAGAAATGGTAAAAATTTATTTTGGTCTATTACAGATTCAAATGAAATTCTTAATAAATTTAAGTCTAGAGGTTTTCTAGCATCTGGTCTGTCTACATATGATTTTTCTACTCTCTATACTACATTGCCTCATAATCTAATCAATGAAAAACTAACGGAAATAATTGAACAGACATTTAACAGAGAGGGCTCACTTTATTTGGCTTGTAATGATAAAAATGCTCCTTTTTACTTCTGAGCAACCTAAACGATATAAATTGTGGTCATGTCAGAAAATGTGTGATGCGCTCCATTATCTTTTGGACAATACACTTTTAAGATTTGGCTCGAAATTATATAAAGAAATTGTAGGTATTCCAATGGGTACTTCCTCTTGTTGCAGATTTGTTTTTGTTTTGTTATGAGAGAGGCTTTATGTTGTCTCTGTCAGACAATAATCAAACTGATATTATTGAAGCTTTTAACTCAACCTCCAGATGTTTAGATGACTTACTTAATATTGAAAATCCTTATTTTGAACAAATGGTAGGTCAGATATATCTCACTTACTTCAGTTAAATAAGGCGATTTGAATTTGTCAATAACAAATGCCATAGTTTCTTCTAAAATTTATGATAAACGTGATGATTTTTATTTTGAAATAGTAAATTTCCCATTTCTTGATGGAGATGTTCCTCGCTCTCCTTCCTATAGTGTATATATTTCTCAGCTTATTCGTTTTTGCTAGAGTGTGTTCTAATGTTGATGATTTCAACAACAGAAACTTATTTTTAACTGCTAAGTTATTAAAACAAGGTTATAGATATCACAATATTCGAATAGCATTTTCTAAATTTCACCACAGACACTCAGAGTTAATTGTTAAATACAAGATTGGGTTAAAAACTGTTCTACAACAGAGCAAATAAGAACCTATATTTTATGGTGATTTAGTTTATAAATTCAAACGAATTGTTGGAAAACCTAATTTTAGTGATCAATTCAAAAAGATAGTAAAAGGTTATATAGTGTAGATTTTATTTTCTTGTCCTTTGGGATCATGGGTTTCATTGTGGAACTTTGAAACTATTAGAGGGTCACTGATGAAGCCTAAATGGCAGAAACTAGCTAGTCTGGCCCAGGAAATATGCACACTCTAGTTTCAGTTCTTTGGTGCAGTCTTTGCTTCCAAAGGATACCCTTTTAAGAACATATTTGACTTCACTACAGCTGGTGACTGGGACTGTGTGGCGGCGGTAGAAAGTCTCCCTGCCCTTCACTTTAGTGTAGATTTTATTTTCTTGTCCTTTGGGATCATGGGTTTCATTGTGGAACTTTGAAACTATTAGAGGGTCACTGATGAAGCCTAAATGGCAGAAACTAGCTAGTATGGCCCAGGAAATATGCACACTCTAGTTTCAGTTCTTTGGTGCAGTCTTTGCTTCCAAAGGATACCCTTTTAGGAACATATTGGATATAACTTGGATATCATGCGACAGTCTACATGCCTAGTTTTAAACCCAATCATGGTTTATAGCTATGGTTTCCTCTTTAATTGCACGAAGGTGGGTCAGGCCTCAGACTCTATGACGGCTCTGACGTAAAGCTTTAATCGGTTGGTTGGTGCCTGGTTTTTATCTGTAGCTGGACCAACCATGGCTCAACTTGAGGTTTTCTTTAGCTCTGACTATCTGTGAGTCATGAGCCCTTTTCTTTGTTTCACCTTGGTGTGTTACATTGCATTAGTTAGATGGTCTCCATGCGAGCTGAACATTTCTTGTACTTCAACAACAGCAGAATCTAGGGCGAAGATTTGGTACCAGTAAAATGCATTTAAGCCCCGCGGTGGCTTAGGCTGCTGTCCGTTCTAAGGCGGTGGTTCTGTTGTTGTTGACTTTTTGTTTATTGTTATTACCATTGTGGGAGTCTGTAATTGTTCTATGTTTTGTTGTACGTTACTTTATGTCCGTTCTAGTATTCCAATCATCTTGATGGGAAAGAGAGAGCTGGTTGCTTTGCTTAATTTGTCTTCCTGGTGTCATGTGATGGTTGAGCGGCTCTACCTTGTGGTGCCACGGTGTTGTCTGCGGTTTGTGATTGTGGTATTTCCTGATCATACCCACTTACTATTTTTTGGTAAGAATAAGGGCAAAAATAGATGAAAACACCCCTTTTTCGAAGGGTTTTGGTTACAATAAGAGAAAAATAGAGAAACACCCTTTAAGGTAGGGCTTTGGTTAGAATAAGTCAAAAAAGAAAAAACATCATTTTTGGTAGTTTTTTGGTTAGAATAAAAGAAAAAATGGAGAAAACACCCTTTTGGTAAGGCTTTGGTTAGAATAAGGACAAAAATAGAGAAAATCAACCCTTTTAGAATAAGGGCATTTTTTTAATCTCCCCGTAACATGATGTGCAGAGGGTCGGGGAGGGCCATCCCTCTGTTCACGTCTTACGATAATTATATACAGTTGTTTGTTACTCATTCTCACGCCTTTCATTCTTCAGTGTATGTACATACATGTATATTAATACGGTATGAGAAGTATTAGATTGTTTAAGTACTACTAGAGTAAAGTTACGGAGAAGATTTATTTTAATTAAAGAAGAAAAATAGAAGGAAGAGAGGGTATCTAGAGAGAATATTGGGTGTGAGTGCGACACAGGCTAGCAAATGCTGAGTTCTATTTTATTTGCTATTTTTTTTATTAAGTTATCAAAATTTTAAGTCTGCCGTTTTATCTAATAAGTAATGGTAATTTTGCCAGTTTGTTTGAAAATTTTCGTATTTCCCTGTTGAAATGGACGAGTACTTATATGTTTGGTATAGAAGCTCAAGTCTCTGTTGTAGCACTGTGAGGTTCATGTTGCTTTTGCTGCATCTTGCATAGTATATATAATATTTTATTTCTATAAGAACTAGTTATTTATATCACTTTTTTGATTTGGATCTAATCCGAATATGAATGATTTTTCGTTTGTTGAATGAGCCATGAAATTGTTTAATTTAAAAATCTTTTGACATGTTCACATTCCCATAAAAGATGTTCGATAGTTTCGTCTGTTTTATTGCAGAATGTACATTTTGGGTCTCCAATCAGTGTGATTTTGTATAAATAAGTGTTTGTTGCTAAAAATTTATGATTAATTCTGCTTTGGAACCATTGAACTGTACTGTCTTTGGTGATTTTAAATGGGTCAGAAAATATTTTTCCCCACTCTTCATCTTCAAATTTGTATTTTTTGTTCCAAGAGATTTTTTCAGAGGGGATGTGTGTTGTTTTGTTTAGTAGATTGTACATGTCTTGTGCTCTTTTTTTATTTTTTAGATATATTTGGATTGAAAATGGTATGATAGGGTTTATCGCTTTATGCCGTATGTTAGCTAGATTTGAGGGTTTTTCCAGGCAAGAATTGATCTTATCAGACCTGAATATTGTAGAAAATTAATTTTGACATTATATGTTGCCATTAGTTTATCATATGTATAAATACTGACATCGTTGTTTGTGAGATCGTTAATGAATTAAATGCCATTTTCGAATCATGATTTGTAATACACGGTTTTATCCCCTATTTTGATGTTTTCATTGGAGAAAATTGGAATGGTTTGGAATTGTTGTATCTCTGTTGGTGTGTTCTTTGTTACTATTTGTATATGAGATGGGAATACATCTCTCCAAAACTTGTTTTTTTTTTTTATCTCAGGTAGTATTTTTATCGTTATAAAGTGTGTCCCTAAATTGAAAACGTTTTTTGTATCAGTCATAGACTGTAGTATTATATTCCATGGGCTGTTATTATCAGTAATTATCTTTCTTAACCAAGTTGTTTTGAGAGCAGCAATAAAGGCGTTTATGTTGACTATTTTCATGGGTTTTCTGGAAAAAAAATATGAATTTTTGTTATGCGATTAATAAATTAAAGTTACAACATAGGAAAATTATCTTTGATTCAAAGACAAGGCATAATCACTTTAATACCCAAGGAAAACAAATCCAGACAAAAAGCTCGAAAAGCCATCTGTTCCTGGACTTTTGTTGCTTTTCATGTTTTTAAGAGCTTTAGTTAGTACAGACATAGTTAGAATAAGGGCAAAAACAGAGAAGACACCCTTTTGGCAGAGCTTCGGTAAGAATAAGAGCAAAAATTAAGAAAAAAATCTGATTAGTAAGGCTTTGGTTAGATTAAAAGAAAAAATATAAAAAAAATACCCTTTTTGGTAGGGCTTTGGTTAGAATAGGGGCAAAAATGAGTAAAACACTCTTTGTGTTAGGGCTTTGGTTAGAATAAGGGCAAAAATAGAGAAAAACACCCTTTTTGGTAGGGCTTTGTTTAGAATAAGCTCAAAAATAGAGAAAACACGATTTTGGTAGGGCTTTTGTTAAAGTAACGTTAAAAAATAGACAAAACGCCCTTTTTTGTAGAACTTTGGTTAGAATAAGGGCAAAAATAGAGAAAAACACCCTTTTTGGTTGGGCTTTGGTTAGAAAAAGGGCAATAATATAGAAAACACCCTTTTAGGTTGGGCTTTGGAAAGAATAAGGGCAAAAATATAGAAAAACCACCCTTTTGGCAGGGCTTTGGTTAGGGTTACCGCAAAAATATAGAAAACACCCTTTTTGGTAAAACTTTGGTTAGAATAGGGCAAAACAGAGAAAAACACGCTTTTTGATAGGGCTTTGGTTAGAATTAAGGCAAAAATAGAGAAAAACACCGTTTTTGGTATAGTTTTGGTTAGAATAAGGGCAAAATAGAGAAATACACCCTTTGTTGCAGGACTTTGGTTATATCAAGGACAAAGATAGAGTAAAACACCCTTTTTAGTAGGGCTTCTTGGCAGGGCTTTTAGAATAAGGGCAACATATAGAAAACACATTTTGTGTCAAGGCCTTGGTTAGGTTTAGATCAAAGTTAGAGAAAAGCACCCTTTTAGTGGGGCTTTGGTTAGAATAAGGGCAAACATATAGAAAACACCCTTTTTGGTAGGGCTTTGGTTAGGTAAAGGGCAAAAATACAGAAAAAGCACCCTTATTGGTAGGGCTTTGATTAGAATAAGGGCAAAAGAGAGAAAAACACCATACCTGGTAGGGCTTTGGTTAGAATAAGGGCAATAATTTAGAAAAAACACCCTTTTTTGGTAGGGCTTTGGTTAAAATAACTCATGGCCAAAATAGAGACAAACACCCTTTTTGTGGTAGGGCTTTGGTAAGAACACGGCAATAATAAAGATAAACACCCTTGTTAGAATAAGGTCAAAAATTGAGAAAAACACCTTTTCTGGTATGGCTTTGGTTCGAATAAGGGCAAAAATAGAGTAAAACACTCTTTGTGGATGAGCTTTGGTTAGAATAAAGGCAAAAAAGAGTGACAAACTATCTTTTTGGTAGAGCTGAGATTAAAATAAGGTCAAAAACGGAAAGAAACACGTTTTTTGGTAAGTCATTAACTAGAATAAGTGCAAAAATAGCGAAAAACACCGTTTTGGGTAGAGCTTTGGTTAGAATAAGGACAAAAATAGAGAAAAACACACTTTGTGGGTTTTGGTAAAAAAAAGGGCAAAATAGAGAAAACACATTTTTGGCTGGGCGTTGGTAAGAAAAAGGGCAAAAAATAGTGAAACACTCTTTTTGGCAAAGCTTTGGTTAGAATTAGAGCAAAAGATTAAGAAAAACACCCTTTTTGCTCAGAAAAAAAAATAGAAAAAAAACCCCTTTTTGATAGGGCTTTGGTTAGAATAAGGGCAAAAATAGAGATAAACACTCTTTGTGGTAGGGCTTTAAACCCAATCACGGTTTATAGCTATGGTTTCCTCTTTAATTGCACGACGGTGGGTCAGGCCTCAGACTCTATGACGGCTCTGACGTAAAGCAGAATCTAGGGCGAAGATTTGGTACCAGTAAAATGCATTTAAGACCCCCGGTGGCTTAGGCTGCTGTCCGTTCTGAGGCGGTGGTTCTGTTGTTGTTGACTTTTTGTTTATTGTTACTCCCATTGTGGGAGTCAAGGCTTTTGTTAGAATAAGGGCAAAATAGAGAAAAACACCCTTCTTGGCAGGGCTTTGGTTAGAATATGAGCAAAAGTTATGAAAAAAACACCCTTTTGGTAAGGCTTTAGTTTAAACAGTATTTCCTTTCTGAATTTACAAGCATAATACAATATAAACAAATGTATGGTGGTACAGGATTTGACAGTAAGCCGAAGCTTATATTTAAGTCATTTCCTATTACAATGTGGATCGTACAAAATTATATGAGACTGGCACTGGCAATCAAAGTAATATCAACATCAATGCATGACAGATAAAGAGAAGAGGGAAGAAAAAAATGTGGGGGGGATGGGGAAGGGAATGACTACAAGTGTTAATTTGATTAGAATGTTTCTCCATGATGATACATTGCATTAGTTAGATGGCCTCCATGCGAGCTGAACATTTCTTGTACTTCAACAACAGTAGAATCTAAGGCGAATATTTGGTACCAGTAAAATGCATTTAAGCCCTCCGGTGGCTTAGGCTGCTGTCCGTTCTAAGGCGGTGGTTCTGTTGTTGTTGACTTTAGGCTGAGTAAAGCACTCTTTGTGGTAGGGCTTTGGTTAGAATCTTGGCAAAAAAAGATAAAAGCACCTTTTTCGAAGGGATTTGGTTAGAATAAGGGCGAAAATAAAGAAAAACACCTTTTTGGTAGGGCTTTGATTAGAATAAGTGCAAAAAATAGAGAAAACGCTTTTTTCAAAGGGCTTTGGTTAGAATAACGGCCAAAAAAAGAGAAAATCAACCTTTTTCGTAAGGCTTTTGTTAGAATAAGGGCAAAAATAGAGAAAAACACCCTTCTTGGCAGGGCTTTGGTTAGAATATGAGCAAAAGTTATGAAAAAACACCCTTTTGGTAAGGCTTTAGTTTAAACAGTATTTCCTTTCTGAATTTACAAGCATAATACAATATATACAAATGTATTTTGGAACAGGATTTGACAGTAAGCCGAAGCTTATATTTAAGTCATTTCCTATTACAATGTGGATCATACAAAATTATATGAGACTGGCACTGGCAATCAAAGTAATATCAACATCAATGCATGACAGATAAAGAGAAGAGGGAAGAAAAAAATGTGGTGGAGATGGGGAAGGGAATGACTACAAGTTTTCTATGCTGCGCATTGAACATGGTGGATAGTGATTGTTTGACTCAGTTTAGAGCGAACCTTCCTGATTCCATTATGAATTCTTGTACCTGCATAAATAGTGCCTCGTTTTCGTGGTTTGTTTTGCTTTCCATACCGACCAAAAGATCCCTGGTCGTTAAATTGTTTAAGTTTGCTGGTAAGTAGATTTACCTAACACCTACGAATATTGGACAGACAAAAAAGAAGTGGTAAGAACTTTCGAAACCTCCACATTGGCATGTAGGCTCTGTTACTATGTTTTTCCTGTACAAGTGGGCGTTTAGTGAACTGCATTCGAGTCATGCGTGTACCTGTGTTGTAATATTTTGGTGGTTTGTTCATGTCTCTATTAAGTCGGAATTTGAAGGAAGAAATGGATGGGGATTGCTTTGTATCTTCGGGCAAGCTATTCCGCGCCCTTATCGTTGATGGAAAGAAGGAATTATAGTATAAGTTTGTGCGAGCATGGAGAGTTTGTATGTCATCAGCGTTCCGTAGGTTGTAGTAAGTTGTTTCTTGAATAAGGGGAGGGATAAGATAGAGAAGATAGTTGGGTGCAAGACCATTGAATATCTTGTAGAAGATGATGAGTTTATGTTTATTTCGTCTGTTCTGGAGTGATTCCCAACCTAAGTCAGATAGTAGTTTTACAACTTGGTAGCACCGGTGATGATTCGTGCGGCTTCTAAGTGCACAGCATCAAGCTGCTTCTTGGAATCGACTGATGCGTTGTCCCATACTGAGTCACAGTACTCTTATAGTGGTCGAACAAAAGATGTGTACATTTGCTATATTGATTTGCGACTAACACTAAATTTTAGGGCACGCAGTAAGTAAAGTCTTGTCCAAGCCTTCGTGGTTATTGCTTGAACATGATTGGACCAGGTGCATGTATTTGAGAGTGTTAAACCTAGGTGCCTGTGTGTGTCCGTTTCTGTTAGTATGATATTGTTCATGAGTTATGGTGGGTGCTGTGGAGGGTCTGCTTTTTGTGAAAAGATCATCGATAATTTTTTACCAGCATTAAAAGCAACCAACCATGCTTCTTTCCAAGTACTTATAGTGTTTAGATCTATGTTCAGTGAGTGTGCGGCCCCATTAGGAGATTCTACAACGATGTACAAACTGGTATCATCAGCGAACAAGCGAATTGAGCAGCCTAGGTTTTTGACTATGTCGTTTATATAGATAAAGAGAATCGAACCCTGAGGGTCGCCTGCTAGGACAGACATCCATTCAGAAACATAACCAGAAAGGACAACACGCTGTTTTCGGCCAGTCAAGTAACTAGAAAACCAGCTAGTTATCTTATCTGAACACCCTATGCCTGATAATTTGGTGAGACGTCCTCTATGCCATACCCTGTCGAAAGCCTTACTAATGTCGCAAAAAACTGCTCGAACCTCTTTACAGCATAACAAAATGTATGATAGATTTGTAGTAATTGGTTAGTAGTAGAGTCACCCCTAACAAATCCTGATTGAAATGGTGTAAGGATTGCATTTTCTATAATGTAATTGTAAACTTATGGACACATCGTTCCATGACTTTGCCTAGAGAGCTTAAGAGTGTAATGGGTCTGTAATTTGAAGGTGCTGATTTATCGTCTTTTTTTTATGAATTGGTGTTACATTTCCATATTTCCAGCATGTAAAAAAGTAGCCTTGCTCTAAAGAGCGATTGAATATTATGGAGAGGGGCCATGATAGGATGATCGCAACTTCTTTGAGTAGGCGAGGGCTTATTAGGTCTGGGCCACATGCTTTATTTACATTAAGGTTACGAAGCACATCCTTGACATCTTGAATTGTGATACTGATGGAAGATAGGTTGTGTTGTACTGGTGCAAACTGTGGTAATGGTCGATTATCGTCGTCTATTGTAGCCTGAGAAGCAAAATAATTATTAAGCATGTTTGCCTTTTGAATGTCGGTCTCGGCACATTCATTGTTCATGAATAACATGGTTTGATTTTCCTATATTTAGCATTTGTTTTGAAGTTTTCCAAAAAAGTTTGCTGTCTGTAGTTTCTGAGGACAAAAGGTTGTCAAGCTTATCAAAGTAGTCTTTTTTAGATTTCCTAATATCTGATACACTTTTATTACGTAGTGTTTTGTAATGTTCTAGATGAAGTGGGTTTGATAGAGCAAACAAATTATATAAAGCAGCACTCCTTACAAGGTGTTATGTTCAACATTTCCTTAGTCCTTATATCGATTCTGAGGTCAACCATAAACGACATTTTATCAAAATTCCATTCATTAACAAAGGTATTGAGTTTATTGATTTACATAGTATCTTCAGGGATAATTCAGTGATTTCATCTATTCCAAATTACTTTAATAATTCTGAAACTCCTATCATTTGTTATAAATATAACAAACCAATAAGGTCTACGATATTTAACTTTAATAAAATTGTAAATGATTTAGATATAGATTCCAATACTCCTGCCTCCTGAGATTGTAAAAATTCAAATTATTTATATCCCTCTGCAGGGCATGTTATTACAGGTAATCTAAATGTCATTCCTGACGCTAGAGTTCGCAATATCATTTCTAAAGGTCCTAAATATAGATTTCCCTCTAATATTGATTTCTCTAAATGTCGTAGAGAGATCGCTGCTTCTTTAAATGACTTCAGTAATCGTTGGTGCAAACGGGAAAATGTTGAACCTGATGCTTTGAAGGAATGGAAGATTAACATTTTTAAAATTATTGATACTCCTATTTCATTTTACTCTCGTAATACACATCTGTTGCCCCCTAAACCTAAATCTTCTTTTAGTCATCTTAAACGAGGTATCCAGGATTTTCATATGAACTATGTTTTGGTTTCAGCAGATAAAGCTGCTAACAATGTTGTAGTTGTTTGACGATTGTATTATATTAATACTCTTAAGCGTGAGCTTGTTGACACTAATGCCTATAAACTGCAGCCTTCTTTAAGTGAAAGGGTGATTGTTGATGGGCATGGTTGTCATACAGCCCTACATTTTGGTGTCAAAGCTAAAGAAAATCAAGACAAAGTTCCTACGTTGTACTGGTTACCTAAACTCCATAAACAACCCTATAAAAGTAAGTAAGGTTGCAAAGATCAGGAATCGATACAATCAAGTACCACACCTGACCCAGGATACCAATGGGAAAGTGACAAACTCACAGAAGACACCACAAACGAGAGCCAAGAGGTCAGCCCTTTCCCAGCAGGTGACCACGAAGCACATATAAACAGACGCGCACAAAACATAGCAAACACAAGACAGAACAAAAACATAAAAGATCCACAAAAGAAGTACCGCCTTGGAACGGTCAGTAAAATATTTTACTGGAGGGCTTAAACCGGTTTAACGGCGCCAACCTCACCCTTAATTCAGATGTGGATCAAGACACATAGATATTTAGTTTGCATGAAAGACCCCTAACTTATCAATGCATCATCTCCTAAAACATATAAATCAAGATATAACAAGGAGATAAAGCAAGGATAAGGACTCAACAGTAAATTAAACTGAATACCGGAGCAAAAGAAATCCAACAGGTAAACCCTGGTGGGCCCGACAAACAGCCAAAGCATCAGGCCCCTACCATCTCATCAATAGATAAGTCTTTAAGTCGGAACCATCATAGAGTCTGAAGTCCGACCCACTGGCGTGCAATTAAAGAGGAAAGCAAAGTTGCCAACTGTGATTGGGTTGACTACCAAGCATGCAGTCTGTTGCAATACATTAATGTTATAGCCAATCTTTTTATAATGGGAAATTATTTTAATGAACTGCGCTGAAAAATTATTAGAGCCAACAATCTTCTTCAACTTATACACCAAGTCACCATAGAAATCAGGTTCCGAAAGTCCTTGGCGCAAGAGAGATTTAAGTCCAACTTGGAATTTAGAAATCAAATCAAAGTATCGTCTATAAAATTTTGAAAATGTTTTGCGAAGTTTATGATACCGATAGCCCTGTTTAAGAAGTTTCTGAGTTAACAATTTATTGCGAGTGTTGAAGTCAGTAACATAGCTAGATGCTCTAGCAAAACGAATGAGTTGAGAGATATAGACTCCATAGGATGTAGAACGAGGAACATCACCATCTAAAAATGGGAAATTGACAATTTCAAAATCAAAGTCGTCACGTTTGTCACTTACTCACTTACTGTTTTTGGTTAGAATAAGGGCAAAAATAGAGTAAAGCACTCTTTGTGGTAGGGCTTTGATTAGAATCATGACAAACAAAGATAAAAGCACCTTTTTCGAAGGGCTTTGGTTAGAATAAGGGCGAAAATAAAGAAAAACACCTTTTTGGTAGGGCTTTGATTAGAATAAGTGCAAAAATAGAGAAAACGCTTTTTTCAAAGGGCTTTGGTTAGAAAAACGGCCAAAAAAAAGAGAAAATCAACCTTTTACGTAAGGCTTTTGTTAGAATAAGGGCAAAAATAGAGAAAAACACCCTTCTTGGCAGGGCTTTGGTTAGAATATGAGCAAAAGTTATGAAAAAACACCCTTTTGGTAAGGCTTTAGTTTAAACAGTATTTCCTTTCTGAATTTACAAGCATAATACAATATATACAAATGTATTTTGGTACAGGATTTGACAGTAAGCCGAAGCTTATATTTAAGTCATTTCCTATTACATTGTGGATCATACAAAATTATATGAGACTGGCACTGGCAATCAAAGTAATATCAACATCAATGCATGACAGATAAAGAGAAGAGGGAAGAAAAAAATATGGGGGAGATGGGGAAGGGAATGACTACAAGTTTTCTATGCTGCACGTTGAACATGCTGGATAGTGATTGTTTGACTCAGTTTCGAGCGAACCTTCCTGATTCTTGTACCTGCATAAAAAGTGCCTCGTTTTCGTGGTTTGTTTTGCTTTCCATACCAAACAAAAGATCCCTGGTCGTTAAATTGTTTAAGTTTGCTGGTAAGTACCTTTACCTAACACCTACGAAGATTTGACAGACAAAAAGAAGTGGTAAGAACTTTCGAAACCTCCACATTGGCATGTAGGCTCTGTTACTATGTTTTTCCCGTACAAGTGGGCGTTTAGTGAACTGCATTCGAGTCATGCGTGTACCTGTGTTGTAATATTTTGGTGGTTTGTTCATGTCTCTATTAAGTCGGAATTTGAAGGAAGAAATGGATGGGGATTGTTTTGTATCTTCGGGCAAGCTATTCCGCGCCCTTATCGTTGATGGAAAGAAGGAATTATAGTATAAGTTTGTGCGAGCATGGAGAGTTTGTATGTCATCAGCGTTCCGTAGGTTGTAGTAAGTTGTTTCTTGAATAAGGGGAGGGATAAGATAGAGAAGATAGTTGGGTGCAAGACCATTGAATATCTTGTAGAAGATGATGAGTTTATGTTTATTTCGTCTGTTCTGGAGTGATTCCCAACCTAAGTCAGATAGTAGTTTTTCGATGATGCTACACAACTTGGTAGCACCGGTGATGATTCGTGCGGCTTCTAAGTGCACAGCATCAAGCTGCTTCTTGGAATCGACTGATGTGTTGTCCCATACTGAGTCACAGTACTCTAATAGTGGTCGAACAAAAGATGTGTACATTTGCTCCATTGATTTGCGACTAACACTAAATTTTAGGGCACGCAGTAAGTAAAGTCTTGTCCAAGCCTTCGTGGTTATTGCTTGAACATGATTGGACCAGGTGCATGTATTTGAGAGTGTTAAACCTAGGTGCCTGTGTGTGTCCGTTTCTGTTAGTATGATATTGTTCATGAGTTATGGTGGGTGCTGTGGAGGGTCTGCTTTTCGTGAAAAGATCATCGATAATGTTTTACCAGCATTAAAAGCAACCAACCATGCTTCTTTCCAAGTACTTATAGTGTTTAGATCTATGTTTAGTGAGTGTGCGGCCCCATTAGGAGATTCTACAACGATGTACAAACTGGTATCATCAGCGAACAAGCGAATTGAGCAGCCTAGGTTTTTGACTATGTCGTTTATATAGATAAAGAGAATCGAACCCTGAGGGACGCCTGCTAGGACAGACATCCATTCAGAAACATAACCAGAAAGGACAACACGCTGTTTTCGGCCAGTCAAGTAACTAGAAAACCAGCTAGTTATCTTATCTGAACACCCTATGCCTGATAATTTGGTGAGACGTCCTCTATGCCATACCCTGTCGAAAGCCTTACTAATGTCGCAAAAAAACTGCTCGAACCTCTTTACAGCATAACAAAATGTATGATAGATTTGTAGTAATTGGTTAGTAGTAGAGTCACCCCTAACAAATGCTGATTGAAATGGTGTAAGGATTGCATTTTCTATAATGTAATTGTTAACTTATGGACACATCGTTCCATGACTTTGCCTAGAGAGCTTAAGAGTGTAATGGGTCTGTAATTTGAAGGTGCTGATTTATCGTCTATTTTTATGAATTGGTGTTACATTTCCATATTTCCAGCATGTAAAAAAGTAGCCTTGAAAGAGCGATTGAATGTTATGGAGAGGGGCCATGATAGGATGATCGCAACTTCTTTGAGTATGCGAGGGCTTATTAGGTCTGGGCCACATGCTTTATTTACATTAAGGTTACGAAGCACATCCTTGACATCTTGAATTGTGATACTGATGGAAAATAGGTTGTGTTTCACTGGTGCACTGGTGGTAATGGTCGATTATCGTCGTCTATTGTAGCCTGAGAAGCAAAATAATTATTAAGCATGTTTGCCTTTTGAATGTCGGTCTCGGCACATTCATTGTTCATGAAATAACATGGTTTGATTTTCCTATATTTAGCATTTGTTTTGAAGTTTTCCAAAAAAGTTTGCTGTCTGTAGTTTCTGAGGACAAAAGGTTGTCAAGCTTATCAAAGTAGTCTTTTTTAGATTTCCTAATATCTGATACACTTTTATTACGTAGTGTTTTGTAATGTTCTAGATGAAGTGGGTTTGTTGTCCTTTTGAATTTCCTAAAGCTTCGTTTGCGTTTTCTTATTAAATTTTTGATATGGCAAGTGATCCAAGGGTGCTCTGTTGGCCTTATTGTTACGTATTTATTTGGTATAGCTTGATCGGCAGCATATATTATTGTTTCTGTTACTTATTTAGTGTTTTGATCGATGTCAGTTATTTGATTTAGTTTCTCTTCCAGATTTGAGTTGGTCAGAACATGGCGGTAATGCTTTGGTTAGAATAAGGTCAAAAATAGAGTAAAAAACTCCTTGTGGTTTGGCTTTGGTTAGAATAATGGCATAAATAGAGTAAAGCACTCTTTGTGGTAGGGCTTTGGTTAGAATTAAAGACAAATAACAGAAAAACAACCTTTTTGGTAGGGCTTTGGTTAGAATAAGGGCAAAAACAGAGTTAATCACTCTTTGTGGTAAGGCTTTGGTAGAATAACGGCAAAAATAGAGAAAAACACCCTTAGTGGCAGGGCTTTTGTTAGGTTTAGGGCAAAAATAGAGAAAAACACACTATTCAGTAGGGCTTTGGTTAGAATAAAGGCAATAATAGAGAAAGACACCCTTTTCGAAGGGCCTCGGTTACAATAAGGGCAAAAATAGAGAAAAACACCCTTTAAGGTAGGGCTTTGGTTCGAATAAATCAAAATAGAGAAAACTCCCTTAGTGTTAGCGCTTTGGTTAGGTTTAGGGCAAAAACAGAGAAAAACAGCATTTTTGGCAGGG
The DNA here is from genome assembly GCA_964019695.1 of Loripinus fragilis. Taxonomy (NCBI): domain Eukaryota; kingdom Metazoa; phylum Mollusca; class Bivalvia; order Lucinida; family Lucinidae; genus Loripinus; species Loripinus fragilis. Next base: position 28,819,728 of record OZ026522.1, read on the forward strand.
CTTTGCTTAGAATAAGGACAACTATAGAGAAAACATCCTTTTTGGTAGGGTTTTCGTTAGGATTAGAGCAAAATTGGAGAGAACCACCCTTTTTGGTAAGGCTTTGGTTAGAATAAGGACAAAAATAGAGAAAATCAACCTTTTGGGTGGGAATTTGGTTAGAATAAGGGCAAAAAATAGAGAAGACTCCCTCTTTTGCAAGGCTTAGGGCTAAAATAAACTAAAACACTCTTTGTGTTAGGGCTTTGGTTAGAATAAGGCCAAAAATAGAGAAAAAACGCCCTTTTTGGTAGGGCTTTGTTATGAATAAGCTCAAAAATAGAGAAACACCCTTTTTGGTAGGGCTTTGGTTAGAATAACGTTAAAAAATAGTAAAAACGCCCTTTTTGGTTGAACTTTGATTAAAATAAGGTCAAAAAAAGAGAAAAAAAAACACCTTTTTTGGTTTGGCTTCAGTTAGAATAAGGGCAATAATATAGAAAAAACACCCTTTTTGGTAGGCTTTTGAAAGAATAAGGGCAAAAATAGAGAAAAAACACCCTTTTTGGTAGGGCTTTGGTTGTGGTTAAAGCAAAACTAGAGAAATCATCCTTTTTGGTAAAACTTTGGTTAGAATAGGTCAAAATAGAGAAAAACACCATTTTTGGTAGGGCTTTAATTAGAATAAAGGCAAAAATAGAAGAAGAAAAAACTTGTTTTTGAATGGCTTCGTCAGAATAAGGGCAAAAATAGAGATAAAACACCCTTTTTCGAATGGTTTTGGTTACAATAAGGGAAAAATAAAGAAAAACACCCTTTAAGGTAGGGCTTTGGTAAGAATAAATCAAAACGGAGAAAACACACTTAGTAGTAGCGCTTTGGTTAGGTTTAGAGCAAAGAAAGAGAAAACCACCATTTTTGACAGGGATTTTATTTTCTTGTCCTTTGTTATCATGGGTTTCATTGTGAAACTTTGAAACTATTAGAGGGTCACTGATGAAGCCTGAATGGCAGAAACTAGCTAGTCGGGCCAAGGAAATATGCACACTCTAATTTCAGTTTTTTGGTGCAGTCTTTGCTTCCAAAGGATATCCTTTTAAGAACAAATTTTCGAATGGTTTTGGTTACAATAAGGACAAAAATAGAAAAAAAACATCCTTTCTGGTAGGTTTTGGTAAGAATAAGAGCAAAAATATAGAAAACACCATTTTTGGTAGGGCTTTGGTTAGAATAAGGGCAATAATATAGAAAAACACCCTTTTTGGTAGGGCTTTGGTTAAAATAGGGCAAAAATATAGATAAACACCCTTTTTGGTAGATCGTGGTTAGAATAAGGTCTCAAATATTCGACGAAGTGTATTTGGACGAATTGTCGTGCACCCGAGAAAAACACCGTTTTTGGCAGGGCTTTGGTTAAAATAAGAGCAAAAATTAAGACAACTCACTCCTCTTTTTGGTAAGGCTTTAAGTAAATAAAAGAAAAAATATAGAAAAACACCCTTTTTGGTAGAACTTTGGTTAGATTAATGGCAAAAATAGAGTAACACATTCTTTGTGATAGAGCTTTGTGATAAGGGCAAAAAAGAGTAAAACGATCTTTGTGGTAGGGCCTTGTTTAGAAAAAGGGCAAAAATAAAGGAAAACACCCTTTTTGATATGGCTTTGGTTTAAATACGGGCAAAATATGAAAAACAAAATTTTCGAAGGGCTTTGCTTAGAATAAGGGCAAAAATAGAGAAAAACAACATTTTGGTAGGGCTTTGGTTAGAATAAGGGCAATGCTAGAGAAAAACACTCTTTTCCGAAGGGCATTGGTTAGAATAAGGGCAAATATAGAGAAAAACATTCTTTGTGGTAGGGTTTTGGTTAGAATAAGGGCAAAAATAGAGTAAAATATTCCTTGCGGTCAGTCTTTGGTTAGAATAAGGGCAAAAATAGAGAAAAACACCCTTTTTGGTAGGGCTTTGGTTAGAATAGGGCAATAAAATAGATAAACATCCTTTATGGTAGGGCGTGGTTAGAATAAGTTCAATAATATAGATAAACGTCCTTCTTGGTTGGGCTTTGGTTAGAAGAAGGGCAAAAAAAATAAAAACATCCTTTTTGGTAGGGCTTTGGTTAGAATAAGGGCAATAATAGAGAAAAACACTCTTTTTCGAAGGGCATTGGTTAGAATAAGGGCAAAAATAGAGAAAAACATTCTTTGTGGTAGGGCTTTGGTTAGAATAAGGGCAAAAATAGAGTAAAACACTCCTTGCGGTCAGTCTTTGGTTAGAATAAGGGCAAAAATAGAGAAAAAACACCCTTTTTGGTAGGGTTAGAATAGGGCAATAAAAAAGATAAACATCCTTTTTGGTAGGGCGTGCTTAGAATAAGTTCAATAATATAGATAAACGTCCTTCTTGGTTGGGCTTTGGTTAGAAGAAGGGCAAAAAAAATAAAAACATCCTTTTTGGTAGGGCTTTGGCTAGAATAGGGCAAAAATATAGATCAACACCCTTTTGGTAGCGCGTGGTTAAAATAAGGTCTAAAATTGAGAAAAAAAACCTTTGCTGGTAGGGCTTTGGTTAGAATAAGGGCAAAAATAGAGAGAAAAAAAACACACCTTTTTTGGTAGGGCTTTGATTAAAATAAGGTCAAAAATGGAGCAAAACACGCTTTATGGTAAGTCTTTGGTTTGAATAAGAGCAAAATAGAGAAAAACACAATTTTTATGCCAAGGCTTTGGTTAGAATAAGGGAAAAAATAAAGTAAAACACTCTTTGTGGAAAGGCGACAGTCTGCATGCCTAGTTTAAACCCAATCACGGTTTATAGCTATGGTGTCCTCTTTAATTGCACGACGGTGGGTCAGGCATCATACTCTATGACGGCTCTGACGTAAAGCTTTAATTGGTGGGTTGGTGCCTGATGCTTATCTGTAGCTGGACCCACCGTGACTCAACTCTAGGTTTTCTTTAGCTCTGACTATCTATGAGTCATGAGCCCTTTTCTTTGTTTCATCATGATGTGTAAATTTGATTAGAATGTTTCTCCATGATGATACATTGCATTAGTTAGATGGCCTCCATGCGAGCTGAACATTTCTTGTACTTCAACAACAGCAGAATCTAGGGCGAAGATTTGGTACCAGTAAAATGCATTTAAGACCCCCGGTGGCTTAGGCTGCTGTCCGTTCTAAGGCGGTGGTTCTGTTGTTGTTGACTTAAGGCTGAGTAAAGCACTCTTTGTGGTAGGGCTTTGGTTAGAATCATGGCAAAAAAAAGATAAAAGCACCTTTTTCGAAGGGCTTTGGTTAGAATAAGGGCGAAAATAAAGAAAAACACCTTTTTGGTAGGGCTTTGGTTAGAATAAATTCAAAAATAGAAGAAGAAAAAACTTGTTTTTGAATGGCTTCGTTAGAATAAGGGCAAAAATAGAGAAAAACACCCTTTTTCGAATGGTTTTGGTTACAATAAGGGAAAAATAAAGAAAAACACCCTTTAAGGTAGGGCTTTGGTAAGAATAAATCAAAACGGAGAAAACACACTTAGTAGTAGCGCTTTGGTTAGGTTTAGAGCAAAGAAAGAGAAAACCACCATTTTTGACAGGGATTTTATTTTCTTGTCCTTTGGGATCATGGGTTTCATTGTGAAACTTTGAAACTATTAGAGGGTCAATGATGAAGCCTAAATGGCAGAAACCAGCTAGTCGGGCCCAGGAAATATGCACACTCTAATTTCAGTTTTTTGGTGCAGTCTTTGCTTCCAAAGGATACCTTTTTAAGAACAAATTTACTTAGAATAAGGACAAAAATAGAAAAAAACATCCTTTCTGGTAGGTTTTGGTTAGAATAAGAGCAAAAATATAGAAAACACCCTTTTTGGTAGGGCTTTGGTTAGAATAAGGGCAATAATATAGAAAAACACCCTTTTTGGTAGGGCTTTGGTTAAAATAGTGCAAAAATATAGATAAACACCCTTTTTGGTAGATCGTGGTTAGAATAAGGTCTAAAATATTCGACGAAGTGTATTTGGACGAATTGTCGTGCACCCGAGAAAAACACCGTATTTGGCAGGGCTTTGGTTAAAATAAGAGCAAAAATTAAGACAACTCACTCCTCTTTTTGGTAAGGCTTTAAGTAAATAAAAGAAAAAATATAGAAAAAACACCCTTTTTGGTAGAACTTTGGTTAGATTAATGGCAAAAAGAGAGTAACACATTCTTTGTGATAGAGCTTTGGTTTAAATAAGGGCAAAAAAGAGTAAAACAATCTTTGTGGTAGGGCCTTGTTTAGAATAAGGGCAAAAATAAAGGAAAACACCCTTTTTGATATGGCTTTGGTTTAAATAAGGGCAAAATATGAAAAACAAAATTTTCGAAGGGCTTTGCTTAGAATAAGGGCAAAAATAGAGAAAAACAACATTTTGGTAGGGCTTTGGTTAGAATAAGGGCAATAATAGAGAAAAACACTCTTTTTCGAAGGGCATTGGTTAGAATAAGGGCAAAAATAGAGAAAAACATTCTTTGTGGTAGGGCTTGGGTTAGAATAAGGGCAAAAATAGAGTAAAACACTCCTTGCGGTCAGTCTTTGTTTAGAATAAGGGCAAAAATAGAGAAAAAACACCCTTTTTGGTAGGGCTTTGGTTAGAATAGGGCAATAAAATAGATAAACATCCTTTTTGGTAGGGCGTGGTTAGAATAAGTTCAATAATATAGATAAACGTCCTTCTTGGTTGGGCTTTGGTTAGAAGAAGGGCAAAAAAAATAAAAACATCCTTTTTGGTAGGGCTTTGGCTAGAATAGGGCAAAAATATAGATCAACACCCTTTTGGTAGCGCGTGGTTAAAATAAGGTCTAAAATAGAGAAAAAAACCTTTGCTGGTAGGGCTTTGGTTAGAATAAGGGCAAAATAGAGAGAAAAAAAAAACACCTTTTTTGGTAGGGCTTTGATTAAAATAAGGTCAAAAATGGAGCAAAACACGCTTTATGGTAAGTCTTTGGTTTGAATAAGAGCAAAATAGAGAAAAACACAATTTTTATGCCAAGGCTTTGGTTAGAATAAGGGAAAAATAAAGTAAAACACACTTTGTGGAAAGGCGACAGTCTGCATGCCTAGTTTTAAACCCAATCACGGTTTATAGCTATGGTTTCCTCTTTAATTGCACGACGGCGGGTCAGGCATCATACTCTATGACGGCTCTGACGTAAAGCTTTAATTGGTGGGTTGGTGCCTGATGCTTATCTGTAGCTGGACCCACCGTGACTCAACTCGAGGTTTTCTTTAGCTCTGACTATCTATGAGTCATGAGCCCTTTTCTTTGTTTCATCATGATGTGTAAATTTGATTAGAATGTTTCTCCATGATGATACATTGCATTAGTTAGATGGCCTCCATGCGAGCTGAACATTTCTTGTACTTCAACAACAGCAGAATCTAGGGCGAAGATTTGGTACCAGTAAAATGCATTTAAGCCCACCGGTGGCTTAGGCTGCTGTCCGTTCTAAGGCGGTGGTTCTGTTGTTGTTGACTTTAGGCTGAGTAAAGCACTCTTTTTGGTAGGGCTTTGGTTAGAATCATGGCAAAAAAAAGATAAAAGCACCTTTTTCGAAGGGCTTTGGTTAGAATAAGGGCGAAAATAAACACCTTTTTGGTAGGGCTTTGATTAGAATAAGTGCAAAAATAGAGAAAACGCTTTTTTTCAAAGGGCTTTGGTTAGAATAACGGCCAAAAAAGAGAAAATCAACCTTTTCGTAAGGCTTTTGTTAGAATAAGGGCAAAAATAGAGAAAAACACCCTTCTTGGCAGGGCTTTGGTTAGAATATGAGCAAAAGTTATGAAAAAACACCCTTTTGGTAAGGCTTTAGTTTAAACAGTATTTCCTTTCTGAATTTACAAGCATAATACAATATATACAAATGTATGGTGGTACAGGATTTGACAGTAAGCCGAAGCTTATACTTAAGTCATTTCCTATTACAATGTGGATCATACAAAATTATATGAGACAGGCACTGGCAATCAAAGTAATATCAACATCAATGCATGACAGATAAAGAGAAGAGGGAAGAAAAAAAATGTGGGGGAGATGGGGAAGGGAATGACTACAAGTTTTCTATGCTGCGCATTGAACATGGTGGATAGTGATTGTTTGACTCAGTTTCGAGCGAACCTTCCTGATTCCATTATGAATTCTTGTACCTGCATAAATAGTGCCTCGTTTTCGTGGTTTGTTTTGCTTTCCATACCAAACAAAAGATCCCTGGTCGTTAAATTGTTTAAGTTTGCTGGTAAGTACCTTTACCTACCACCTACGAATATTGGACAGACAAAAAAGAAGTGGTAAGAACTTTCGAAACCTCCACATTGGCATGTAGGCTCTGTTACTATGTTTTTCCTGTACAGGTGGGCGTTAAGTGAACTGCATTCGAGTCATGCGTGTACTTGTGTTGTAATATTTTGGTGGTTTGTTCATGTCTCTATTAAGTCGGAATTTGAAGGAAGAAATGGATGGGGATTGCTTTGTATCTTCGGGCAAGCTATTCCACGCCCTTATCGTTGATGGAAAGAAGGAATTATAGTATAAGTTTGTGCGAGCATGGAGAGTTTGTATGTCATCAGCGTTCCGTAGGTTGTAGTAAGTTGTTTCTTGAATAAGGGGAGGGATAAGATAGAGAAGATAGTTGGGTGCAAGACCATTGAATATCTTGTAGAAGATGATGAGTTTATGTTTATTTCGTCTGTTCTGGAGTGATTCCCAACCTAAGTCAGATAGTAGTTTTTCGATGCTACACAACTTGGTAGCACCGGTGATGATTCGTGCGGCTTCTAAGCTGCTTCTTGGAATCGACTGATGCGTAGTCCCATACTGAGTCACAGTACTCTAATAGTGGTCGAACAAAAGATGTGTACATTTGCTCCGTTGATTTGCGACTAACTCTAAATTTCAGGGCACGCAGTAAGTAAAGTCTTGTCCAAGCCTTCGTGGTTATTGCTTGAACATGATTGGACCAGGTGCATGTATTTGAGAGTGTTAAACCTAGGTGCCTGTGTGTGTCCGTTTCTGTTAGTACGATATTGTTCATGAGTTATGGTGGCACCCATAACTCATGTGGAGGGTCTGCTTTTCGTGAAAAGATCATCGATAATGTTTTACCAGCATTAAAAGCAACCAACCATGCTTCTTTCCAAGTACTTATAGTGTTTAGATCTATGTTTAGTGAGTGTGAGGCCCATTTAGGAGATTCTACAACGATGTACAAACTGGTATCATCAGCGAACAAGCGAATTGAGCAGCCTAGGTTTTTGACTATGTCGTTTATATAGATAAAGAGAATCGAACCCTGAGGGACGCCTGCTAGGACAGACATCCATTCAGAAACATAACCAGAAAGGACAACACGCTGTTTTCGGCCAGTCAAGTAACTAGAAAACCAGCTAGTTGTCTTATCTGAACACCCTATGCCTGATAATTTGGTGAGACGTCCTCTATGCCATACCCTGTCGAAAGCCTTACTAATGTCGCAAAAAAACTGCTCGAACCTCTTTACAGCATAACAAAATGTATGATATATTTGTAGTAATTGGTTAGTAGTAGAGTCACCCCTAACAAATCCTGATTGAAATGGTGTAAGGATTGCATTTTCTATAATGTAATTGTAAACTAATGGACACATCGTTCCATGACTTTGCCTAGAGAGCTTAAGAGTGTAATGGGTCTGTAATTTGAAGGTGCTGATTATCGTCTTTTTTATGAATTGGTGTTACATTTCCATATTTCCAGCATTGGAAAAGTAGCCTTGAAAGAGCGATTGAATATTATGGAGAGGGGCCATGATAGGATGATCGCAACTTCTTTGAGTAGGCGAGGGCTTATTAGGTCTGGGCCACATGCTTTATTTACATTAAGGTTACGAAGCACATCCTTGACATCTTGAATTGTGATACTGATGGAAGATAGGTTGTGTTGTACTGGTGCACTGGTGGTAATGGTCGTTTATCGTCGTCTATTGTAGCCTGAGAAGCAAAATAATTATTAAGCATGTTTGATTTTTGAATGTCGGTCTCGGCACATTCATTGTTCATGAATAACATGGTTTGATTTTCCTATATTTAGCATTTGTTTTGAAGTTTTCCAAAAAAGTTTGCTGTCTGTAGTTTCTGAGGACAAAAGGTTGTCAAGCTTATCAAAGTAGTCTTTTTTAGATTTCCTAATATCTGATACACTTTTATTACGTAGCGTTTTGTAATGTTCTATATGAAGTGGGTTTGTTGTCCTTTTGAATTTCCTAAAGCTTCGTTTGCGTTTTCTTATTAAATTTTTGATATGGCAAGTGATCCAAGGGTGCTCTGTTGGCCTTATTGTTACGTATTTATTTGGTATAGCTTGATCGGCAGCATATATTATTGTTTCTGTTACTTATTTAGTGTTTTGGTCGATGTCAGTTATTTGATTTAGTTTCTCTTCCAGATTTGAGTTGGTCAGAACATGGCGGTAATGCTTTGGTTAGAATAAGGTCAAAAATAGAGTTAAAAAACTCCTTGTGGTTTGGCTTTGGTTAGAATAAGGGCATAAATATAGTAAAGCACTGTTTGTGGTAGGGCTTTGGTTAAAATTAAACACAAATAACAGAAAAACAACCTTTTTGGTAGGGCTTTGGTTAGAATAAGGGCAAAAACAGAGTTAATCACTCTTTGTGGTAAGGCTTTGGTAGAATAACGGCATAAATAGAGAAAAACACCCTTAGTGGCAGGGCTTTTGTTAGGTTAAGGGCAAAATAGAGAAAAACACACTTTTCAGAAGAGCTTTGGTTAGAATAAAGGCAATAATATAGAAAAACACCCTTTTCGAAGGGCTTCGGTTACAATAAGGGCAAAAATAGAGAAAAACACCCTTTAAGGTAGGGCTTTGGTTGGAATAAATCAAAATAGAGAAAACACCCTTAGTGGTAGCGCTTTGGTTAGGTTTAGGGCAAAAACAGAGAAAAACACCATTTTTTGGCAGGGCTTTGCTTAGAATAAGGACAAATATAGAGAAAAAATCCTTTTTGGTAGGGTTTTCGTTAGGATTAGAGCAAAACTGTAGAGAACCACCCTTTTTGGTAAGGCTTTGGTTAGAATAAGGACAAAAATAGAGAAAATCAACCTTTTGGGTGGGAATTTGGTAAGAATAAGGGCAAAAAATAGAGAAGACTCCCTCTTTTGCAAGGCTTAGGGCTAAAATAAACTAAAACACTCTTTGTGTTAGGGCTTTGGTTAGAATAAGGCCAAAAATAGAGAAAAACACCCTTTTTTGATATGTCTTTGTTATGAATAAGCTCAAAAATAGAGAAACACCCTTTTTGGTAGGGCTTTGGTTAGAATAACGTTAAAAAATTGTAAAAACGCCCTTTTTGGTCGAACTTTGATTAAAATAAGGTCAAATAAAGAGAAAAAAAAACACACTTTTTGGTTTGGCTTCAGTTAAAATAAGGGCAATAATATAGATAAAACACCCTTTTTGGTAGGCTTTTGAAAGAATAAGGGCAAAAATAGAGAAAAAACACCCTTTTTGGTAAAACTTTGGTTAGAATATGTCAAAATAGAGAAAAACACCATTTTTGGTAGGCTTTGGTTAGGATAAATTCAAAAATAGAAGAAGAAAAAACTTGTTTTTGAATGGCTTCGTTAGAATAAGGGCAAAAATAGAGAAAAACACCCTTTTTCGAATGATTTTGGTTACAATAAGGGAAAAATAAAGAAAAACACCCTTTAAGGTAGGGCTTTGGTAAGAATAAATCAAAACGGAGAAAACATACTGAGTAGTAGCGCTTTGGTTAGGTTTAGAGCAAAAAAAGAGAAAACCACCATTTTTGACAGGGATTTTATTTTCTTGTCCTTTGGGATCATGGGTTTCATTGTGAAACTTCGAAACTATTAGAGGGTCGCGGATGAAGCCTAAATGGCAGAAACTAGCTAGTCGGGCCCAGGAAATATGCACACTCTAATTTCTTTTTTGCCCTTATTTAAACCAAAGCTCTATCACAAAGAATGTGTTACTCTATTTTTGCCATTAATCTAACCAAAGTTCTACCAAAAAGGGTGTTTTTCTATATTTTTTCTTTTATTTACTTAAAGCCTTACCAAAAAAGAGGAGTGAGTTGTCTTAATTTTTGCTCTTATTTTAACCAAAGCCCTGCCAAAAAAATTTTCTCGGGTGCACGACAATTCGTCCAAATACACTTCGTCGAATATTTTAGACCTTATTCTAACCACGATCTACCAAATAGGGTGTTTATCTATATTTTTGCCCTATTTTAACCAAAGCCCTACCAAAAAGGGTGTTTTTCTATATTATTGCCCTTATTCTAACCAAAGCCCTACCAAAAAGGGTGTTTTCTATATTTTTGCTCTTATTCTAACCAAAACCTACCAGAAAGGATGTTTTTTTTCTATTTTTGTCCTTATTCTAAGTAAATTTGTTCTTAAAAGGGTATCCTTTGGAAGCAAAGACTGCACCAAAAAACTGAAACTAGAGTGTGCATATTTCCTGGGCCCGACTAGCTAGTTTCTGCCATTTAGGCTTCATCAGTGACCCTCTAATAGTTTCAAAGTTTCACAATGAAACCCATGATCCCAAAGGACAAGAAAATAAAATCCCTGTCAAAAATGGTGGTTTTCTCTTTCTTTGCTCTAAACCTAACCAAAGCGCTACTACTAAGTGTGTTTTCTCCGTTTTGATTTATTCTTACCAAAGCCCTACCTTAAAGGGTGTTTTTCTTTATTTTTCCCTTATTGTAACCAGAACCATTCGAAAAAGGGTGTTTTTTCTCTATTTTTGCCCTTCAAAAACAAGTTTTTTCTTCTTCTATTTTTGCCTTTATTCTAACCAAAGCCCTACCAAAAATGGTGTTTTTCTCTATTTTGACCTATTCTAACCAAAGTTTTACCAAAAAGGGTGATTTCTCTAGTTTTGCTTTAACCCTAACCAAAGCCCTGCCAAAATGAGTGTTTTTCTCTATTTTTGCCCTTATTCTTTCAAAAGCCTTCCAAAAAGGGTGTTTTTTTCTATATTATTGCCCTTATTCTAATGAAGCCAAACCAAAAAGGGTGTTTTTTTACTCTTTTTTTGACCTTATTTTAATCAAAGTTCTACCAAAAAGGGCGTCTTTACTATTTTTTAACGTTATTCTAACCAAAGCCCTACCAAAAAGGGTGTTTCTCTATTTTTGAGCTTATTCATAACAAAGCCCTACCAAAAAGGGTGTTTTTTCTCTATTTTTGGCCTTATTCTAACCAAAGCCCTAACACAAAGAGTGTTTTAGTTTATTTTAGCCCTAAGCCTTGCAAAAGAGGGAGTCTTCTCTATTTTTTGCCCTTATTCTAACCAAATTCCCACCCAAAAGGTTGATTTTCTCTATTTTGTCCTTATTCTAACCAAAGCCTTACCAAAAAGGGTGGTTCTCTCCAATTTTGCTCTAATCCTAACGAAAACCCTACCAAAAAGGATGTTTTCTCTATATTTGTCCTTATTCTAAGCAAAGCCCTGCCAAAAATGGTGTTTTTCTCTGTTTTTGCCGTAAACCTAACCAAAGCGCTACCACTAAGGGTGATTTCTCTATTTTGATTTATTCCAACCAAAGCCCTACCTTAAAGGGTGTTTTTCTCTATTTTTGCCCTTATTGTAACCGAAGCCCTTCGAAAAGGGTGTTTTTCTCTATTATTGCCTTTATTCTAACCAAAGCCCTACTGAAAAGTGTGTTTTTCTCTATTTTTGCCCTAAACCTAACAAAAGCCCTGCCACTAAGGGTGTTTTCTCTGTTTTTGCCCTTATTCTAACCAAAGCCCTACCAAAAAGGTTGTTTTTCTGTTATTTGTCTTTAATTCTAACCAAAGCACTACCACAAAGAGTGCTTTACTCTATTTATGCCCTTATTCTAACAAAAGCCAAATCACAAGGAGTTTTTTACTCTATTTTTGACCTTATTCTAACCAAAGCATTACCGCCATGTTCTGACCAACTCAAATCTGGAAGAGAAACTAAATCAAATAACTGACATCGACCAAAACACTAAATAAGTAACAGAAACAATAATATATGCTGCCGATCAAGCTATACCAAATAAATACGTAACAAAAAGGCCAACAGTGCACCCTTGGATCACTTGCCATATCAAAAATTTAATAAGAAAACGCAAACGAAGCTTTAGGAAATTCAAAAGGACAACAAACCCACTTCATATAGAACATTACAAAACACTACGTAATAAAAGTGTATCAGATATTAGGAAATCTAAAAAAAACTACTTTGACAACCTTTTGTCCTCAGAAACTACAGACAGCAAACTTTTTTGGAAAACTTCAAAACAAATGCTAAATATAGGAAAATCAAACCATGATATCCCCATGTTATTCATGAACAATGATTGTGCCGCGACCGACATTCAAAAGGCAACCCTGCTTAATAATTATTTTGCTTCTCAAGCTACAATAGACGACGATAATCGACCATTACCACAGTTTGCACCAGTACAACAAAACCTATCTTCCATCAGTATCACAATTCAAGATGTCAAGGATGTGCTTCGTAACCTTAATAAAGCATGTGGCCCAGACCTAATAAGCCCTCGCCTACTCAAAGAAGTTGCGATCATCCTATCATGGCCCCTCTCCATAATATTCAATCGCTCTTTAGAGCAAGGCTACTTTTTTACATGCTGGAAATATGGAAATGTAACACCAATTCATAAAAGAAGACGATAATCAGCACCTTCAAATTACAGACCCATTACACTCTTAAGCTCTCTAGGCAAAGTCATGGAACGATGTGTCCATAAGTTTACAATTACATTATAGAAAATGCAATCCTTGCACCATTTCAATCAGGATTTGTTAGGGGTGACTCTACTACTAACCAATTACTACAAATCTATCATACATTTTGTTATGCTGTAAAGAGGTTCGAGCAGTTTTTTTGCGACATTAGTAAGGCTTTCGACAGGGTATGGCATAGAGGACGTCTCACCAAATTATCAGGCATAGTGTGTTCAGATAAGATAACTAGCTGGTTTTCTAGTTACTTGACTGGCCGAAAACAGCGTGTTGTCCTTTCTGGTTATGTTTCTGAATGGATGTCTGTCCTAGCAGGCGTCCCTCAGGGTTCGATTCTCTTTATCTATATAAACGACATAGTAAAAAACCTAGGCTGCTCAATTCGCTTGTTCGCTGATGATACCAGTTTGTACATCGTTGTAGAATCTCCTAATTGGGCCGCACACTCACTAAACAGATCTAAACACTATAAGTACTTGGAAAGAAGCATGGTTGGTTGCTTTTAATGCTGGTAAAACATTATCGATGATCTTTTCACGAAAAGCAGACCCTCCACAGCACCCACCATAACTCATGAACAATATCGTACTAACAGAAACGGACACACACAGGCACCTAGGTTTAACACTCTCAAATACATGCACTTGGTCCAATCATGTTCAAGCAATAACCACGAAGGCTTGGACAAGACTTTACTTACTGCGTGCCCTGAAATTTAGAGTTAGTCGCAAATCAACGGAGCAAATGTACACATCTTTTGTTCGACCACTATTAGAGTACTGTGACTCAGTATGGGACAACGCATCAGTCGATTCCAAGAAGCAGCTTAGAAGCCGCACGAATCATCACCGGTGCTACCAAGTTGTGTAGCATCGAAAAACTACTATCTGACTTAGGTTGGGAATCACTCCAGAACAGACGAAATAAACATAAACTCATCATCCTCTACAAGATACTCCTCTACAAGAATAGCTTGCCCGAAGATACAAAGCAATCCCCATCCATTTCTTCCTTCAAATTCCGACTTAATAGAGACATGAACAAACCACCAAAATATTACAACACAGGTACACGCATGACTCGAATGAAGTTCAGTAAACGCCCGCTTGTACAGGAAAAACATAGTAACAGAGCCTACATGCCAATGTGGAGGTTTCGAAAGTTCTTACCACTTCTTTTTTGTCTGTCCAATATTCGTAGGTTTTAGGTAAAGGTACTTACCAGCAAACTTAAACAATTTAACGACCAGGGATCTTTTGTTTGGTATGGAAAGCAAAACAAACAACGAAAACGAGGCACTATTTATGCAGGTACAAGAATTCATAATGGAATCAGGAAGGTTCGCTCGAAACTGAGTCAAACAATCACTATCCACCATGTTCAATGCGCAGCATAGAAAACTTGTAGTCATTCCCTTCCCCATCTCCCCCACATTTTTTTCTTCCCTCTTCTCTTTATCTGTCATGCATTGATGTTGATATTACTTTGATTGCCAGTGCCAGTCTCATATAATTTTGTATGATCCACATTGTAATAGGAAATGACTTAAATATAAGCTTCGGCTTACTGTCAAATCCTGTACCACCATACATTTGTATATATTGTATTATGCTTGTAAATTCAGAAAGGAAATACTGTTTAAACTAAAGCCTTACCAAAAGGGTGTTTTTTCATAACTTTTGTTCATATTCTAACCAAAGCCCTGCCAAGAAGGGTGTTTTCCTCTATTTGTTTAAGTTGTTTAAGTTTGCTGGTAAGTTCCTTTGCCTAAAACCTACGAATATTAGACAGACAAAAAAGAAGTGGTAAGAACTTTCGAAACCTCCACATTGGCATGTAGGCTCTGTTACTTTGTTTTTCCTGTACAAGTGGGCGTTTAGTGAACTGCATTCGAGTCATGCGTGTACCTGTGTTGTAATATTTTGGTGGTTTGTTCATGTCTCTATTAAGTCGGAATTTGAAGGAAGAAATGGATGGGGATTGCTTTGTATCTTCGGGCAAGCTATTCCACGCCCTTATCGTTGATGGAAAGAAGGAATTATAGTATAAGTTTGTGCGAGCATGGAGAGTTTGTATGTCATCAGCGTTCCGTAGGTTGTAGTAAGTTGTTTCTTGAATAAGGGGAGGGATAAGATAGAGAAGATAGTTGGGTGCAAGACCATTGAATATCTTGTAGAAGATGATGAGTTTATGTTTATTTCGTCTTTTCTGGAGTGATTCCCAACCTAAGTCAGATAGTAGTTTTTCGATGCTACACAACTTGGTAGCACCGGTGATGATTCGTGCGGCTTCTTAGCTGCTTTTTGGAATCGACTGATGCGTTGTCCCATACTGAGTCACAGTACTCTAATAGTGGTCGAACAAAAGATGTGTACATTTGCTCCATTGATTTGCGACTAACTCTAAATTTTAGGGCACGCAGTAAGTAAAGTCTTGTCCAAGCCTTCGTGGTTATTGCTTGAACATGATTGGACCAGGTGCATGTATTTGAGAGTGTTAAACCTAGGTGCCTGTGTGTGTCCGTTTCTGTTAGTACGATATTGTTTATGAGTTATGGTGGGTGCTGTGGAGGGTCTTTTTTTCGTGAAAAGATCATCGATAATGTTTTACCAGCATTAAAAGCAACCAACCATGCTTCTTTCCAAGTACTTATAGTGTTTAGATCTATGTTTAGTGAGTGTGCGGCCCCATTAGGAGATTCTACAACGATGTACAAACTGGTATCATCAGCGAACAAGCGAATAGAGCAGCCTAGGTTTTTGACTATGTCGTTTATATAGATTAACAGAATCGAACCCTGAGGGACGCCTGCTAGGACAGACATCCATTCAGAATCATAACCAGAAAGGACAACACGCTGTTTTCGGCCAGTCAAGTAACTAGAAAACCAGCTAGTTATCTTATCTGAACACCCTATGCCTGATAATTTAGTGAGACGTCCTCTATGCCATACCCTGTCGAAAGCCTTACTAATGTCGCAAAAAACTGCTCGAACCTCTTTACAGCATAACAAAATGTATGATAGATTTGTAGTAATTGGTTAGAAGTAGAGTCAACCCTAACAAATCCTGATTGAAATGGTGTAAGGATTGCATTTTCTATAATGTAATTGTAAACTTATGGACACATCGTTCCATGACTTTGCCTAGAGAGCTTAAGAGTGTAATGGGTCTGTAATTTGAAGGTGCTGATTTATCGTCTTTTATTATGAATTGGTGTTACATTTCCATATTTCCAGCATGTAAAAAAGTAGCTCTAAAGAGCGATTGAATATTATGGAGAGGGGCCATGATAGGATTATCGCAACTTCATTGAGTAGGCGAGGGCTTATTAGGGCTGGGCCACATGCTTTATTTACATTAAGGTTACGAAGCACATCCTTGACATCTTGAATTGTGATACTGATGGAAGATAGGTTGTGTTGTACTGGTGCACTGGTGGTAATGGTCGTTTATCGTCGTCTATTGTAGCCTGAGAAGCAAAATAATTATTAAGCATGTTTGCCTTTTGAATGTCGGTCTCGGCACATTCATTGTTCATGAATAACATGGTTTGATTTTCCTATATTTAGCATTTGTTTTGAAGTTTTCCAAAAAAGTTTGCTGTCTGTAGTTTCTGAGGACAAAAGGTTGTCAAGCTGATCAAAGTAGTCTTTATTAGATTTCCTAATATCTGATACACTTTTATTACGTAGTGTTTTGTAATGTTCTAGATGAAGTGGGTTTGTTGTCCTTTTGAATTTCCTAAAGCTTCGTTTGCGTTTTCTTATTAAATTCTTGATATGGCAAGTGATCCAAGGGTGCTCTGTTGGCCTTATTGTTACGTATTTATTTGGTATAGCTTGATCGGCAGCATATATTATTGTTTCTGTTACTTCTTTAGTGTTTTGGTCGATGTCAGTTATTTGATTTAGTTTCTCTTCCAGATTAGAGTTGGTCAGAACATGGCGGTAATGCTTTGGTTAGAATAAGGTCAAAAATAGAGTAAAAAAAACTCCTTGTGGTTTGGCTTTGGTTAGAATAAGGGCATAAATAGAGTAAAGCCTTATTGTTACGTATTTATTTGGTATAGCTTGATCGGCAGCATATATTATTGTTTCTGTTACTTCTTTAGTGTTTTGGTCGATGTCAGTTATTTGATTTAGTTTCTCTTCCAGATTAGAGTTGGTCAGAACATGGCGGTAATGCTTTGGTTAGAATAAGGTCAAAAATAGAGTAAAAAAACTCCTTGTGGTAGGGCTTTGGTTAGAATTAAAGACAAATAACAGAAAAACAACCTTTTTGGTAGGGCTTTGGTTAGAATAAGGGCAAAAACAGAGTTAATCACTCTTTGTGGTAAGGCTTTGGTAGAATAACGGCAAAAATAGAGATAAACACCCTTAGTGGCAGGGCTTTTGTTAGGTTTAGGGCAAAAATAGAGAAAAACACACTTTTCAGTAGGGCTTTGGTTAGAATAAAGGCAATAATAGAGAAAAACACCCTTTTCGAAGGGCGTCGGTTACAATAAGGGCAAAAATAGAGAAAAACACCCTTTAAGGTAGGGCTTTGGTGGGAATAAATCAAAATAGAGAAAACACCCTAAGTGGTAGCGCTTTGGTTAGGTTTAGGGCAAAAACAGAGAAAAACACCATTTTTGGCAGGGCTTTGCTTAGAATAAGGAAAATATAGAGAAAACATCCTTTTTGGTAGGGTTTTCGTTAGGATTAGAGCAAAAATGTAGAGAACCACCCTTTTTGGTAAGGCTTTGGTTAGAATAAGGACAAAAATAGAGAAAATCAACCTTTTGGGTGGGAATTTGGTAAGAATAAGGGCAAAAAATAGAGAAGACTCCCTCTTTTGCAAGGCTTAGGGCTTAAATAAACTAAAACACTCTTTGTGTTACGGCTTTGGTTAGAATAAGGCCAAAAATAGAGAAAAACACCCTTTTTGGTAGGGCTTTGTCATGAATAAGCTCAAAAATAGAGAGAACAACCTATTTGATAGGGCTTTGATTAGAATAACGGAAAAGTAGAGAAAAAACGCCCTTTTTGGTAGAACTTTGGTTAGATTTAGTGCAAATAGAGAAATTTTCCTTTTGGTAAGGCTTTGGTTAGAATAAGGGCAAAAAAAACATTCTTTTCAAGGGGCTTTGGTTAGAATAAGGGCACAATAGAGAAAAACACCCGTTTTGGTAGGGCTTTGGTTAGAATAAGGGCAAAAAATGAGAAAAAAATGAGAAAAACTTTGGTTAGAATAAGGGCAAAAATAGAGGAAAGATACCCTGTTTAGTAGAACTTTGGTAAAAGTTAGGGGAATTATATAGAAAAATTACTTTTTGTGTTAGGGCTTTGTTTAGAATAAGGGCAAAAATAGAGAAAACACCCTGCTTGGTAGGGCTTTGGTTAGAACAAGCTCAAAAATAGAGAACACCCTTTTTTGTAGGGCTTTGATTAGAATAACGGCAAAAGTAGAGAAAATGCCCTTTTTGGTAGAACTTTGGTTAGATTAAGGGCAAAAATAGAGAAAAACACCCTTTTGGTTGGGCTTTGGAAAGACAAGGGCGTTTTACTCTTTTTTTTGCTCTCATCCGAACCAAAGCCCTGCAAAAAAGTGTTTTTTCTGTATTTTTACTAAGGAAAAAGTGTTTTTTCTGTATTTTTACCCTTAGTAAAAATACAGAAAAAACACTTTTTTTGCAGGGCTTTGGTTAGGATGAGAGCAAAAAAAAGAGTAAAACGCCCTTTTTGGTAAAACTTTGAATAGGGTAAAATAGAGGAAAACACCCTTTTTCGTAAGGCTTTGGTTAGAATGAGGCCAAAAATAGAGAAAAACACCCTTTTTGGTAGGGCGTGGTTAGAATAAGTCAAAAATAGAGATAAATACATTTTCTGGTAGGGCTTTGGTTAGAATAAATGCAAAATAGAAAGAACAAAAACACCCTTTTTGGTAGGGCTTTGATTAGAACAGGTCAAAAATGCAGACAAACACGCTTTTTGGTAAGTCTTTGGTTGGAATAAGGGTAAAAAAGAGAGAAACGCCGTTTTGAATAGAACTAAGGGCAAAAAACGAGAAAAACACACTTTTCGGTAGGGCTTTGGTTAAAAAAGATCAAAAAATATAAAAAAAACGCATCTTTAGCTGGGCTTTGGTTAGAATATAGGCCAAACATAGAGTAAATATTCTTTATGGCAGGGCTTTGGTTAGAATAAGGGCAAAAAGTAGAGTAAAACATCCTTTGTTAAGGGCTTTGGTTAGAATAAGAGCTAAAAGTAAGAAAATAACCCTTTTTGGTAAAGTTTTGGTTAGAATCAAAGACAAAATATAGAAAAACACCTTTTTGGTAGGGCTTTGGTTTGAATATGGTCAAAAATAGAGTAAAACACTCTTTGTGGTGGGGCTTTGGTTTGAATACCGGCAAAAATAGAGTAAAAGACCTTTTTTGGTTGAGCCTTGGTAAGAATAAGGCAAAAATAGATAAAACACACTTTTTCGAAGGGCTTTGGTTAGAATCAGGAAACAAATAGAGACGAACACAATTTTTGGTATGGCTTTGGTTAGAATAAAGGCAAACATAGAGAAAACACCTTTTTGGTAGGACTTTGGTTAGAACAATGGCAAAAATAGTGAAAAACTCTCATTTTGGTAGAACTTTGGTAAGAAAAAGGGCAAAAATAGAGAAAACACCCTTTTGGGTAGGGTTTTGGTTAGCATAAGGGCAATAATATAGAAAAACACCCTTTTGGTAGGGCTTTGGAAAGAATAAGGGCAAAATATAGAAAACACCCTTTTTGGCAGGGCTTTGGTTAGGGTTAGAGCAAAAATAGAGTAAAAAAACACCCTTTTTGGTAAGGCTTTTGCTAGAATAAGGGCAAAAATTCTGAAAATCACCTTTTCTAGTAGAGCTTTGGTTAGAATAAGGCAATAATAGAGATAATCGCTCTTTGTGGTAGAGCTTGGCAAAATAGAGAGAAACACTTTATTGGTAGGGCTTAAATTAGAATAAGGAAAAAATGGAGAAAACACGCTTTTTGGTAAGTCTTGGTTTGAATTAGGGCAAAAAAAGAGAAAAACACCGTTTTGAATAGAGCTTTGGTTAGAACAAGGGCTAAAATAGAGAAAAACACCCTTTGTGGCAAGGCGCTGGTTAGAATGAGGGGAAAAAAATAGGGCAAACGCATTTTTGGCTGGGCTTTGGTTAGAATAACGTCAAAAAATAGAGTAAACATCCTTTAAGGGTAAAAACAGAGATAACACACTTATGGTAAGGCTTTGGTTAGAGCAAGGGCAAAAATTGAGAAAAACACAATTTTGGCTGGTCTTTTGCTAGAATAAGGGCAATAAATAGAGCAAAACATCATACGTGGCAAGGCTTTGGTTAGAATATTATCAAAAATAAAGAAAAACACCCTTTAAGGTAAGGCTTTGGTTAGAAAAGGGTAAAATAGAAAAAAAAACCTAAGTGGTAGGGCTTTGATTAGGTTTCGGACAAAAAAAGAGTAAAACACTTTTTATGTTAGGGCTTTGGTTAGAATAAGGGCAAAAATAGATAAAAACACCCTTTTTGATAGGGCTTTGGTTAGAATAAGCTCAAAAATAGAGAAAACACCTGTTTTGGTAGGGCTTTGGTTAGATTAAAGGCAATAATATACAAAAAAAAACTTTTTGGTATGGCTTTTGTTAGAAAAAGATCAAAAATACAGAAGAAAATGCATCTTTAGCTGGGCTTTGGTTAGAATAAGGACCAAACATAGAGTAAATATTCTTTATGGCAGGGCTTTGGTTAGAATAAGGACCAAACATAGAGTAAATATTCTTTATGGCAGGGCTTTGATTAGAATTAGGGCAAAAATAGTGACAAACACCCTTTTTGGTAGGGCTTTGGTTAGAATAAGGGCAAAATAGAGAAAACACCCTTTTTGGTAAGCCTTTGGTTAGAATAAGGGCAAAAATAAAGAAAAACACCCTTTTCGAAGAGCTTTGGTTAAAATAGGGGCTAAATAGAGAAAAACACCCTTGTTGGTAGGGCTTTGGTTAGAATAAGGTCAAAAATAGAGAAAAAACTTTGGTTAGAATAAGGACAAAAATAGAGATAACACCCTTTTTGGTAGAATTTTGGTTGGAGTAAGGGCAATAAGATAGAAAAAAACACCCTTTTAGGTAGGGCTTTAGAAAGAATAAGGGCAAAAAGATAAAAAGAAAAAACATTTTCGAAGGGCTTTGGTTGGAATAAGGACAAAAATAGAGAAAAACACCCTTTTTAGGTAGGGCTTTGGTTAAAATAGGGCAATAATATATATAAACACCCTTTTTAGTAGGGCGTGGTTAGAATAAGTTCAAAAATAGAGCAATCATCCTTTTCTGATAGGGGTTTGGTTAGACTAAAGGCATAATAAAAAGAAAAAAAAAGCCTTTTTAGTAGGGCTTTGATTAGAATAAGGTCAAAAATGGAGGAAAACACGCTTTTTGGTAAGTGTCTGGTTAGAATAAATGCAAAAAAATAGAGAAAATACTGTTTTGAATAGATCTTTGGTTAGAATAAGGGGAAACATAGAGCAAAAACACCCTTTGTGGTAAAACTTTGATTAGAATAGGGCAAAATAGTAGAAAAACAGCCTTTTTGGTAGGGCTTTGGTTAGAATAAGGGCAAAATAGAGAAAAACACCCTTTTTGGTTAAGCTTTGGTTAGAATAAGGGCAAAAATTGAAAAACACATTTTTGGCTTGTCTTTGGTTAGAAAAAGGGCAATTAATAGAGCAAAACATCCATTGTGGCAAGGCTTTGGTTAGAAAATTATCAAAAATTGAGAAAACCACCCTTCAAGTAAGGCTTAGGTAAGAATAAGGTTAAATAGAGAAATACACCCTTAATGGCAGAGCTTTGGCTTGGTTTCGGACAAAAAAGAGTAAAACACTTTATTGTGTTAGATCTTTGTTTAGAATAAGCTCAAAAATAGAGAGAACAACCTATTTGATAGGGCTTTGATTAGAATAACGGAAAAGTAGAGAAAAAACGCCCTTTTTGGTAGAACTTTGGTAAGATTTAGGGCAAAAATAGAGAAAACTTCTTTTTGGTAAGGCTTTGGTTAGAATAAGGGCAAAAAAAAACATCCTTTTCAAGGGGCTTTGGTTAGAATAAGGGCACAATAGAGAAAAACTTTGGTTAGAATAAGGGCAAAAATAGAGGAAAAATACCCTTTTTAGTAGAACTTTGGTGAAAGTAAGGGCAATTATATAGAAAAATTACTTTTTGTGTTAGGGCTTTGTTTAGAATAAGGGCAAAAATAGAGAAAACACCCTTTTGGTAGGGCTCACTTTATTTGGCTTGTAATGATAAAAATGCCTGTTATACCTCTGAACAACCTAAACGATATAAATTGTGGTCATGTCAGAAAATGTGTGATGCGCTCCATTATCATTTGGACAATATCTTTATAAGATTTGGCTCAAAATTATATAGACAAATTGTCGGTATTCCAATGGGTACTAATTGTGCTCCTCTTGTTGCAGATTTGTTTTTGTTTTGTTATGAGAGAGACTTTATGTTATCTCTGTCAGACAATAATCAAGCTGATATTATTGAAGCTTTTAACTCTACCTCCAGATATTTAGACGACTTACTTAATATTGATAATCCTTATTTTGAACAAATGGTAGGTCAGATATATCCCACTGAACTTCAGTTAAATAAGGCGAATTCCTCTGATACTGAAGCTCCGTTTTTGGACTTGAACTTGTCAATAACAAATGGCATAGTTTCTTCTAAATTTATGATAAACGGGATGATTTTAATTTTGAAATAGTAAATTTCCCATTTCTTGATGGAGATTTCCTCGCTCTCCTTCCTATGGTGTATATATTTCTCAGCTTATTCGTTTTGTTAGAGTGTGCTCTAATGTTGATGACTTCAACAACAGAAACTTATTTTTAACTGCTAAATTATTAAAACAAGGTTATAGATATCATAAAATTCGAAAAGCATTTTCTAAATTCTACTACAGACACTCAGAGTTAATTGTTAAATACAACATTGGGTTAAAAACTCTTCTGCAACAAGGCATATCAGAACCTATATTTTATGGTGATTTAGTCTATAAATTCAAACGAATTGTTGGAAAACCTAATTTGAGTGATCAATTCAAAAAGATAGTAAAACGTTACATAAGGGTTGGATATAATTTGGATATCATGCGACAGTCTGCATGCCTAGTTTTTTAAACCCAATCACGGTTTATAGCTATGGCTTCCTCTTTAATTGCACGACGGTGGGTCAGGCCTCAGACTCTATGACGGCTCTGACGTACAGCTTTAATCGGTGGGTTGGTGCCTGATGCTTATCTGTAGCTGGACCCACCGTGGCTCAACTTGAGGTTTTCTTTAGCTCTGACTATCTGTGAGTCATGAGCCCTTTTCTTTTGTGGATCTTTATGTTTTTGTTCTGTCTTGTGTTTGCTATGTTTTGTGCGCGTCTGTTTATATGTGCTTTGTGGTCACCTGCTGGGAAAGGGCTGACCTCTTGGCTCTCGTTTGTGGTGTCTTCTGTGAGTTTGTCACTTTCCCATTGGTATCCTGGGTCAGGTGTGGTACTTGATTGTATCGATTCCTGATCTTTGCAACCTTATTACTTTCATCATGGAGTGTTAATTTGATTAGAGTGTTTTCCATGATGATACTTTGCATTAGTTAGATGGCCTCCATGCGAGCTGAATATTTCTTGTACTTCAACAACAGCAGAATCTAGGGCGAAGATTTGGTACCAGTAAAATGCATTTAAGCCCCCCAGTGGCTTAGGCTGCTGTCCGTTCTAAGGCGGTGGTTCTGTTGTTGTTGACTTTTTGTTTATTGTTACTCCCATTGTGGGAGTCTTTAATTGTTCTATGTACGTTGCTTTATGTCCATTCTAGTATTGCAATCATCTTGATGGGGAAGAGAGAGCTGATTGCTTTGCTTAATTTGTCTTCCTGGTGTCTCGTGATGGTTAAGCGGCTCTTCCTCGCGGTGCCACGGGGTTGTCTGCAGTTTGTGATTGTGGTATTTCCTGATCATACTCACTTACTATTTTTGGTTAGAACAAGCTCAAAAATAGAGAACACCCTTTTTGGTAGGGCTTTGGTTAGAATAAGCTCAAAAATATATAAAAACACCCTTTTTAGGTAGGGCTTTGGTAAGAATAACGGCAAAAGTAGAGAAAAATGCCCTTTTTGGTAGAACTTTGGTTAGATTAAGGGCAAAAATAGAGAAAAACACCTGTTTAAGCCCCCGGTGGCTTAGGCTGCTGTCCGTTCTAAGGCGGTGGTTCTGTTGTAATTGACTTTCTGTTTATTGTTACTCCCATTGTGGGAGTCTGTAATTGTTCTATGTTTTGTTGTACGTTACTTTATGTCCATATTAGTATTGCAATCATCTTGATGGGGAAGAGAGAGCTGATGGCTTTGCTTAATTTGTCTTCCTGGTGTCTCGTGATGGTTGAGCGGCTCTTCCTCGCGGTGCCACGGGGTTGTCTGCAGTTTGTGATTGTGGTATTTCCTGATCATACTCATTTACTATTTTTGGTAGGGCTTTGGTTAGATTAAGGGAAATAATATGCTAAAACACCCTTTTGGTTGGTCTTTGGAAAGAATAAGGGTAAAAATACAGAAAAGCACTTTTTTTGCAGGGCTTTGGTAAGGGTTAGAGCAAAAAAAGAGTAAAACGCCCTTTTTGGTAAAACTTTGAATAGGGCAAAATAGTGAATAACACCCTTTTTCGTAAGGCTTTGGTTAGAATGAGGTCAAAAATAGAGAAAAACACCCTTTTTGGTAGGGCGTGGTTAGAATAAGTCAAAAATAGAGATAAATACATTTTCTGGTAGGGCTTTGGTTAGAATAAATGCAAAATAGAAAGAACAAAAACACCCTTTTTGGTAGGGCTTTGATTAGAACAGGTCAAAAATGCAGACAAACACGCTTTTTGGTAAGTCTTTGGTTGGAATAAGGGCAAAAAAGAGAGAAACGCCGTTTTGAATAGAACTAAGGGCAAAAAGAAAAAGATCAAAAATACAGAAAAAACGCACCTTTAGCTGGGCTTTGGTTAGAATATGGGCCAAACATAGAGTAAATATTCTTTATGGCAGGGCTTTGGTTAGAATAAGGGCAAAAAATAGAGTAAAACATCCTTTATTATGGGCTCTGGTTAGAATAAGAGCTAAAAGTAAGAAAATCACCCTTTTTGGTAAGGCTTTGGTTAAATTTAAGAAAAAATATAGAAAACACCTTTTTGGTAGGGCTTTGGTTTGAATATGGTCAAAAATAGAGTAAAACACTCTTTGTGGTGGGGCTTTGGTTTGAATACCATCAAAAATAGAAACAAAGACCTTTTTGATGGAGCTTTGGTAAGAATAAGGCAAAAATAGATAAAACACACTTTTCCGAAGGGCTTTGGTTAGAATTAGGGAACAAAAAGAGACGAACACAATTTTTGGTATGGCTTTGGTTAGACTAAAGGCAAACATAGAGGAAACACCTTTTTGGTAGGACTTTGGTTAGGACAATGGCAAAAATAGTGAAAACTCTCATTTTGGTAGAACTTTGGTTAGAATAAGGGCAAAAATAGAGAAAAACACCCTTTTTGGTAGGGTTTTGGTTAGCATAAGGGCAATAATATAGAAAAACACCCTTTTGGTAGGGCTTTGGAAAGAATAAGGGCAAAAATATAGAAAACACCCTTTTTGGCCGGGCTTTGGTTAGGGTTAGAGCAAAAATAGAGTAAACACCCTTTTGGGTAAAACTTTGATAAGGATAGGACAAAATAGTGAAAAACGCCCTTTTTGGTAAGGCTTTGGTTAGAATGAGGGCAAAAATATATAAAACACCTTTTCTAGTAGAGCTTTGGTTAGAATAAGGCAATAATAGAGTTAAACGCTCTTTGTGGTAGAGCTTTGGTTAGAATAAAGGCTAAATAGAGAGAAACACTTTATTATTAAGGCTGAAATTAGAATAAGGAAAAAAATGGATAAAACACGCTTTTTGGTAAGTCTTGGTTAGAATAAGGGCAAAAAAAGAGAAAACACCGTTTTGAATAGAACTTTGGTTAGAACTAGGGCTAAAATAGAGAAAAAACACCCTTTGTGGCAAGGCGCTGGTTAGAATGAGGGAAAAAATAGGGCAAACGCATATTTGGCAGGGCTTTGGTTAGGATAACGTAAAAAATGGAGTAAACATTCTTTGTGGCAAGGCTTTGTTTAAAATAAGGGCAGTAAGGGTAAAAACAGAGATAACACACTTATGGTAAGGCTTTGGTTAGAGTAAGGGCAAAAATTGAGAAAAACACAATTTTGGCTGGTCTGTTGCTAGAATAAGGGCAATAAATAGAGCAAAACATCATACGTGGCAAGGCTTTGGTTAGAATATTATCAAAAATAAAGAAAAACACCCTTTAAGGTAAGGCTTTGGTTAGAAAAGGGTAAAATAGAAAAAAAAACTTAGTGGCAGGGCTTTGATTAGGTTTCGGACAAAAAAAGAGTAAAACACTTTTTATGTTAGGGCTTTGGTTAGAATAATGGCAAAAATAGAGTAAAAACACCCTTTTTGATAGGGCTTTGGTTAGAATAAGCTCAAAAATAGAGAAAACACCTGTTTTGGTAGGGCTTTGGTTAGATTAAGGGCAATACTATAGAAAAAACACCCTTTTTGGTATGGCTTTAGTTAGAGCAAAAATAGAGAAAAAAACTTTTTAGTAGGGCTTTGGTTAGAATAAGGGTAAAAATATAGAAAAACACACTTTGTGGCAGGGCCATGGCTAGGTTTAGAGCAAAACACCCTTTTGGCAGGACTTTGGTTAGAATAAGGGGAAACATATTGAAAAGGCATCCTTTTTGGTAGGGCTTTGGTTAGTTAAAGTAAGTAAGGGTGCAAAGATCAGGAATCCATACATCCCAGGATACCAATGGGAAAGTGACAAACTCACATTTAGACACCAAAGAGCTCAGCATTTTCCCAGCAGATGACCACAAGGCACATATAAACAGACACGCACAAAGGCATAGCAAACACTAGACAGAAAATTATTAAAGTTCCACAAAAGAAGTACCGCCTTGGAACGGTCAGGAAAATATTTACGGAGGGCTTAAACCGGTTTAGCGGTGCATCAACGTCACCCTTAGTTCAGATGTGGATCAAGACATATAAATGTTGGTGTGCATGAAAGACCCCTAACTTATCAATGCATCATCTCCTAAAACACATAAATCATGATATAAAAAGATGATAAAGCAAAGATAAGAACTCAACAGTTAAAAAACTGAATACCTGAGCAAAAGAAATCCAACATGTAAACCCCGGTGGACCTGGCAAACTGCCAAAGCATCAGGCCCCTACCATCTCATCAATTGACAAGTCTTTAAGGGCAAAAACAGAGAAACACACCCTCTTGGATAGGGTTTTGGTTAGAATAAGGCCAAAATAGAGGAAAACATCCCTTTTGGTAGGGCTTTGGTAAGAATAAGGGCAATAATATTGAAAACACCATTTTTGGTAGGTAGTGGTTAGAATAAGGTCAAAAATAAAGAAAAACACCTTTTTTGGTAGGGCTTAGGTTCGAATAATGGCAAAAATAGAGTAAAACACTTTTTGTGGTAGAGCTTTGGATAAAATAAGGGCAAGATAGAGAAAAAAAATGCCCTTTTTGGTAGGGCTTTGATTAGAATAAAGCAAAAATGGAGAATTACACGCTTTTTGGTAGGGCTTTGGTAAGAATATGGCCAAACATAGAAAAAACACCATTTTTGGTAGGGCTTTGGACTGAATAAGGGCAAAAATAGAGAAAAAAAACCTTTGTGGCAATGCTTTGGTAGAAATAAGAGCGAAAATAGAGAAAAACTCTTTTGTGGCTGGACTTTGGTTAGAATAAGCGCAAAAAATAGAGTCAAATACCCTTTAAGGCAAGGCTTTGGTTAGAATAATGGCATAAATAGAGCAAAACACCATTTGTGGCACGGCATTGGTTAGATTAAGGGCAATAAATAGAGAAAAAACACCCTTTTTGGTAGAGCTTTGGTTAGAATAAGGGCAAAAAACACTTTTCGAAGGGCTTTGGTTAGAATAAGGGCAAAATAGAGAAAAACGCCCTTTTTGGTAGGGCTTTGGTTAGAAAAAGGGCAAAAATAGAGAAAAACTTTGGTTAGAATAAGGGCAAAAATTGAGGAAAAAACGCTTTTTGGTAGAACTTTGGTAAGAGTAAGGGCAATAATATAGAAAAAACACTTTTTGTGTTAGGGCTTTGCTTAGAATAAGGGCAAAAATAGAGAAAAACACCCTTTTTGGTAGGGCTTTGGTTAGAATAAGCTCAAAAATATATAAAACACCCTTTTTAGGTAGGGCTTTGATTAGAATAACGGCAAAAGTAGAGAAAAACGCCCTTTTTGGTAGAACTTTGGTTAAATAAAGGGCAATATAATAGTAAAACACCCTTTTTGTTAGGGCTTTGGAAAAAATAAGGGTAAAATATAGAGAAAAACTTTGGTTAGAATAAGGGCAAAAATAGAGAAAAACAGCCATTTTGGTAGAACTTTGGTTAGAATAAGGGCAATTATATAGAAAAACACCCTTTTAGGTAGGGCTTTGGAAACAATAAGGGTAAAAATAAAGAAAACACTCTTTTTGGCAGGGCTTTGGTTATGGTTAGAGCAAAAAAGAGTAAAACGCCCTTTTTGGTAAAACTTTGGTTAGAATAGGGCAAAATAGTGGAAAAAAACCTTTTTCGTAAGGGTTTGGTTAGAATGAGGTCAAAAATAGAGAAAAACACCCTTTTTGGTACCGCTTTGGTTTGAATAAGGGCAAAAATGGAAAAAAACACCCTCTTTGGTAGGGATTTGGTTAGAATAGAGCAATAATATAGATAAACACCCTTTTTGGTAAAACTTTGGTTAGAATAGGGAAAAAATAGAGAAAAATACATTTTCTGGTAGGGCTTTGGTTAAAATAAAGGCAAAATAGAAAGAAAAAAACACCCTTTTTGGTAGGGATTTGATTAGAATAGGTCAAAAATGAAGAAAAACACGGTAGGAATAAGGGCAAAAAAAGAGTGAAACGCCGTTTTAAATAGAACTTTGGTTAAAATAAGGGCTAAAAATAGAGAAAAACACCATTTTGGTAGGGCTTTGGTTAGAATAAGGGCAAAAATAGAGAGAAAAAAGTGTTTGGGGTAGAGCTTTTGTTAGAATAAGGGCAAAAATAGAGAAAAAACCTTTGTGGCAATGCTTTGGTAGGAATAAGAGCGAAAATAGAGAAACACCCTTTTGTGGTTGGACTTTGGTTAGAATAATTGCAAAAAAGTAGAGTAAAATACCCTTTTAGGCAAGGCTTTGAATAGAATAATGGCATAAATAGAGCAAAACACCATTTGTGGCACGGCATTGGTTAGATAAAGGGCAAAAAATAGAAAAAAGACACCCTTTTTGGTAAGGCTTTGGTTAGAATAAGGGCAAAAACACTTTTCGAAGGGCTTTGGTTAGAATAAGGGCAAAATAGAGAAAAACGCCCTTTCTGGTAGGGCTTCGGTTAGAATAAGGGCAAAAATAGAGAAAAACTTTGGTTAGAATAAGGTCAAAAATTGAGGAAAAAAACGCTTTTTGGTAGAACTTTGGTAAGAGTAAGGGCAATATATAGACAAAACACTTTTTGTGTTAGGGCTTTGTTTAGAATACGGGCAAAAATAGAGAAAACACCCTTTTTGGTAGGGCTTTGGTTAGAATAAGCTCAAAAATATATAAAACACCCTTTTTGGTAGGGCTTTGATTAGAATAACGGCAAAAGTAGAGAAAAACGCCCTTTTTGGTAGAACTTTGGTTAGATAAAGGGCAATACAATAGTAAAACACAATTGTTGATCACGGTTGGCAACTTTGCTTTCCTCTTTAATTGCACGCCGGTGGGTCGGACTTCAGACTCTATGATGGTTCCGACTTAAAGACTTATCTATTGATGAGATGGTAGGGGCCTGATGCTTTGGCTGTTTGTCGGGCCCACCGGGGTTAACCTGTTGGATTTCTTTTGCTCCGGTATTCAGTTTAATTTACTGTTGAGTCCTTATCCTTGCTTTATCTCCTTGTTATATCTTGATTTATATGTTTTAGGAGATGATGCATTGATAAGTTAGGGGTCTTTCATGCAAACCTAATATCTATGTGTCTTGATCCACATCTGAATTAAGGGTGAGGTTGGCGCCGTTAAACCGGTTTAAGCCCTCTAGTAAAATGTTTTACTGACCGTTCCAAGGCGGTACTTCTTTTGTGGATCTTTTATGTTTTTGTTCTGTCTTGTGTTTGCTATGTTTTGTGCGCGTCTGTTTATATGTGCTTCGTGGTCACCTGCTGGGAAAGGGCTGACCTCTTGGCTCTCGTTTGTGGTGTCTTCTGTGAGTTTGTCACTTTCCCATTGGTATCCTGGGTCAGGTGTGGTACTTGATTGTATCGATTCCTGATCTTTGCAACTTTACTTACTTTGATAAGAATAACGGCTAAAGTAGAGAAAAACGCCCTTTTTGGTAGAACTTTGGTTAGATAAAAAACACCCTTTTTGGTAGGGCTTTGGAAAAAATAAAGGTAAAAAATAGAGAAAAACTTTGGTTAGAATAAGGGCAAAAATAGAGAAAAACAGCCATTATGGTAGAACTTTGTTTAGAATAAGGGCAATTATATAGAAAAACACCCTTTTAGGTAAGGCTTTGGAAAGAATAAGGGTAAAAATAGAGAAAACACTCTTTTTGGCAGGGCTTTGGTTATGGTTAGAGCAAAAAAGAGTAAACCGCCCTTTTTGGTAAAACTTTGGTTAGAATAGGGCAAAATAGTGGAAAACCCCTTTTTCGTAAGGGTTTGGTTAGAATGAGGTCAAAAATAGAGAAAAACACCCTTTTTGGTAGCGCTTTGGTTGGAATAAGGGCAAAAATAGAGAAAAACACCCTTTTTGGTAGGGCTTTGGTTAGAATAGGGCAATAATATAGATAAACACCCTTTTTGGTTGGGCGTGGTTAGAATATGTCAAAAATTGAGAAAAATACATTTTCTGGTAGGGCTTTGGTTAGAATAAAGGCAAAATAGAGATAAACGCCCTTTTTGGTAGGGCTTTGGTTAGAATAAGATCAAAAATAGAGAAAAACGCTTTTTTGGCTGGGCTTTGGTTAGAATACGTCCAAACATAGAGTAAACATTCATTATGGCAGGGCTTTGGTTAAAATAAGGGCAAAAAATAGAGTAAAACATCCTTTTGTTAAGGGCTTTTGTTAGAATAAGAGCTAAAATTAAGAAAATCACCCTTTGTGGTAAGGCTTTGATTAGAATTAAAGAAAAAAATATAGAAAAACACCTTTGTGATGGGGCTTTGGTTAGAATACCGGCAAAAATAGAGAAAAACACCTTTTTTGGTTGGGCTTTGTTAAGAATAAGGCAAAGATAGATAAAACACACTTTTTCGAAGGGCTTTGGTTAGAATCAGGGAACAAATAGAGACGAACACAATTTTTGGTATGGCTTTGGTTAGAATTAAGGCAAACATGGAGAAAACACGCTTTTTGGTAAGTCTTGGTTAGAATAAGGGCAAAAAAAAGAGAAAAACACCGTTTTGAATAGAGCTTTGGTTAGATCAAGGGCTAAAATAGAGAAAAACACCCTTTGTGGCAAGGCGCTGGTTAGAATGAGGGAGAGAAAAAATAGGGCAAACGCATTTTTGGCTGGGCTTTGGTTAGAATAACGTCAAAAAATAGAGTAAACATCCTTTGTGGCAAGGCTTTGTTTAAAATAAGGGCAGTAAGGGTAAAAACAGAGATAACACACTTATGGTAAGGCTTTGTTTAGAGTAAGGGCAAAAATTGAGAAAAACACAATTTTGGCTGGTCTTTTGCTAGAATAAGGGCAATAAATAGAGCAAAACATCATACGTGGCAAGGCTTTGGTTAGAATATTATCAAAAATAAAGAAAAACACCCTTTAAGGTAAGGCTTTGGTTAGAAAAGGGTAAAATAGAAAAAAAACCTTAGTGGCAGGGCTTTGATTAGGTTTCGGACAAAAAAAAGAGTAAAACACTTTTTATGTTAGGGCTTTGGTCAGAATAAGGGCAAAAACAGAGAAAAACACCCTTTTTGATAGGGCTTTGGTTAGAATAAGCTCAAAAATAGAGAAAACACCTGTTTTGGTAGAGCTTTGGTTAGATTAAGGGCAATAATATAGAAAAAAAAACCTTTTTGGTATGGCTTTTGTTAGAAAAAGATCAAAAATACAGAAAAAACGCATCTTTAGCTGGGCTTTGGCTAGAATAAGGGCCAAACATAGAGTAAATATTCTTTATGGCAGGGCTTTGGTTAGAATAAGGGCAAAAAATAGAGCAAAACACCCTTTTGGCAGGGCTTTGGCTAGAATAAGAGCTTAAATTAAGAAAAACTCTCTTTTTAGAAGGCTTTGGTTAGAATTAAAAAAAAATATAGAAAAACACCTTTTTTGGTAGGGCTTAGGTTAGATTAAGGGCAAAAACGGAGAAAACACTCTTTGTCGTAGGGCTTTGGTTAGAAAAAGGGCAAAAAATAAGTTAAACACTCTTTTGGTAGGGCTTTGATTAGAATTAGGGCAAAACTAGTGACAAACACCCTTTTTGGTAGGGCTTTGGTTAGAATAAGGGCAAAATGGAGAAAACACCCTTTTTGGTAAGCCTTTGAATAGAATAAGGGCAAAAATAGAGAAAAACACCCTTTTCGAAGAGCTTTGGTTAAAATAGGGGCTAAATAGAGAAAAACACCATTGTTGGTAGGGCTTTGGTTAGAAAAAGGGCAAAAATAGAGAAAAAACTTTGGTTATAATTAGGACAAAAATAGAGATAACACCCTTTTTGGTAGAATTTTGGTTAGAGTAAGGGCAATAAGAAAACACCCTTTTAGGTAGGGCTTTGGAAAGAATAAGGGCAAAAAAGATAAAAAGAAAAAACTTTTTCGAAGGGCTTTGGTTGGAATAAGGACAACAATAGAGAAAAACACCCTTTTTGGTAGGGCTTTGGTTAGAATTGG
This sequence comes from Loripinus fragilis, assembly GCA_964019695.1. Classification (NCBI taxonomy): domain Eukaryota; kingdom Metazoa; phylum Mollusca; class Bivalvia; order Lucinida; family Lucinidae; genus Loripinus; species Loripinus fragilis. The sequence goes on from OZ026522.1 coordinate 28,852,494, forward strand.
GCAATGATATATTTAAACACCCTTTTTAGTAGGGCGTGGTTAGAATAAGTTCAAAAATAGAGCAATCATCATTTTCTGATAGGGCTTAGGCTTTGGTAGGAATAAGGGCAAAAAAAGAGTGAAACGCCGTTTTAAATAGAATTTTGGTTAAAATAAGGGCTAAAAATAGAGAAAAACACCATTTTGGTAGGGCTTTGGTTAGAATAAGGGCAAAAATAGAGAGAAAAAAGTGTTTGCGGTAGAGCTTTTGTTAGAATAAGGGCAAAAATAGAGAAAAAACCTTTGTGGCAATGCTTTGGTAGGAATAAGAGCGAAAATAGAGAAACACCCTTTTGTGGCTGGACTTTGGTTAGAATAATTGCAAAAAGTAGAGTAAAATACCCTTTTAGGCAAGGCTTTGGTTAGAATAATGGCATAAATAGATCAAAACACCATTTGTGGCACGGCATTGGTTAGATTAAGGGCAAAAAATAGAAAAAAACACCCTTTTTGGTAAGGCTTTGGTTAGAATAAGGGCAAAAAACACTTTTCGAAGGGCTTTGGTTAGAATAAGGGCAAAATAGAGAAAAACGCCCTTTTTGGTAGGGCTTGGTTAGAATAAGGGCAAAAATAATGAAAAACTTTGGTTAGAATAAGGGCAAAAATTGAGGAAAAAAACGCTTTTTGGTAATATATAGACAAAACACTTTTTGTGTTAGGGCTTTGTTTAGAATAAGGGCAAAAATAGAGAAAACACCCTTTTTGGTAGGGCTTTGGTTAGAATAAGCTCAAAAATATATAAAACACCCTTTTTGGTAGGGCTTTGATTAGAATAACGGCAAAAGTAGAGAAAAACGCCCTTTTTGGTAGAACTTTGGTTAGATAAAGGGCAATACAATAGTAAAACACAATTGTTGGTAGGGCTTTGATAAGAATAAAGGCTGAAGTAAAGAAAAACGCCCTTTTTGGTAGAACTTTGGTTAGATAAAAAACACCCTTTTTGGTAGGGCTTTGGAAAAAATAAGGGTAAAAAATAGTGAAAAACTTTGGTTAGAATAAGGGCAAAATTAGAGAAAAACAGCCATTTTGGTAGAACTTTGTTTAGAATAAGGGCAATTATATAGAAAAACACCCTTTTAGGTAAGGCTTTGGAAAGAATAAGGGTAAAAATAGAGAAAACACTCTTTTTGGCAGGGCTTTGGTTATGGTAAGAGCAAAAAAGAGTAAAACGCCCTTTTTGGTAAAACTTTGGTTAGAATAGGGCAAAATAGTGGAAACCCCTTTTTCGTAAGGGTTTGGTTAGAATGAGGTCAAAAATAGAGAAAAACACCCTTTTTGGTAGCGCTTTGGTTGAAATAAGGGCAAAAATAGAGAAAAACACCCTTTTTGGTAGGGCTTTGGTTAGAATAGGGCAATAATATAGATAAACACCCTTTTTGGTTGGGCGTGGTTAGAATAAGTCAAAAATTGACAAAAATACATTTTCTGGTAGGGCTTTGGTTAGAATAAAGGCAAAATAGAAAGAACAAAAACACCCTTTTTGGAAGGGCTTTGATTAGAATAGGTCAAAAATGAAGAAAAACACGGTAGGAATAAGGGCAAAAAAAGAGAAAAAACACCCTTTTTGGTAAGGCTTTGGTTAGAATAAGGGCAAAAAAACACTTTTCGAAGGGCTTTGGTTAGAATAAGGGCAAAATAGAGAAAAACGCCCTTTTTGGTAGGGCTTTGGTTAGAATAAGATCAAAAATAGAGAAAAACGCTTTTTTGGCTGGGCTTTGGTTATAATACGTCCAAACATAGAGTAAACATTCTTTATGGCAGGGCTTTGGTTAGAATAAGGGCAAAAAATAGAGCAAGACATCCTTTTGTTAAGGGCTTTTGTTAGAATAAGAGCTAAAATTAAGAAAATCACCCTTTTTGGTAAGGCTTTGATTAGAATTAAAGAAAAAAATATAGAAAAACACCTTTTTGGTAGGGCTTTGGTTAGAATAAGGGCAAAAAATAGAGCAAAACACCCTTTTGGCAGGGCTTTGGCTAGAATAAGAGCTTAAATTAAGAAAAACTCTCTTTTTAGAAGGCTTTGGTTAGAATTAAAAAAAAATATAGAAAAACACCTTTTTTGGTAGGGCTTAGGTTAGATTAAGGGCAAAAACAGAGAAAACACTCTTTGTCGTAGGGCTTTGGTTAGAAAAAGGGCAAAAAATAAGTTAAACACTCTTTTTGGTAGGGCTTTGATTAGAATTAGGGCAAAAATAGTGACAAACACCCTTTCTGGTAGGGCTTTGGTTAGAATAAGGGCAAAATAGAGAAAACACCCTTTTTGGTAAGCCTTTGGTTAGAATAAGGGCAAAAATAAAGAAAAACACCCTTTTCGAAGAGCTTTGGTTAAAATAGGGGCTAATTAGAGAAAAACACCATTGTTGGTAGGTATTTGGTTAGAATAAGGGCTAAAATAGAGAAAAATCTTTGGTTAGAATAAGGACAAAAATAGAGATAACACCCTTTTTGGTAGAATTTTGGTTGGAGTAAGGGCAATAAGATAGAAAAAAAAACACCCTTTTAGGTAGGGCTTTAGAAAGAATAAGGGCAAAAAAGATAAAAAGAAAAAACTTTTTCGAAGGGCTTTGGTTGGAAAAAGGACAAAAATAGAGAAAAACACCCTTTTTGGTAGGGCTTTGGTTAGAATAGGGCAATAATATATATGAACACCCTTTTTAGTAGGGCGTGGTTAGAATAAGTTCAAAAATAAAGCAATCATCCTTTTCTGATAGGGGTTTTTAAAGGCATAATAAAAAGAAAAAAAAGCCTTTTTAGTAGGGCTTTGATCGGGCTTTGGTTAGGGTTAGAGCAAAAATAGAGTAAACACCCTTTTGGGTAAAACTTTGATAAGGATAGGACAAAATAGTGAAAAACACCCTTTTTTGGTAAGGCTTTGGTTCGAATGAGGGCAAAAATATAGAAAAACACCTTTTCTAGTAGAGCTTCGGTTAGAATAAGGCAATAATAGAGTAAAACGCACTTTGTGGTAGAGCTTTGGTTAGAATAAAGGCAAAATAGAGAGAAACACTTTATTGGTAGGGCTGAAATTAGAATAAGGATAAAAATGGATAAAACACGCTTTTTGGTAAGTCTTGGTTAGAATAAGGGCAAAAAAAGAGAAAAACACCGTTTTGAATAGAGCTTTGGTTAGAACAAGGGCTTAAATAGAGAAAAAACACCCTTTGTTGCAAGGCGCTTGTTAGAATGAGGGAAAAAATAGGGCAAACGCATTTTTGGCTAGGCTTTGGTTAGGATTACGTAAAAATGGAGTAAACAATCTTTGTGGCAAGGCTTTGTTTAAAAGAAGGGCAGTAAGGGTAAAAACAGAGATAACACACTTATGGTAAGGCTTTGGTTTGAGTAAGGGCAAAAATTGAGAAAAACACAATTTTGGCTGGTCTTTTGCTAGAATAAGGGCAATAAATAGAGCAGAACATCATACGTGGCAAGGCTTTGGTTAGAATATTATCAAAAATAAAGAAAAACACCCTTTAAGGTAAGGCTTTGGTTAGAAAAGGGTAAAATAGAAAAAAAAACCTTAGTGGCAGGGCTTTGATTAAGTTTCGGACAAAAAAAGAGTAAAACACTTTTTATGTTAGGGCTTTGGTTAGAATAAGGGCAAAAATAGAGAAAAAAACACCCTTTTTGATAGGGCTTTGGTTAGAATAAGCTCAAAAATAGAGAAAACACCTGTTTTGGTAGGGCTTTGGTTAGATTAAGGGCAATAATATAGAAAAAACACCCTTTTTGGTATGGCTTTTGTTAGAGCAAAAATAGAGAAAAAACTTTTTAGTAGGGCTTTGGTTAGAAGAAAGGCATAAATAGAGAAAAACACCGTTTTTTGTTAGGGCTTTGGTTATATCAAGGGCAAAAATAGACACCCTTTTTAGTAGGGCTTAGGTTAGAATAAGGGTAAAAATATAGAAAAACACACTTTGTGGCAGGGCCATAGTTAGGTTTAGAGCAAAACACCCTTTTGGCAGGACTTTGGTTAGAATAAGGGGAAACATATTGAAAAGGCATCCTTTTTGGTAGGGCTTTGGTTAGAATAAGTAAGTAAGGGTGCAAAGATCAGGAATCCATACATCCCAGGATACCAATGGGAAAGTGACAAACTCACATTTAGACACCAAAGAGCTCAGCATTTTCCCAGCAGATGACCACAAGGCACATATAAACAGACACGCACAAAGGCATAGCAAACACTAGACAGAAAATTATTAAAGTTCCACAAAAGAAGTACCGCCTTGAAACGGTCAGGAAAATATTTTACGGAGGGCTTAAACCGGTTTAGCGGTGCATTAACGTCACCCTTAGTTCAGATGTGGATCAAGACATATAAATGTTGGTTTGCATGAAAGACCCCTAACTTATCAATGCATCATCTCCTAAAACACATAAATCATGAGATAAGAGATGATAAATCGAAGATAAGAACTCAACAGTTAAAAAACTGAATACCTGAGCAAAAGAAATCCAACATGTAAACCCCGGTGGACCTGGCAAACTGCCAAAGCATCAGGCTCCTACCATCTCATCAATTGACAAGTCTTTAAGGGCAAAAATAGAGAAACACACCCTTTTCAGTAGGGTTTTGGTTAGAATAAGGCCAAAATAGAGGAAAACATCCCTTTTGGTAGGGCTTTGGTAAGAATAAGGGCAATAATATTGAAAACACCATTTTTGGTAGGTAGTGGTTAGAATAAGGTCAAAAATAAAGAAAAACAGCTTTTTTGGTAGGGCTTAGGTTCGAATAATGGCAAAAATAGAGTAAAACACTTTTTGTGGTAGAGCTTTGGATAAAATAAGGGCAAGATAGAGAAAAAAATGCCCTTTTTGGTAGGGCTTTGATTAGAATAAAGGAAAAATGGAGAATTACACGCTTTTTGGTAGGCTTTGGTAAGAATATGGCCAAACATAGAAAAAACACCATTTTTGGTAGGGCTTTGGATTGAATAAGGGCAAAAATAGAGAAAAAAACCTTTGTGGCAATGCTTTGGTAGAAATAAGAGCGAAAATAGAGAAAAACTCTTTTGTGGGTGGACTTTGGTTAGAATAAGCGCAAAAAATAGAGTCAAATACCCTTTTAGGCAAGGCTTTGGTTAGAATAATGGCATAAATAGAGCAAAACACCATTTGTGGCACGGCATTGGTAAGATTAAGGGCAATAAATAGAGAAAAAACACCCTTTTTGGTAGAGCTTTGGTTAAAATAGGGGCAAAAAACACTTTTCGAAGGGCTTTGGTTAGAATGAGGGCAAAATAGAGAAAAACGCCCTTTTTGGTAGGGCTTTGGTTAAAATAAGTGCAAAAATAGAGAAAAACTTTGGTTAGAATAAGGGCAAAAATTGAGGAAAAAAAACGCTTTTTGGTAGAACTTTGGTAAGAGTAAGGGCAATAATATAGAAAAAACACTTTTTGTGTTAGGGCTTTGCTTAGAATAAGGGCAAAAATAGAGAAAAACACCCTTTTTGGTAGGGCTTTGGTTAGAATAAGCTCAAAAATATATAAAACACACTTTTTAGGTAGGGCTTTGATTAGAATAACGGCAAAAGTAGAGAAAAACGCCCTTTTTGGTAGAACTTTGGTTAAATAAAGGACAATATAATAGTAAAACACCATTTTTGCTAGGGCTTTGGAAAAAATAAGGGTAAAATATAGAGAAAAACTTTGGTTAGAATAAGGGCAAAAATAGAGAAAAACAGCCATTTTGGTAGAACTTTGGTTAGAATATGGGCAATTATATAGAAAAACACCCTTTTAGGTAGGGCTTTGGAAACAATAAGGGTAAAAATAAAGAAAACACTCTTTTTGGCAGGGCTTTGGTTATGGTTAGAGCAAAAAAGAGTAAACCGCCCTTTTTGATAAAACTTTGGTTAGAATAGGGCAAAATAGTGGGAAAAAAAAACCTTTTTCGTAAGGGTTTGGTTAGAATGAGGTCAAAAATAGAGAAAAAACACCCTTTTTGGTACCGCTTTGGTTTGAATAAGGGCAAAAATAGAAAAAAAACACCCTTTTTGGTAGGGATTTGGTTAGAATAGGGCAATAATATAGATAAACACCCTTTTTGGTAAAACTTTGGTTAGAATAGGGAAAAAATAGAGAAAAATACATTTTCTGGTAGGGCTTTGGTTAGAATAAAGGCAAAATAGAAAGAAAAAAAACACCCTTTTTGGTAGGGCTTTGATTAGAATAAGTAAAAAATGAAGAAAAACACGGTAGGAATAAGGGCAAAAAAAGAGTGAAACGCCGTTTTAAATAGAACTTAGGTTAAAATAAGGGCTAAAAATAGAGAAAAACACGATTTTGGTAGGGTTTTGGTTAGAATAAGGGCAAAAATAGAGAGAAAAAAGTGTTTGCGGTAGAGCTTTTGTTAGAATAAGGGCAAAAATAGAGAAAAACCCTTTGTGGCAATGCTTTGGCAGGAATAAGAGCGAAAATAGAGAAACACCCTTTATGGCTGGACTTTGGTTAGAATAATTGCAAAAAAGTAGAGTAAAATACCCTTTTAGGCAAGGCTTTGGTTAGAATAATGGCATAAATAGAGCAAAACACCATTTGTGGCACGGCATTGGTTAGATTAAGGGCAAAAAATAGAAAAAAACACCCTTTTTGGTAAGGCTTTGGTTAGAATAAGGGCAAAAAACACTTTTAGAAGGGCTTTGGTTAGAATGAGGGCAAAATAGAGAAAAACGCCCTTTTTGGTAGGGCTTTGGTTAGAATAAGGGCAAAAATAGAGTAAAACTTTGGTTAGAATAAGGGCAAAAATTGAGGAAAAAAACGCTTTTTGGTAGAACTTTGGTAAGAGTAAGGGCAATATATAGAAAAAACACTTTTTGTGTTAGGGCTTTGTTTAGAATAATGGCAAAAATAGAGAAAACACCCTTTTTGGTAGGGCTTTGGTTAGAATAAGCTCAAAAATATATAAAACACCCTTTTTGGTAGGGCTTTGATTAGAATAAGGGCAAAAGTAGAGAAAACGCCCTTTTTGGTAGAACTTTGGTTAGATAAAAAAACACCCTTTTTGGTAGGGCTTTGGAAAAAATAAGGGTAAAAAATAGAGAAAACTTTGGTTAGAATAAGGGCAAAAATAGAGAAAAACAGCCATTTTGGTAGAACTTTGTTTAGAATAAGGGCAATTATATAGAAAAACACCCTATTAGGTAAGGCTTTGGAAAGAATAAGGGTAAAAATAGAGAAAACACTCTTTTTGGCAGGGCTTTGGTTATGGTTAGAGCAAAAAAAAGTAAAACGCCCTTTTTGGTAAAACTTTGGTTAGAATAGGGCAAAATAGTGGAAACCCCTTTTTCGTAAGGGTTTGGTTAGAATGAGGTCAAAAATAGAGAAAAACACCCTTTTTGGTAGCGCTTTGGTTGGAATAAGGGCAAAAATAGAGAAAAAACACCCTTTTTGGTAGGGCTTTGGTTAGAATAGGGCAATAATATAGATAAACACCGTTTTTGGTTGCGCGTGGTTAGAATAAGTCAAAAATAGAGAAAAATACATTTTCTGGTAGGGCTTTGGTTAGAATGAAGGCAAAATAGAAAGAATAAAAACACCCTTTTTGGTAGGGCTTTGATTAGAATAGGTCAAAAATGAAGAAAAACACGGTAGGAATAAGGGCAAAAAAAGAGAAAAAACACCCTTTTTGGTAAGGCTTTGGTTAGAATAAGGGCAAAAAAACACTTTTCGAAGGGCTTTGGTTAGAATAAGGGCAAAATAGAGAAAAACGCCCTTTTTGGTAGGGCTTTGGTTATAATACGTCCAAACATAGAGTAAACATTCTTTATGGCAGGGCTTTGGTTAGAATAAGGGCAAAAAATAGAGTAAAACATCCTTTTTGACAGGGCTTCAGATAGAATAAGGCCAAAAAGAGAGAAAAACACCATTTGTTAAGGGCTTTTGTTAGAATAAGAGCTAAAAGTAAGAAAATCAGTCTTTTTGGTAAGGCTTTGATTAGAATTTAAGAAAAAAATATAGAAAAACACCTTTTTGGTAGGGCTTTGGTTAAAATATGGTCAAAAATAGAGTAAAACACTCTTTGTGACGGGGCTTTGGTTAGAATACCGGCAAAAATAGAGAAAAACACCTTTCTTGGTTGAGCTTTGTTAAGAATAAGGCAAAAATAGATAAAACACACTTTTTCGAAGGGCTATGGTTAGAATAAGTGAACAAATAGAGACGAACACAATTTTTGGTAAGGCTTTGGTTAGAATAAGGGCAAAAATTAAGAAAACACCTTTTTGGTAGGGCTTTGGTTAGAACAAGGGCAAAAATAGTGAAAAACTCCCTTTTTGGTAGAACTTTGGTTAGAATAAGGGCACAAATAGAGAAAAAACACCCTTTTTGGTAGAGTTTTGGTTAGAATAAGGGCAATTATATAGAAAACACCCTTTTTGGTAGGGCTTTGGAAACAATAAGGGCCAAAATAGAGAAAACACCCTTTTTGGCAGGGCTTTGGTTAGGGTTAGATTAAAAATAGAGTAAACACCCGTTTTGGTAAAACTTTGAGTAGGATAGGACAAAATAGTGAAAAACACCCTTTTTGGTAAGGCTTTGGTTAGGATTAGGGCAAAAATAGAGAAAAACACCTTTTCTAGTAGAGCTTTGGTAAGAATAAGGCAATAATAGAGTGAAACGCTCTTTGCGGTAGAGCGTTGGTTAAGAGTAAAGGCAAAATAGAGAGACAACGCCTTATTTGTATGGCTTTGATTAGAATAAGGTAAAAATGGAGAAAACACGCTTTTTTGTAAGTCTTTGGTTAAAATAAGGGCAAAAACAAAAGAGAAAAACACCGTTTTGAATAGAGCATTGGTTAGAACTAGGGCTTAAATAGAATAAAAACACCCTTTGTGGCAAGGCTTTGGTTAGAATGAGGGCAAAAATAGGGCAAAAGCATTTTTGGCTGGGCTTTGGTTAGAATAACGTCAAAAAATAGAGTTTACATCCTTTGTGGCAAGGCTTTGTTTAAACTAAGCGCAATAAGGGTAAAAACAGAGAAAAACACCCTTTATGGTAGGGCTTTGGTTAGAATAAGGGAAAAAATAAAAAAAACATCCTTTTTGGTAGGGTTTTGGTTAGAATAAGTAAGTAAGGGTGCAAAGATCAGGAATCTATACAATCAAGTACCCAGGATACCAATGGGAAAGTGACAAACTCACATTTAGACACCACAAACGAGAGCAAAGAGCTCAGCCCTTTCCCAGCAGATGACCACAAGGCACATATAAACAGACACGCACAAAGGCAAAGCAAACACAAGACAGAAAATTATAAAAGTTCCACAAAAGAAGTGCCGCCTTGAAACGGTCAGTAAAATATTTTACGGAGGGCTTAAACCGGTTAAACGGTGCATCAACGTCACCCTTAGTTCAGTTGTTTATCAAGACATATAAATGTTTGGTTTGCATGAAAGACTCCTAACTTATCAATGCATCATCTCCTAAAACACATAAATCAAGATATAAAAAGGAGATAAAGCAAAGATAAGAACTCAACAGTAAAAAAACTGAATAGCGTAGCAAAAGAAATCACACAGGTAAACCCCGGTGGACCCGGCAAACAGCCAAAGCATCAGGCCCCTACCATCTCATCAATGGATAAGTCTTTAAGGGCAAAATAGAGAAACACACCCTTTTCAGTAGGGTTTTGGTTAGAATAAGGGCAAATAGAGGAAAACACAACCTTTTTGGTAGGGCTTTGGTTAGAATATGGGCAATAATATTGAAAAACACCCTTTTTGGTAGGTATTGGTAAGAATACGGTCAAAAATAAAGAAAAACACCTTTTTTGGTAGGGCTTAGGTTAGAATAATGGCACAAAATAGAGTAAAACACTCTTCTTGGTAGAGCTTTGGATAGAATAAGGGCAAAATAGAGAAAAAATGCCCTTTTTGGTAGGGCTTTGATTAGATTAAGGCAAAAATGGAGAATGACACGCTTTTTGGTATGACTTTGGTAAGAATATGGGCAAACACAGAGAAAACACCTTTTTGGTCGGGCTTTGGTTAGAATAAGGGCAAAAATAGAGAGAAAAATTAACGTTTGTGGTAGAGCTTTGGTTAGAATAAGGGCAAAAATAGATAAAAAAAAAAACTTTTTGCATATGCTCTGGTAGAAATAAGAGCGAAAATAGAGAAAAACCCTTTTTTGGTTGGACTTTGGTCAGAATAAGGGCAAAAATAGAGTAAATACCCTTTTTGGCAAGGCTTTGGTGAGAATAAGGGCATAAATAGAGCAAAACACCCTTTGTTGCACGGCATTGGTTAGAATAAGGGCAAAAAATAGAGAAAAAACACCCTTTTTGGTAGGGCTTTGTTTAGAATAAGAGTAAAAATATAGAAAAACACCAGTTTTTGGAAGGACTTTGGTTAGAATAAGTGCAAAAATAGAGTAAACACTCTTTATGGCAGGGCTTTGTTTAGAATAAAGTAAAAAAAACAAAAAAAACATTCTTTTTGGTAGGACTTTGTTAAAATAAGGGCAAAAAAATAGAGAAAACACCTTTTTTTGACAGTGCTTTCGTTAGAATAAGGGCAAAAAATAGAGAAAAACACCCATTGTGGTAGAGCTTTGGTAAGAAAACTGCAAAAATATAGAAAAACACCATTTGTGGCAAGGTGTTGGTTAGAATAAGGGCAAAAATAATGAAAAACACCCCATCCCTTTTGGTAGGGCTTTTGTTAGATTAAGAGGTAAAAAAATATAAAAAAAACACTCTATTTGGTGGGGCTTTGGGTAGTATAAAAGCAAAATTAGAAAAAAACGCCTTTTTGGTAGGGCTTTGGTTAGAATAAGGGCAAAAATAGAGAAAACACCCTTTAAGGTAGGACTTTGGCTAGAATAAGGCAAAAATAGAGAAAACACCTTTTATGGTAGGGTTTCGGTTAGAATAAGGGCATAAATAAATACAGTAAAACACTCTTTGTTGTTAGAATAAGGGCAAAAATAGAAAAAAACGCCCTTTGTGGCAGGGCTTTGGTTAGGGTTAGAGCAATAATAGAGAAAAACACCCTTTTTGATAGAGCTTTGGTTCGAATAAGGACAAAAATAGAGAAAAACGCCCTTTTTTTTGGTAGGGCTTTGGTAAGTTTATTTGACCTACATGTAATTACTCGAGTAGAATAAAGGCTAAAAAAGAGTAAAACACACTTTTTAGTCAGTTTATTTGACCTCAGTTTATTTGGGCCTCAATGAAGATTATTATGCTGCTAAATGTTAATGCTCTTTAAATAGAAACTTACTTCCTAAGATACTTATTTACATACGGTTTGGACAAGCTCCAGGAGGAAGATGTTTGAAAATTCACTTTTGTTATCACTCATAACTTTGGCAAATAAATTACCAGCTCAGTGTGATAAATACTAGCTTTGATTTTGACCTCCATGTCAGAATCTGATATGCTCAGCAGGTCCAGTCTGGAGTGAGTTGGCCATCGCCTGCAAAATCAAACTAGTATTCGGAGGCAAAGTTTTTTGCAGTCCCCAATCGAATCTGCAGTGCAGTTGCTTATTCTTCATGAGCGCATACCTTGACAGACTTTAGTAGAACGAGAGACGGTAGTGCCACTGGCGGTGGCTAGCGTGTACCAATGGCGATGGCACCTGAGCAAGGTACCGTTGGTGGTGGCCGCATGTGCTGCAAGGCGTGGTGCGGAGCAGAAGAAATCAGTTCAGGTTGTAAATGCAATGCCATGTAAGTACAGATGGGCAGCAGGCAGAACAAGGGACTATGAGTACATAAAAGTGACTTGTGGAATTAAAATTTCTGGTAGAAATGGAGCTATTTCCACCAAATCAATCAGGTGGGAAGGAAATGTTTGGTTCAAAACTAAGGAATGATAGTATGTTAAGTTAGAGGCATAAATGTTAGTTGAGCAACCCTCAATGTTCTGAGATACAGTGTATGATTATTAACAACACCCTGTCATGATCAAAGCTGCCAGTCTCACAGTCATTATGTCACAGCCACAGAGTTCAAAGCAATAGCATGTAATGAAATATTAGCCTGGAAATGAACCAAATTATTGTTGATCTGCATTGTTTGTTTGATTTAAATACGAATGCAGTTTGTTAAACGAAATGTCATAGAAAAATAGAATGAATTTATTGGCTCTATCACGAGAACCCCTGTCTTGCGATAATTATACCAAAGTGAGACTCAACCCAGTCTGCTCAGCTTTAGTGACTTGCTAGAACATTGGCCTGTTTGATACGATACTTTGCAATAAGCGTTTAAAAATGGCGCTGAAAAGACTGCACAGATAAGCAGGCTGCTCTTCCACTTGTTATCTGCAAGCCCGCGAAGACAGGGTTTCCCACGCCTTGGCCCAGAATTTATCAATGTATCAGTACAGGAGATTCAACTTCACCAAGAGAAAACCTGTCTTTGGAAAATTCTACCAAAATCAAACTCAAACCAGTGTATAGCTCAGCTATAGTAACTTGCTAGAACATTGAAAGTTCCCTTGTGGCTGGTTAGAATCGATACTTCCAATAAGCGTTTAACAATGATGCTGATCAGACTGCAGGCTGTTATGCCCCTTGTTATTTACAAACCCGCGAAGACAGGTTTCCTTACGCCTTGGCCCACATTTACCAATGAATCAATTTAGGTAAGTATATGAGATTAAACAACATTCGCATTACAGACCCAATCCCCACTCTGAGACAGATGAGCAGGAATGGCTCTGTAACTATGAGCATTGCCATGTGAGTGATTATCTGAGACCGCATAACAGTCGAAATGTTGCATTTAACTAACAGTCATACATTTCTATTAAAGCAGTTGTTCTTGGCTACTCAATGTACTGCTGTGCGAGTGTTTTGCGCATTTAACGCGCTTACATACCGAACTATTGGCCGCAATACGAAATGAACGCTCCTGGAAACTTAAACCCGGTTAAATCCAAGTCTGTAGAATTTGTTTGAAATGAGAAAGATAGTTTGCTCTGCTCAAAGCACTGCCCGACTCATTCAAAAACAGTGGGTCAGTAGATGCACTCTTCAATGTAAACAATTTTTAAAGAGAAAAAACATAATTTCAAAATGTTGTTTAATTTGAACAACAGTATATTGATTCATATCTGGATGGTCTGTTTTTGATGCCTTCAGGTGTATCAATAAATGTCATATCTCCAACACATAGATTAGTAGTGGGGTCAAATATTCCTGTTGATTAATTTTAAATCCCCCATGACGTCAAAGTTATACATGGTGCATGGAGTAAATAATCCATATATGGTGATATGTGACCAGTCCGCCAAATTTCACGATTGTACTCTCAGTCGCTTACTTGAAACTGTATATCACATTCAACAACATAATAATCCGCACACTGGAATTGTCAAGTTGAAAGTGTTCTAGCAGTCAGTGCAATGTCACATAAAAAATTCACAGTCTGTTGTTATTCACTGAGTTGGGCTTTGGTTAGAATAAGTAAGTAAGGGTGCAAAGATCAGGAATCCATACATCCCAGGATACTCACATTTAGACACCACAAACGAGAGCAAAGAGAGCTCAGCATTTTCCCAGCAGATGACCACAAGGCACATATAAACAGACACGCACAAAGGCATAGCAAACACAAGACAGAAAATTATAAAAGTTCCACAAAAGAAGTACCGCCTTGGAACGGTCAGGAAAATATTTTACGGAGGGCTTAAACCGGTTAAGCGGTGCATCAACGTCACCCTTAGTTCAGATGGGGATCAAGACATATAAATGTTGGTGTGCATGAAAGACCCCTTACTTATCAATGCATCATCTCCTAAAACACATAAATCAAGATATAAAAAGATGATAAAGCAAAGATAAGAACTCAACAGTTAAAAAACTGAATACCTGAGCAAAAGAAATCCAACATGTAAACCCCCGGTGGACCTGGCAAACTGCCAAAGCATCAAGCCCCTACCATCTCATCAATTGACAAGTCTTTAAGGCCAAAATAGAGAAACACACCCTTTTTGGTAGGGCTTTGGTTAGAATAAGGCCAAAATAGAGAAAACATCCCTTTTGGTAGGGCTTTGGTAAGAATAAGGGCAATAATATTGAAAAACACCATTTTTGGTAGGTATTGGTTAGAATAAGGTCAAAAATATAGAAAAACACCTTTTTTGGTAGAGCTTAGGTTAGAATAATGGCATAAATAGAGTAAAACACTTTTTGTGGTAGAGCTTTGGATAGAATAAGGGCAAGATATAGATAAAAATGCCCTTTTTGGTAGGGCTTTGATTAGATTAAAGCAAAAATGGAGAATTACACGCTTTTTGGTAGGGCTTTGGTAAGAATATGGCCAAACATAGAAAAAACACCTTTTTGGTAGGGCTTTGGTTTGAATAAGGGCAAAAATAGAGAAAAAAACACCTATGTGCCAATGCTTTGGTAGGAATAAGAGCGAAAATAGAGAAAAAACCCTTTTGTGGCTGGACATACCCTTTTAGACAAGGCTTTGGTTAGAATAATGGCATAAATAGAGCAAAACACCATTTGTGGCACGGCATTGTTTAGATTAAGGGCAAAAAATAGAGAAAAAACACCCTTTTTGGTAGGGCTTTGGTTAGAATAAGGGCAAAAAAAACACTTTTCGAAGGGCTTTGGTTAGAATAAGGGCAAAATAGAGAAACACGCCCTTTTTGGTAGGGCTTTGGTTAGAATAAGGGCAAAAATAGAGAAAAACTTTGGTTAGAATAAGGGCAAAAATTGAGGGAAAAAAACGCTTTTTGGTAGAACTTTGGTAAGAGTATGGGCAATAATATTCAAAAAACACTTTTTGTGTTAAGGCTTTGTTTAGAATAAGGGCAAAAATAGAGAAAACACCCTTTTTGGTAGGGCTTTGATTAGAATAACGGCAAAAGTAGAGAAAACGCCCTTTTTGGTAGAACTTTGGTTAGATAAAGGGCAATACAATAGTAAAACACAATTGTTGGTAGGGTTTTGATAAGAATTACGGCTAAAATAGAGAAAACACCCTTTTTGGTAGGGCTTTGGATAGAATAGGCTCTAAAATATATAAAACACCCTTTTTTGGTAGGGTTTTGATTAGAATAACGGCAAAAGTAGAGAAAAACGCCCTTTTTGGTAGAACTTTGGTTAGATAAAGGGCAATATAATAGTAAAACACCCTTTTTGGTAGGGCTTTGGAAAAAATAAGGGTAAAAATAGAGAAAAACTTTGGTTATTATAAGGGCAAAAATAGAGAAAAACAGCCATTTTGGTAGAACTTTGGTTAGAATAAGGGCAATTATATAAAAAAAATATCCTTTTAGGTAGGGCTTTGGAAAGAATAAGGGTAAAAATAGAGAAAACACTCTTTTTGGCAGGGCATTGGTTATGGTTAGAGCAAAAAAGAGTAATACGCCCTTTTTGGTAAAACTTTGGTTAGAATAAGGCAAAATAGTGGAAAAAACCCTTTTTCGTAAGGGTTTGGTTAGAATGAGGTCGAAAATAGAGAAAAACACCCTTTTTGGTAGCGCTTTGGTTGGAATTAGGGCAAAAATAGAAAAAAAAACCTTTTCGGTAGGGCTTTGGTTAGAATAGGGCAATAATATAGATAAACACCGTTTTTGGAAGGGAGCGATTAGAATAAATCAAAAATAGAGAAAAATACATTTTCTGGTAGGGTTTTGGTTAGAATAAAGGCAAAATAGAAAGAACAAAAACACCCTTTTTGGTAGGGCTTTGATTAGAATAGTAAGTAAGGGTGCAAAGATCAGGAATCGATACAATCAAGTACCACACCTGACCCAGGATACCAATGGGAAAGTGACAAACTCACAGTAGACACCACAAACGAGAGCCAAGAGGTCAGCCCTTTCCCAGCAGGTGACCACAAAGCACATATAAACAGACGCGCACAAAGACATAGCAAACACAAGACAGAACAAAAACATAAAAGATCCACAAAAGAAGTACAAAAATGAAGAAAAACACAGTAGGAATAAGGGCAAAAAAAGAGTGAAACACAGTTTTAAATAGAACTTTGGTTAAAATAAGGGCAAAAAAAATAGAGAAAAACACAATTTTGGTAGGGCTTTGGTTAGATTAAGGGCAAAAATAGAGAGAAAAATTATCGTTTGCGGTAGAGCTTTTGTTAGAATAAGGGCAAAAATAGAGAAAAAAACTTTGTGGCAATGCTTTGGTAGGAATAAGAGCGAAAATAGAGAAACACCCTTTTGTGGCTGGACTTTGGTTAGAATAATTGCAAAAAAATAGAGTAAAAAACCCTTAAAGGCAAGGCTTTGGTTAGAATAATGGCATAAATATAGAAAAACACCATTTGTGGCACGGTATTGGTTAGATTAAGGGCAAAAAATAGAGAAAAACACCCTTTTTGGTAGGGTTTTGATTAGAATAACGGCAAAAAAAAACACTTTTCGAAAGGCTTTGGTTAGAATAAGGACAAAATAGAGAAAATGCCCTTTTTGGTAGGGCTTTGGGAAAAATAAGGGTAAAAAATAGAGAAAAACTTTGATTAGAATAAGGGCAAAAATAGAGAAAAAAAGCCATTTTGGAAAAACTTTGGTTAGAATAAGGGCAATTATATAGAAAAACACCCTTTTAGGTAGGGCTTTGGAAAGAATAAGGGTAAAAATAGAGAAAACATTCTTTTTGGCAGGGCTTTGGTTAGGGTTAGAGCAAAAAAGAGTAAAACGCCCTTTTTGGTAAAATTTTGGTTAGAATAAGGCAAAATAGTGGAAAAAACCTTTTTCGTAAGGGTTTGGTTAGAATGAGGACAAAATAGAGAAAAAACACCCTTTTTGGTAACGCTTTGGTTGGAATGAGGGCAAAAATAGAGAAAAAAAAACTTTTTGGTAGGGCTTTGGTTAGAATACGGCAATAATATAGATAAACACCCTTTTTGGTAGGACTTGGTTAGAATAAGTCAAAAATAGAGAAAAATACATTTTCTGGTAGGGCTTTGGTTAGAATAAAGGCAAAATAGAAAGAACAAAAACACCCTTTTTGGTAGGGCTTTGATTAGAATAACGGCAAAAAACACTTTTCGAAAGGCTTTGGTTAGAATAAGGACAAAATAGAGAAAAAATGCCCTTTTTGGTAGGGCTTTGGAAAAAATAAGGGAAAAAAAAATAGAGAAAAACTTTGATTAGAATAAGGGCAAAAATAGAGAAAAACAGCCATTTTGGAAGAACTTTGGTTAGAATAAGGGCAATTATATAGAAAAACACCCTTTTAGGTAAGCCTTTGAAAAGAATAAGGGTAAAAATAGAGAAAACACTCTTTTTGGCAGGGCTTTGGTTAGGGTTAGAGCAAAAAAGAGTAAAACGCCCTTTTTGGTAAAACTTTGGTTAGAATAAGGCAAAATAGTGGAAAAACCCTTTTTCGTAAGGGTTTGGTTAGAATGAGGACAAAATAGAGAAAAAACACCCTTTTTGGTAGCGCTTTGGTTGGAATAAGGGCAAAAAAATAGAAAAAAAACCTTTTTGGTAGGGCTTTGTTTTGAATACGGGATAATATAGATAAACACCCTTTTTGGTAGGATTTGGTTAGAATAAGTCAAAAATAGAGAAAAATACATTTTCTGGTAGGGCTTTGGTTAGAATAAAGGCAAAATAGAAAGAACAAAAACACCCTTTTTGGTAAGGCTTTGATTAGAATAGGTCAAAAATGCAGAAAAACACCAAAAAAAGAGTGAAACGCCGTTTAAAATAGAATATTGGTTAAAATAAGGGCAAAAAATAGAGAAAAACACTCTTTTTGGTAGGGCTTTGGTTAGAATAAGATCAAAAATAGAGAAAAACGCTTTTTGGCTGGGCTTTGGTTAGAATACGGCCAAACATAGAGTAAACATTCTTTATGGCAGGGCTTTGGTTAGAATAACGGCAAAAAAAAAATAGAGTAAAACATACTTTTTGACAGGGCTTTAGATAGATTAAGGCCAAAAAACGCCATTTGTTAAGGGCTTTGGTTAGAATAAGAGCTAAAAGTAAGAAAATCACCATATTTGGTAAGGCTTTGGTTAGAATTAAAGAAAAAAATATAGAAAACACCTTTTTGGTAGGGCTTTGGTTAGAATATGGTAAAAAATAGAGTAAAACACTCTTTGTGGTGGGGCTTTGGTTAGAATACCGGCAAATATAGAGAGAAACACCTTTTTTGGTTGAGCTTTCGTAAGAATAAAGCAAAATAGATAAAACACACTTTTTCGAAGGGCTTTGGTTAGAATAAGGGAACAAATAGAGACGAACACAATTTTTGGTAAGGCTTTGGTTAGAATAATGGCAAAAATTAAGAAAACACCTTTTTGGTAGGGCTTTGGTTAGAACAAGGGCAAAAATAGTGAAATATGTTCTTAAAAGGGTATCCTTTGGAAACAAAGACTGCACCAAAGAACTGAAACTATATGTGTGTATATTTCCTGGCAATAATATAGAAAACACCCTTTTGGTAGGGCTTTGGAAAGAATAAGGGCAAAAATAGAGAAAACACCCTTTTTGGCAGGGTTTTGGTTAGGGTTAGATCAAAAATAGAGTAAACACCCTTTTTGGTAAAACTTTGAGTAGGATAGGACAAAATAGTGAATAACACCCTTTTTGGTAAGGCTTTGGTTAGGATAAGGGCAAAAATAGAGAAAAACACCTTTTCTAGTAGAGCTTTGGTAAGAATAAGGCAATAATAGAGTGAAACGCTCTTTGCGGTAGAGCTTTGGTTAGAGTAAAGGCAAAATAGATAGAAAACACCTTATTTGTAGGGCTTTGATTAGAATAAGGTAAAAATGGAGAAAAACACGCTTTTTGTCAAGTCTTTGGTTAGAATAATGGCAAAAACAAAAGAGAAAAACACCGTTTTGAATAGAGCATTGGTTAGAACTAGGGCTAAAATAGAGAGAAAAAACTTTTTGCAAATGCTCTGGTAGAAATAAGAGCGAAAATAGAAAAAAAACCCTTTTTTGGATTGACTTTGGTCAGAATAAGGGCAAAAAATAGAGTAAAATACCCTTTGTGGCAAAGCTTTTGTGAGAATAAGGGCATGAATAGAGCAAAACACCCTTTGTGGCACGGCATTGGTTAGAATGAGGGCAAAAAATAGAGAAAAATCACCCTTTTTGCTAGTGCTTTGTTTAGAATATGAGTAAAAATATAGAAAAACACCAGTTTTTGGAAGGACTTTGGTTAGAATAAGTGCAAAAAATAGAGTAAAACACTCTTTATGGCAGGGCTTTGTTTAGAATAAAGTAAAAAAAAACAATAAAAAAAACCATTATTTTTGGTAGGACTTTGTTAGAATAAGGGCAAAAAATAGAGAAAACACCCTTTTTGACAGTGCTTTCGTTAGAATAAGGGCATAAAATAGAGAAAAACACCCATTGTGGCAGGGCTTTGGTAAAGCAAAAATATAGAAAAACACCATTTGTGGCAAGGTGTTGGTTAGAATAAGGGCAAAAATAATGAAAAACACACCATCCCTTTCGGTAGGGCTTTTGTTAGATAAGAGGCAAAAAATATAAAAAAAAACACTCTTTTTGGTGGGGCTTTGGGTAGTATAAAAGCAAAAATAGAGAGAACGCCTTTTTGGTAGGGCTTTGGTTAGAATAAGGGCAAAAATAGAGAAAACACCCTTTTTGGTAGTGCTTTGGTTAGAATAAGGCTAAAAATAGAGAAAAACACCCTTAAAGGTAGGAGTTTGGGTAGAATAAGGCAAAAATAGAGAAAACACCTTTTTTGGTAGGGTTTCGGTTAGAATAAGGGCAAAAATGAATACAGTAAAACACTCTTTGTTGTTAAAATAAGGGCAAAAATAGAGAAAAACACTCTTCTTGGTAGAGCTTTGGATAGAATAAGGGCAAAATAGAGAAAAATGTCCTTTTTGGTAGGGCTTTGATTAGAATTAGGCAAACATGGAGAATGACACGCTTTTTGGTAGGACTTTGGTAAGAATATGGGCAAACATAGAGAAAACACCTTTTTGGTAGGGCTTTGGTTAGAATAAGGGCAAAAATAGAGAGAAAAAATAACGTTTGCGGTAGAGCTTTGGTTAGAATAAGGGCAAAAATAGAGAGAAAAAACCTTTTTGCAAATGCTCTGGTAGAAATAAGAGCGAAAATAGAAAAAAACCTTTTTTGGCTGGACTTTGGTCAGAATAAGGGCAAAAAATAGAGTAAAATACCTTTGTGGCAAGGCTTTTGTGAGAATAAGGGCATGAATAGAGCAAAACACCCTTTGTGGCACGGCATTGGTTAGAATGAGGGCAAAAATAGTGAAAAATCATCCTTTTTGGTAGGGCTTTGTTTAGAATATGAGTAAAAATATAGAAATAACACCAGTTTTTGGAAGGACTTTGGTTAGAATAAGTGCAAAAATAGAGTAAAACACTCTTTATGGCAGGGCTTTGTTTAGAATAAAGTAAAAAAAAATAAAAAAAACATTCTTTTTGGTAGGACTTTGTTAGAATAAGGGCAAAAAATAGAGAAAACACCCTTTTTGACAGTGCTTTCGTTTGAATAAGGGCATAAAATAGAGAAAAACACCCATTGTGACAGGGCTTTGGTAAAAAAACTGCAAAAATATAGAAAAACACCATTTGTGGCAAGGTGTTGGTTAGAATAAGGGCAAAAATAATGAAAAACACCCCATCCCTTTCGGTAGGGCTTTTGCTAGATTAAGAGGCAAAAAAAGATAAAAAAAAAAAACACTTTTTTTGGTGGGGCTTTGGGTAGTATAAAAGCGAAAATAGAGAAAAACGCCTTTTTGGTAGGGCTTTGGTTAGAATAAGGGCAAAAATAGAGAAAACACCCTTTTTGGTAGTGCTTTGGTTAGAATAAGGCTAAAAATAGAGAATAACACCCTTAAAGGTAGGACTTTGGGTAGAATAAGGCAAAAATAGAGAAAACACCTTTTTTGGTAGGGTTTCGATTAGAATAAGGGCAAAAATGAATACAGTAAAACACTCTTTGTTGTTAGAATAAGGGCAAAAATAGAGAAAAACGCCCTTTGTGGCAGGGCTTTGCTTAGGGTTAGAGCAAAAATAGAGAAAAACACCCTTTTTGATAGAGCTTTGGTTCGAATAAGGACAAAAATAGAGAAAAACGCCCTTTTTGGTAGGGCTATGATAAGTTTATTTGACCTACATGTAATTACTCGAGTAGAATAAAGGCTAAAAAAGGGTAAAACACACTTTTTGGTAGGGCTTTGGTCAGTTTATTTGACCTCAGTTTATTTGGGCCTCAAGGAAAATTATAATGCTGCTAAATGTTAACCCTCTTTAAAAAGAAACTTACTTCCTAAGATACTTTCTTACATACGGTTTGGACAAGCACCTGGAGGAAGATTTTTGAAAATTCACCTTTGTTATCACTCTTAACTTTGGCAAATAAGAACCAGCTCAGTGTGATAAATACTAGCTTTGATTTTGACCTCCATGTCAGAATCTGATATGCTCAGCAGGTCCAGTCTGGAGTGAGTTGGCCATCGCCTGCAAAATCAAACTAGTATTCGGAGGCAAAGTTTTTTGCAGTCCCCCAATCGAATCTGCAGTGCAGTTGCTTATTCTTCATGAGCGCATACCTTGACAGACTTTAGTAGAACGAGAGACGGTAGTGCCACTGGCGGTGGCTAGCGTGGACCAATGGCGATGGCACCTGAGCAAGGTACCGTTGGTGGTGGCCGCATGTGCTGCATGGCGTGGTGCGGAGCAGAAGAAATCAGTTCAGGTTGTAAATGCAATGCCATGTAAGTACAGATGGGCAGCAGGCAGAACAAGGGACTATGAGTACATAAAAGTGACTTGTGGAATTAAAATTTCTGGTAGAAATGGAGCTATTTCCCCCAAATCAATCAGGTGGGAAGGAAATGTTTGGTTCACAACTAAGGAATAACAGCCACCAGTTTTTTTTTGCCACACCAGAATTTGGCAAAATCACATCATCTTTCTAGTGGTGCAAAAGACTCAAAACCACTAAAATACATAAATACAGACATAAGGGAGCAAAACATATATGATTATGACTAAAAAAATATATGCCATCATAATGAAAAAAATGGTCAAAGTTAAAAACCCCGCGGGGTTTTTCGAAAACCCCGCGGGGTTTTTTAAACCCCGCGTGGGGGTTTTCCCCCACATTTTCAAATGGGGGAAAAACCCCGCAGGGTTTTTTCAAAAAAATAAATATTAAAATTTGTTCAAGAAACAAGTTTGTTTGATTGTAATTATTGCAGAAAATGATTGATATGGCTTAATTCAAAACTTTGATTTCCCCCGCGGGTTTTTTCTCCCATTTCAGATTGTGGGGGAAAAACCCCGCAGGGTTTTTTGAAAAATTCAAATTGACTTTTTTGAATTATTATTCATCACAATGCATAATAAAAGGTATATCAAAAACTTTCAGCATTATATTGTGCCTCTAGAGGAAAAAGAAAATTCCCCCGCAGGGTTTTTCCCCCGCGGGGTTTTTCCCCCACAAAATAAAATGGGAGAAAAACCCTGCGGGGGTTTTTATCCAAAAATAATATTTTTAGTTTTTAGCTCAAAGAAGCATTTTACACTCTGTGTTCAAAGTTGTGAGAGTTTTATATCAAAACAGAGAGAAATCAATTTCTCCCTTGGTGGGAAATCCTAAAATATACGTTACCAAAATGGCAATGTATCATTGTTAGACTGATGGCTGAGAATGTTTTGCTACCCGCTAAAGAATTTTGCAGACACATCGTATCTTAAAAGAGCATTTCAAGCTGCGTAGAATAAGAGATGTTTGCATGTGTACGATTTGGTGTTTGCCTCTGACAGTCTGTTACATATGTTACCATATAAAATTCAGAAAATGAAAAGTTAAAAGGCTGTGCTACAGAAAGAAGGCATTAAACTAACTATTTAAATCACGCATATAGTCTGCCTGCTGGATACCTAAGCTGCAGATAAAAGTTTTAAAGCAAAATTACGGCATCCTAATGTGTTATGTGCGTTACTTACATAAAACTACCCTTTAAAAACGGTAACTGTGACCAATAGCATTTAATTTTACAGCTGATTTGTGAATTTTTAAAATGCTTTTAATCTAGTTGTACTAACATACTTATTTGGCTTATAGAAAAAAAACAAAGTGTGTTTATCTATCTTAAATGCATGCCTTATATAAGCAATTAAACAACACTACCCCAAGTTTTAAGGAGCCCAATTTGGTAGGTATTATTTACGTAAAAATTATATAAAATCTTCCATATTTTGATAGTCTTGCTCATATAATAAAGAATCATAGATTTTGCATGTTAAACAACAAGATAGGAGTACTTGTTACAGGTTGTGTTACAGGTTGTAACTTATGTTACCTAACATAATAAATTAGCAAGGCCATTGACTTGGTGTAAGAGATGATATTTCAAAGGGAAATGAATATTTTTCGCATGGTTTCTTATAAATCTCTGGGCTTTGGTGCTTTAATCTTAGGAAGCAATTCATTGCTCTATTATCAAGACCTTTCTTACAGATGTTATATATAAACTTTTTCAATATTTCCATATATGTATAATACTACGATATAGATAGAGGGGCGTGAAAAATAATAGTTTCTATTTTAACATGACAATTTAGTATTTGTTAAATTGGTTAAATGTTTTAAAATATCTTAACTAATCCTTATCCAAGTCGTATACAATATCTATCATTATATCTGCTTGTGTGGCAAAATAATTGCTCGTCTCATCTCATCACAACCAGTAGAGTAATCAGACAGAATTATAACTGTAGTCTAAGTAAGGGCCCTTTGGAATTCTGTAGACATACTTGTATTCTATATTAAATATAATGTAAACAGTGGTCAAGAATAAATCAAAGGATGAGAAGATCCAATTAAAATCAAGTTTAGCTCATTTATTGCCCATAATTAGACATTTAAAAAACATCAAACAAAACCATCATTGCAGACGACCTTAATAAAATAATAATAATAATAATAATAATAATAATAATAATAATAATAATAATAATAATAATAATAATAATAATAATAATAATAATAATAATAATGATAATAATAATATTCTTTATTTCCTCCACATGTGAAGAGCATACAAATAAAGCACAATTACAAAAGCAAGATAGAAACATTGAACATATATACATCATATACATTATTGGTTTGGTTTTAATATTTTAAAACCTGTTTGTTTATATATCTATATTCAGATTTGAATCGTTTCATTCAAAATCAGGTCACCAACATCCATGCTGTATATGACAATAGACCACGTCAACACTGATGAAGTATTATTGTAATGGCATTCTCCTATTTTTTTCTCATTATTAATCTATATAATAAAAATAAACTCGACCAAACAAAGAAATCATGATCACCATGCGTGACATTTGGACTTCCAATCTTGAAAGGTAATTTAATAGCCATTTCTTTTATCGGGACCGACAAATCACTTCAAAAAATTGAATTTTTCGGATAATCGAAATTCGAATAATAGGTAGTTTTATTGCAATAGATAATAGAGAAAAAAGTCAGGACTGTCCGTAGTCTTCGAATAACCCAGTAGTTTCGGATAATCGAAAATTTGGCTGGAAGGTTAAAAAAATAAATGTTCTTTACCACTCCCCACTTGTGAGAAAGTCGACCTTTCAACAAATTAGGTTGAATTAAGCCCAGCATGTTTAGATTAGCATAAAAGAAGAATGGGCAGACACTTTTGATCCCATTATAGTGCGCCTCTGAGTGGGGTACCCAAAAATAAGCTCTTGTATACACAATTTGTTTAAGTTGTGCACAAATTTGGTTGAGTTCTACCCAGCAATTCAGAAAGAGACTGCAATTTAGCCAGAAAATGCACACTCTCTGAGGCCCATGCAAAGGGGATCCAAAAAGCAAAAAACAGTAATGCTCCTGCTCACCCACTTGTGCAAGTAAGTCACCAAAAAAATTCGGTTGGATTCAGTATGACCGTTTGCGCAGTCGGTAACTTGTCTGGCAACAGATGTGAGTCTGATTCCAGGGGTCGCAAGATTGAATCCCAACCCGTTCCCGTACTTTCGTGGAGATTGATCATGAAATAATTTCTACGGTCATTCTCCTCCCTTCCGCTGAATCATTCAAGAAGGGTTGTTGTCAGTTACAAGTGAAAGTATGTGCACGAAGTACTGGTTAACTGCTTGTTAAAGCTTGCCCAGGAAAAAGTGTGGTTAGGTGAACTAACTGTCCTGCCATGACCATAGCTGTTGACTTGGGACGTAAAGCAACAAAACAAACAAACCGTTTGCAAGGTGAAAGTATTGCAGGCAAATGGGCAGACCGAAGGACACTTTTGACCTACATCCCACATCATTGGGGTATTGGAATTTTGCTGTTGCATACACCAGTTGCTCAACAAATTTGGTAGGATAATCTGTCCAGTTGTTTAGAAGATAGCATAACAAACAAAAACCTGATATACAGACGAAGGCAATCGCAATATCTCCAACACCTTTTAAAAATAGAATGGATAAAAAAATCAAATAAAAATAAGCCCCAATGATCAGCCTGATTATCCTGTAAATTCAGTAATTAACCTGCTTACATGTACCACACTAACTAAGTGTTGTACTGCCATAAATGCTGCTGTAAATAATAATGATAATGGTAAAATTGTATAACCATAATGAACACAATTCAGTATTAAGCGTCTTTCATCAGCATTTAAAGAAAGAAACAACTACAAATGGCTTTGTTTCTGAGAAACTAAATTATATGATGAAAAGTCTCATGCAAGTATAATTTATAAGCATAGAAATATGTTCTATTAACTCACATTGTCTGTTGTAGGATTTATTTTGTGCAGTTTATGCAGTATAAATCCAAAATTAACACAGGATTTATCAAATAGTTAGAGCCTTGCAAACCATGAGGTTTATTTGAATCTTTTTCTGGTTTCCTGCAAGATTAAAGAATTTCAGCTTGAGTCATTGAAATGAGAGAACCAGGTTAACACAGTTATATCATATTTCAAGGTCAGACTGAGTTCAGAATATAATGGTCCTATGCAAATCTAGGTTGGGATTATTTGGTATTAAATGGAACCAAATTATTTACTAGCAGTACCAAAAGATTCCAATTAATCCCAAATTATATGGATGTGTTGAATTGATGAAGACCCAGAAAATCTTAATAATCCCATTTAAAGTACCTACTGGGACTTTCTGGGATTAAATGGAATATTTATCCCAGAAAGTAACATAAAATCCCACTTATATTTTAAGCAGAATTATTTGAGACTTTCTGGGATTTTCCAGTTCCAGATAGTGACAGAAAATACCAATTGTTCCAACTTTTGGGATTTAATGGAATTCCATTAAATACCATGTAAAGTGAAGTACCACAAAATCCCAGGAAGTTCTATTCAAGCAGAATTGGAACTGGACTGAGACTTTCTAGAACATTCTAGAACATACCAATTATTTGGGATTATAACATTCTTCTCAGCCCTGATCTGGGTCCTTACTGTTTGCAAAGGTTATCAACAGATGACAAAAGTCTTTGTTAACAGAACAGAACATATCTTTATTGACATAAAACTCAGGCCACTCATAGATAGCGTAAAGGCATAAGATACAAAAACAAAGCATATACATGATATACTTAAAATACATGAGTACAAAGAGCATGAAAAAGGTGAAAATTAAAATGCGAGCAAAATCAACCCTGAAAGAGCCTTCTATAACTTACAGTAGGCAACATAATCGACTGTTGTTGCTTCATTAAGAAACAAAATAAGGCTTCACATAGATTATAGACAATTCGGATGATTTGACATATCATGTGAGTTGTCTATAATCAGGTTATTCCCATGAAATATTAAGCCAAGACATAGTAAGAAGTATATTATCGTACTGATTGACTCTTTTAGGGTTAGGCTGCACATGAAAATTTATTCATTATAATTTCTACAAAACTTGATAACTTTACAAGCTTCCTGGTATTTGCTGAAGAAAATAGTTCTTTGAATTTTATAATGTTAGGACTTTTGTAAAAATATGATCTTAAATATTTCTTTCTGTCAGATATAAAGTGATCACAAACAAAAAGATAGTGAAATTCGTCACCGATATCATATTTGCTACATAATGTGCATTTTCTGTCTTCTAAAGGTGTGTTTTCCCAGCGACCAGTTTCAACCGGAAGCCGATGATTACTTAACCTAAACTTTAACAATGAAGAACAGTGTTTCCTAATTAATTTGATTAGGTAATTTTCAAAATTTAAATCTTGCTTGAAAAGAGTATAATTCTTTCCTTTAGAGGATGAAGTTACTTTGTTATGCCACTCCTGAACATAAAGGTCTGATAGAGTTTTAGAGATTTGATTTTTGATTGATTTTGGGTTTTCAATGACTTCCTTGTTTAAAAGATCGGGACGCCCAACAGATATTAGAATATGTTTAATAAAATGGATCCATTTATGTTGATGGATGCCACCATCATATTCTCCTAGTAGAAGTAAGTATAACCATTTTGATAGTCTTGTTTGTTTACCATTCACAATATTCATCCAAAAGCTAATAATACGGGTTTTTATTCTAATGTCTACTGCCTTGCAACCTAGTTAACAAGGATAGTTAAAATGATATAATTCAAAAATAACATAAGTTATCAAGCAGGATACAAAATGACAATCTAGCATAAAGCACATTTCTTTATTCGCTTAATATTTTCGAGTTATGAATTATAACAATACAATAGAACCAGAAAGATCTTTATCTATAAACTTTTTTGTCGTCTGCTGACTTTTATTTTAAATTACTTTTTTCATAAATTCTTTCAGGAGCGCACTATTAGAGTGTCAATCCTTTTGGATCAAGATCAGGATCGACATTCTTCTCGTTCCAGATCTCTGTCCTTACTGTTTGCAAAGGTTATCAGCAGATGACAAAAGTCTTTGCTAGCAAGGATAGTTAAAGTGATATAAGTTATCAAGCAGGATACAAAATGACAATCTTGCATGAAGCACATTTCTTTATTCGCTTAATATTCGAGTAATGAATTATAACTTAAGTTGTTATGTGAATTGCATGATGTTCACTATTAATGCACTCTATGTCTAAACTTAGTAAACATAATGTGCACTAGGGTGTAAGGTTTTTGTTTTTACACACCTGAAGGTGCCGTTAATGTCTGCTCCCAAAATAATACTCCCACAATATATACTCCCAAGCAAAAATCCTTTTAGAATGCTAAACTATTCATTTTAAGTACATGTTTGTAGTTTGTATATATATTTTTAGTGAATATTTTGTTCATTTCTCTTCTATCGGTTTATTATTTTACCTATGACAATTCTTGCACCTTACAGTGTGGATCCTGATCAGCTGGCCTCTCAGAAGCTAGCTGATCTGGATCTACACTCATAGGAAATAGTCATAATCAGGCAGTATCCTAAATTTCTTCTGTGTTTTTGTCGAATTTTATGTGCATAAAATTCGGAGAAAATTAACAAAAATAAAAATTACAGAAATATGATGACCTGTAAATAATGTAAAATGGCCCATACCATGTTGTACCTGGGTATAACTTGTTTTGAAAACAGTATAGATCTGAATCAGCTGGCCTGAAACCAGCTGATGAGGATACATATTGTTTTCTACTTTGGTTATAAATGCATACTACTAAGTGGAACCCTGCAAGTTGGTTAGATATACACTGCTGAAGTTTCTCTTTGCCTACAATTGTTGTCTGCTGATAACCTTTGCAAACAGTTTTAGAACCAGATCAGCACCGACAAAATGTCAGACCTGATCTGAATCCAAACTGTTTGACTCTCTGATAGTGATAATGAAGGAACTATATATAGTAAATTAATTAAGAAAAGACAGCAGATGACAAAATACCTAAATAATTTCCAACAAGTAGAGTAAAATAGAAATGGATGCTTGTCGAGACAAATAGGGTTACTATGTTATAATAAATGCACTTGCATAAATATCAAATTAACCTTTATCCTGCTGAACCTAGATATATCCCGTTTTTGGAAACAACTGATCATCAAACTTTTGTCATCTGCTGATAACATTCATGAACAGTTTGGAGTCAGATCAGGACCAACAGTATGTTTGGTCCTGATCTGGATCCATACAATTTGACACCTTGATTTTTTTTCCTGAAATTTCTTGAAAATATTTATTTTGAAAGGAGTCAGCAGACGACAACAAAATCACTAAGTATGTTGCATGTAAAGATCTATATAAAAAATTCAATGCAGTCTGATCAGGGACTATTTGTTTTGTTCTTTGAACAAAATAATTTATTCACTAAAAGGTAATTCCAGAAGACTATCTTAAAGGACCTTAATGATTTAACTCTTTCCTTATTAGCTGCTTCTCATCTGTATCTACACTGTTTGCTAAAGCTGGTATGTGATTGACAGTGTAAAACTGAAAATTCTGTGTTTATTGGGATTAAGACACCAGGTAATAGCCTCACCATGTGGTCAGAAGCCTGCTATTTGTTGCCAGGGTAACAAGAACACTTCAATTTAGATGAACAAATCCAGTCATGCCCACATTAATGTTTTAAGGTTAAAACCAAAAAGATCTTTTTTAACTAGTTGAATTCTTTTTATGTCTTTTGCAAAAATTCTTTCAGGAACTCAATTAGAATGTCAAACATTCTTGATGCAGACCAGGAATGACTTTCAATTGGTTCTGATCTTGGTCCTAACGGTTTGCAAGGTTATCAGCAGACGACATTGTCTGTCTGATAAAATGTTATACACAGTAACAAGGGTCTTTCTACACATTTCTGTACAGTGACATAGGTCACTGTTCTACAATATGAAATGCAAGTTGTACCTTAAATTCAAATACAATACAATAGAACCAGAAAGATCTTTTTTCTATAAACTTTTTGTCGTCTGCTGACTTTTTTTTTTAAATAACTTTTTTCAATAAATTCTTTCAGGAATACACTATTAGAGTGTCAGTCCGTTTGGATCAAGATAATGATCAACATTCTTCTTGGCCCTGATCTGGGTCCTTACTGTTTGCAAAGGTTATCAGCAGATGACAAAAGTCTTTGTTAACAGAACAGAACATATCTTTATTGACATAAAACTCAGACCACTCATAGATAGCGTAAAGGCATAAGATACAAAAACAAAGCATATACATGATATACATAAAATACATGAGTACAAAGAGCATGAAAAAGCTGAAAGTTGAAATGCGAGCAAAATCAACCCTGAAAGAGCCTTCTATAACTTACAGTAGGCAACATAATCGACTGTTGTTGCTTCATTAGGAAACAAAATAAGGCTTCTCATTATTGATTATAGACTATTCACATGATTTGACATATCATGTGAGTTGTCTATAATCAGGTTATTCCCATGAAATATTAAGCCAAGACATAGTAAGAAGTATATTATCGTAATGATTGACTCTTTTAGGGTTAGGCTGCACATGAACATTTATTCATTATAATTTCTACAAAACTTGATAACTTTACAAGCTTCCTGGTATTTGCTAAAGAAAATAGTTCTTCGAATTTTATAATGTTAGGACTTTTGTAAAAATATGATCTTTAATATTTCTTTCTGTCAGATATAAAGTGATCAACAACAAAAAGATAGTGAAATTTGTCACCGATATCATGTTTGCTACATAATGTGCATTTTCTGTCTTCTAAAGGTGTGTTTTCCCAGCGACCAGTTTCAACCGGAAGCCGATGATTACTTTACCTAAACTTTAACAATGAAGAACAGTGTTTCCTATTTAATTTGATTAGGTAATTTTCAAAATTTAAATCTTGCTTGAAAAGAGTATAATTCTTTCCTTTAAAGGATGAAGTTACTTTGTTATGCCACTCCTGAACATAAAGGTCTGATAGAGTTTTAGAGGTTTGATTTTTGATTGATTTTGGGTTTTCAATGACTTCCTTGTTTAAAAGATCGGGACGCCCTACAGATATTAGAATATGTTTAATAAAAGGGATCCATTTATGTTGATGGATGCCACCATCATATTCTCCTAGTAGAAGTAAGTATAACCATATTGATAGATTTGTTTGTTTACCATTCACAATATTCATCCAAAAGCTAATAATACGGGTTTTTATTCTAATGTCTACTGCCTTGCAACCTAGTTAACAAGGATAGTTAAAATGATATTATTCAAAATAACATAAGTTATCAAGCAGGATACAAAATGACAATCTAGCATGAAGCACATTTCTTTATTCGCTTAATATTTTCGAGTTATGAATTATAACAATACAATAGAACCAGAAAGATCTTTATCTAAAAACTTTTTTGTCGTCTGCTGACTTTTTTTTTAGATTACTTTTTTCAATAAATTCTTTCAGGAAAGCACTATTAGAGTGTCAATCCTTTTGGATCAAGATCAGGATCGTCATTCTTCTCGTTCCAGATCTCGGTCCTTACTGTTTGCAAAGGTTATCAGCAGATGACAAAAGTCTTTGCTAACAAGGATAGTTAAAGTGATATAAGTTATCAAGCAGGATACAAAATGACATTCTTGCATGAAGCACATTACTTAATTCGCTTAATATTCGAGTAATAAATTATAACTTAAGTTGTTATGTGAATTGCATGATGTTCACTATTAATGCACTCTATGTCTAAACTTAGTAAACATAATGTGCACTAGGGTGTAAGGTTTTTGTTTTCACACACCTGAAGGTGCCGTCAATGTCTGCTCCCAAAATGATACTCCCACAATATATACTCCCAAGCAAAAATCCTTTTAAAATGCTAAACTATTCATTTTAAGTAAATGTTTGTAGTTTGTATATATATTTTTAGTGAATATTTTGTTCATTTCTCTTCTATCGATTTATTATTTTACCTATGACAATACTTGCACCTTACAGTGTGGATCCTGATCAGCTGGCCTCTCAGAAGCTAGCTGATCTGGATCTACACTCATAGGAAATAGTCATAATCAGGCAGTATCCTAAATTTCTTCTGTGTTTTTGTCGAATTTTATGTGCATAAGGAGAAAATTAACAAAAATAAAAATTACAGAAATATGATGACCTGTAAATAATGTAAAATGGCCCATACCATGCTGTACCTGGGTATAACTTGTTTTGAAAACAGTATAGATCTGATTCAGCTGGCCTGAAACCAGCTGATGAGGATACATATTGTTTTCTACTTTGGTTATAAATGCATACTACTAAGTGGAACCCTGCAAGTTGGTTAGATATACACTGCTGAAGTTTCTCTTTGCCTACAATTGTTGTCTGCTGATAACCTTTGCAAACAGTTTTAGAACCAGATCAGCACCGACAAAATGTCAGACCTGATCTGAATCCAAACTGTTTGACTCTCTGATAGTGATAATGAAGGAACTATATAGTAAATTAATTTAGAAAAGACAGCAGATGACAAAATACCTAAATAATTTCCAACAAGCAGAGTAAAATAGAAATGGATGCTTGTCGAGATAAATAGGGTTACTATGTTATAATAAATGCACTTGCATAAATATCAAATTAACCTTTGTCCTGCTGAACCTAGATATATCCTGTTTTTGGAAACAACTGATCAGCTGATCAGGATCCACAGTTTTGCATTCAGTTTACGGTCTTGCCAAAATTTAGCTATATTTGCTTAGCAGTACAGGGTTAAACAATTTAAATTTGATAGTTTGTGTAGAATTGTTTTTGTTTTTGTGTGTGTACATATTCTTCATGGAAGATAAGTTGTACCACTAAATGTTG
This sequence comes from Loripinus fragilis, assembly GCA_964019695.1. NCBI lineage: Eukaryota > Metazoa > Mollusca > Bivalvia > Lucinida > Lucinidae > Loripinus > Loripinus fragilis. Next base: position 28,885,170 of record OZ026522.1, read on the forward strand.
TCACCCTCTTTAAATAAAGACTTTACTTACTTACTTGCTTACTTACCAATATACTCCTGAAAGATCTATTTCATCATTACAATTGATTTCTCAATTTTTTTTTTGATTTGATTTGATTCTTTATGCCCCAGTCAATAATTTTTCAGTTATGGCGGGATGGGTCTACCTGGATTGCACCAGTACTAATGCAAGGATTAAAGTGTCCAAATTAAATGATAGTGCTTCAATCATAACCCTTGATTGAAGTAACTCTAATGAATTTTTCAGGAATACCAGACTGTCAAACCATTTTGGATCCAGATCAGACCCAGCAAAGTCATTTTGATGTTCCTGATCTGGTTACAACCAGTTTGCAAACTGTTACTAGCAGATAGAGGGTTAACATGATGACCATTGTCATATTTTTCTCTAATGAATTTTCAGGAATACCATCAGAGTGGCACACAGTTTGGATTCTGATCAGGCCTACCGTTTTGACAGTCTTTATCCAGATCCAAACTGTTTTCAAATTGTCCCTAGCAGGTAAAAAGGTTAATACGATGCATACTGGGGATCGGAGATTGCTGAAACGGGCATGGACATCCGCCCGGTCTTGCAAGTTGCCATAGTAGACATCATGGGAATAGACATTTTGGCACAGTAGACATTTCAGGAACAAACATTTTGGGGGACATAATAGCACTAACCCATTTAATACATACTTCCACAAAGAATGGCTTGTAAATTTTCAATAATTCCTCCCCAGTCACAAATTGAATTTCCAATCTCCAGTTGGGATTATAATTACACTCAAATATTAAAAGTATGTAATGTAAGGAAACAGTGCAGAACCTGATCAGAGGTCACATTAGTCATATCTGATCTGGTTATGTACTGTTTGCCAATGTCCCATAAAATGATTGATAAACCCTTGTCCTGCTGAAACCGGATATGTCATCTTTAGAAAAGAGAGTAAATCCAGAATCAGCTGGCTAAATCTAGTGAACACATCTGTGGACATGAGATCTAGATCTGACTGCTTTCCAGACAGCATAAGATTCCACTGGAAAACAGAAGTGAATGTGCCATATTCATATTTATGCAGCAGAACAAGGGTTAAGGCACTGATCAGCAGAGGACAACAAAAGTTTGTAAAACTATCCGGCATGCAAACATTCATGACCTGACCTCATGGTGTGCTGTCAATTGAAAATGCACATGCTAAGTTTAGTGTTCAGAAGGGCCTCTTGTCTTGACACACAAATGACAGACACACCATTCACATCTTGCAGACATATTTGAAGGCAATATTAAATGTATAGCTCAGTTTGAGCACTTAATAGCCAGGTGACTTAATATGTCCAATTCCAAATCCACTATTTGGCCTCCAGATGAAAGTGCTTATAAGAAAATAATTTTCAAATTGCATTTTCAAAACCAAATCCAGGAGTGCAGTGGCTCAGTGGTAGAGTGCTTGACTCGAGACAGATGGCCCCCGGGTTAGAGCATCACCGGCATCACTGTGTTGTGTCCTTGAGCAGGACACATTAATCCTAGCTTAGTCCTGGTTCAACCCAGGAAGACCCATCCCTTTATAGCTGAAAGATTGTTCATGGGATGTAAAGAATCACATAAAATAAAACAACCAGAACAGATATTCTGGATGTTTAGATAAAAACTCTCATTTGGTGAAGGGCTTTTGAGCGGTTAACCTATACCTGTGTACTATATGACTAAATTCCCAGTATGGCACCTGTCCTTGATTTGGCTGCAGGCAGTCTCTTATCAGTTAAGTCCATTATAGAAAATTGCTTATACACTTTAGGTATCCAGTTGAATGTGCTAAAAAATCATATCAAAAAACAATTTTCTTGATGCTCAAAAGAGCTGTCTCAATGAGACGGTTCTTTTGAGCACCCAAAACAAATGTTCAAATGATTGAAAAATTGCATATGTTCTCACAATTTTGTCAATAAAAGTTCACTTATCTGGACTTATGTTAGACCAAACTCCATGTACATATAAACTCATCTATTTCAATATTTAAAAGTTATACAGCTTAAAATTATGCATTTTATTAAAACAGATGACATTTGATTATTTCTTCAGTCTTTTCTATTTAACCCTTAAAGCACCAATCACGACTGCAGCAGATGACAAATATGGCGACAACTTTCCTAATTTATGAAACAAATAAGGTATGATATTTCATGAGAATCGTCTGCCAGCAGACTATTCTCATGAAACGTCGTGCCTTATTTGTTTTTTATTCTTTGAAAAAGCAGCAAAATTTGCAATTGTCGTCTGCTGCAAATTGCATGTGGCACTTTATGAGTTAACTTTTTGCCTATTATTGTTGTCTGCTGATTACCTCTGCAAAATCTAGAGGCGGCCAATGGCCCCCTTTAAGTGGCCCCCTTTTGTATCAAATGGCCCCTTGCTAAAGGTAGAGTTGGCCATCATCAACATCATGCAAATGGGCAAATATTAGACAGTGTTTTTCCATCTGAAATCACATGAAAATGACCACTGAAAATTTAATGGATTTAACACTGAAGTCGGTCCTAATCTGGATCCAAAGTGTTTGATTATGGATGATTTGTTTCTTCAACCAGTCAATAATTTTTCAGTCATGTCGGGATGGGTCTTCTGTGTTGAACCAGTACCAATCAGTCTCAGGTTAAAGTGTCTTGTATCACTCCTGATTTCCTGCTGACATTGAAGCTGCCCATCACTGGCCATCATTCGACAAGCCAATCAGTTTGTCCAGCAGAACTTGTTCCTTATTTATCACATCCAGAAATCATGGGTTAGGGATTCAATATTGGAATAGAGTCCTAATGGCCAAGAAAGATGTTATATGTTCAACTCTTGCTGAGACCATACTGAGTAGTTAAAATTTGGCTCAGTGAGTAACAAATCTGTACTCTTATCAAACATTAAAATGAAAGAGGTATAATTCCCTTGAATCACATCAGATATTGCTGTAAGTTGGTGACTGTGGTCAATGGACTCCTTAGAACTGGACTTTCTCTGAGACCAAACTATCTTATCTGTGAGATGCTGTTCACCCTGAAAAAATTATTGCACAAACCAATATGACATATTGTTATATAATTGGAGAGATTCACATTTCCTGATTCGGTGCCATGATTAACCGAAATCAACAGATATCACCGAAATCACCAGAAAATCACCAAAATCACAAGATGAAAGTAAGAAATCACCTTTTTATTGTTTACTTAATGCAAAAATATGATAAGAATTAGTATAATATGCTTATTTCTAGTCTGTTTTTAAAAATATGTTGATAAAAAAAATCACTTTCAAATTGCTATAATGTGTTGCTATATTTTTTATTGAAATATTTATTTGCTGGCACATTAAAATATAAGCCTTTTGTAAACATATCAATTATTCTACTATCATTTATATCATATAAAGGCATAAAATTAACATTAAAATGGATATTTCCTTTTTTTCTGGTGATTTCGGCATACCTTGAATTGGAAATTGAAATGTACATTTTTTTTTCATATTTTAATCAAAGTAGAAATAAGCTTATTATTCAAATTGTTATCCAGCTGATCAGGATGCATATTGTTTTCTACTCTGCTTGTTAATGCATACTATTAAGTGGAACCCTGCAAGTTGGTTAGATATACACTGCTGAAGTTACTCTTTGCCTGAAATTGTTGTCTGCTGATTACCTTTGCAAACAGTTTAAGAACCAGATCAGGACTGACAAAATGTCAGACCTGATCTGGGTCCAAACTGTATGACTCTCTGATGGTGATCATGAAGGAACTATATAGTAAATTCATTTAGAAAAGACAGCAGATGACAAAATACCTAAACATTTGCCTGGTCCTGAAGTCAGCTGATCAGGATGTATATTGTTTTCTACTCTGCTTGTAAATGCATACAAATAAGTGGTATAATGCCTTCAATGTTTGCTCCGGTACCGTTAGTTTAACAGGTAACAGGGTCCAGGGCGACAACGGTAAACATTGCGCTTACTGTACCCTGCAAGTTGGTTTGATATACACTGCTGAAGTTACTCTTTGCCTGCAATTGTTGTCTGCTGATAACCTTTGCAAACAGTTTTAGAGCCAGATCAGGACCGACAAAATGTCAGACCTGATCTGGGTCCAAACTGTATGACTCTCTGATGGTGATCGTTAAGGAACTATATAGTAAATTCATTAAGAAAAGACAGCAGATGACAAAATACCTAAACATTTGCCTGGTCCTGAAGTCAGCTGATCAGGATGTATATTGTTTTCTACTCTGCTTGTATATGCATACAAATAAGTGGTATAATGCCTTCAATGTTTGCTCCGGTACCGTTAGTTTAACAGATAACAGGGCCCAGGGCGACGGCGGTAAACATTGCGCTTACCGTACCCTGCAAGTTGGTTAGATATACACTGCTAAAGTTACTCTTTGCCTGCAATTGTTGTCTGCTGATAACCTTTGCAAACAGTTTAAGCCAGATCAGGACCGACAAAATGTCAGACCTGATCTGGATCCAAACTGTTTGACTCTCTGATGGTGATCTATATGGTAATCTATATATACTAACGGACTTTAAAAACGCAACACTTGGATTAAAACTTTAATTTATGTTTCGAAAAAGAAGGCAGAGCAATAATTTTGATTGTATGTTAAAGAGCATTCATTTGTTAGTAAAACATGGAAAACTTGTCCAACTAAGATGAATTTAATGCATTAAAATGTAAACTTTTTGAGATAAGGGTCAACTGTTTCATGTGACCAAATGTTATGAATGAAAGATTCCATATTTCTTTAAATCAAGAAACGCTAGAAGCATCAAATTTGTATCATGGACTTCGTTAGCCATCGAGAAATCACTCTCATATTGATTGGCAGGTCTGCGATACAGCTTATTTGCCTATATGACGTTTAACTAGGTGTACCCTTTCATTTAATAGCTAAAAATCTCCTCTACTTAAGGAATGTTTAAATGGCTAAATTCATACGAAGCAAATAACGTCGTCCAGTTTAGTTTTACAATTAAAACTAAAGTGTTTGCTGAAGAAGCAAACTCATGATGACAGCATCGAAGCAAAGGAAGTTTACATTCAACAGTCTTTTGGAAGATATAAGGGGAAGTTAGTGTTGCGTAATTAAAGTCCGTCAGTATAGTAAATTAATTTAGAAAAGACAGCAGATGACAAAATACCTAAACATTTTCCTGGTCCTGAAGCCAGCTGATCAGGATGTATATTGTTTTCTACTTTGCTTGCAAAGGCATACAAATAAGTGGTACCCTGCAAGTTGGTTAAATAAACACTGCTGAAGTTACTCTGCCTGCAATTGTTGTCTGCTGATAACCATTGCAAACAGTTTTGGAACCAAATCGGGACCAACAAAATATTGGGCCAGATCTAAATCCAAACTGTTTGACTCTCTGAGAACTATATAGTAAATTAATTTTAAAAAAGACAGCAGATGACAAAAATATCAAAAAGTTTCCAGCAAGCAGAGTAAAATAGAAATGGATGCTTGTCAAGATAAATAGGGTTACTATATTATAATAAATGCACTTGTGTAAATATCAAATTAACCCTTGTCCTGCTGAACCTAGATATATCCTGTTTTTGGAAACACTAACAGTGTGGAAACTGATCAGCTGATCGGGATCCACAGTTTTGCATTCAGTTTACGGTCTTGCCAAAATTTAGCTATATTTGCTCAGCAGTACAGGGTTAAACAATTTAATTTGATAGTTTGTGTAGAATTGTTGTTTTTTTTGTTTTTGTTTATGTGTGTAAATATTATTTATTTTGAGGGCCTCATGGAAGATTAGTTGTACTACTAAATGTTGTCACCCTCTTTAAATAAAGACTTACTTACTTACTTATTTACTTACTTACTTACTTACTATCCAATTATGGCATTAAATTAATAATAAAATTGTGATTTCCTATTTTTATCTGGTGATTTCGGTTAATTCACTGTGCACTGAATTTGAAAGTGAAATCATAACATTTTTTTCACTTCTTTTTAAAATCAAAGTAGAAATAAGCTTATTATACTAATTCTTATTATATTATGACATTAAACTAACAATAAAATGGTAGTTTTTTCTTATTTTTATCTGGTGATTTCTTGGTGATTTCTGCTGATTTCGGTTAATCATCGGACCCTCCTGATTGGCTCAATTTGTCTTCATAAATCTCTGTCTACCTGAAAACCGGTCTAAACTGGCCTACAAGTTAATATTGCATGAAAACCAGCTAAAACTAGTTTCCAGAAGTTAATATTTTGACACTAATATCACCATCTGTAGAGCTAAAAATAGCATGATTAATATAAAACTAACATGTGCTGCATGAAATTGACATGATTTGCTGTTTCACATCCCAACAGGTAAATTAAAGACTTTCATGATCTTTTTGAAAACAGTTTTGTATTATCTTGTTTGTTAATTTACCTTTGTTTTGAAAAAACAAAAAGTATAAAAAAAAGTTTTATATTAATTAAATTTTACGCTCCACACTCAGAGAATTAGTATCCTTTTCAACATGCAAAATACTATGTTTAAATATTTTAATAACAATTGATGAAACTTATGAGAAAGTCCTTAGGCTGAAGGTTGAACATAACTTAAACAACAAAACAAAAAGTAGAAAAGTTTCATTCTTAGTTGAAACGCCATACAACAAAACAGTTATTGACTTCAACTTCGGTAGACATAAGGATTATCTGCCCTGTTTCATTCCCTTTAATTTGATATGCAACACAACTAATTCACACCGGGTAGGCGGCAACATCGAACGCTGAACACAATCGAGGAACTGCGATCAATACATGTATTTACAGCCGCTGTTATAAATAAGTCAGTTTATCTGGGGTTTTTTTATAATTTATAGCAGTATTTTAATAAAATTGGTTTCGCCTATCTATTCTGAAATATATCGTGATTTGTTCTATGCAGGTGTTGTTTCTGATAAACAAGTAAAATGAACTTACAGTCGGCTGATCGCAGCGTTGGGTTCTTAGCTTTCTTTCATACGAGCTCCGTCACAAGAAAACCTTTTTTTCGATGTGTCTGGTGATGTCCAAACAGACCTTGGAAGGAGTACAACTACCCTGCCGTATATATTGTAGAACTGGCAGGCTCATCGTGTGGCCCGTTAGCTAAGTGGTCAGAGTATTTGCACGGTCTGTGATAGGTCCCGGGTTCGAGTCCCCATCTGGTCATATGCTTTTTCTTCACATGTGTCATCTACACACACCCCCCCATGACCCGTCCTGAACTTGAACCCAGGACCCTCTCAGAATGTGGGTGTATGTTTACCACTGAACTGTCGGGCCACACAGTAGGCATGTGACATAGGGTTTGATCCTGAGCCTTCCAGGTCCGATTTGAGTTTATGGATCAATATAAAACAGAAAACATACTTATAAAGCTCGGATATATATATATATCGGACAAAAGCAAACAAAAAATTGCTCATTGATTGCCAAAAACATTGATTGCTATCGATAACCGATTGCCATTTATGAAGTTTTCGATTGCCTTAGTATCATTACCATCATCCTTTAAAACAGATACTGCACTTTTCACTTATCAGATAGAAATTATTGAATACACACAGGATATCCACCAATAATTTAATTTTACCCTTCTGTTTCTGAAAGATCGAAATACGACAATGAATGCGAAAAAATATACATATTTTTCAGTTTTAAGTTGAAATAAGTAATGATCAGAAATAAAATGTTATTTTTCAGCCAACTCTCACACATTTTTTGGACAAATATAACACCAAGCACATTTCTTTGATCTTACCTAAAACTGATATCATGCTTACTTTTACTGAAACCTGAGCATTCCATTGAAAAAAATAAAATATTAAACTTACCCAAAACGGCGGCTGTTAAATGTAAATATTGATCACAGTTCCTCGGTTGTTTTCTTGTTGCGCCTACCAAGTGTGTAATTTCAGAAAAGAAAAAAATGATCTTTTGACCACACCCCAGGGGTCAAGGGTGTGTGTTGGCACAAAATATTAGCTAGCATGTTATTGTATGCTTCATTCCCTTAAATTTAATATGCAACATGACTATATTCTGAAAAAAATTGATTTTATATTTATAAGCCTGTGACATAATGTGAGGTGATGCTACATACCAAATATCAAGGCTCTAAGCCTTGTAGTTTCAGACAAGAAGATTTTTTCAAGTTTTCCTTATTAAAGCCTATGTAAAATAGTAAATCATGTGACCACTGAGGCGGGAACATTTATGGCCCCAGGAGTATAGCTTGAACAAAGCTGGTAGAGGTCTACTAGGTTATACTTCATATCAAATATCAAGGCTCTATGATTTGTGGTTTCATACAAGATTTTTTCATGTTTTCCATAAGCCTGTGTAAAACATGTGGCCCCTTGGGACAGGACCATTTTTGGCCCCAGGGTCATAATTTGAACAAACTTGGTGGACCTGGATCATAATTTGAACAAACTTGGTAGAGGTCCTCAGGTCCACTAGTCTTGGTGATGCTACATACCAAATATCAAAGCTCTATGCCTTGTGGTTTTAGACAAGAATATTTTTTTATGTTTTCCCTATATAAGCCTATGTATCACATGTAACCCCAGGGACAGGCCCATTTATAACCCATGGGCATAATGGGCATAATTTGAACAATCTTGGTAGAGGTCACTTAGATGATACACATACAAAATATCAAATCTATATGGCTTGTGGTTTCAGACAAGAACATTTTTAAATTTTTCATCTTGAAAATCTATTTTTAGCCTGTGTTGACCAAAATCATTTGAACAATTATCAAAGAGGGCTATATAAAGATCATTCCTGCCAAGTTTGGCCAAAATCCAGCTAGTAGTTTAGGAAATGTCCTTTGATGCAAATGTTGACCACAGACGACGACTGACTTCCAACGATCACAATAGCTCATCAAGTGCCTTGAAGCAGGATTTCTGTGTAGTTTGGTGAAATACCACCAAGTGGTACAGAAGGAGACATTATTTAAAGGAAATTGTTGACGGACGACGGACATCCTATGATCACAATAGCTCACCTTGAGCCTATACAATTGACTAGTAGTACTTAGTACATAACAATTGGTGACTTGCAGTGCTCTGGAAGAATGTGAGTGGGGGATTTGTGTTAGACACATCTGTTTTACTTATTTAGATAATTGTACAGCTACCTAGATTCTGGGTCAGTCTCTCAATGTATTGCAGTAATCTCATCAGCGCAAAAATATTTACTGTTCATACTAAGGTCAAAATCTTACCTCATTTATCACCATTCAGCATGTTCAGCTGAGGGACCAAACTGCCTGCGGTGTCCCTCTTGTCAGTGAAGTATGTGTTCATCATAGAAGCCTCTACAGCCTCCTGGCTACTGATAGCCATACTAATCCTGCAATTCTGGAATGACTTGGACTGCTGGATGGCAGCTGTTGCATGTTGATGCTCTGAAGAACATTTAAATATAAACAAAGTCCTGCTGAGTCTGGATTTATCCTTTTTTTCAAATACATGTACTGTCAATTAAGATCAGCTGGTGTCTGTGGAGCTATCCTAGCAAAATCCTTACTGTTTTTCAGTCTGAAAATATACAAGGCCCTATATTAGGTCAGGGAAAACAGTGTTCAATCTAAAGCCTTTGACCCCTTGCTGAAAAGCTAGAGTGGGCCATCTATTACATTGTATGTGGAAGGGGAAATATTGAGTTATATTATCACGTGAAATCAAATGAATATCATCCAGATTTCCAAGATTGAACAATGGAAAAGTATTATTAGGCCAAATATCCAGCTATGAAAATCTTAAATGGATCAGGGTGATTTCAAAAATAATGCATCCATTTCTATAATCAATGTTTATAGACTATCTAAAGCAGATTTATTGTTAAAATTAATTTTAAGATATGTAATTAATGTTTTTCTTGCATCATGCCAAGTTTCATCGCTTTAGAATGTTCCGTTCAAAAATTACATCGAAAAATGTCATCCAAATTGTCACAAGGGTAACACTTTTTTGTGACATTTTTTCCCTTACCTTCAATTCAACTGTAAATTGTATTAAACACTATCCATGTATAGTCAAATGGTGAATTGCAGTTGAAAAATAGCATAAAAGCTGTAGGAAAACAATCTTTTCATCTTTTTTAAACCAGATAAATCGGAAATTTGTAACCTTTTATAAACACACCCTTTCAAATTTTTATCATACAGAATTTCATATGATTGGAGTAAAGTGAATTGCCTCATAAAATATACAAAGTTTTATTCAAAAGGAATGCTGTTTTAATGACTAGCTGTCTTTAAGCTTTCTAAAGGAACCAACTTGCCTATAAAACAACAAGAATGATTTTATGTAGCCAGTACTGAATAAAACCACCCAGATATGTCACAAGTGTAACATTTAAGGTTTCAACCATCAGCATTTCAATTTGTTTTGCATTTCATAGCTTTTTTGCTGTTTTTCTGGTCAAGGGAGCCCCCAAAAAACATTATGAGGAATTGTGGTGAAATCCTTAAGCTGCTGACTTTGTGGCATGATTTTAACTGATGTCACAAGTGTAACACATTTTAGGAATATGTGATAAATGCATATACATGGCAAATCTTAAATGAAATATATCTTATTTGGTCTTTTTAATAATTCTTGAATGCATAAATATAATTTAAACACAAAAAAAAATTAACAACTTCACCAAATGTGTAGTCAATACTAGTTACGGTCCAGCAGGAATGATACTTCCTCAAGCCCATATACTAGTTTCATTATGAAGCTGGCCATCCTTGACCTACATTCTGGGATAGGAATCATGCTAAATTCAACACTGAAGAAATCAGACAAACTTAAACCAGACTATAACTTGATTTAGACAGGTAGACTTTAAAATGTGATTTGTGTCACAAGTGTAACATATATTATGGATTGAATTCATCTCACTTTTTCCTGTGTTTGGTCAAAGGATGATCTATTCAACAATTAATTTGATATATTTTGGTATTTAGGGTAGTTATTCACTCTTTCGATACAAAGAAAACACAAAATGGTGTAAACAAAAAGGATAAAATTATGCACTCACAAGGAGGGAAAGGTATTTTTTCACAATTCAAAAAATATTTACAGGAATTTATTGAAGAAAACCAAAAAAGATGCTAAGTTGTACATACTATAGTAGGTTACATAAAGTATAAGAGATAAGAAAAGACAAAAGGGTCATAATCAGTTCCTTTGTAATGTCACAAGTGTAACACAATTATTTCTTTCTATTTAAGCCTTAAATTTGTTACAGATTCTTTAGAATTGCAAAAATGGTATCAATCAAATCATTCAATTGATAATTTATCCCACAATGAGTGCTGTCAACTGTTTTCTGATCATTAACATTTTATAACTCCTTACTATGCTTAATAAACAAATCTGAATAGTTCATTTTTTAAAGTCTTGTGCTAAAAAAAGGGAATTGATTTATGTTTTGATACATTTTAATCAATTTCCATGAAGCCAATTCACTTCATCCTATATAAAATCTATAAGAGATAAAAAAATTCAAAGGAGAAACTCCCTCTTCTGATTTTGTCACAAGTGTAACACATTCCATTACCAACATATGTTATTGTGTTTAATATGTTTTATATCCTATATATTCAAATGAAATTTGTTCTATGTTTTTCATATACCCTACTTGTTATCTAAGAACAATTTTTAACAAAAATCATGCTTATTATTTAAACTAGAAAAACTTTTTCCTCTACACAGTGAAAATCCAGGGGTGTATTTTCACATAAAATTTTATTACAAGTGCAAATTTTGAGCGAAAGATTAAATTTTACTTTGAAAATGTGTATACATAACTACTTCATCAGTTCATGAAAGAATATTTACAATTCTGCATACCTGTGTTGTTTATAATCAAGCTAAGTGTAGCTTATAGAATTGTAAAAAAAATAAGGAAAAATGATAAAAGTATTAAATTTAAAGCATTGTCCTAAATTTTATTCTTAAACCAGTATTTGTTTCTGAAATTTTGATGTTCCCTGGTTAAGAGGATGTAAAAAAGATAATGATAGAGCAATTTTGAAATTTGACCACCAATGTCACACTTCGGATGCATTTTTTTTTAAAATCACCCATCAGCAGTTTCAATTGGATCAAATATTATATTTTATTCAAATTAATTTGTACATGTATGGTATATACAGCTTGAAACAATAAGATAAGGAAAAAAACACTAGAATTCCGAGAATCTGATGTGTCGCCTGGCCAAACAGAAGTCAATCAAGGCAAATTTGTCGAATTTATATTCCGGGCGAAGGGTTACTTTAGAGAAACTTATAAATGACAAAATATAAATCGTCAAAAACTCAAGAAATGCACTCTCGGGGAAACACTGCTGATATGGGTATAGGGAATAAGCGATTGCCCCTCCTCCCCCCCCCCCTGTAAAAAGTTGGACCCCTCCCAGTGGCGTAGCTTCCTTTAGGCCATGTAGGCCGCGGCCTACACTTTTTCAGAAAGTAAAAAAAATATAAACGCCAAAAATGCAATAAAATGGAGGGGGGAGGGGGTAGGGGGTGAGTAAATCAGAAAGATATTCCAAATTATCCTGATATCAGACGTCACCCATTACCCACTGTAGAAGAACGGTTGTTTGCGTTCCAGGACGAGCTGTCACGTGATGTTGCTAGCCTACCCAATAGGAAATGAACCATCGCACTAAGCTTTGCAACCTGTATAATTGCATTTTCACCATAATTGGAGTCCTTTTGACCATGCCACCGACGTCCGCAACATGCCAAAGGTAGCATGAAAAGAATTAAAAACTACTTGCGCTCAACAATGATGTCTGCCAGGCTGTCCTTCGTAGCGATGATCTACAGACACTTGATGTTGACAGGGTGATAAACATGTTTGCGTCAGACAAATTTAATGCAGAAAATTAGTTTTTTTTCTAAGTTGGCTTGTGATGAATAGTTTTGTTGCTACCTGCATTTAGATATTGAAACTTGATGTCGCTTGTTTTTCAACATACATGTACAGTACATTGTATCTTTTATTTGGGATGATCATTACAATGTCACATGTCTTCTTGCTATATAACCATGTAGGCTCCTATAAGCCTTCTAACCCTTAAAGCACCAGCCAAAAACTGCAAATGAAAGACGCGTCTGCCTAAGTCCTCTTTTGCATATATTTGCTAATATTATTGACTAATGTCAGTATTGAGGCAAACAGTGTAGACCCAGATCTGGATCTCTCACTGTTTGTCGAAGACGCTTGTAAAACAATTCAGCAGATGAGAAAGCGGACTACTTTTGTAGTGATTGGCCATTTAATGGTTAAAAGAGTATGATACCTGTCCCTGACTCCCAGGTCGATGATTTTGTTTTTGCATTTCAGCACCGTAAGTTGATCAAACTTGAAAAGCATATTAGGCCATATGGGCGATGATGGTGATAACTACCTGTAATTTCTAACAATCCCATGAACGCATTTATAAGTGTGAAATAATCGCAAAATCCATTTTTGGACAGTCTAGGACCGAAAATTTTTCGGGGGGAGCATGCCCCCTGACCCCCCTACCATTAGGCCTACACATTAATTGAAGCCAAGCTACGCCCCTGCCTCCCCTTGGAAAAAATGATAGACCCCCTCTGGATCCTTGGAAAATTACAATTTTCTTTAAAATAAACCATTGGACTCTGTAAAATAAGTTGAGGACTAAACAAGAAATGTCACAAACACGTGACGAATGCCCCCAAAGGAATTGGTCTAGCATAAGACACATTTGAGGAAAGTAAGCTGTTATATAGGATATATGCTCCAAACAGGAAAAACCTAGAAATGAGGCCAGAAGTCAATGTTAAGGTCAAAGTGACCCAAAATGGTATGCACCACTCTGCCATCCCAAGAGGAATCATCACCCCAAATTTGGGATTCCTACATCAAATAATATAGGAGATATGCACCAGACTCAATGCAGTTTCTAAAAACTAGGTCAGAGGTCAAGTTCAAAGTCACAGTGACCCGATTATGGTACACGGCACTTCGTCATCTCAAGATGCATCCACTTACCAAATTTGAGATTCCTTACCCAAATAATATAAGAGATATATTCCAGACACGATTATTCTAAAAACTAGGTTAGGTCAAGGTCACAGTGACCCGAAAATGGTAAACAATACTCCACCATCCCAAGATGCATCCACATCCTAGGATTTAGGCTCCGGCCGCAATAATTCTTAAAACTAGGTCAGAGGTCAAGGTCACAAATACCCGAAAATGATATGTGACACTCTGTCATCCCAAAATACATTTACACACCAAATCTGGAATTCCTATCTCTAAGAATATAGGAGATATACACCAGACTCATTGCAGTTTCTAGAAACTAGGTCAGAGGTCAAGTTCAAGGTCACAGTGACCCAATTATGGTACGGGACACTTTGTCATCCCAAGATGCATCCTCACACCAAATTTGAGATTCCTGCCTCAAATAATGTAAGGGATATGCTCCGGACATGATTATTCTAAAAACTAGGTCAGAGGTCAAGGTCACAGTGACCCGAAAATGGTATGCGACACTCCGCCATCCCAAGATGTATCCACACACCAAATTTGGAATCCCTACCTCAAAGAATCTAGGAGATATGCACCGGACACGAAGCGGGACGGACGGACGGACACACGGACGGACTGTGCAATTACTAAATGCCTCCCAAAGTTCCTTCGGGGGCATAAAAAACCCAAAGAAAAACGTTGTCTAAGATTTTTTATCTTTTTATGACAGATAAACCTGGACGCCCCACCTGACGAAAATTCCTGGATCCCCGCATGTAGGCCTATTGATACAAATCTTGAGATTATGCTCGAATTCCTTATAACAATAGCTGGGAACTTTTCTTGAAAAGGATAGCTTTTATGACAGGCTGCATATTGTACCAAAGGCATTGAGTGTTCTACTGTTGTTAAAGCTCCTAAGACATTAGAGATCACATCTAAATGATCGCAAACCGATAGCCGTTCACCCCACCCACATCCAAGTTTTTCAATAATTTGTGAATAATCGGTGAAATTATAATTAAATTAATCGTGGTGGGACAAAAGACAATGTTTTTCCTTCGAATTAAGCGTAGACTGGTGAAAAAATCAGAGAATTTGAATGAATGCAGCACGTTTTTCATCATTTTCCTGTTACCCGTAATGTTAAAATTCACTGTCCAATTCACCTCGATACATTTGTTTATACCGGGCCGCGTAGCGCAGTCGGTAACGTGTCTGGCTACAGATGCGTGTCTGACTGCAGATCCAGGGGTCGTGAGTTCGATCCCGGCCCGGTTCCATACTTTCGTGGAGATTGATCATGAAATAACTTCTACGGTCATTCTCCTCCCTTCCGCTGATTCATTCAAGAAGGGTTGTTGTCAGTTACAAGCCAAAGTATGTGCACAAATTACTGGTTAACCGCTTGTTCAAGTCTGCCCAGGAAAAAGTGTGGTTAGGTGAACTGACCGTCCCGCAATGACCATAGCTGTTGACTTGGGACGTAAAGCAACAAAACCAACCAACCAACATTTGTTTATGTGCCGCTAAGGCTGTGACGTCACGGCGGTCCCGAGAATGCAGCATCATTTCTTCTGGTTGTGAGGTTCTATCGACTAGTGGTAGGAATCGGCTGGATTTTTATAATCGATCATTGAAAATAACAAGTGACCAATGATCAATCATTAATCGACTAAAATAAAATACATATTATATATGGTTCATATCATGCCAGGTATGTCTAAGATGCCTTACGGGGTCAAGTTGATTGACCAGACATGTTAGGTGTTCAGAGTGTGTACCAAAAAATTAATTTTCTCAACCAAAACATATGTTGTGGGTACTCAAAAGAACCATCTCAATAAGACGGTTCTTTTGAGCACCAAAAACATATGTTCAAACTGATCGATTAGTATATATTTACAATTTTACACTCAAAACTTTTGTTTATCTAAACCTATGTACATTATTTGAACCATATGCTGTTCATACCAGAAACTGAAAATGCAGAAAAGGGTCATATTAAATAAATACACTAAGCTAAAAATTGAAGGCCAATGAAGCAGAAGGTCTATACTGAGTAATCGATTATTGAAAAACTACCGATCAATTAATCAGTTCACTGAAAATGACCAATGATCGATGAGCTCGATAAATCGGCCTACCACTACTATCGACTGTACATATACATCTACATCGATACATTGTACTGTCACAATTGACTTTAACACAACAGGCTCGGTCCCAAGTGGGCCCTTTCTATCTGTTGTGCCAATGGTTTGTCTGTACCGGCTTAAAAATTGTTGTTTAAAAATGTGACAGTGCAAAAGTTTATGTAAGCTGTTATTGTTATTAACAGCCCTTTGACTGTATTGTCTCGCAAGTAGTCAACTCTTTCACTCAACTCAACACAAATTTATTTGCAAATCACAGTTAATCACTTGTTATTTTCTGTCTACAGAGGCAGGGCCAGGGGGTGGGGAACTTGTCAGCTTGTAGGCAAAATGAAAGTAGCTAAAAACTAATTGACAAGGCAAAATCAATTTACCTTTCATCAGCTAGTTGTCAAAGTGAGCACATTCCAGTAATACTTTTCTTGTAAATCTCACTATACCTCTGTAACTAGTAGAAAATAGAATGTCATCAATCTGCCATCTTAGTTTTTTTAACTACCCAATCCGTACTCTATCTTCCTGTACACTCCCCAGGAGTTTGGTGCATTGCTATAGGCGCGACCCCCGTCATGGACCCTTGGATGCATGAAAGACACTGTAGCCGGAATTGATACATCAATTAAGATCTGTGAAATTGGTCTGCTTTAGACCAGGATCTTTCTATAGGATACACACAGGGTTGTAGAAAAGACCCAAATTTCTTGATGCCCAACCCATTCTATGATTCCTAAACAATCAATGAAGACCGTGATCAGATGCTACATTCTGCTGCATCTGATCCTGGTCTGCACTGTCTGTCAATGTACTACATATTAACCAGTTTATAAGATTGCAGTTATGTATGACAGGTACTGCAATGGCCGTTATTAATATTAGTGCTTTTATCTGCTGTTAGAACTGTTTCAACCCATAAGACGCATCCTAACATGACTGATAAATGGTTGACTGGGATGTAATGAATCGTGCTAAACAAATAATATCAGTGCTACCTGAACAATATTTTTTTGGCCTTTCGGTGGTGCAAACTTGGTAGTGATCACCGCTGATGCAGTGCATGGCGGACGACGGGGGGGGGGGGGGGGGGGGTGGCGGACAAGGGTTGGGGGGGGGGTCATCGAGAGAATTGTTTTATGGCCTATAATTACTGTAAAAACTTAAATAATATGAGCTCTAAATGTATAACTGATCTCAATCATTAATAAAACTGATAATCACTCTTTGGTAAAAACCCCGCAGGGTTTTTCTCCCATTTCATTTTGTGGGGGAAAAACCCCGCGGGTTTTTTTTTATTTTGCTTGAAAGGCTTCAAATGATGAGAAAAACTTCAATTCAGCTTCTATATTGTTTTGTAAAGCAATACAATTAAAAACAAACCTTTTTATTTTTTCAAAAAACCCTACGGGGTTTTTCCCCCACAATCTGAAATGGGAGAAAAACCCCGCGGGGGAAATTAAAGGTTGGAATTAAGCCTTACCAATCATTTTCTGAAATAATTACAATCAAACAAACTTATTTCTTGAACTTATTTTGATATTTATTTTTTTGAAAAAACCCTGCGGGGTTTTTCCCCCATTTGAAAATGTGGGGGAAAACCCCCGCGCAGGGTTTTAAACCCCGCGGGGTTTTGGACTGACCATTTTTTTCATTATGATGGCATATACTTTTTTAGTCATAATTATATATGTTTTGCTCCCTTATGTCTGTATTTTTGTATTTTAGTGGTTTTGAGTCTTTTGCACCACTAGAAAGATGATGTGATTTTGTCAAATTCTGGTGTGGCAAAAAAAACTGGTGGCTGTTGAATGATAGTATGTTAAGTTAGAGGTATAAATGTTACTTGAGCAACCCTCAATGTTCTGAGATACAGTGTATGATTATTAACAACACCCTGTCATGATCAAAGCTGCCAGTCTCATTGTCATTATGTCACAGCCACAGAGAAAATGAACCAAATTATTGTTGATCTGCATTGTTTGTTTGATTTAAATACGAATGCAGTTTGTTAAACGAAATGTCAGAAAAATAGAATGAATTTATTGGCTCTATCACGAGAAACCCTGTCTTGGGATAATTATACCAAAGTGAGACTCAAACCAGTCTGCTCAGCTTTAGTAACTTGCTAGAACATTGGTCTGTTTGATACGATAGTTTGCAATAAGCGTTTAACGATGGCGCTGAAAAGACTGCACAGATAAGCAGGCTACTCTGCCACTTGTTATTTGCAAACCAGCGAAGACAGGGTTTCCCACGCCTGTCGTTGAAAAATTCTACCAAAATCAAACTCAAACCAGTGTATAGCTCAGCTATAGTAACTTGCTAGAACATAGAAAGTTCCCTTGTGGCTGGTTAGAATCGGTACTTCCAATAAGCGTTTAACAATGATGCTGATCAGACTGCAGGCTGTTATGCCCCTTGTTATTTACAAACCCCCGAAGACAGGTTTCCTTACGCATTTGCCCACATTTACCAATGAATCAATTTAGGTAAGTATATGAGATTAAACAACATTCGCATTACAGACCCAATCCCCACTCTGAGACAGATGAGCAGGAATGGCTCTGTAACTATGAGCATTGCCATGTGAGTGATTATCTGAGACCGTATAACAGTCGAAATGTTGCATTTAACTAACAGTCATATATTTCTGTTAAAGCAGTTGTTCTTGGCTACTCAATGTACTGCTGTACACTTGTTCTGGTGTGTAAGTTCTATAAAATAAGACGCCCATCTAAAGATTGTTTTATCAAATGATCTCAAAACGCGCTTACATACCGAACTATTGGCCGCAATACGAAATGAACGCTCCTGGAAACTTAAACCCGGTTAAATCCAAGTCTGTAGAATTTGTTTGGTATGAGAAAGATAGTTTGCTCTGCTCAAAGCACTGCCCGACTCATTCAAAAACAGTGGGTCAGTAGGTGCATTCTTCAATGTAAACATTTTGCAGCGTCTGTAAAGAGAAAAAACATAATTTCAAAATGTTGTTTAATTTGAACAATAGTATATTGATTTCATATCTGGATGGTCTGTTTTTCATGCCTTCAGGTGTATCCATAAATGTCATATCTGCAATACATAGATTAGTAGTGGGGTCAAATATTCCTGTTGATTAATTTTAAATCCCCCATGACGTCAAAGTTCATGGAGTAAATAATCCATATATGGTGATATGTGACCAGTCTGCCAAATTTCACGATTGTACTCTCAGTCGCTTACTTGAACCTGTATAACACATTCAACAACATAATAGTCCGTACACTGGAATTGTTATGTTCAATATTGGGACGCTGTACACCTGTTCGTAAGTATGCAAAGTCTATTCCACATAAATACAACTTATATTGTATAACAAAGGGCGATATACAAACACAAGACATCTGCTGACACCCTGGTAAGGATCAGTATTCATCAACAGAAATGTTTGAAAAATTGAAAGCTTCTATGGCCTGTTTTATAAGTTGAAAGTGTTCTAGCAGTCAGTGCATTGTCACATAAAGAATTCACAATCTGTTGTTATCCACTTAGTTGGGCTTTGGTTAGAATAAGTAAGTAAGGGTGCAAAGATCAGGAATCCATACATCCCAGGATACCAATAGGAAAGTGACAAACTCACATTTAGACACCACAAACGAGAGCAAAGAGAGCTCAGCATTTTCCCAGCAGATGACTACAAGGCACATATAAACAGACACGCACAGAGGCATAGCAAACACAAGACAGAAAATTATAAAAGTTCCACAAAAGAAGTACCGCCTTGGAACGGTCAGTAAAATATTTAACGGAGGGCTTAAACCGATTAAACGGTGCATCAACGTCACCCTTAGTTCAGATGTGGATCAAAACATATAAATGTTGGTGTGCATGAAAGACCCCTAACTAATCAATGCATCATCTCCTAAAACACATAAATCAGGATATAAAAAGATGATAAAGCAAAGATAAGAACTCAACAGTTAAAAAACCGAATATCTGAGCAAAAGAAATCCAACATGTAAACCCCGGTGGACCTGGCAAACTGCCAAAGCATCAGGCCCCTACCATCTCATCAATTGACAAGTCTTTAAGGGATAAAATAGAAAAACACAACCTTTTGGGTAGGGCTTTGGTTAGAATAAGGCCAAAATAGAGGAAAACATCCCTTTTGGTAGGGCTTTGGTAAGAATAAGGGCAATAATATTGAAAAACACCATTTTTGGTAGGTATTAGTTAGAATAAGGTCAAAAATAAAGAAAAACACCTTTTTTGGTAGGGCTTAGGTTAGAATAATGGCAAAAATAGAGTAAAACACTTTTTGTGGTGGAGCTTTGGATAGAATAAGGGCAAGATAGTGAAAAAATGCCCTTTTGGTAGGGCTTTGATTAGAATAAAGCAAAAATGGAGAATTACACGCTTTTTGGTAGGGCTTTGGTAAGAATATGGCCAAACATAGAAAAAACACCTTTTTGGTAGGGCTTTGGTTTGAATAAGGGCAAAAATAGAGAGAAAAAAACGTTTGCGGTAGAGCTTTGGTTTGAATAAGGGCAAAAATAGAGAAAAAACCTTTGTGGCAATGCTTTGGTAGGAATAAGAGCGAAAATAGAGAAAAACCCTTTTGTGGCTGGACTTTGGTTAGAATAAGCACAAAAATAGAGTAAAATACCCTTTTAGGCAAGGCTTTGGTTAGATAAGTGCAAAAAATAGAGAAAAAAAACACCCTTTTTGGTAGGGCTTTGGTTAGAATAAGGGCAAAAAAACACCTTTCGAAGGGCTTTGGTTAGAATAAGGGCAAAATAGAGAAAAACGCCCTTTTTGGTAGTGCTTTGGTTAGAATAAGGCTAAAAATAGAGAAAAACACCCTTAAAGGTAGGACTTTGGGTAGAATAAGGCAAAAATAGAGAAAACACCTTTTTTGGTAGGGTTTTGGTTAGAATAAGGGCCAAAATGAATACAGTAAAACAATCTTTGTTGTTAGAATAAGGGCAAAAATAGAGAAAAACGCCCTTTGTGGCAGGGCTTTGGTTAGGGTAAGAGCAATAATAGAGAAAAACACCCTTTTTGATAGAGCTTTGGTTCGAATAAGGACAAAAATAGAGAAAAACGCCATTTTTGGTAGGGCGTTGGTAAGTTTATTTGACCTACATGTAATTACTCGAGTAGAATAAAGGCTAAAAAAGAGTAAAACACACTTTTAGTAAGGCTTTGGTCAGTTTATTTGACCTCAGTTTATTTGGGCATCAAGGAAGATTATAATGCTGCTAAATGTTAACCCTCTTTAAATAGAAACTTACTTCCTAAGATACTTTCTTACATACGGTTTGGACAAGCTCCTGGAAGAAGATGTTTGAAAATTCACTTTTGTTATCACTCTTAACTTTGGCAAATAAGAACCAGCTCAGTGTGATAAATACTAGCTTTGATTTTGACCTCCATGTCAGAATCTGATATGCTCAGCAGGTCCAGTCTGGAGTGAGTTGGCCATCGCCTGCAAAATCAAACTAGTATTCGGAGGCAAAGATTTTTGCAGTCCCCCAATCGAATCTGCAGTGCAGTTGCTTATTCTTCATGAGCGCATACCTTGACAGACTTTAGTAGAACGAGAGACGGTAGTGCCACTGGCGGTGGCTAGCGTGGACCAATGGCAATGGCACCTGAGCAAGGTACCGTTGGTGGTAGCCGCATGTGCTGCATGGCGTGGTGCGGAGCAGAAGAAATCAGTTCAGGTTGTAAATGCAATGCCATGTAAGTACAGATGGGCAGCAGGCAGAACAAGGGACTATGAGTACATAAAAGTGACTTGTGGAATTAAAATTTCTGGTAGAAATGGAGCTATTTCCCCCAAATCAATCAGGTGGGAAGGAAATGTTTGGTTCACAACTAAGGAATGATAGTATGTTAAGTTAGAGGCATAAATGTTAGTTGAGCAACCCTCAATGTTCTGAGATACAGTGTATGATTATTAACAACACCCTGTCATGATCAAAGCTGCCAGTCTCACTGTCATTATGTCACAGCCACAGAGTTCAAAGCAATAACATGTAATGAAAATGAACCAAATTATTGTTGATCTGCATTGTTTGTTTGATTTAAATACGAATGCAGTTTGTTAAATACTAGCTTTGATTTTGAAATTTCAAAATGTTGTTTAATTTGAACAATAGTATATTGATTTGAGCGGCGCCATGCGATAATGTGTCTTCGGGAGATTAATTACGTAATGAGATATGACGTCGTAAAGTCTGACGTAACTATTTCGCGCCGCGCGTAATTAAAGAGAGCGTCACAAATGGACATGTCATGTTTTGAACAGAAAAATAGAATGTATTTATTGGCTCTATCACGAGAAACCCTGTCTTGGGATAATTATACCAAAGTGAGACTCAACCCAGTCTGCTCAGTTTTAGTAACTTGCTAGAACATTGGCCTGTTTGATACGATACTTTGCAATAAGCGTTTAAAAATGGCGCTGAAAAGACTGCACAGATAAGCAGGCTACTCTGTCACTTGTTATTTGCGAACCAGCGAAGACAGGGTTTTCCACGCCTGTCGTTGAAAAATTCTACCTAAATCAAACTCAAACCAGTGTATAGCTCAGCTAGAACATTGAAAGTTCCCTTGTGGCTGGTTAGAATCGATACTTCCAATAAGCGTTTAACAATGATGCTGATCAGACTGCAGGCTGTTATGCCCCTTGTTATTTACGCCTTGGCCCACATTTACCAATGAATCAATTTAGGTAAGTATATGAGATTAAACAACATTCGCATTACAGACCCAATCCCCACTCTGAGAGAGATGAACAGGAATGGCTCTGTAACTATGAGCATTGCCATGTGAGTGATTATCTGAGACCGCATAACAGTCGAAATGTTGCATTTAACTAACAGTCATACATTTCTATTAAAGCAGTTGTTCTAGGCTACTCAATGTACTGCTGTGCGAGTGTTTTGCGCATTTAGAACACTTGTTCTGGTGTATTGATATAAGTTCTATAAAATAAGACGCCCATCTAAAGATTGTTTTATCAAATGATCTCAAAACGCGCTTACATACCGAACTATTGGCCGCAATACGAAATGAACGCTCCTGGAAACTTAAACCCGGTTAAATCCAAGTCTGTAGAATTTGTTTGATATGAAAAAGATAGTTTGCTCTGCTCAAAGCCCGACTCATTCAAAAACAGTGGGTCAGTGGGTGCATTCTTCAATGTAAACATTTTGCAGCGTCTGTAAAGAGAAAAAACATAATTTCAAAATGTTGTTTAATTTGAACAACAGTATATTTATTCATATCTGGATGGTCTGTTTTTGATGCCTTCAGGTGTATCCATAAATGTCATATCTCCAATACATAGATTAGTAGTGGGGTCAAATATTCCTGTTGATTAATTTTAAATTCCCCATGACGTCAAAGTTATACATGGTGCATGGAGTAAATAATCCATATATGGTGATATGTGACCAGTCTGCAAAATTTCACGATTGTACTCTCAGTCGCTTACTTGAACCTGTATAACACATTCAACAACATAATAATCCGTACACTGGAATTGTTATGTTCAATATTGGGACGCTGTTCGTAAGTATGCAAAGTGTATTCCACATAAATACAACTTATATTGTATAACATTGTATATACAAACACAAAACATCTGCTGACACCCTGGTAAGGAATAGTATTCATCAACAGAAATGTTTGAAAAATTGAAAGCTTCTATGGCCTGTTTTAGGATATAAAAAGATGATAAAGCAAAGATAAGAACTCAGAAGTTAAAAAACTGAATACCTGAGCAAAAGAAATCCAACATGTAAACCCCGGTGGACCTGGCAAACTGCCAAAGCATCAGGCCCCTACCATCTCATCAATTGACAAGTCTTTAAGGGCAAAAATAGAGAAACACACCCTTTTTGGTAGGGCTTTGGTTAGAATAAGGCCAAAATAGAGGAAAACATCCCTTTTGGTAGGGCGTTGGTAAGAATGAGGGCAATAACATTGAAAAACACCATTTTGGTAGGTATTGGTTAGAATAATGGCAAAAATAGAGTAAAACACTTTTTGTGGTAGAGCTTTGGATAGAATAAGGGCAAGATATAGAAAAAAATGCCCTTTTTGGTAGGGCTTTGATTAGATTAAAGCAAAAGTGGAGAATTACACGCTTTT
Organism: Loripinus fragilis; assembly: GCA_964019695.1. Classification (NCBI taxonomy): domain Eukaryota; kingdom Metazoa; phylum Mollusca; class Bivalvia; order Lucinida; family Lucinidae; genus Loripinus; species Loripinus fragilis. Next base: position 28,909,522 of record OZ026522.1, read on the forward strand.
TGGTAGGGCTTTGGTAAGAATATGGCCAAACATAGAAAAAACACCTTTTTGGTAGGGCTTTGGTTTGAATAAGGGCAAAAATAGAGAGAAAAAACGTTTGTAGTAGAGCTTTGGTTAAAAGGGCAAAAATAGAGAAAAAACCTTTGTGCGAATGCTTTGGTAGGAATAAGAGCGAAAATAGAGAAAAACCCTTTTGTGGCTGGACTGGTTAGAATAAGCACAAAAAATAGAGTAAAATATCCTTTTAGGCAAGGCTTTGGTTAGAATAATGGCATAAATAGAGCAAAACACTATTTGTGGCACGGCATTGGTTAGATTAAGGGCAAAAAATAGAGAAAAACACCCTTTTTGGTAGAGCTTTGGTTAGAATAAGGGCAAAAAAACACTTGTCGAAGGTCTTTGGTTAGAATAAGGGCAAAATAGAGAAAACGCCCTTTTTGGTAGGGTTTTGGTTAGAATAAGGGCAAAAATAGAGAAAAACTTTGGTTAGAATAAGGGCAAAAATTGAGGGAAAAAAACGCCTTTTGGTCGAACTTTGGTAAGAGTAAGGGCAATAATATAGAAAAAACACTTTTTGTGATAGGGCTTTGTTTAGAATAAGGGCAAAAATAGAGAAAAACACCCTTTTTGGTAGGTCTTTGGTTAGAATAAGCTCAAAAATATATAAAACACCCTTTTTTGGTAGGGCTTTGATTAGAATAACGGCAAAAGTAGAGAAAAACGCCCTTTTTGGTAGAACTTTGGTTAGAAAAAGGGCATTATAATAGTAAAACACCCTTTTGGTAGGGCTTTTGAAAAAATAAGGGTTAAAGATAGAGAAAATCTTTGGTTATAATAAGGGCAAAATTAGAGAAAAACAGCCATTTTGGTTGAACTTTGGTTAGAATAAGGGCAATTATATAGAAAAACACCCTTTTAGGCAGGGCTTTGGAAAGAATAAGGGTAAAAATAGAGAAAACACTCTTTTTGGCAGGGCATTGGTTATGGTTAGAGCAAAAAAGAGTAAAACGCCCTTTTTGGTAAAACTTTGGTTAGAATAGGGCAAAATAGTGGAAAAAAAACCCTTTTTCGTAAGGGTTTGGTTAGAATGAGATCAAAAATAGAGAAAAGCACCCTTTTTGGTAGCGCTTTGGTTGGAATTAGGGCAAAAATAGAGAAAAACACCCTTTTTGGTAGGGCTTTGGTTAGAATAGGGCAATAATATAGATAAACACCCTTTAAGGTAGGGCTTGGTTAGAATAAGTCAAAAACAGAGAAAAATACATTTTCTGGTAGGGCTTTGGTTAGAATAAAGGCAAAATAGAAAGAACAAAAAAAACATTTTGGTAGGGCTTTGATTAGAAAAGGTCAAAAATGCAGAAAAACACGGTTGGAATAAGGGCAAAAAAAGAGTGAAACGCCGTTTTAAATACAACTTTGGTTAAAATAAGGGCAAAAATAGAGAAAAACACTCTTTTTTGTAGGGCTTTGGTTAGAATAAGGGCAAAAATAGAGAGAAAAAAAAACGTTTGCGGTAGAGCTTTGGTTAGAATAAGGGCAAAATAGAGATAAAAAAATTGTGGCAATGCTTTGGTAGGAATAAGAGCGAAAATAGAGAAACACCCTTTTGTGGCTGGACTTTGGTTAGAATAATTGCAAAAAAAAATAAAGTAAAATACCCTTTTAGGCAAGGCTTTGGTTAGAATAATGGCATAAATAGAGCAAAATACCACTTGTGGCACGGCATTGATAAAATTAAGGGCAAAAAATAGAGAAAAACACCCTTTTTGGTTAGGCTTTGGTTAGAATAAGGGCAAAAAAACACTTTTCGGAGGGCTTTGGTTAGAATAAGGACAAAATAGAGAAAAACGCCCTTTTTGGTAGGGCTTTGGAAAAAATAAGGGTAAAAAATAGAGAAAAACTTTGGTTAGAATAAGGGCAAAAATAGAGTAAACAGCAATTTTGGTAGAACTTTGGTTAGAATAAGGGCAATTATATACAAAAACACCCTTTTAGGTAGGGCTTTGGAAAGAATAAGGGTGAAAATAGAGAAAACACTCTTTTTGCCAGGGCTTTGGTTAGGGTTAGAGCAAAAAAGAGTAAAACGCCCTTTTTGGTAAAACTTTGGTTAGAATAAGGCAAAATAGTGGAAAAATCCCCTTTTCGTAAGGGTTTGGTTAGAATGAGGTTAAAAATAGAGAAAAACACCCTTTTTGGTAGGGCTTTGGTTGGAATAAGGGCAAAAATAGAGAAAAACACCCTTTTTGGTAGGGCTTTGGTTAGAATAGGGCAAAAATATAGATAAACACACTTTTTGGTAGGGCGTGGTTAGAATAAGTCAAAAATAGAGAAAAATACATTTTCTGGTAGGGCTTTGGTTAGAATAAAGGCAAAATAGAAAGAACAAAAACACCCTTTTTGGTAGGGCTTTGATTAGAATAGGTCAAAAATGCAGAAAAACACGGTTGGAATAAGGGCAAAAAAAGAGTGGAACGCCGTTTTAAATAGAACTTTGGTTAAAATAAGGGCAAAAAATAGAGAAAAACACTCTTTTTTGTAGGGCTTTGGTTAGAATAAGATCAAAAATAGAGAAAACGCTTTTTGGCTGGGCTTTGGTTAGAATACGGCCAAATATAGAGTAAACATTCTTTATGGCAGGGCTTTGGTTAGAATAAGGGCAAAAAATAGAGTAAAACATCCTTTTTGACAGGGCTTTAGATAGAATAAGGCCAAAAAATAGAGAAAAACACCATTTGTTAAGGGCTTTGGTTAGAATAAGAGCTAAAAGTAAGAAAATCACCATTTTTGGTAAGGCTTTGGTTAGAATTAAAGAAAAAAAATATAGAAAAACACCTTTTTGGTAGCGCTTTGGTTAGAATATGGTCAAAAATAGAGTAAAACACTCTTTGTGGTGGGGCTTTGGTTAGAATACCGGCAAATATAGAGAAAAACACCTTTTTTGGTTGAGCTTTGGTAAGAATAAGGTCAAAATAGATTAAACACACTTTTTCGAAGGGCTTTGGTTTGAAAAAGGGAACAAATAGAGACGAACACAATTTTTGGTAAGGCTTTGGATAGAATAAGGGCAAAAATTAAGAAAACACCTTTTTGGTAGGGCTTTGGTTAGAACAAGGGCAAAAATAGTGAAATATGTTCTTAAAAGGGTATCCTTTGGAAGCAAAGACTGCACCAAAGAACTGAAACTAGAGTGTGCATATTTCCTGGCAATAATATAGAAAACACCCTTTTGGTAGGGCTTTGGAAAGAATATGGGCAAAAATAGAGAAAACACCCTTTTGGGCAGGGCTTTGGTTAGGGTTATATCAAAAATGGAGTAAACACCCTTTTTGGTAAAACTTTGAGTAGGATAGGACAAAATAGTTAAAAACACCCTTTTTGGTAAGGCTTTGGTTAGGATAAGGGCAAAAATAGAGAAAAACACCTTTTCTAGTAGAGCTTTTGTAAGAATAAGGCAATAAGGCAATAATAGAGTGTAACGCTCTTTGCGGTAGAGCTTTGGTTAGAGTAAAGGCAAAATAGAGAGAAAACACCTTATTTGTGGGGCTTTGATTAGAATAAGGTAAAAATGGAGAAAAACACGCTTTTTGGTAAGTCTTTGGTTAGAATAAGGGCAAAAACAAAAGAGAAAAACACCGTTTTGAATAGAGCATTGGTTAGAACTAGGGCTAAAATAGAGAAAAACACCCTTTGTGGCAAGGCTTTGGTTAGAATGAGGGCAAAAATAGGGCAAAAGCATTTTTGGCTGGGCTTTGGTTAGAATAATGTCAAAAAATAGAGTTTACATCCTTTGTGGCAAGGCTTTGTTTAAAATAAGGACAATAAGGGTAAAAACAGAGAAAAAGAGAATAAGGGCATGAATAGAGCAAAACACCCTTTGTGGCACGGCATTGGTTAGAATGAGGGCAAAAAATACAGAAAAATCATCCTTTTGTGTTGGGCTTTGTTTAGAATATGAGTTAAAATATAGAAATAACACCAGTTTATGGTAGGGCGTTGGTTAGAATAAGGGGAAAAATATAGAAAAAGCATCCTTTTTGGTAGGGTTTTAGTTAGAATAAGTAAGTAATGGTGCAAAGATCAGGACTCTATACAATCAAGTACCCAGGATACCAATGGGAAAGTGACAAACCCACATTTAGACACCACAAACGGTTTCCATGAAAGTAAGTAATGGTGCAAAGATCAGGAATCGATACAATCAAGTACCACACCTGACCCAGGATACCAATGGGAAAGTGACAAACTCACAGAAGACACCACAAACGAGAGCCAAGAGGTCAGCCCTTTCCCAGCAGGTGACCACAAAGCACATATAAACAGACGTGCACAAAACATAGCAAACACAAGACAGAACAAAAACATAAAAGATCCACAAAAGAAGTACCGCCTTGGAACGGTCAGTAAAATATTTTACTGGAGGGCTTAAACCAGTTCAACGGCGCCAACCTCACCCTTAATTCAGATGTGGATCAAGACACATAGATATTTGGTTTGCATGAAAAACCCCTAACTTATCAATGCATCATCTCCTAACATATAAATCAAGATATAACAAGGAGATAAAGCAAGGATAAGGACTCAACAGTAAATTAAACTGAATACCGGAGCAAAAGAAATCCAACAAGTAAACCCCGGTGGGCCCGACAAACAGCCAAAGCATCAGGCCCCTACCATCTCATCAATAGATAAAAGCCTCGGGTCTGGTCTGATATGCCGAAGACAAATAATCAGCAATGGTGAAGGCACAGTCTGATAAGGAATCGCACTGCTTGTCTTAATGATGAAAATAACTGGATGCAGCAGACCACGGATCATATGGTCCTTCAGCAGACGGATTCAGCAGACGACCTTATAAAATGCCTTAGTTTTTTAGCATGTGAGCGGTTAAAATAGGCTACATGATGTGGGGTCTGATTAATGTCTGCATTGTTCACATGAAAGACCCCTAAGTTATCAATGCATCATCTCCTAAAACACATAAAACAACATATAAAAAGGAGATAAAGCAAAGATAAGAGTTCAACAGTAAAAAACTGAATAGCGTAGCAAAAGAAATCACACAGGTAAACCCCGGTGGACCCGGCAAACAGCCAAAGCATCAGGCCGCTACCATCTCATCAATGGATAAGTCTTTAAGGGCAAAAATAGAGAGACACACCCTTTTTAGTAGGACTTTGGTTAGAATAAGGGCAAAATAGAGGAAAACAACCTTTTTGGTAGGGCTTTGGTTAGAATATGGGCAACAATATTGAAAACACCCTTTTTGGTAGGTATTGGTAAGAATACGGTCAAAAATAAAGAAAAACACCTTTTTTGGTAGGGCTTAGGTTAGAATAATTGCAAAAATAGAGAAAAACACTCTTCTAGGTAGAGCTTTGAATAGAATAAGGGCAAAATAGAGAAAAAATGCCCTTTTTGGAAGGGCTTTGATTAGAATAAGGCAAACATGGAGAATGACACGCTTTTTGGTAGGACTTTGGTAAGAATATGGGCAAACATAGAGAAAACACCTTTTTGGTAGGGCTTTGGTTAGAATGAGGGCAAATTTAGAGAGAAAAAACAACCTTTTTGCAAATGCTCTGGTAGAAATAAGAGCGAAAATAGAAGAAACCCTTTTTTGGCTGGACTTGGTCAGAATAAGGGCAAAAAATAGAGTAAAATACCCTTTGTGGCAAGGCTTTTGTGAGAATAAGGGCATGAATAGAGCAAAACACCCTTTGTGGCACGGCATTGGTTAGAATGAGGGCAAAAAGTAGAGAAAAATCACCCTTACTGGTAGTGCTTTGTTTAGAATATGAGTAAAAATATAGAAATAACACCAGTTTTTGGAAGGACTTTGGTTAGAATAAGTGCAAAAAATAGAGTAAAACACTCTTTATGGCAGGGCTTTGTTTAGAATAAAGTAAAAAAAAAAAAAAAAAAAAAAAACATTCTTTTTGGTAGGACTTTGTTAGAATAAGGGCAAAAAATAGAGAAAACACCCTTTTTGACAGTGCTTTCGTTAGAATAAGGGCATAAAATAGAGAAAAACACCCATTGTGGCAGGGCTTTGGTAAAGCAAAAATATAGAAAAACACCATTTGTGGCAAGGTGTTGGTTAGAATAAGGGCAAAAATAATGAAAAACACACCATCCCTTTCGGTAGGGCTTTTGTTAGATTAAGAGGCAAAAAAATATTTAAAAAAACACTTTTTTGGTGGGGCTTTGGGTAGTATAAAAGCAAAAATAGAGAAAAACGCCTTTTTGGTAGGGCTTTGGTTAGAATAAGGGCAAAAATAGAGAAAACACCCTTTTTGGTAGTGCTTTGGTTAGAATAAGGCTAAAAATAGAGAAAAACACCCTTAAAGGTAGGACTTTGGGTAGAATAAGGCAAAAATAGAGAAAACACCTTTTTGGTAGGGTTTCGGTTAGATTAAGGGCAAAAATGAATACAGTAAAACACTCTTTGTTGTTAGAATAATGGCAAAAATAGAGAAAAACACTCTTCTTGGTAGAGCTTTGGATAGAATAAGGGCAAAATAGAGAAAAATGCCCTTTTTGGTAGGGCTTTGATTAGAATAAGGCAAACATGGAGAATAACACGCTTTTTGGTAGGACTTTGGTAAGAATATGGGCAAACATAGAGAAAACACCATTTTGGTAGGGCTTTGGTTAGAATAAGGGCAAAAATAGAGAGAGAAAAAACGTTTTTGCAAATGCTCTGGTAGAAATAAGAGCGAAAATCGAAAAAAAAAACCTTTTTTGGCTGGACTTTGGTCAGAATAAGGGCAAAAAAATCGAGTAAAATACCTTTGTGGCAAGGCTTTTGTGAGAATAAGGGCATGAATAGAGCAAAACACCCTTTGTGGCACGGCATTGGTTAGAATGAGGGCAAAAAATACAGAAAAATCATCCTTTTGTGTTGGGCTTTGTTTAGAATTTTAGTTAAAATATAGAAATAACACCAGTTTTTGGAAGGACTTTGGTTAGAATAAGTGCAAAAATAGAGTAAAACACTCTTCATGGCAGGGCTTTGTTTAGAATAAAGTAAAAAAAAAAAAAAAAAAAAAAAAAAAAAACATTCTTTTTGGTAGGACTTTGTTAGAATAAGGGCAAAAAATAGAGAAAACACCCTTTTTGACAGTGCTTTCGTTAGAATAAGGGCATAAAATAGAGAAAACACCCATTGTGGCAGGGCTGCTAAATGTTAACCCTCTTTAAATAGAAACTTACTTCCTAAGATACTTGCTTACATACGGTTTGGACAAGCTCCTGGAGGAAGATGTTTGAAAATTCACTTTTGTTATCACTCATAACTTTGGCAAATAAGAACCAGCTCAGTGTGATAAATACTAGCTTTGATTTTGACCTCCATGTCAGAATCTGATATGCTCAGCAGGTCCAGTCTGGAGTGAGTTGGCCATCGCCTGCAAAATCAAACTAGTATTCGGAGGCAAAGTTTTTTTTGCAGTCCCCAATCGAATCTGCAGTGCAGTTGCTTATTCTTTATGAGCGCATACCTTGACAGACTTTAGTAGAACGAGAGACGGTAGTGCCACTGGCGGTGGCTAGCGTGGACCAATGGCGATGGCACCTGAGCAAGGTACCGTGGGTGGTGGCCGCATGTGCTGCATGGCGTGGTGCGGAGCAGAAGAAATCAGTTCAGGTTGTAAATGCAATGCCATGTAAGTACAGATGGGCAGCAGGCAGAACAAGAGACTATGAGTGCATAAAAGTGACTTGTGGAATTAAACTTCTGGTAGAAATGGAGCTATTTCCCCCAAATCAATCAGATGGGAAGGAAATGTTTGGTTCACAACTAAGGAATGATAGTATTTTAAGTTAGAGGCATAAATGTTAGTTGAGCAACCCTCAATGTTCTGAGATACAGTGTAACAACACCCTGTCATGATCAAAGCTGCCAGTCTCACTGTCATTATGTCACAGCCACAGAGTTCAAAGCAATAACATGTAATGAAAATGAACCAAATTATTGTTGATCTGCATTGTTTGTTTGATTTAAATACGAATGCAGTTTGTTAAACGAAATGTCACAGAAAAATAGAATGAATTTATTGGCTCTATCACGAGAAACCCTGTCTTGGGATATTTATACCAAAGTGAGACTCAACCCAGTCTGCTCAGTTTTAGTAACTTGCTAGAACATTGGCCTGTTTGATACGATACTTTGCAATAAGCGTTTAACAATGGCGCTGAAAAGACTGCACAGATAAGCAGGCTACTCTGCCACTTGTTATTTGCGAACCAGCGAAGACAGGGTTTTCCACGCCTGTAGTTGAAAAATTCTACCTAAATCAAACTCAAACCAGTGTATAGCTCAGCTATAGTAACTTGCTAGAACATAGAAAGTTCCCTTGTGGCTGGTTAGAATCGATACTTCCAATAAGCGTTTAACAATGATGCTGATCAGACTGCAGGCTGTTATGCCCCTTGTTATTTACGCCTTGGCCCACATTTACCAATGAATCAATTTAGGTAAGTATATGAGATTAAACAACATTCGCATTACAGACCCAATCCCCACTCTGAGAGAGATGAACAGGAATGGCTCTGTAACTATGAGCATTGCCATGTGAGTGATTATCTGAGACCGCATAACAGTCGAAATGTTGCATTTAACTAACAGTCATACATTTCTATTAAAGCAGTTGTTCTTGGCTACTCAATGTACTGCTGTGCGAGTGTTTTGCGCATATTTAGAACACTTGTTCTGGTGTATTGATATAAGTTCTATAAAATAAGACGCCCATCTAAAGATTGTTTTATCAAATGATCTCAAAACGCGCTTACATACCGAACTATTGGCCGCAATACGAAATGAACGCTCCTGGAAACTTAAACCCGGTTAAATCCAAGTCTGTAGAATTTGTTTGGTATGAGAAAGATAGTTTGCTCTGCTCAAAGCACTGCCCGACTCATTCAAAAACAGTGGGTCAGTAGGTGCATTCTTCAATGTAAACATTTTGCAGCGTCTGTAAAGAGAAAAGACATAATTTCAAAATGTTGTTTAATTTGAACAATAGTATATACGTAGAAAATACTTTCCAGCATACTTTTGTAGATGGCCAAGTTTAAACAAATTTAATACGCTCTTACAAAGTCAATCTAAACATGTGTTATTAAACTTATCAAAATTCATCTATTTTGCAGAAAAAAGAAGGTCATTGATCTTACAGCTCGCTTAATCTAAATTTGATATAAGCAAAAGGACACTGATCAGCTCGTCAGACACGACTGGGCTGATCAAGATCCTATTTTTATGAATCCAAACAGTGAATAGCCGCTACGTGTCCCTGTGCTGATGCCGCGGGGATGATGTGTCAGCGTCTACGCGTTGACCATACATCGCTATGGCATCAGCACGGCGACGCTTGTCTGCCTATACAATACAAGGGAGGCAACCCTTACAAGATTATTTCTTATGGTATACTGAGTTATCTATATAGTATATTATATACCTCTTGCGAAATATATATTGCTCCTTGCTATTTATCTGGAAGATACTCTGAACACTACACTCACATGTATTGTATTAGTTAGCGAAAAGCATTGTAGTATGTTTAATGCTAATAAACTTTGTATTGTATTGTATATTGATTTGAGCCGCGCCATGCGATAATGTGTCTTCGGGAGATTAATTACGTAATGAGATATGACGTCGTAAAGTCTGACGTAATTATTTCGCGCCGCGCGTAATTAAAGAGAGCGTCATCAATGATTAGGACAATTTAGACAAGTCATGTTTTAAACAAAATGCGATCAAGATCAAGGAATTTTAGGCCGATTGTATTCTGTTGTAAATTAGTCATGGTCTAATCTGGAGGACAGCACGGGTTCCTGGTGAAAAATAAACTGTCCAAAAAGATGCGGCTTAGTAAACGCTAATTGACCCTCAATCCTCAACATCTTTGCACTCCAAAGACATTCTAACAAAAAAGAATTAAATTAAATAAAATGATTAAAAAATAAATAGATAAATAATTTAACGCCGGATACATCCCAGCTTTCCTTAATCGACCAACCAGTGTGTCTGAACCTTTCGTATATTGGCGGCAATTCTGAACGAAATCAGTTTCCGGTACACAAAGCCGCATTTACGATTGGGCAAAGGCTCCAACGAGACTGCTAGATGCGCAGACTTGTTTGAGTCTTTGCTGAGTGACCGTGCGTGAAATAAACTAAAATCTCACGAGGTAGCTCTCATGTATAAAAAAGAAGTATAATACACGATTAAGTCTCACACGAGAAACACTATTTATTATTTGTCACCTTGTTACGTCGCCGTTTAAATCAATGTATTACCAGATTTCTTGCAAAAATAGTTGTCGCAAAACAATTGAAGCTACAATGATGAAAAAGCACCAAAATAAAGCAAATTGATATACGCAATAAACATTTTTATTGTTGTTTCCTTGTGTCTGTTGATTTCTCACGGCAGTCATTTAAACACACAGACAAATTAAAAATGTCATTTTTTCGGTGACGTTAACGTTGCGTCAATGAGAATCGAGATAAAAAATCATTAACTATTAAACGTTTTTCTGCTTTTGAAGTGTAATTATTTTCATGTTTATTGAGTATTGATTTTTTCTACTTCGTTACTTATTAATGCATAAGTAACTAATATTAGTTCATTTATGAGACAGTGGTTACTTAGCCTATAATTGTAATTGGTTTTGAAATGGACTCTTCCGAAGAGGGGTGTGATCAAAGTTATTGTTTCAATGAATAACGTTTTGATTAAATGTTTCGTTTTTCAAAGGGTAAAGTAAAAACAAATGTAGACTTTTCTTATTAAAAGAGTATTTAAAACGTCTAAAACGGGGTGTCTTTTCAGTGTAAATGTCGGATGTTCAACACCTGCTCTCCCCACGGACCGTGCCTAAATTTCACTCTCGTCAGCTGGTCTAAAGGTCTAATTTAGAATTGTTAATTAATATTTCTACAAAGAAAATATTTCCAATTGTGTGTTGTCAGTGGTTTTCTGGGGCGAAATTATTGATAAATTCATAACTATAGATACGAAATTCTTAAATAAGTAGACTCTATACGTATTTTTTCAGGACGTGTAAACCCAATCTATTTATAGAATCACGCGGTACCTAGATTTACCGGAAAGACCCGAATTACCGGAAAGATCGCCGAAATACCGGAAAGACTAAAGAATAATAAGAAAACATTAATTGGTGATTATTGATTAATGAATATAATAAAATGTATATTTTGCTTATATGTAATGGACAATACAGAAATTGGACATTACAGAATAAAAATCTAAAAAGTTTATTTCAAAACTCAAATAAACATATTTAATTTTGCAGTGTCAACTATTTAATTACTGGTATGTCCACCTTTACTTATCATTTATCATTTACATTGATTGGATTGTTAGATCTTGGTGTTAACAGGGGTCCTTTAATTAGGCTGCTTAATTCCCATTATTGACACGTTGATTGGGATTATAAGTTATCAAGGGTCCTTTAATTGGGCCTTAATCCAATTTGTCATTACTTTGAATAAACAAGATTCGAATAGAGGGTTAAATATTTAAAACGATATAATCATATTGGAAATAAACATAGAACATACTTTAGTCCCCAAACAAGTTAATACATAACTAAGCATTTAAACTTAAACTGGATAGCATATTTTAATTCCCTATTATTCTTTGGTCTTTCCGGTATTTCGGCAGTCTTTCCGGTAATTCGAGTCTTTCCGGTAAATCTAGGCACCAACGAATGTAGGGCAAAAAACATTACACGCCATATTGTTTTTCGTGGTTACATTCAACAGTAAAATGCGTTGTTTATTCTGTGAAAATAGCGGTAAAACAATGAGTGAGTACTTCAAGAACTTGTCAAAGACTGCAAAGAGACGGTACGAAGAAAAACTTAAGGACATTGGTATTGAGAATGTAGAAGAAGGGTGACCCCTTTCTGATTTCTAGTGAGTGGGTTGACGATGTTTCAAACTGGCCAGCGGTGGAGTTCGGACAAACATATGTGTACTTGATAGATTCGCCTGGTTCATACACCCGAGAGACAATGAAAGCTTACAGGTCCCTCGAAGCATATCAGCAATTTTTCAACGGCTGGGTGAGAACATGCTACCTACTGGAGGTCAGTAACACATTGTTGCTGAAGGCAAATGAAGGCAAAAGTGATGAGGTCTCAAGCTCCCGCTCAAGCTCTGACAGATACCACCCCATGAAGCATGGTGTGCCTTTGACAAGTCGGATGCAACAGTTCTCACAGTGCACCATACCTGTATGGCAGGGTGAGCATTCTATATATTTTACTTTAACAAACCAGCAATGGCTAGTGGTAGGCCGATTAATTGAGTTCATCGATCATTGGTCATTTTCAGTGAACTGATTAATTGATTGGTAGTTTTTCAATAATCGATTACTCAGTATAGACATTCTGCTTCATTGGCCTTCAATTTTTAGCTTGGTGTATTTATTTAATATGACCCTTTTCTGCATTTTCAGTTTCTGGTATGAACAGCATATGGTTCAAATAATGTACATAGGTTTAGATAAACAAAAGTTTTGAGTGTAAAATTGTAAATACATGTATATTCTAATCCATCAGTTTGAATATATGTTTTGGGTGCTCAAAAGAACCGTCTTATTGAGACGGTTCTTTTGAGTACCCACAACATATGTTTTGGTTGAGAAAATTAATTTTTTGGTACACACTCTGAACACCTAACATGTCTGGTCAATCAACTTGACCCCGTGAGGCATCTTAAGCATACCTGGCATGATATGTACCATATGTGTATTTTATTTTAGTCGATTAATGATTGATCATTGGTCACTTGTTATTTCCAATGATCGATCATAAAAATCCAGCCGATTCCTACCACTAGATTGCATATATCTGCATACAGCAAAGAAATCTGTTCTGTTTGATTGAGTTGTACAGTCATGACGGTACTCCCCAGCCAATATTAGGATCACTCTCACAAGGCAGGGGCTGTGTGTGCCCGGCCTGACAACTGACACCCGAGAACATTGTACAGTCAAAAAACTAGTAGTGTTTAAAAATAGTTTGCTAACCACACAGTAACACTGGGCACGAAATTGCCACGAATATTTCATGTCAGCAGTCTTAACGGCTGGAGTCTGTTTTTTAAAATGTGGAGAAAGCCTGTCAGTGCCCGCAAAAAAGAACTACAGCAGCTTGACCAGACAGCTTGCGTGTCACGTCGTTTTGTCAAAGATGTTCATGTCACTTTTGCAATTTACAGTTCTGCTTTATGCCCTTTAATAGGGAATTAGTACCTATTTAATAACGCATTCTCCATTGAAAGGTAAAAAGAGTAGCTATTAACTCTTTGTATACTTATGGATTGATACAATGAAAGTAGGATAGTCCATTGTATATATCTAGGGTCATAAATCTAATTTTCAAAAATTCGTACATTCTTTGTCTGAAAAACAGTGTAGAGCCTGATCAAATTCCACATTAAGCCGCATTTCATCTGGGTCTATAATGTTTGTTAAAGTGCCGTCTTAGGTGTTTCCCTGTATACAAAACGTTTAAGATGGATATTTCAGGCAAGGAGAAATGTGCACCCATGTAGCTGCCCTCCTGTTCAAAGCCGAAGCTTGCACCCGTCTAGGATTCAACAAAGTTTCTTGTACCTCTGACCCATGCACCTGGAACCAGAACTACACCAAGAAGGTAATATATTGCAAAAACTATTTGAGTCATCACCAGACTCTGACTGGTACCGCATTCAGTCGCAAGCCGCCACTCAAAAATAACAAAACAAAGCTCTTAATGACAAATGGTAGCTTAATGAAGGTTGAAAGTATTGCAGAATGCTCCCCTTGGAGCATTCTGCAATACTTTTGACCTGCATTAAGCGATAATCTGTCTTGAAAACCAATTTTTGTTCTTCTTTTCGAGTGGTCGCACCCCTTTAGCAATGTAATTTAGGTGACTTTTTTTCCCAGTTTGAAAAAAAAAATATGAAACTCAATTTGCTTATTTAAAAATTTATCTGATTGACATCAATCACATAAACAACATGGTGACAATCAACTACCATTGCATCGGATTCTCTAGCAATTTAATAGCATTAGAAGAGTAATAGCTACCCATATTGCGGTACTAAACCAAAATACATCTAAGTGAGACGGTTCTTTTGAACACCAAAACTATGTAATGGATTAAATTGCATTAGTAAAAATAGTCATTAAAAAATTAAAGATCAGAAGGATGTGTGTATTTAATCGATAAATTTGTCGACTGATCCTTCCCCCCAGACTTGCTTGTGTGTGGCATGAGTAATTTGAAGTTTTTTCTCATGAAGTGATGTTTTGAATAAAATGTCTTATTTTTTAATTTTTTTTTCAGGTGGAAGCAGGTGTTATACAAGAAATTTCCTTCCGAAGCGAGAAAATTTTCATGTACAGCTTCAAGACATTGTCGTTGACCAACAGCCAGTTCACTTTGCAGATACTGCATCATTTCTTGAGAAACTAAAGAAAGCGAATAAATCTGCTGTGATATTTAGTGTTACTGACCCCAAACCTCAACCAAAACTTTCAGGACCATCACTTCTGCAGGTTTTACCCCATCTTTACAACACTGACAATGTGATTCTTTCACCTGATGAACTGAATGCTAACTTGCCTAAGTTAACCACAGGACTAATCAATATACAGGGTGCAAGTTCAGGGTCTGCGGCTATAACATTTTTTCATGCTCAAATCAGCTGAGCATGATATCTCATTTCCTCATTAGAATTAAATAAATGTAAAAACTCCCAAGTAGGAAAACGTAACAAACTGAAAAAGAGACTTTTTAATATTAGTGTGATAAGATTCAAGTCAGTGAGCAATTCAAAAATAGATTCTTTCCTTTCATATTGTACATATTGCATGAATAAAGGCCTAGAGGTTAAAATATGTTTTTCATGCTGAAGCATGATATCTCATTTCCTCATTAGAATTAAATAAATGTAAAAACTCCCAAGTAGGAAAACGTAACAAACTGAAAAAGAGACTTTTTAATATTAGTGTGATAAGATTCAAGTCAGTGAGCAATTCAAAAATAGATTCTTGATATCTCATTTCCTCATTAGAATTAAATAAATGTAAAAACTCCCAAGTAGGAAAACGTAACAAACTGAAAAAGAGACTTTTTAATATTAGTGTGATAAGATTCAAGTCAGTGAGCAATTCAAAAATAGAAAAAATGCTCGCCTCAACTAAGCATGAAATTTCAAATGCTCATAAAAATGTTGAAAATAGACTTTAGGTTGCTTTCAAACCATGCTTATAACCAGGACTTTAGTTAAAAGTGTGTATCAAAAATGTAATATTCTTATTTCTCAACCAAAACATATGGTGTGGGTACTTAAAAGAAGTCTCAATGAGACGGTTCTTTTGAGCACCCAAAAAATATGTTAAAACTGATGGGTAAGAAAATATTTATAATTTTTGCTCGAAAATTGTGTTTATCTAAACCAACAGGTATGTTATAACTGTTAAAATGCCAATAATTGTGGCATTATAACACTTAGTCACTTATGAGCCTGATAAAGTTTGTGCTCAGCTGAGAAAAGCATGAAAAGTTTTTATAATCTCAGGACTAATCCTTATACATTGCTTAAGTTAACCACATGACTAATCAATATCAAGTTCAGGGTCTGAGGTTATAACATTTATTTCGTGCTCAAATCTGCTGAGCATGAAATTTAATTTTTTTTTTTTTTTTTTTTTTTTGTAATTTATTTTATTTTTCTACTGACATTTTCACAATAATATCACAGGATTGTCAATAAATACATGCAATATGACCTAACATAAACATTCTATGTCGATGCTATTACACTTATGAACTATAATATAGTGCAATACGATAAGAGTCCATTTTGGTATGCGTTTTGCACATCTGCGCTTTATTTTTCTATCGTGTAAAGAATAAGTATCTTTGTATATTTGTAAAGCTGTCTTGAATGTTGCAGTTAAAGTTCTGCTGGTGCGCTTTTAGCAGATATGTGCTCAATAAGGGCATACCCAAAGGGACATAGTGATGCATTTATTATGCATCCTTATGTCAAAAAATTATATGTACGTCTATGTAAATTATATACTAAAAATACAACCTAAGCCTGAGCGGAACAGATGTACACCAGGTGCCCCTAAACATTATTACGCCACCAGCCCATCTCTCAAATTGCATATAATCAATGGTGTGCAGTAAAGAGATAGGACCTGTTTCCCGCGAAAAAGTTGACCCGAAATTTAGAGTAATCATTTTTTCTCAGGAAAACAGAAAACAGAAAGTCCTACGTCATTAGTGCGTACGAAGAATGAGCCGGGTTGGTGGATTCAAAAAGCGTTCAAACAGCGTATGCACAGTGTTGTGACGCTGCACAAGCTCTGAGGGCCTGGATTGGGGTCTGAAAATCACTATAACTAGAAGAGATTTAGATTTGGCCACTAAATCTCTTACTAAAAACGAACAACAGTAAAGCACCCGCCCAACCAAACAAAACTCACCAGTTAGTCAGTGAATTAAATTACGTATAGAAAAGTTAAGACTGTGATAAATTGGTAATCACATTCTTTTATCCTCATTATATTTTGGACAGAAGATCACCAATTTTCTTTTTACCTCTAAATCGCTATGCGTTATTTTTTTCATTTTTCTTTTTGCTTGGTGGGGTGTGTGGGGGGTCTTAAGATCCATAACCAACATAAACTATGACAAAAACTCGCTACCCAGGTCCTCAACTCTAAACCGGCGCTGTCCCGAAGCGGATTAACAGTTATGTACGTCTTTTGGACAGCTACTGTACATCAGTTCACTCAAGCATTTCAACTAAATATGTAAACACAGTCACCAGAAAAACTACCTTTACGTTAGCCATTAGAAACAGCTAAATTACATATTCTAAACGACGTGAACGAGCTTGATTCTTGAATATTGACTTGTTACTTTCAATATGCTATCAGCGCAGAGCAGAATGACTGCACAGATAGGAATACATAGATTCTCAAGCTGATCTGAAGTCTGTTCGGATACGAGATAGGTTTTCTAGTGACACGGTTATTAGCAATGTACATGTTCAAAAAAGGTAATAGCATTTGTAGTTCGTACTTTTCGTTTGTGAGGGGTTACAACTTCTGCTGGTGGATTAAAATGTGCAAATAGGTAAGAAAAGAAGGCATATTATGTTTATACGCAAATGTCTCCCTATTTAAGCTGCAGCATCGTGCATTTTAAATGACAAGGAGCAGTAGGTGGTAAAAGTATAATGCCCCGTGTTGGGATAGGTTGTGTGGATTGTAGAACTATTCGTATTGCGTGAACTTAGAACATGGTGAACCTTCCTTGCAAATATTTGGACAGTACGTATTATGACAATCAGAGTGTTTTTATAAAATCGCAAGGACATAAAGATATCTAAATAGATATGGTTTTATAATTTGAAAAATATTTTATGCCATACATCTTCGCCTTTAGCATTTTAGAATCGCATTTTAGTACAAAAAACTCAAGAGAGCTTAATTATCGTCAAATATTTGCATCCATTTCTGCCAATATTTTGCAAATTTGTCAAAACGGTCTGTTTTAATAGCTATTTTCTTTTCAATATGTAAGAAAAACTTCATTTCTTTGACCCATGTAGCAATATTTAGCTCTTTGTTGTTTATGCGACATTTATAAATATAGAATCTTGTTAAGATCAAAATATAATTTATAGGTTTATTAAATTCATTTTGATTACATATACCGAAGATGGCACGTTTCTTGTCGATGTTCGCCAAGTATTGATTTTTTTCGTAAATCCAGTTTTCGATATTTTCCCAAAACTCCATAACGATGTTGCAGTACCAGAATAAGTGTTCAATTTTTTCGGGAACTCTTTGACAAAAAGTGCATAAGTTATCTTGTTTTATTCCGCATTTAAGCAGTAAATCATTAGTAGCCAAAATTCGATGAAGTATTCTATATTGAAACCAGTGCAATTTCGTATTACTGCAGCTTTTGGCGGGAATTTTATAGATTTGACACCAATCTAAAGGTTCGTTACCAAAAACCACATTCCATTTGATTTGACTTTTTGGTATTATTTCTTTTTCATTTAACACTTTATACATATCTTTACAGCCCTTTTTGCTCTTTAGCACAATTCTGAAATTGAATGGCATGTTGTTATTTGTTAATTGAGTGGGACCAATATGGATTTGTTTTCTTCTTATATAATTTAAAACTGCTGTCCTAACACTAAAGTATTGCATGAAATCTATTTGTAATTCATATTTATTGATAAACTGGTTAAAACTCATCAGGGTCCCATCTTCGTTAAGTATGTCTTTAATGAAATATATGTTTTTTTCGTACCATCTCCTGTAAAAGAATGAGTTATTTGCTATTGTTATATCTTTATTATTCCAGATGTTTATTGATCCTATTTCTTCTGATTTAGTTTCGTTTTGTTTGTTACAAATCTCTATCCAGGAGTTTAGAACATCATTCCAAAATATGTTGCTTTTGTTCCTTATCAATCGTTTAGTAAATTCCAAACCCCGATTAATTAAATCATTTATTTTAGTATACATCGTTTCAAAAATTGATACATACTTTGAAGTATTAACTATTAAACGGCGAATCCAAGTTGATTTTAGTGCCAACATATAATTCTTTAAATTGATCATTTTTAGGCCCCCTTTATCATATTCTTGCATTAGTGTGTCACGTTTTATCCTGTCTGTTCCGGACTGCCAAATAAAATGAAAGAATTTCTTTTGTAAATTATTTATAAGTTCTTCAGTTGGATTTGGCAGTGCAATAAATAGGTGGTTTAATTTCGATATAACAATAGTTTTTAAGACTGTTATTCTCCCAAATGGAGTAAGTTTCCTTTTAGACCATACTTTTAGTTCTTTATCTATTTGTTCTATTTTATCCTTAAAATTAATTTTTACCATTGTGTCCAAATTGCACGAAAATTTAATTCCTAATATATCAAAATTAGTTTGGGTCCAGTTAAGTTTTAGCCTATGATTAAACGTTTCCCCACTAAACTTTTTACAACCTATCCATATGGCTCGTGTTTTTGAACTATTCACCTTCAGGTTTGATAACCTTGCAAATGAATCTAGGGTTTGAATAGCTGCTGTCAACGATTTTTCTGAACCGTCCAAAATAATTGTCGTATCATCAGCAAATTGTGATAGAATGTGTTCGACATTTCCAATTTTAATTCCCTTTATTTCAATATTTTGTTTTAGCATCAAAGATAGTACTTCAGCACAAAGTAAGAATATATACGGAGATGGGGGGTCACCTTGTCTACAACCTCTGCCTATATTAAAAAAGTCAGAAAGAAATCCACACTGGGTAACAGCAGATGAAATATTGTTATATAATACAGATATCCACTTTTTCATAGATGGCCCAAATTTAAAGAACTCTAGAACTTCTCCAATGAAGTCCCATGATATCGAATCAAAAGCCTTTTCAAAGTCGACAACTAATAAAAGTCCAGGTATATTTTCTTCTTCAACGTAGTTCATTAGATCGTATATAAGTCTAGTGTTTTCGCCAATGTACCGACCAGATAAAAAGCCTGTTTGGTCTGATGATATAAGTTTCGGAAGAACAGATTTTAACCTTTGAGCAATACACCCAGAAGCAATTTTGTAAATGACATTTAAAAGAGTTATAGGGCGCCAATTTTTTAAAAATTGTCTTGGTTTATCTCCTTTTGGAAGACAAGTAATTATTCCCTGTCTCTGTGTAACAGAAAATGTGCCTTTCTGGTAGCCTTCATTTATAGAGCGTCTAATGAAATGTTTAAAATCTTTAAAGAAAAACTTGAAAAATTCAACCGTAAAACCATCTGAACCAGGGCTTTTGTTATTTTTCATATTCCGGAGAACATTCGATATTTCATCTGCTGTTATTTCACCTTCAAGATTTGATGATTCAATGTTCGTCAAAACAGGATGCTGCAAATTTTTCAAAATATCTTGATCATTTATATCTTTTTCGCTGTTTTGTGGCGCATATAAGTTTGAGTAAAATTTTTGAACTTCTTTTAAAATCTCTTCTAGTGTTTTGATAGTATTGCCATTTTCTTGCTGCACTTTTGGTATTGTTTTATTTACATAATTTCTAGACTCTAAACTACAAAAATATCGCGTTGGTTTTTCCCCCTCTTCTGTCCATTTAATTTTTGCTCTTACCATTATGCCTTGAATTTTCTCTTTTCGAAAGTTCTCTAATTCTAGCTTTTTTTCATTGATCTTTTCCAGATCTATGGGTATAATATTTTCTAAATGTTTTATTTCTTCTTCTAAATTATGTTCCTTAAGATTATTTTGCTTCTTTTTGAATGATGAATATGAAATAGTTTTCCCTCTTATTTCCATTAACAATGTTTCTAAAAATAGTTGATCAGATATCTGAAATTCTAAGTTTTGTTCATTTTCAATAATATATTCCAAATCATAAATCGGTAACATGTATTGCTCTTTAACCTG
The DNA here is from genome assembly GCA_964019695.1 of Loripinus fragilis. Classification (NCBI taxonomy): domain Eukaryota; kingdom Metazoa; phylum Mollusca; class Bivalvia; order Lucinida; family Lucinidae; genus Loripinus; species Loripinus fragilis. The sequence continues at coordinate 28,930,037 of OZ026522.1, forward strand.
TTGTATACAGTCTTTTACTATGTTTATATATTCCCTATCTCTTAGAAGACTATTATTAAATTTCCAAAGCCCATTTCCTCTTTTGAAATCATTTATTTGGAAAGAAAGAATAACTGTTGAATGGTCTGATCTATAACTAGGTAAGATATTATGACTTTGTACGCTAGGCATGAAATTCTCTGATATAAGAAAGTAGTCAAGACGTGCTTGTTTTAAAGGATGGGGTCTACGCCATGTAATTTTTTTTTCAGATTCATTTAATTCTCTGTAAGGATCTATTAGATTAAGCTCTTCTTTTATTGTTAAAATACATTCTTTTGATTTGGGGTTATTCACATGCAAATAGTTAAAAGTGTCTAAATCTTGGTCTTGTACTACATTAAAATCCCCACATATAACACACGTATCATTTCCTATTTCTTCAATTGAATCGGCTACTTTTCTGAAAAAATCTGGCTGGTCATCGTTTGGTCCATAAATAGTAACTAAAGTAAGTTTTTTATCCTCGATTATCAAATCTAATAAAATAAAATTACCTTCTCCATCTTTTCTCGTATTAACTATTTTATATTCTAAATTGTTGTTGAATAAAATGCACACTCCTTTCGAGTTTGAAGTATATGAATTGAATACAACATTTCCGCCCCATTCTGCTCGAATATATGGTTCTAAACTTTCCGTAAAATGCGTTTCCTGAAGACAACAAATCTGTATATTTTTACCTCTTATGTAGTGAAATACATCTTTACGTTTTTGTGGATCATGTAACCCTCTCACGTTAGAGGATGATATGTTTACGAGGTTATGTGAAGTCATGATCCACCAGCAAAGTTATAAGTCTCAGACAAGTCCTATTGGCTACTATGAATCTTATTTTGTTTATATAATTAGGGAATATGTCAGTAGATTTTAACATAGATAAAAAAAAAAGATGATATAAAAAAACAAGAACATCTCGCACTTCCATTCAGGTGAAAGTGAAGCAATTTCATCTGATTATATTTAGACCATTGTAGGGCTATTATATTTTAAATGAAATTATGCTAAGCTAGAAACATGTATCTTATCATAATGTTATTCATCCCTCTGCGCTACACCACCACACAAATCCTCTCAAATTAAGCTGCAGGATTCAACCATATTTTATAACCGGTACAGATAAACAACAAACAATTAAAAAAACACACGACTGGATCCTGATCAGCTGGCTTCAGGGAAGCCCGCTGATACCTGATCATACTGTTTTCAAAACAGGACATGTGTGGACACAGCAAGACAAGGGCTTGTTATTAAAGAGACCGATTAAGCATTTTCATATACTCATAAATTGCACGGGACGGAGAGTTATTTATTTATTTATCCTCACATCGCTGCTATATTACTGTCGTGCCACCCAGGAGTGACAGTGACATAATCTTTCGTTTACAATTGTTAAGTAAAAACATCAGCTTGTACACCCCACTTGCGCCAACGCGAATCGATAGATCACTTGTGCATTAATCCTATCCTGCGGATAGGACCAGTACACAAGTGATTCATCGAATATTAGTCCCCGCTAGCTTTGTAAACAAAACAGGACGTCACTGTCACTAATTGCGGACAGGACAGTAGCTGTCTGCTCAAGTCGTCTGCCAATTTGTTTTCGCATTAGTTTAACCACCGATGTAAAAAAGTGTAGAGCCAAACCAGACGGCTCCTATAGAAGTAGTCCGACCGGGCGCGCACCGTTTGCAGACACGCGCCTTTTGCCGTAGGGGCCTCTTAAACAATTTACCATTCGACAAAAATATTATGACTGGTGTCTTACGGATTGAGAAGTATTGATCGATGGAAAGGCAAACACATATAAATACACGTTTAACTACTGTTTTAGTACTATATGTTTGTTATAAAAAGATTTGCTTTAATTGTTTATATATGTACGAACCCTTGAACACCAAACATGCATCAGAAAATAACGGCCACTTATTACACGTTTTCTGCATTGTTTGCAGTTGGCTACTTAACCTTGGCCTAGTTTTATTTTCATTCATCGTTCCGAGTATGAGGATAAGTATGCCAGTAGTTGTTTGGATATTTATAAGTCTTGTAAAGACTGGTAAGTAAATATTCATTCATTAAGTCATTTCGCACAGTCATTCACTATTTTCAAGCTTGGAATTTCTTCATTACCTCTGGCCACCCTCGGCCCGTCCTCCGGGACATTAAGCCTTACCAAACAGTATGGATTCAGACCAAGTCCAAATATTTTGTCGAGCCTGATCTGCATCCACTCTGTTTACCACCGAAATCAGTAGGATAAACTAGCAGGCAAAGGTCGACATTTCAGGTAATATACATCAATTATAATATGGCCATACAGTAGGTTGCAAACTTATTAATTATATATACACAATCGGCATAACATACATCACCTCCCCAGAGCTCCAGCCTGTCCGAGCACTCTTATCACTACTGTCGTGCCAACCCAAAGTGACAGTGAAGCAATATCCCGTCCACAGTTGTCAAGTAAACATTAACTTGCACACCTCACCCGAGCCAACGCGAATAGATAGATCACGTGTGCATCACTCCTATCCACAGGATAGGATTGATACACAAGTGTTCTATCGATTCTAAGTCCCTGGCAACTTTGTAAACAAAACATGACGTCACCGTCACTCTTGGCTGGCAAGACAGTAGGATTGTCAATTTATTCCATAATCTCACAAATATTACTTTGCCTTGCACAACACAGAGCTCTCAATCTCTCTTAGTGCTTATTTTAACATTTATTTATTCACAATTATTACGAGGTTTGACATAACATGCCTATTAAACTCAGAATGGCTGAGAAGTCTTCAGAGCCCCAGCCACTCTGAGTGCACTAGGTCTGCCATTTTATTTTACTTTCCCTTGTTGTCGATCTCACTTAGTGATTATTTTAACATTTATTTATTCACAATTATTACACGGCTTGACATAACATGCCTATTAAACTCAGAATGGCTGGGAAGTCTTCAGAGCCCCAGCCATTCTGAGTGCACTAGGTCTGCCATTTTATTTTACTTTCACTTATTCTCAATCTCACTCAGTGATTGTTTTAACATTTATTTATTCACAATTGTTCCAAGGCTTGACATGACATGCCTTTTACACTCAGAACCGCCAAAGAGTCCTCAGTGCCCCAACCATTCTGAGTGCACTAGGTCTGCCATTTTGTTTTTACTTTCACTTGTTCTTAATCTCACTCAGTGCTTATTCTAACATTTATTCATTCACAATTAATACAAGGCTTGACATTACATGCCTATTACACTCAGAATGGCTGAAGAGTCTTCAGAGACCCCCATTCTGAGTGCACTAGGTCTGCCATTTTATTTTACTTTCACTTGTTCTGAATCTCACTTAGTGGTTATTTTAACCGTATTTATTCACAATTTTTACTAGGCTTGACATTACATACCTTTTACACTCAGAATGGCTGAGAAGTCTTCAGAGCTCCTGTCATTCTGTGTGTACTAGGTCTGCCATTTTATTTTACTTTCACTTATTTTCAATCTCACTTAGTGATGATTTTAACATTTGTTTATTCACATTTAATACAAGGCTTGACATAACATGCCTTTTACACTCAGAATGGGTGAGAATCCTTCAGAGCCCCAGCCACTCTGGGTGCACTAGGTCTGCCATTTTATTTTAACTTTCACTTATCATAAATATCACTTAGTGATTATTTTAACATTTATTTATTCACATTTATTACAAGGCTTGACATAACATGCCTATTATACTCAGAATGGCTAAAAAAGTCTTAAGAGACCCAGCCATTCTGAGTGCACTAGATCTGCCATTTTATTTTACTTCCACTTATTCTCAATCTCACTTAGTGATTATTTTAACATTTGTTTATTCACATTTATTACAAGGCTTGACATAACATGCCTATTACACTCAGAATGGGTGAGAATCCTTCAGAGCCCCAGCCACTCTGGGTGCACCAGGTCTGCCATTTTATTTTAACTTTCACTTATTATAAATCTCACTCAGTGATTATTTTAACATTTATTTATTCACGTTTATTACAAGGCTTGACATGGCATGTCTATTGCGCTCAGAATGGGTGAGAAATCTTCAGAGACCCAGCCATTCTGAGCGCACTAGGTCTGCCATTTTTTTTTTCAGTTATCCTCAATCTCACTCAGTAATTATTCTAACATCAATTCATTCACAATTTATACAAGGCTTGACATAACATGCCTATTACACTCAGAATGGCTGAGAAGTCTTCAGAGACCCAGCCATTCTGAGTGCACTAGGTCTGCCATTTTATTATACTTTCACTTGTTCTGAATCTCGCTTAGTGGTTATTTTAACCTTATTTATTCACAATTGAAATTTAATTTGCTCACAAGGCCAATTAAAATACCACTTAAAACTCTCATATCTAATATTTTTCCTGCTCATGACTTTAAGAATATCGACAGTTGTTGGCATTATAACAGTTATGAGCAGGATCAATTTCATGCTACATGTAAGTTGAGATGAGAATGAAAAATGTTTATAATCTTCGGTCTTTGTCGCCAGATAAGTGTGTAAATTTATTTTTTATTGATGGTAAAACAGTGAATACTTTTTTAAAGTTTACTTTTGGTGCTCAAATAGAACCGTCTGATTGAGGTGGTTCTTTTGAGTACCCACTACATCTTTTGGTTGGTAAACAAGAAAATAAGACCCATCCCTATATAACTGAAAGATTGTTGATGGGATGTAAAGAATCAAGTCAAACCACTCAAACTTATCTACCTAGAGGCCTCCTCTGAAAGAAACCAGCGAACGAATAGTCCCTGATCAGACTGCTCAAACATGGATGGTTTATTATTTGCTCACTTCTGTCGGCCTTGAAAATTAATTAAATCACTTTTTACACAATAATGCGGACCATGTTTCTGCAGTTTATTGAATAGGCAAAATATAAGAAAATGTCTTGTTTCCGGTTACCCTACCCACCCTAATATTTTGGCGCCTACTCAAACTTTTTTGAAGACTTTCTGGATTTTAATGTCTATGTTTAGACTATCTATAAGGATTTTCATACTTTTTCAATACAAAAAAAAAATATTTTGTATAAAAAAAAAGTTTACCTACATGTACCGATCCTAAAAATTTTGGACATGTAATTGGAAACAATGCATATTTTTCTTTTGGCCTTAGAGTGCCAAACAGTTTGGATCCAGATCCAGCCTGACTTTCTGTTAGAACAGATTTGGGTACAAAAACAGTTTGCAAATAATATATGTACAATAAAACGGTGTTACTGACTTGTAAAATTTTTTAAAGCAATATCATTTATAAAAACAATCATAATTTCAAACAGTCTGGATGAAGGGCAAGAACAATATTCTGTCTGGCCAGATCTGGATCCAAACTGTTTGGACAGTTTTCTGGCATCAAAAAGTTGATACTATATGTATATGTACATGTGCCTGTTTGTTAACCCTTGTCATGCTGCACTCGGGTGAGTGCTTTTGAAAACACTGTAGATCCAGTTCAGCTGGATTATGGCAAAGGTCATCTTATCAGGATCTACATCGTTTTCCACTTTTAACACTAATTGATTCTTCCTTTTGGTTAGCACTTGAGATACATGTAGTCCAATGAATTCATATTGAAGGAGTCACTGGTAAATATTTCAATTGAAAATTATATAATTTTCTCTGACTATCACATTTTTTGACAGAAAGTGTAGACCTTGATGAAATGTCACATATCATTATGTGTAATTTCATCTGGGTCTTGATATCACATTTTAAGGAGTCATAAGAAGAAAAAGGATAACAAGGACTGAAAATGCGAAAGAGTGTAGTAAATATAAATATTCATCATGGCAAGGGTTAAATACAAGTATCTGCAAAAAACTAAAATGAGGCAGGTTAACTTTTATATATTTCAAATGTTTCTGTACATCATGTAAAGTGTTACCGCTAAATAACAGAGAATATAATGTAATTAAAGAGTATTTTGTTATACTTTAATTTCTTAACCAAAAGATATGCATGGTATAAAGTTTGAAGTTTTTAAGATTATTCCAGAAATAAGGATTTGTGGCAGAATTTCGGACCATAGAAAGCCTGCCATTAATCAGATGAAATTATACTTGTATTTTAAATAAATTGCTAATTTTATAACTTGATTTCTAAAGTTCAGGATGTTGCAAATTTTGAACTTTCACCCATGTATATGTTATGGAACCTCAAAGGAACCGTCTCAATGGGATGGTTCTTTTAAGCACCCAAAACCAACAGAATATACAGATTATTTAGAAAATCCTGATAATTTCAGTCAAATTATTTGGTTATCCAACAATTTTAATACCCATACATAGGGCCAGTAAAGCAAAAATGTTGGCATAGAATTGCGGTATCAGTTTAAACATGTGTTTTGGGTGCTCAAAAGAACCGTCTCATACAAACGGTTCTTATGCGTACCTACAACATATGTTTTGGTTGAGAAAAAAATCTGGGGGCCCGCCCATAAATCTGTGTGCAGAGCAAGGATTCATGTTGAACGTGTTATGATTTTGATTTGGCAATTTACATGTAAACCAGCAAAGTTTTGATTTTCTGTAGATTTTATAAATCATTGTGACGTCATTCTTTCTATATTTATCAGTGTGCGTGGTTAAACTGTTTCGTTTCACCAAAAAACAGAAACAAACTTTTCATTTTATTAGAAAATAGGAGCAAGAAAATGTAAAACAATCAAACAGAACCGACAATAGGCCTGCAAGCAGAAAACATGAATAAGCAGAGAAAATTACCTCACTATAAAAGATTAATGGCAAAACATTTGTTGTTTCGATGTCATTGAGGCATACATGTGTCAATTGCGGAAGCATCATCATACTAGTAGATTTTTCCTATCACCTGCAAATTCATGACTGGGGTTTGATTTATTTCCATCTAAAGGAGGAAAATGCATGGGATATTATTTTTGAAGTCACGAACTTTCGGCTTTTTCTTTCCGCGCGGACAAGTATTATTGGTTTTCATAAGACTGAAGATAACAAGTATTGATTTTCATTAAAGATCATTTTTGGGAAGGAATAAATGCCGGGATCGAATACCCGGGACTCGGGACCAAATTCCGGTACCAAAGTTTACAAGCATCAAAATGGTATTTTAAATGCAAATATCGATCTGAAAATTAGATCAGATGTTCATTATAGCACGGGTGGTAAACCTAGGAACTACCACGAAATTGTGTTAACGTAATTTTGTTCCCAAGCCACATCCGGGATACGTCGTGGTAGTTTCCAGGCCGAAAATTGGATAAACAAAGGTTCATTTTCGTTTTATTTTTACTATTTAGAACGACTTGTGGTAAAATCGGGGAATGTGGTTCCGTGTAAATATGTCTCAGCGTCCCATCTAGCCCAAAATTTTGTATGAAAAGTTACTTTATTTCTTTAGATGCGTGTTTCCCCACTGACCATCGGACCAACTTTCTCCAAAGTACAGTGCCAGTTCGAAGGATTTTAGCCCATATCTGTCAAATCAATTGGAATTTGATATCAGTTGACGATGAAAATGATAAAAAGACCCTCAATAAACGTTCCTACACAGAAAAACATATCTGAGCATTTTACTCGTAAACGATTCATGCCCCGTTCGTCCTGTGTGGTAGTTTCCAGCACATCGTGGTAGTTAAAATGCTATCGTGGTAGTTGCCAAGACCATGAAGTAGTTCCCATCTACAGATTTCGGCTCTTTTAAGAATCGCCAATACTAGTGCACCTATCATACCCCCACCCAGAAAGGGGGGATACCATGGTGATTAGACAGCCCAAAATCACAACCCAAAGGAATCAGATAGAACACCTTAACACGCGGTTGGGACATTTTATACTTTTTCTGGAAGTTCTTAATTAGGTTTTATAACAAATATGATGGCCCCAAAAGAATTTTGGACACCAAATATTTGCTAATGGGTAGGGAATCCAACCAAGTTTTCAACAGTATTTTTTCCCCATGGGTATCCCCCTGCCTCCCTCTGGGGGGAAACATTAATAGGTGCTTTGGGATCAGTCGTGACTCAATTTTATAATTGATATGCGTTTGTCTGAAAGAAATCATACCCATACAATTAATGGCTTGTACAGTTGTAGCGAGCAGCCCCTTTCCAAAATGTGGTCTGGCAAATTGTTTGTTCATTTAAATACATGTTTACAACCGTTTTCATAATTTCATATTTTCCTGTTTTGGCATCGTCTGATTGTAATGTTTGCTTGTCATTACTTATATTTTCCACAGTAAAGTAGAATAGAATTTACCTATCGCATTTGTTTCCATGTTTGTACCCCAATTGCGGGAGGTAAAATGGCTATTTTTGTGTATTTTCAGACACCTGCGCAAAAAGTTAATGAAGTGAGAATACTTGCTGTCAAAGGACAAAATTATTCCAACTTTAATCTTAAACGTTCAGTATTTTGATATGTTATGATTTTCAAACAATTATGACCCCAAATGGAATGTAATTTGACATATTATTCCTCTATATGGGTCATTTAACATTGTACTATATACTGTTAAAGACACATGAAAACTAGGGTATTTGCAACTGAATTACTAGTCCTAACCATAGACATACAGAAAGAATATAGACCTTGGGTCGTAATCTCAACTTCATAATAATCAAGTTTATTAACTGTATATGTTTTACAATCAACTTCGTTTCTAACTTTAAGTCATTCAATTTTTTAATACTTTGTCACATAAATGAATAATTATATAGTATTTATTACACCATATGACCCCAATTGATCTGGGACAAATATCAAGTTAACCCTGATTGGGGACCAAATCTTTTGAAACAGTACAACTCCAGAACTATAACATTAAATCTAAACAGTGAAATTTTGATAAAGGTGTCTGTTTTGTGCAGGTTTTCTCATGTTCAACGTGTAACCAGTACATTTCTGCACAGACGCAGTTTTATGAAATTACTCAAAATAAGCCATTTTACCACAAAGTAAGACAGAGGGCAAAGATCAGGCATCGATACAATCAAGCACCAAACCTGACCCAGGATACCAATGGGAAAGTGACAACGTCACAATTTAGACATCACAAACGAGAGCCAAGAGGTCAGCCCCTTCCCAGCAGGTGACCACAAGGAATAAAAAAACAGGCATTCATGAAAGCATAGCAAAACAAGACATAAAATAACATAAATGATCCACAAAAGAAGCACCGCCTTGGAACGGTCAGGAAAAATATTTTACTGGAGTGCTCAAATGGTTGCCATAGCTCAACTAAGTTATGACTGGCAGCGGTGATGCAATACACTGTTTCGTTGAAGATATTAATAGGTTTATTATCATTCGAAGAATAGCTATCTATTGCTAAGGCATATGACATGGAGATTTAACCGCTATGTCCAAAGAGTAAATTACTTTTTCTGTTTTAAACGGGCATCTACACAGGGGCATAATTTGAACAATTTTGGTAGAGGTCCACTAGGGGATGTTACATACCAAATATCAAGGCTCTAAGCCTTGTGGTTTCAAATGAGAAGATGTGTCTATGTTTTCCCTATATAAGCCTATGTAAAACATGTGACCCCCAGGGCGGGGAAATTTTTGGCCCCAGGAGCATAATTTGAACAAACTTGGTAAGGGTCCACTAGATGATGCTTCATACCTTGTGGTTTCAAACAAGAAGATTTTTCATGCTTTCCCTTTTTAAGCCTATGTAAAACATGTGACCCCCGGGCGGATCCATATTTTGCCCCAGAGGCATAATTTTAACAACTAGATATGCAACGGACCTAAACCATTTAAACATGTGCAATTATTAAAGAGGATCATACCTGCCAAGTTTGGTCAAATTCAAGTTTAGGAGGAGATGTCATTTGAGTCAATTGTTAACTGACGACGACTACGGATGACGGAGGAAGACCAATCACAAAAGCTCACCTTGTCACTACGTGACAAGTGAGCTAAAAAATAAAGAAGCCCCTGATTAATGAACATCTGCTGATGGGAACTACTACTAAAATCCTACAAAGTCTTGGCAACTACCACGATGGCATTTTAACTACCACGATGCGCTGGAAACTACCACACAGGACGAACGGGACATGAATCCTTTCCGAGTAAATGCTCAGATATGTTTTTCGGTTTAGGAACGTTTATTGAGGGTCTTTTTATCATTTTCATCATCAAATGATATCAAAATCCATTTAATTTGACAGATATGGGCTAAAATCCTTCGAACTGGCACTGTACTTTGGAGAAAGTTGGTCCGATGGTCAGTGGGGAAACACGCATCTAAAGATATAAAGTAACTTTTCATACAAAATTTTGGGCTAGATGGGACGCTGAGACATATTTACACGGAACCACATTCCCCGATTTTACCACAAGTCGTTCTAAATAGTAAAAATAAAACAAAAATGAACCTTTGTTTATCCAATTTTCGGCCTGGAAACTACCACGACGTATCCCGGATGTGGCTTGGGAACAAAATTACGTTAACACAATTTCGTGGTAGTTCCTAGGTTTACCACCCGTGTATAGGGTCTTCTTAAAAATGCATAAAAAGATTATTTATCACTTTTGATTTTCTGTGATCAATACCCAGTCACATAGAGGTCATCTTCTGACTTCTTAGAGAAGGGACTATGAATTTCACTTATAAAAAGATTATAAATAAATTAATTAATACGCCACACACAACTCCTAATACCGTTACTCTATGGCTCCATGCCATTCCATGTTTAAAAATAAGCCTCCTGTCGATATGTATGAATCAAGGGGATTGTTTTCAAAGCTGTTTTTAGTGTGTGACACACAACTGATTGCGAGATATATAAAACTGTATGTTTAATGTTAAAGACACATATATCTGGCTGCCTTGTTGGCAGGGTCCACAAACAGAAGAAATCTACAACATAACTACTTTGCTGTTAATACTAAGCAGTTATGTTAAGAAAGAAGTCTAATATTTATGTATTCATAATCGAAGGGTCTCGGTGACGCTGTGGTTTGAAAACAAGCATAAGCTTTCACAAAAGCTTGCTTCCCCATCACCGTCTGATTGAATAGTTTGTGTATTAGCGAAAATTCAAGCATTTAATGACTCAATTCAAAGCTGCTTTATTGTATATCTTATTGTGAAAAAAACTTCATTATTATCCTTCATCTATTATTACTCATAAGAACCTTTTAACAACGCCGTTTATAACATGTAACACATGTTATAGTTTTTCTTGTTCTATTTGCTCTTCATACCTGTAAGTTTTGTAAAATTGCATCAATTAATTTTGTCATGGTAGTTTATACCAAAAGAAAAATCTTGAGGAGCACTGTTTGAAACGGCGACATCACTGATACAATTAATTGTAATTTCTTTGAGTGGGGGAGAGTAGTATCACTACTCCCACTCCAAGAACTTTCAGCTTAATAGAACTAAACAATTGGAGAGGCAGTAACATTTTCCCCAAAGGTTCCCACTAGAAGTTGAAGTCCTCTTTCCCAGTAACACCTATAACCCACGTGCATGTGTATTGTCAACAAAGACGGAGATGCGGAATGAAACGCAGGGTAATGTTACTTTGTTTTCAAAATCGGCGTACAGTTCAACAATTTAAGAGCGGCGAACTTTAACAAACTTAACCTACCTCCATTCTCACCTTATATAGTATCTGGAGATGCAGCGAAGGCAGTGTACATACGTAGTTGTCAAGTCAAGACCTGCGCGATTGGCCCTGATTTAGAATTACACAATTCAAACTACATGTCCCACTTTTTATACAGCCAGAATCCCTTTCTTAAAACCTACGTGGTATATAAAACTGTGGGTAATGTGCACACTCAATATACATGTATGCAAGAGGCAAGGGCGCACCGTGGCTATGCCGACATAAAACTACAAAATCGAAAGGAATAGGAATGAGTACCCGCACTACCATAGCAACCAGATTTCTTTAGGTCTTTATTGTTTTTGGTATTATTTTGTTGTTCGGTAAAGACTGAAATCCTTTTTTCCAGTGAGAAGTATCATACGATTAAGGAATGATGAGGCATTTTGCTCCGGATAGCAAAGTCGGGTACAGTGTGGCAAATACGCAATCCTGCTTCTGTTGGCTGAGATTGTGAGCTCGAGCCACTGCCTGGTCAAACATTTCATCAAGATTATTATCCTCAATCATTGTCTCGGTTCAAGTAGGGTAGTTGTCAGTTACTGGCGAAATATGCATACACTATAAACTGGTCGCCGTGATATGCCGACTGATAATGTTGTGAAATTATGTTAACCAATTTATATTAGCCTAGCGCCCTTTTTGTGTGACATGAGCAAACAGATTAGAACCAGATCAGACGCCGCACTGTTTGTTTAGCGCATTGAGCGAAATTGTAAATTACTACCCAACAACCCTTGAATCAGAAATGGATCCGGCCTTTTGGCAGTATTGTGAAATTCCATTGGGCTAAACAACAACAACAACAACAACAACAACAACAACAACAACAACAACAACAACAACAACAACAACAACAACAACAACAACAACAACAACAACAACAACAACAACAACAACAACAACAACAACAACAACAACAACAACAACAGTGAATAAAAGAAAATACCCATCGCCGAATCTTTATTTACACTAGTTATCAAGGTTGCAATACAACTTTGCAAGAACGCATGTGCATCATCTAAAATGGTCCTGGCATCTAAACTGGTCCTGGCATCTATTATGGTCCTGACCAGCCTCTATATTGGTCCCGACTGGCATCTATTATGGTGCGCTAAGCAGACTCTAAAATGGTCCTGAGCGATAAGTGTAAATGTATGAAAACCTAATACTTTTTCAACTTAAACGGCTTCCACCGCAAAAACTAATCATATAGCCAGGACACAAGCAATATGCGTGCGTGCGTGCGCGCGCTCGTGTGTGTGTTTTGCAGGATTTGGTTAGCCCCGCGCCCTGTCTAAAGCACACGCCGTTTTATTTTAAATATCGAACGCAAAAATGAAATTCCATTTGAGACAACTCCGTGTGTTCATGCCTCGTGCGCATGGGCTTTTATCCGCTTGAAATTAAATATGAGATAATGCTGCCCGCCATATAAGGCCCGTGGATACCGGGGACATAGCGGGAGTTAAGTGCCGGGATCAAACCTACGATATGTTCCCGCAGTGCCGTGTGTGTGCCGGGGTTTTAATTTCCTGTTTAAATAGGGCTTGTCTAAAAGGTTCTCTATACAGCGCACCTAAACATCTACCTGCCAATATAAACCAAAAGGGATGCAACTTGGTGGTCGATTCGCATGTTCTTGGGCAGGGGCGGGTCAAGAAATTATCGTATCATTTGGGGAGGGCGAGACCCAAGCCTGACTGATACTTTAGTCGTCGTTTACTTACTTTTTACAGAGTGTTCCAATTGACCATTCCAAGTGAACTTCATGGAAAATTTCCAAGGAGGGAGGGTGGGGGAGTCCAAGATTTCAGACGCTGTGGGGTAGGGATGGGGTGTGGAGGTCGTCATACTTTTTCCTATCGAAACCTATTACACTTGTAATTTTCCGGGGTTGGGGGGATCTCCTGACCCCATTCAAAAATCAAGAGAATCGGTAGAAACGATAGATTCTTCCAAATATACGGTTGTACAATAGCTGCAAGTTGATATCACTAATAGTGTTGTGTTCTGCTCTGGACAAAATTCAAGTATAACAAAGGACGGTAACCTCTAATTTATGCAAAAGAGAGTTATGGATCTTTGTAGACTGTAACTCTCCTCATTTGAGATCTATCCACCATTGAAGTTTCAAGTTGATACCTGTTATACATGTATTTGTTGATTTATGCTTCGGACACAGTTAAGTGTGAAAAATAACAAAGGGCAATAATTCCTAAATCATGCGAAAGCGAGGTACGGTTCTTGTACACTGTACTTCTCCTCATCGATATATATACTGACGTCAAGAAAAAAACGTTTCATCTAAAAATAAGCGAGAATATCTCTTAGAATGATCAGGCTAAAGTTGTGAATATTAGTGCATTATAACATCTTATCAGTCTAGCGTATCTCATGAAAACAAAATTGCCGAAAGAATATTTGAGGCTGAGAAAACGACCTGGGTTTGAGACAGGGGTCACCATTTCGTGCGACACAAGGTTTTAACCACATTTGCTTTGTTTCCAGACACAATCCGTTGACAAGAAAAACGCGTTTTACCATTGTAAAACAGTTTCTATTTTACCAAAGATGCGTTTATAATGTTCAGACAATGTTTGTACGCGTCTGTTAAACGAAACAACTTACCCCACCCACCTTTTCGCCATGTATTTCAGTAAAACTTAAATGCCACGACTCTGTAAAGTGGGTGAAAATATTGTTACGAAACCTTAGCAAAGGTCTTTAATCTTTAACCAGCGACAATTGCCGAGGAAGCACAATCTGGCACGTGCTCCAGACGGCCGTTTTGGATGACGTTAACGTAGACCAACGACTGGCCATTGGGCGTTACAGCTCATCTTAAATAACGTAAGTTTATGTAGGCATATTCTGTGTACATTACCTAATGTACCCCCTTATCATTTTTCCACTACTTAAAGCAAAACGAGAATGTTGTCAAGTTTCGTAAACGGACCTTACATTTTGTCTTTAATATGACGTCATAATTTCATGAATTTATTACTCGCAAGCACAACTGTTTGAAAAAATGATTCAAAATTTATTCATTGTTTAGCAAAACATTTAGGGCACAAACTGGGTGCAAATTCAAATTGAAATCATAAGCGATCGATGCACAATGCCGTCGTTTGTACGTTGAGCCTGTATGACGTCATCGGAATAACGCGTCACCTGCATATCAAAATTAGGTCATTTTCCAACATCGGCCAACCTCTACATAAAGATTCAGTACGAGTCCGTTCATTTTATGATAATGAGTGAGTTATTTTTAATTGACGTCAGTATATCTACCAGTGACGTTTCTAGTCGATACTTCTTATATTTCTGTGTTATGCTCTGCACAATATATTCATAAATTCTCTGAAACCA
This sequence comes from Loripinus fragilis, assembly GCA_964019695.1. Classification (NCBI taxonomy): domain Eukaryota; kingdom Metazoa; phylum Mollusca; class Bivalvia; order Lucinida; family Lucinidae; genus Loripinus; species Loripinus fragilis. The sequence goes on from OZ026522.1 coordinate 28,945,091, forward strand.
CTTGGCCAACTGAAGCTTTTCATGTAACACCACCATGGGAGAGGGGAAAAGATGGAAAGCTGGGGTATATAGTGGGATTTTACCATAAAATTGGCCCTGCAGTGCAGGGCTTTTAGCAGGGCTTTGAAAATTGAAAAGTTAAAAGCCCCGCTATTCCCCGGCCCTGAGGGGATGGGGGATACAAATGACTGGCGCATAACCGAACGATTAAAGGTACAACCTCCGTAAACGGAAGCAAATGAAAAGAAATGAGTATAAGAACATATAAATTAGTACGAATCATGTTCTTTTACTGGGTCATATTGCAACAAATATTGCGCTTACGAATGTTATCCACCAATGCTTCATCATAAATAAAATATATAGAGTAGAGAAGTACTGGTATCTAGCATGAGGGATTAAAACTGGCCTATAACAGTAGAGACTATGACTATGGAAACTAGCAGAGACTGGGAATACGGATGCACGTACTGATCACTAGTAGCAGAGACTGAATCTATGGATATAAGGACTGACCTCTAGTAGTAGTGACTGGGACTTAGAATACCAATACTGACCTCTAGTGGCAAAAACAGGGACTCTATGTACTAGGTTTGACCTCTAGTGGCATAACCTGGGACTATAGGTACTTATAATGACCGCCTGTAGCAGTGATTACAACAAGGAATTGATACTCTGTAGAAGTGACTACCACCATGGTTAATAGTACAGTCCAATTGTAGCAGAGAGGCGGACTCTGGATACTAGTACTAGCATTTAGTCGAATGGAAGGGACTCTAGATTCTAGGAATAATAGCTAGTGACAATGACAGGGGCTCTAGACACTTTTACTTACAACTTGTGGCAATGACAGGGACTCTGAAACTTTTTACTGACCTCTTATGACAATGTGTGCGACTCTGGGTAATTTGATTGTCCTCTAGTCGCATTGGCAGGGATTCTGGATACTTGAACTGATCTCCAGTGGCAATTGCTGGGACTCTGGATACTAGTACTGAACTCTAGTGGCAATGAAAGGTACTCTTGATATTTTACTGACCTCTATTGCAACGACTGAGACACTGGATGCTAGTACTGCCCTCTAGTGGCAATGACAAGGACTCATGATACTAGTACTGACCTCTTGTAGCAGAAACTAGGGATAAAGATACTAGTGCCCACCCAAATAGTGGCAATGAAGGGGACTCTGGATAATAGTACTGACATCTAGTGACAATGATAGGGACTTTGGATACTCTTACTGACCTCTTTTGGCAATGGCAAGGCCTCTTGATGCTTATACTAAACTCTTGTGGCAATGACTGGGATAGATGAATATTTTTACTGACTTCTAGAGGCAATGGCTGGGACTCTGGATACTTTAACCACAATCGAATGGCAATGACTGGGACTCATGATACTTTTACTGACCTCTAATGGCAATAACAGGGTTTCTTGCTTCTTGTACTGACCTTTAATGGCAATGATAGTAACTCTAGATACAATTATTGACCTCTAGTGGCAATGATAGGGACTCTAGGTATTAGTTCTGATATCAAATGGCAAGAACAGGAACTCTGGATACTTTTATAGCCAACAATTGCCAATGACTGGGGCTCTGGATATTTTTGTTGGCCTATCGTGGCAATTACAGGAACTCTGGATACTAGAACTGTTTTCTAGTGGCAATGAGGACTTTTGATACTTAAACTGACCTCTAGTGGCAACGACTGGGACTTAAGATACAAGTACTGGCTTCAAGTGGCAATTTCGTTAACTCTGGATATTTAAATTGATCTCTAATGGCAATGACAGGGCCTCTGGATACTTTGACTAATATTGAGTGGCAATTATGGGGACTCTGGATACTTTACTGAACTCTAGTTGGAATGTCTAGGACTCTGGATATTAGGACTGACCTCTAGATGCAGAAAAGGAATCTTCGATACTTTTACTGACCTCTAACGGCAATGAACGGGACCATTGATACTGACCCTGGTCTTAAGTGGAAATAACAGAGCTCTAGATACTTTTACTGACCTCTAGTTGCATTGCCAGGGACTCTGGGCATTTTAACTGACCTCCTGTGGCAATGACTGGGACTCTAAAATTAGTACTTACCTCTAGTCGCAATGGAAGGGACTCCAGATATTTTTTGACCTGTAGTTGCAATTACATGGATACTGGACACGAGTACTGACTTCTATTGGCAATATCTAGGACTCTGGATACTAATACTGTTCTCTAGTGGCAATGGCAGGGACTCTGGATACTTTTACTGACATTTAGTGTGAATGAAAGGGACTCTAGATACAAGTTCTGACTTCATGTTGCAATATCCAGGACTCTGGATGATAGTACTGACCTCTAGTGGCAATGACTGGGAGTCTAAATACTAGCACTGATCTCTAGTGGTTGTGACAGGTCTCTGGATACTAGTTCTGATCTCTAGTGGCAATGTCTAGGACTCTAATTGTTAGTTCTGATCTCTAATTGCGATGACAGGGACGCTAGATACCATTACAGACCTCTAGTAGCCATGGCTGGGTCTATTGATATTAGTACTGACCTCTTGTAGCAGAGACATTGACTAGGATACATAGCAGAGACTGGGACTAAGGATTAAAGTAATGATCTCTAGTAGCAACAACTAGGACACTGGATACTATCACTGGCCTCTAGTGGTTGAGTCTGGGACTATGGATGCATATTGTGTCCTCTAGCAGCAGAGATTGAAACTATGGATACAAGAACTGACGTCTATTAGGAGTTACTGGGACAATGATTATTAGTACTGACATCTAGTAGCAGAGACCGAGACTATGGTTACTAGTGCTTACCTGTAATAGCAGTGACTGTAATTAAGGTACTAGTACTGACTTCCAGTGGCCATGACTCTAATATTGACCTCCTATGGGAGAGACAGGGCCTCTGAATATAGTAGTACTGGCTATTAGAAGCAGAAACTGGGGCTCTGGATAATTTACCTGACCTCTAATAGCAGTGACTGGGACCGTAGATACTAATACTGGCCGGAAGTTGCAGAGTTATGGACTCTGGATACTAGTACTGACCTCTAGTTGCAGAGACAGGGTCTCTGTATAGCATTACTGGCCTCTAGAAGCAGTTTCGCGACAAATAGTTACTATTATTGACCACTGGTGACAGAGGCAAGGCATCTGGATAACAGTACTGACCTCTAGTGGAAAAGATAGTGACTCTGGATAGCAGTAACGATCTTAAGTGGCAATGAGTGAGACTGTGGATAGTAATACTGACCTCTGGTTGCAGAAACAACAGGGACTCTGAGATGTGGTTCCAACCTCTACTGGCAGATAATATAGTACTGATATTTAATCAAAACAACAGAAACTCTTGAAAGCAGTACTGCCTCTAGCAGCAATGAGTGTGACTCTGGCAAGTAGAACTGGCTTCTGGTGGCAGAGACATTGCTTCTGCATAGTTTTGCTAACCCTAAGCCTTTGGATAGTAAAACCAACCTCTAGTGGCTCTAGTTGATTTCAGCTACATTGAGCCTAAGGTTCATAAGTTACATTACTATGAAACCCTTGATTTTAATTATAGACCCTCTTAACCACTCTTACAATCTGCCAACATCAAACCACAAAATATTGAAAAACATTTTACACCAAATATTCCAGCTTTGTGTATGAAACAATCTGACATACTTTTCGATTTACATTCAGGGAAAAAACCTGAATCAAATCCACACATATTAAAAGATGATTTCAGAAAGCTTCAAAGTCGTTATAAGAATTACTAACAAATTTATACTGATGGGTCAAAAGAAGACTCAAAGGTTGGTTGTGCTGTTATATCAGACAACCATAGTTATATGCAACGTATACCTGACGATTCATCAAATTTCACTGCTGAAGCCAAAGCAGTCGATCTTGCTTTAGATTTCATAAGCACTTGTGATGCTAACAATAAATTTGTTATATTTTCTGACTCGCTTTTTGTATTGAAAGCTATGAACCATACCAGTTCAGAGAATCCACAGATTCAGAAACTTTTAGAAAAATGTCATGAGCTTTTAGCTTATAAAGAAATTGTTCTCTGTTGGATTCCTAGTCATGTAGGCATCCAAGGGAATGAGATGGTAGATAATCAAGCAAAAACATCGCTTTCACTAGAACCAACTTCTTTTAAGACTCCATTTTCTAATTTTAAGCCATCTATCAATAAATATATCTTGGAAGAATGGCAAACTTCATGGAATAACAGCATTGGAAATAAATTTCATTACATCAAACCAACTATTAGTGAATATCAATCAGTTGTTCGAAACATTAGAAAAGAAGTAGTTTTAGCTCGACTCCGCTTAGGTCATAAAAGAGTCTCCCATTCATACTTACTACAAGGTGAAGAGTAGCCACAATGTGTTGGTTGCGACGCACCATTCACTGTACGTCACTTCCTTTTGGAATGTGGCGACTTTGCACAAGTAAGAAATAATTGCTTCCATATTGACAACATGAAAAAATTATTTCAAGATATACATATTGATAGTATTATGACATTTTTAAGACAAATAAATCTTTTCAACAAAATCTAATTGCTTTTTTCAAAATCATGTCTTGTTTTACATTTGTATCAGACCATAATGCAGATTGTATTATGTTGTATTCTGTTCAGTTAAAGAACATGTACAGTTATCTGAATAGCTCTTTGAAACTGTCAGATATTGTACGTGGTCTCTCCTATAAACAATCGTATTACAACTTATTATCATTATACAAACTCATCATTATCATTCCTTTTATTTTATATTACAAATTTTTACTTTTTCCATCCACATCGTGTTTAGTTTATTATCGTCTGACGCTAATGACCCATAAGGGTTGATGCGTCGTTAAGCACCAAACAAGCAAATCTATGAAAATAAAAGGGGTTGCATATTTGATTTGGGATGTCTGTCATTCTGTCCATCCATCCGTTCGTCATTCCATCGTAATTTCATTCAGTTTTATATCTTGAAAACAAATTGACAGAAGTTTTTATCAAATTGTGTATTACTTTTGGGCCAGGATATGACAAAAGGTACCTTATATAAGTTATAAATGTTACCTCTGCAAAGAACTACCTCTTACGAGCATTTCCTGAAATTCTGAAGCAATTATCTTTGATATTGACAAAGGTATGAAGGTTAGCAGCGACACATGTAATCCTGTTCAGAACGTGACGCCAAGAAGAACGTTAACCCTAATATGACGTCATGAATCTGATCTAAAGTTGCTTGTTGATTATTTTTGGCTTAGTATAAACATCGAACAAATAGAATGTATTCATGTCTGTTACCTATGTTTTAATGTAAATGCAAATGAAATTGTATGAATTTATACTTTCTAAGTCGTAATATAGGCAATTAAAGTGACCCATCATCGTTATGTGCCCTTGTAGGTGTTATAGCCTTATTGTTGCCATGGCAAAATCATTCATACAAAACTTTAAAAATAATCAGAAACACTTGCTACTTTGATGACATCAAGCTATTGAAACATTTTTGTGGTAATATAAAAGGATGTGAAATTTTGTCTTTTTATGTATTTTTCAAATGTCTCTTATGTAATAATTCCTTGAATGCCTTGAGGACTCTTTTCTCAGATCCACACTCATGTATATAGACAATATCTAGATTGGGTTTGCTACACATTATTTTTCAAAAAAATATAACAGAGTCATGCCCCTTGACTGCTGTCAGAATTTCAACTATAATTCATTTTCCGCTCAGATTGATAAATATGACCAAATTTGTGTGTCCATTGATATTGACAAGATGTAGGTTGGGATTGTTATTTGTCATTTTTCGTAAACTTATAACGGAGTTATGGTCATTTATTGACTTCACCTTTCAGTTTTCGCTCAATATATTAAGAACAAATTAATAGAATTTTACCAAATATGGTATATGCAATGATATTGGCATGATCTAGATTTAGATTAATATACATCATGATTTTTCTCTAATTTGTAACAGAGTTATGGCCCTTAATTGATGTCAGATTTTTGTTTCCTCTCAATATTGTAAGAACTTATAGATAGAATTTTACCAAATTTTGTGTGTGAATTGATATTGACAAGATCTAGGTTGAGATTGTAACCCGTCATAGTTAGCCAATTTGTAACAGAGTTATGACTTCTCGGACCCTGTATTGATAATTTAGGATCCTTGGTCATTATACGGGGTGGCGGGATTCTATATTATTCTACCGGAAAATTCACACAAAAACCCGCACTGCACCAACGTCAAAACAACAGTAAAAAATCACTTCACCATCTTGCTCCTTGAAATCAACAACGCAACAACAAAAAATGGAATTTAAAATGGAGAGTATAGTGACCTATGCGACATATGAACTGATAAGCGTTTTCTGCTTTTCATATTGTTTACACTATAATATCACTTTCACACAGCGAATATAATGGCACAGCTGTCTTAAACTCTTGCAGCAGGAAACCTGATTTCGGGGTTTCAGACCAGGTAAAATTCAAACCAGACTGCTCGTCTACGTCTTAAGGTTTCGTTTAAGTAATCGCCGGTACAACACCATCTGAACAGCAAAAATATATATGTGCTGATCAGATTACACAGCGCGGAAGCGCAATAACTGTGCATTCAAACGGTTACACTGTCGTGATCAGACTGTGCGGTTGCCCAGTCTTTTTGTTCTGATGCTTCACTAGATGCACATTGTCAGTTTGTTGGTTTTATCATGCTGTGGTCAATTAGTAAATAAAAGTGAAACAATAATCTCATGCATACATACCTACTTAAACATTTCTGCGCAGTTTTAGATGCCAGGACCATTTTAGACGCGGGACCACTTTAGATGATGCACAGGAATATAACGGGGATCAATTTAGAGTCTGCTTAGCGTGCCATAATAGATGCCAGCCGGGACCAATTTAGAGGCAATTTGGGACCAAAATAGATGCCAGGACCATTTTAGATGCAGGACCACTTTAGATGATGCACAAACGCATTTTTGTGATTTTATTTTTCAGATCCAGTTTTAAGTTGAATTTTTAATTACCAAGTCAACATTTTTGCATCATGTCGGACTAGAGTATTCGCTGCTGCATTGTGGTCGAACTTTAACGCGATGGTAGAAAAAACATTGCCCTTAAGCTAAGGAAATACGCTCGCGAACGCTTGTAATATTTTGGGTCAGGTGTGGTACTTGATTGTATCGATTCCTGATCTGTGCTCTCTTTCTTATTTTGAAAACGTCAGTGCTCCTCCTCAGTATATATTAACACATGTGGCTAACTGACCCTATAGGGCATGTGTAACTGCAGAACTCATTCCATTTTGTAGAAATAGTTAGACGGTTTCAGACCATCAAATAACAACGTACCTGTACCTGATTTTCTACTAGTGCAACATTTTGAGCATCGGTTGAACAAATGAGAAATCATTGCGAAAATCCTCGATATGTAGTGTCACACTCCGTTGGCAAATACCTTTATTTTTTTCTTTATTACTTCATGTTTATGTACTCATCTAAATCGTCATTCGTGAGCTGAAAGGCAACCACTTCTTTGAGAAGAAAATGCCATCTGTTTTTAAGTCGCAACCTAATTAATTTGATTTTGATCTTATTTTTCCACAGAACAATTAACATGCCGATTATGCTGTTTGTTTGCTTGATTCGTTACGTCCCATCAACAATCTGTCAGTTATGTGGGAACGGGTCGTCCTGGGTTGAACCAGTACTAAGCTTGGATTAATGTGTCTTGCTCAAGGACACAACACAGTGACGCTTGTGAAGCTCGAACCCGAGGTCCCTCCTTCTCGAGTCAAGCTCTCTACCACTGAGCCACTGCGCTCCCCCGATTCTGCTGTTACAATGCCAAGGACAGGCCCTGCCAAATGCCCGGCAGGGCGTACATAGTATACAAAGTATCAAAACCTGCTCCAGGTCCCGAAGTTATAACATCTTTTGGTGCTCAACTCAAATGAGCATGGATTTAATGCTGTTCATAAATGTTAAGAAATGTTTGCATTTAAACAGCATATTTAAAATCTGAGAGCAAGAAAACATTTTCGTTCAAGTTAACATTTTAGTTAATATATAATGTCGCGACCAGGTTTTTCCGAATTTCAAAAGTCAATGTGCAAATTTGTGCCCAATTTTAAACGGAGATGTGTCCGTGATGACCCATATTTGTGCTGGCAAAATATTGGTGCAGGAAAAAATCGCACCAGTCGACGGCTACGTCCATCTAGTGCGCATTTTCAAACGAAGGCTGACATGGCATGGTACCTCAAGGAATCATTTATATGTCAAAATTGAAGAATAAGCAAGAAATTAGGTACATTTGACTTACGATTAAATTCAATTATTTTGTTTAACCAGCATCAGTAGGGGTAAGCTACGTCGCTACCCAGTTTCATGTTAGTAACAGCGATGGTCGGATGTCTAAAGGCGTAAAAACTTCGCAACGTTGTGAATGACTCATCGTGACGTCACGCAACGTTAGTTCTAAAATCAACGTCAAGCCGTCTAAAGTTCAAATTCCAATATCTTTTCTAATAATTTGAATATTTTGATCAAACAAAAACGAGTTTACTCTTCATATCACATGTATAAAAATCACAGAATCTCAAAATGGCCAAATTTACCCCGAAGACACATTTTCCCATGGCGCGGCTCATTTCATATCTGGATGGTCTGTTTTTGATGCCTTCAGGTGTATCCATAAATGTCATATCTCCAATACATAGATTAGTAGTGGGGTCAAATATTCCTGTTGATTAATTGTAAATCCCCCATGACGTCAAAGTTATACATGGTGCATGGAGTAAATAATCCTTATATGGTGATATGTGACCAGTCTGCCAAATTTCACGATTGTACTCTCAGTCGCTTACTTGAACTTGTATAACACATTCAACAACATAATAATCCGTACACTGGAATTGTTATGTTCAATATTGGGACGCTGTACACCTGTTCGTAAGTATGCAAAGTCTATTCCACATAAATACAACTTATATTGTATAAAAAAGGGCTATATACAAACACAAAACATCTGCTGACACCCTGGTAAGGATCAGTATTCATCAACAGAAATGTTTGAAAAATTGAAAGCTTCTATGGCCTGTTTTATAAGTTGAAAGTGTTCTAGCGGTCAGTGCATTGTCACATAAAGAATTCACAATCTGTTGTTATTCACTTAGTTGGTCTTTGGTTAGAATAAGTAAGTAAGGGTGCAAAGATCAGGAATCCATACATCCCAGGATACCAATGGGAAAGTGACAAACTCACATTTAGACACCACAAACGAGAGCAAAGAGAGCTCAGCATTTTCCCAGCAGATGACCACAAGGCACATATAAACAGACACGCACAAAGGCATAGCAAACACAAGACAGAAAATTATAAAAGTTCCACAAAAGAAGTACCGCCTTGGAACGGTCAGTAAAATATTTAACGGAGGGCTTAAACCGGTCAAACGGTGCATCAACGTCACCCTTAGTTCAGATGTGGATCAAGACATATAAATGTTGGTGTGCATGAAAGACCTCTAACTTATCAATGCATCATCTCCTAAAACACATAAATCCAGATATAAAAAGATGGTAAAGCAAAGATAAGAACTCAACAGTTAAAAAACTGAATACCTGAGCAAAAGAAATCCAACATGTAAACCCCGGTGGACCTGGCAAACTGCCAAAGCATTAGGCCCCTACCATCTCATCAATTGACAAGTCTTTAAGGGCGAAAATAGAAAAACACAACCTTTTGGGTAGGGCTTTGGTTAGAATAAGGCCAAAATAGAGGAAAACAACCTTTTGGTAGGGCTTTGGTAAGAATAAGGGCAATAATATTGAAAAACACCATTTTTGGTAGGTATTAGTTAGAATAAGGTCAAAAAATAAAGAAAAACACCTTTTTTGGTAGGGCTTAGGTTAGAATAATGGCAAAAATAGAGTAAAACACTTTTTGTGGTGGAGCTTTGGATAGAATAAGGGCAAGATAGTGAAAAAATGCCATTTTGGTAGGGCTTTGATTAGAATAAAGCAAAAATGGAGAATTACACGCTTTTTGGTAGGGCTTTGGTAAGAATATGGCCGAACATAGAAAAAACACCTTTTTGGTAGGGCTTTGGTTTGAATAAGGGCAAAAATAGAGAGAAAAAAACGTTTGCGGTAGAGCTTTGGTTAGAATAAGGGCACAAATAGAGAAAAAACCTTTGTGGCAATGCTTTGGTCGGAATAAGAGCGAAAATAGAGAAAACCCCTTTTGTGGCTGGACTTTCGTTAGAATAAGCACAAAAATAGAGTAAAATACCCTTTTAGGCAAGGCTTTGGTTAGAATAATGGCACAAATAGAGCAAAACACCCTTTGTGGCACGGCATTGGTTAGATTAAGGGCAAAAAAAAGAGAAAAAACACCCTTTTTGGTAGGGCTTTGGTTAGTTTAAGGGCAAAAAATAGAGAAAAAAACACCCTTTTTGGTAGGGCTTTGGTTAGAATAAGGGCAAAAAACACTTTTCGAAGGGCTTTGGTTAGAATAAGGGCAAAATGGAGAAAAACGCCCTTTTTGGAAGGGCTTTGGTTAGAATAAGGGCAAAAATAGAGAAAAACTTTGGTTAGAATAAGGGCAAAAATTGAGAGAAAAACGCTTTTTGGTAGAACTTTGGTAAATGTAAGGGCAATAAAATAGAAAAAACACTTTTTGTGTTAGGGCTTTGTTTAGAATAAGGGCAAAAATAGAGAAAAACACCGTTTTTGGTAGGGCTTTGGTTAGAATAATAAATAAATATAAAAAATATAAAAAAAAACACTCTTTTTGGTGGGGCTTTGGGTAGTATAAAAGCAAAAATAGAGAAAAACGCCTTTTTGGTAGGGCTTTGGTTAGAATAAGGGCAAAAATAGAGAAAACACCCTTTTTGGTAGTGCTTTGGTTAGAATAAGGCTAAAAATAGAGAAAAACACCCTTAAAGGTAGGAGTTTGGGTAGAATAAGGCAAAAATAGAGAAAACACCTTTTTTGGTAGGGTTTCGGTTAGAATAAGGGCAAAAATGAATACAGTAAAACACTCTTTGTTGTTAGAATAAGGGCAAAAATAGAGAAAAACGCCCTTTGTGGCAGGGCTTTGGTTAGGGTTAGAGCAAAAATAGAGAAAAACACCCTTTTTGATAGAGCTTTGGTTCGAATAAGGACAAAAATAGAGAAAAACGCCCTTTTTGGTAGGGCTATGATAAGTTTATTTGACCTACATGTAATTACTCGAGTAGAATAAAGGCTAAAAAAGAGTAAAACACACTTTTTGGTAGGACTTTGGTCAGTTTATTTGACCTCAGTTTATTTGGGCCTCAAGGAAAATTATAATGCTGCTAAATGTTAACCCTCTTTAAAAAGAAACTTACTTCCTAAGATACTTTCTTACATACGGTTTGGACAAGCTCCTGGAGGAAGATTTTGAAAATTCACTTTTGTTATCACTCTTAACTTTGGCAAATAAGAACCAGCTCAGTGTGATAAATACTAGCTTTGATTTTGACCTCCATGTCAGAATCTGATATGCTCAGCAGGTCCAGTCTGGAGTGAGTTGGCCATCGCCTGCAAAATCAAACTAGTATTCGGAGGCAAAGTTTTTTGCAGTCCCCCAATCGAATCTGCAGTGCAGTTGCTTATTCTTCATGAGCGCATACCTTGACAGACTTTAGTAGAACGAGAGACGGTAGTGCCACTGGCGGTGGCTAGCGTGGACCAATGGCGATGGCACCTGAGCAAGGTACCGTTGGTGGTGGCCGCATGTGCTGCATGGCGTGGTGCGGAGCAGAAGAAATCAGTTCAGGTTGTAAATGCAATGCCATGTAAGTACAGATGGGCAGCAGGCAGAACAAGGGACTATGAGTACATAAAAGTGACTTGTGGAATTAAAATTTCTGGTAGAAATGGAGCTATTTCCCCCAAATCAATCAGGTGGGAAGGAAATGTTTGGTTCACAACTAAGGAATGATAGTATGTTAAGTTAGAGGTATAAATGTTACTTGAGCAACCCTCAATGTTCTGAGATACAGTGTATGATTATTAACAACACCCTGTCATGATCAAAGCTGCCATTATGTCACTGTCATTATGTCACAGCCACAGAGAAAATGAACCAAATTATTGTTGATCTGCATTGTTTGTTTGATTTAAATACGAATGCAGTTTGTTAAACGAAATGTCACAGAAAAATAGAATGAATTTATTGGCTCTATCACGAGAAACCCTGTTTTGGGATAATTATACCAAAGTGAGACTCAAACCAGTCTGCTCAGCTTTAGTAACTTGCTAGAACATTGGCCTGTTTGATACGATAGTTTGCAATAAGCGTTTAACGATGGCGCTGAAAAGACTGCACAGATAAGCAGGCTACTCTGCCACTTGTTATTTGCAAACCAGCGAAGACAGGGTTTCCCACGCCTGTCGTTGAAAAATTCTACCAAAATCAAACTCAAACCAGTGTATAGCTCAGCTATAGTAACTTGCTAGAACATAGAAAGTTCCCTTGTGGCTGGTTAGAATCGATACTTCCAATAAGCGTTTAACAATGATGCTGATCAGACTGCAGGCTGTTATGCCCCTTGTTATTTACAAACCCGCGAAGACAGGTTTCCTTACGCCTTTGCCCACATTTACCAATGAATCAATTTAGGTAAGTATATGAGATTAAACAACATTCGCATTACAGACCCAATCCCCACTCTGAGACAGATGAGCAGGAATGGCTCTGTAACTATGAGCATTGCCATGTGAGTGATTATCTGAGACCGTATAACAGTCGAAATGTTGCATTTAACTAACAGTCATATATTTCTGTTAAAGCAGTTGTTCTTGGCTACTCAATGTACTGCTGTGCGAGTGTTTTGCGCATTTAGAACACTTGTTCTGGTGTGTAAGTTCTATAAAATAAGACGCCCATCTAAAGATTGTTTTATCAAATGATCTCAAAACGCGCTTAAATACCGAACTATTGGCCGCAATACGAAATGAACGCTCCTGGAAACTTTAACCCTGTTAAATCCAAGTCTGTAGAATTTGTTTGGTATGAGAAAGATAGTTTGCTCTGCTCAAAGCACTACCCGACTCATTCAAAAACAGTGGGTCAGTAGGTGCATTCTTCAATGTAAACATTTTGCAGCGTCTGTAAAGAGAAAAAACATAATTTCAAAATGTTGTTTAATTTGAACAATAGTATATTGATTTCATATCTGGATGGTCTGTTTTTCATGCCTTCAGGTGTATCCATAAATGTCATATCTGCAATACATAGATAATTAGTGGGGTCAAATATTCCTGTTGATTAATTGTAAATCCCCCATGACGTCAAAGTTCATGGAGTAAATAATCCATATATGGTGATATGTGACCAGTCTGCCAAATTTCACGATTGTACTCTCAGTCGCTTACTTGAACCTGTATAACACATTCAACAACATAATAGTCCGTACACTGGAATTGTTATGTTCAATATTGGGACGCTGTACACCTGTTCGTAAGTATGCAAAGTCTATTCCACATAAATACAACTTATATTGTATAACAAAGGGCTATATACAAACACAAGACATCTGCTGACACCCTGGTAAGGATCAGTATTCATCAACAGAAATGTTTGAAAATTTGAAAGCTTCTATGGCCTGTTTTATAAGTTGAAAGTGTTCTAGCAGTCAGTGCATTGTCACATAAAGAATTCACAATCTGTTGTTATTCACTTAGTTGGGCTTTGGTTAGAATAAGTAAGTAAGAGTGCAATGATCAGGAATCCATACATCCCAGGATACCAATAGGAAAGTGACAAACTCACATTTAGACACCACAAACGAGAGCAAAGAGAGCTCAGCATTTACCCAGCAGATGACTACAAGGCACATATAAACAGACACGCACAGAGGCATAGCAAACACAAGACAGAAAATTATAAAAGTTCCACAAAAGAAGTACCGCCTTGGAACGGTCAGTAAAATATTTAACGGAGGGCTTAAACCGGTTAAACGGTGCATCAACGTCACCCTTAGTTCAGATGTGGATCAAAACATATGAATCATGAAAGACCCCTAACTTATCAATGCATCATCTCCTAAAACACATAAATCAGGATATAAAAAGATGGTAAAGCAAAGATAAGAACTCAACAGTTAAAAAACCGAATATCTGAGCAAAAGAAATCCAACATGTAAACCCCGGTGGACCTGGCAAACTGCCAAAGCATCAGGCCAATACCATCTCATCAATTGACAAGTCTTTAAGGGATAAAATAGAAAAACACAACCTTTTGGGTAGGGCTTTGGTTAGAATAAGGCCAAAATAGAGGAAAACAACCTTTTGGTAGGGCTTTGGTAAGAATAAGGGCAATAATATTGAAAAACACCATTTTGGTAGGTATTAGTTAGAATAAGGTCAAAAATAAAGAAAAACACCTTTTTTGGTAGGGCTTAGGTTAGAATAATGGCAAAAATAGAGTAAAACACTTTTTGTGGTGGAGCTTTGGATAGAATAAGGGCAAGATAGTGAAAAAATGCCCTTTTGGTAGGGCTTTGATTAGAATAAAGCAAAAATGGAGAATTACACGCTTTTTGGTAGGGCTTTGGTAAGAATATGGCCAAACATAGAAAAAACACCTTTTTGGTAGGGCTTTGGTTTGAATAAGGGCAAACATAGAGAGAAAAAAACGTTTGCGGTAGAGCTTTGGTTAGAATAAGGGCAAAAATAGAGAAAAAACCTTTGTGGCAATGCTTTGGTAGGAATAAGAGCGAAACTAGAGAAAAACCCTTTTGTGGCTGGACTTTGGTTAGAATAAGCACAAAAATAGAGTAAAATACCCTTTTAGGCAAGGCTTTGGTTAGATTAAGGGCAAAAAATAGAGAAAAAAAAACACCCTTTTTGATAGGGCTTTGGTTAGAATAAGGGCAAAAAAAACACTTTTCGAAGGGCTTTGGTTAGAATAAGGGCAAAATAGAGAAAAACGCCCTTTTTGGTAGTGCTTTGGTTAGAATAAGGCTAAAAATAAAGAAAAACACCCTTAAAGGTAGGACTTTGGGTAGAATAAGGCAAAAATAGAGAAAACACCTTTTTTGGTAGGGTTTTGGTTAGAATAAGGGCCAAAATGAATACAGTAAAACAATCTTTGTTGTTAGAATAAGGGCAAAAATAGAGAAAAACGCCCTTTGTGGCAGGGCTTTGGTTAGGGTAAGAGCAATAATAGAGAAAAACACCCTTTTTGATAGAGCTTTGGTTCGAATAAGGACAAAAATAGAGAAAAACGCCATTTTTGGTAGGGCGTTGGCAAGTTTATTTGACCTACATGTAATTACTCGAGTAGAATAAAGGCTAAAAAAGAGTAAAACACACTTTTTAGTAAGGCTTTGGTCAGTTTATTTGACCTCAGTTTATTTGGGCATCAAGGAAGATTATAATGCTGCTAAATGTTAACCCTCTTTAAAAAGAAACTTACTTCCTAAGATACTTTCTTACATACGGTTTGGACAAGCTCCTGGAAGATGTTTGAAAATTCACTTTTGTTATCACTCTTAACTTTGGCAAATAAGAACCAGCTCAGTGTGATAAATACTAGCTTTGATTTTGACCTCCATGTCAGAATCTGATATGCTCAGCAGGTCCAGTCTGGAGTGAGTTGGCCATCGCCTGCAAAATCAAACTAGTATTTGAAGGCAAAGTTTTTTTGCAGTCCCCCAATCGAATCTGCAGTGCAGTTGCTTATTCTTCATGAGCGCATACCTTGACAGACTTTAGTAGAACGAGAGACGGTAGTGCCACTGGCGGTGGCTAGCGTGGACCAATGGCGATGGCACCTGAGCAAGGTACCGTTGGTGGTAGCCGCATGTGCTGCATGGCGTGGTGCGGAGCAGAAGAAATCAGTTCAGGTTGTAAATGCAATGCCATGTAAGTACAGATGGGCAGCAGGCAGAACAAGGGACTATGAGTACATAAAAGTGACTTGTGGAATTAAAATTTCTGGTAGAAATGGAGCTATTTCCCCCAAATCAATCAGGTGGGAAGGAAATGTTTGGTTCACAACTAAGGAATGATAGTATGTTAAGTTAGAGGCATAAATGTTAGTTGAGCAACCCTCAATGTTCTGAGATACAGTGTATGATTATTAACAACACCCTGTCATGATCAAAGCTGCCAGTCTCACTGTCATTATGTCACAGCCACAGAGTTCAAAGCAATAACATGTAATGAAAATGAACCAAATTATTGTTGATCTGCATTGTTTGTTTGATTTAAATACGAATGCAGTTTGTTAAATACTAGCTTTGATTTTAAAATTTCAAAATGTTGTTTAATTTGAACAATAGTATATTGATTTGAGCCGCGCCATGCGATAATGTGTCTTCGGGAGATTAATTACGTAATGAGATATGACCTCGTAAAGTCTGACGTAACTATTTCGCACCGCGCGTAATTAAAGAGAGCGTCACAAATGGACAAGTCATGTTTTGAACAGAAAAATAGAATGAATTTATTGGCTCTATCACGAGAAACCCTGTCTTGGGATAATTATACCAAAGTGAGACTCAACCCAGTCTGCTCAGTTTTAGTAACTTGCTAGAACATTGGCCTGTTTGATACGATACTTTGCAATAAGCGTTTAACAATGGCGCTGAAAAGACTGCACAGATAAGCAGGCTACTCTGTCACTTGTTATTTGCGAACCAGCGAAGACAGGGTTTTCCACGCCTGTCGTTGAAAAATTCTACCTAAATCAAACTCAAACCAGTGTATAGCTCAGCTATAGTAACTTGCTAGAACATTGAAAGTTCCCTTGTGGCTGGTTAGAATCGATACTTCCAATAAGCGTTTAACAATGATGCTGATCAGACTGCAGGCTGTTATGCCCCTTGTTATTTACGCCTTGGCCCACATTTACCAATGAATCAATTTAGGTAAGTATATGAGATTAAACAACATTCGCATTACAGACCCAATCCCCACTCTGAGAGAGATGAATATGAATGGCTCTGTAACTATGAGCATTGCCATGTGAGTGATTATCTGAGACCGCATAACAGTCGAAATGTTGCATTTAACTAACAGTCATACATTTCTATTAAAGCAGTTGTTCTAGGCTACTCAATGTACTGCTGTGCGAGTGTTTTGCGCATTTAGAACACTTGTTCTGGTGTATCGATATAAGTTCTATAAAATAAGACGCCCATCTAAAGATTGTTTTATCAAATGATCTCAAAACGCGCTTACATACCGAACTATTGGCCGCAATACGAAATGAACGCTCCTGGAAACTTAAACCCGGTTAAATCCAAGTCTGTAGAATTTGAAAAAGATAGTTTGCTCTGCTCAAAGCCCGACTCATTCAAAAACAGTGGGTCAGTGGGTGCATTCTTCAATGTAAACATTTTGCAGCGTCTGTAAAGAGAAAAAACATAATTTCAAAATGTTGTTTAGTTTGAAAAACAGTATATTGATTCATATCTGGATGGTCTGTTTTTGATGCCTTCAGGTGTATCCATAAATGTCATATCTCCAATACCTAGATTAGTAGTGGGGTCAAATATTCCTGTTGATTAATTTTAAATCCCCCATGACGTCAAAGTTATACATGGTGCATGGAGTAAATAATCCATATATGGTGATATGTGACCAGTCTGCAAAATTTCACGATTGTACTCTCAGTCGCTTACTTGAACCTGTATAACACATTCAACAACATAATGATCCGTACACTGGAATTGTTATGTTCAATATTGGGACGCTGTACACCTGTTCGTAAGTATGCAAAGTCTATTCCACATAAATACAACTTATATTGTATAAAAAAGGGCTATATACAAACACAAGACATCTGCTGGCACCCTGGTAAGGATCAGTATTCATCAACAGAAATGTTTGAAAAATTGAAAGCTTCTATGGCCTGTTTTATAAGTTGAAAGTGTTCTAGCAGTCAGTGCATTGTCACATAAAGAATTCACAGTCTGTTGTTATTCACTTAGTTGGGCTTTGGTTAGAATAAGTAAGTAAGGGTGAAAAGATCAGGAATCCATACATCCAAAGATACCAATGGTAAAGTGACAAACTCACATTTAGACACCACAAACGAGAGCAAAGAGAGCTCAGCATTTTCCCAGCAGATGACCACAAGGCATATATAAACAGACACGCACAAAGGCATAGCAAACACAAGACAGAAAATTATAAAAGTTCCACAAAAGAAGTACCGCCTTGGAACGGTCAGTAAAATATTTTACGGAGGGCTTTAACCGGTTAAACGGTGCATCAACGTCACCCATATGTTGGTGTGCATGAAAGACCCATAACTTATCAATGCATCATCTCCTAAAACACATAAATCAAGATATAAAAAGATGATAAAGCAAAGATAAGAACTCAGAAGTTAAAAAACTGAATACCTGAGCAAAAGAAATCCAACATGTAAACCCTGGTGGACCTGGCAAACTGCCAAAGCATCAGGCCCCTACCATCTCATCAATTGACAAGTCTTTAAGGGCAAAAATAGAGAAACACACCCTTTTTCGTAGGGCTTTGGTTAGAATAAGGCCAAAATAGAGGAAAACATCCCTTTTGGTAGGGCTTTGGTAAGAATGAGGGCAATAACATTGAAAAACACCATTTTGGTAGGTATTGGTTAGAATAATGGCAAAAATAGAGTAAAACACTTTTTGTGGTAGAGCTTTGGATAGAATAAGGGCAAGATATAGAAAAAAATGCCCTTTTTGGTAGGGCTTTGATTAGATTAAAGCAAAAATGGAGAATTACACGCTTTTTGGTAGGGCTTTGGTAAGAATATGGCAAAACATAGAAAAAACGCCTTTTTGGTAGGGCTTTGGTTTGAATAAGGGCAAAAATAGAGAGAAAAAACGTTTGTGGTAGAGCTTTGGTTAGAATAAGGGCAAAAATAGAGAAAAAACCTTTGTGCGAATGCTTTGGTAGGAATAAGAGCGAAAATAGAGAAAAACCCTTTTGTGGCTGGACTGGTTAGAATAAGCACAAAAAATAGAGTAAAATATCCTTTTAGGCAAGGCTTTGGTTAGAATAATGGCATAAATAGAGCAAAACACTATTTGTGGCACGACATTGGTTAGATTAAGGGCAAAAATAGAGAAGAACACCCTTTTTGGTAGAGCTTGGTTTGAATAAGGGCAAAAAAACACTTTTCGAAGGGCTTTGGTAAGAATAAGGGCAAAATAGAGAAAACGCCCTTTTTGGTAGGGTTTTGGTTAGAATAAGGGCAAAAATAGAGAAAAACTTTGGTTAGAATAAGGGCAAAAATTGAGGGTAAAAAACGCCTTTTGGTCGAACTTTGGTAAGAGTAAGGGCAATAATATAGAAAAAACACTTTTTGTGATAGGGCTTTGTTTAGAATAAGGGCAAAAATAGAGAAAAACACCCTTTTTGGTAGGTCTTTGGTTAGAATAAGCTCAAAAATATATAAAACACCCTTTTTTGGTAGGGCTTTGATTAGAATAACGGCAAAAGTAGAGAAAAACGCCCTTTTTGGTAGAACTTTGGTTAGAAAAAGGGCATTTTAATAGTAAAACACCCTTTTGGTAGGGCTTTGGAAAAAATAAGGGTAAAAGATAGAGAAAATCTTTGGTTATAATAAGGGCAAAATTAGAGAAAAACAGCCATTTTGGTTGAACTTTGGTTAGAATAAGGGCAATTATATAGAAAAACACCCTTTTAGGTAGGGCTTTGGAAAGAATAAGGGTAAAAATAGAGAAAACACTCTTTTTGGCAGGGCATTGGTTATGGTTAGAGCAAAAAAGAGTAAAACGCCCTTTTTGGTAAAACTTTGGTTAGAATAGGGCAAAATAGTGGAAAAAACCCCTTTTTCGTAAGGGTTTGGTTAGAATGAGATCAAAAATAGAGAAAAGCACCCTTTTTGGTAGCGCTTTGGTTGGAATTAGGGCAAAAATAGAGAAAAACACCCTTTTCGGTAGGGCTTTGGTTAGAATAGGGCAATAATATAGATAAACACCCTTTTTGGTAGGGCTTGGTTAGAATAAGTCAAAAACAGAGAAAAATACATTTTCTGGTAGGGCTTTGGTTAGAATAAAGGCAAAATAGAAAGAACAAAAAAAACCTTTTTGGTAGGGCTTTGATTAGAAAAGGTCAAAAATGCAGAAAAACACGGTTGGAATAAGGGCAAAAAAAGAGTGAAACGCCGTTTTAAATAGAACTTTGGTTAAAATAAGGGCAAAAAATAGAGAAAAACACTCTTTTTTGTAGGGCTTTGGTTAGAATAAGGGCAAAAATAGAGAGAAAAAAAAAACGTTTGCGGTAGAGCTTTGGTTAGAATAAGGGCAAAATAGAGAAAAAAAATTGTGGCAATGCTTTGGTAGGAATAAGAGCGAAAATAGAGAAACACCCTTTTGTGGCTGGACTTTGGTTAGAATAATTGCAAAAAAATAAAGTAAAATACCCTTTTAGGCAAGGCTTTGGTTAGAATAATGGCATAAATAGAGCAAAATACCACTTGTGGCACGGCATTGGTTAAATTAAGGGCAAAAAATAGAGAAAAACACCCTTTTTGGTTAGGCTTTGGTTAGAATAAGGGCAAAAAAACACTTTTCGGAGGGCTTTGGTTAGAATAAGGACAAAAAAGAGAAAAACGCCCTTTTTGGTAGGGCTTTGGAAAAAATAAGGGTAAAAATAGAGAAAAACTTTGGTCAGAATAAGGGCAAAAATAGAGTAAACAGCCATTTTGGTAGAACTTTGGTTAGAATGAGGGCAATTATATACAAAAACACCCTTTTAGGTAGGGCTTTGGAAAGAATAAGGGTGAAAATAGAGAAAACACTCTTTTTGGCAGGGCTTTGGTTAGGGTTAGAGCAAAAAAGAGTAAAACGCCCTTTTTGGTAAAACTTTGGTTAGAATAAGGCAAAATAGTGGAAAAATCCCTTTTTCGTAAGGGTTTGGTTAGAATGAGGTTAAAAATAGAGAAAAACACCCTTTTTGGTAGGGCTTTGGTTGGAATAAGGGCAAAAATAGAGAAAAACACCCTTTTTGGTAGGGCTTTGGTTAGAATAGGGCAATAATATAGATAAACACACTTTTTGGTAGGGCGTGGTTAGAATAAGTCAAAAATAGAGAAAAATACATTTTCTGGTAGGGCTTTGGTTAGAATAAAGGCAAAATAGAAAGAACAAAAACACCCTTTTTGGTAGGGCTTTGATTAGAATAGGTCAAAAATGCAGAAAAACACGGTTGGAATAAGGGCAAAAAAAGAGTGGAACGCCGTTTTAAATAGAACTTTGGTTAAAATAAGGGCAAAAATAGAGAAAAACACTCTTTTTTGTAGGGCTTTGGTTAGAATAAGATCAAAAATAGAGAAAACGCTTTTTGGCTGGGCTTTGGTTAGAATACGGCCAAATATAGAGTAAACATTCTTTATGGCAGGGCTTTGGTTAGAATAAGGGCAAAAAATAGAGTAAAACATCCTTTTTGACAGGGCTTTAGATAGAATAAGGCCAAAAAATAGAGAAAAACACCATTTGTTAAGGGCTTTGGTTAGAATAAGAGCTAAAAGTAAGAAAATCACCATTTTTGGTAAGGCTTTGGTTAGAATTAAAGAAAAAATATAGAAAAACACCTTTTTGGTAGGGCTTTGGTTAGAATATGGTCAAAAATAGAGTAAAACACTCTTTGTGGTGGGGCTTTGGTTAGAATACCGGCAAATGTAGAGAAAAACACCTTTTTTTGGTAGAGCTTTGGTAAGAATAAGGCCAAAATAGATTAAACACACTTTTTCGAAGGCCTTTGGTTTGAAAAAGGGAACAAGAGAATAAACACTCTTTTTTGTAGGGCTTTGGTTAGAATAAGATCAAAAATAGAGAAAACGCTTTTTGGCTGGGCTTTGGTTAGAATACGGCCAAATATAGAGTAAACATTCTTTATGGCAGGGCTTTGGTTAGAATAAGGGCAAAAAATAGAGTAAAACATCCTTTTTGACAGGGCTTTAGATAGAATAAGGCCAAAAAATAGAGAAAAACACCATTTGTTTAAAGTAGAGCTAAAAGTAAGAAAATCACCATTTTTGGTAAGGCTTTGGTTAGAATTAAAGAAAAAATATAGAAAAACACCTTTTTGGTAGGGCTTTGGTTAGAATATGGTCAAAAATAGAGTAAAACACTCTTTGTGGTGGGGCTTTGGTTAGAATAACGGCAAATATAGAGAAAAACACCTTTTTTGGTTGAGCTTTGGTAAGAATAAGGCCAAAATAGATTAAACACACTTTTTCGAAGGCCTTTGGTTTGAAAAAGGGAACAAATAGAGACGAACACAATTTTTGGTATGGCTTTGGATAGAATAAGGGCAAAAATTAAGAAAACACCTTTTTGGTAGGGCTTTGGTTAGAACAAGGGCAAAAATAGTGAAATATGTTCTTAAAAGGGTATCCTTTGGAAGCAAAGACTGCACCAAAGAACTGAAACTAGAGTGTGCATATTTCCTGGCAATAATATAGAAAACACCCTTTTGGTAGGGCTTTGGAAAGAATAAGGGCAAAAATAGAGAAAACACCCTTTTGGGCAGGGCTTTGGTTAGGGTTAGATCAAAAATGGAGTAAACACCCTTTTTGGTAAAACTTTGAGTAGGATAGGACAAAATAGTTAAAAACACCCTTTTTGGTAAGGCTTTGGTTAGGATAAGGGCAAAAATAGAGAAAAACACCTTTTCTAGTAGAGCTTTTGTAAGAATAAGGCAATAATAGAGTGTAACGCTCTTTGCGGTAGAGCTTTGGTTAGAGTAAAGGCAAAATAGAGAGAAAACACCTTATTTGTGGGGCTTTGATTAGAATAAGGTAAAAATGGAGAAAAACACGCTTTTTGGTAAGTCTTTGGTTAGAATAAGGGCAAAAACAAAGAGAAAAACACCGTTTTGAATAGAGCATTGGTTAGAACTAGGGCTAAAATAGAGAAAAACACCCTTTGTGGCAAGGCTTTGGTTAGAATGAGGGCAAAAATAGGGCAAAAGCATTTTTGGCTGGGCTTTGGTTAGAATAATGTCAAAAAATAGAGTTTACATTCTTTGTGGCAAGGCTTTGTTTAAAATAAGGACAATAAGGGTAAAAACAGAGAAAAACATCCTTTATGGTAGGGCGTTGGTTAGAATAAGGGGAAAAATATAGAAAAAGCATCCTTTTTGGTAGGGTTTTGGTTAGAATAAGTAAGTAAGGGTGCAAAGATCAGGACTCTATACAATCAAGTACCCAGGATACCAATGGGAAAGTGACAAACCCACATTTAGACACCACAAACGGTTTCCATGAAAGACCCCTAAGTTATCAATGCATCATCTCCTAAAACACATAAAACAACATATAAAAAGGAGATAAAGCAAAGATAAGAGTTCAACAGTAAAAAACTGAATAGCGTAGCAAAAGAAATCACACAGGTAAACCCCGGTGGACCCGGCAAACAGCCAAAGCATCAGGCCGCTACCATCTCATCAATGGATAAGTCTTTAAGGGCAAAAATAGAGAGACACACCCTTTTTAGTAGGACTTTGGTTAGAATAAGGGCAAAATAGAGGAAAACACCCTTTTTGGTAGGTCTTTGGTTAGAATATGGGCAACAATATTGAAAACACCCTTTTTGGTAGGTATTGGTAAGAATACGGTCAAAAATAAAGAAAAACACCTTTTTTGGTAGGGCTTAGGTTAGAATAATTGCAAAAAATAGAGAAAAACACTCTTCTAGGTAGAGCTTTGAATAGAATAAGGGCAAAATAGAGAAAAAATGCCCTTTTTGGAAGGGCTTTGATTAGAATAAGGCAAACATGGAGAATGACACGCTTTTTGGTAGGACTTTGGTAAGAATATGGGCAAACATAGAGAAAACACCTTTTTGGTAGGACTTTGGTTAGAATGAGGGCAAAAATAGAGAGAAAAAAACAACCTTTTTGCAAATGCTCTGGTAGAAATAAGAGCGAAAATAGAAAAAACCCTTTTTTGGCTGGACTTGGTCAGAATAAGGGCAAAAAAATAGAGTAAAATACCCTTTGTGGCAAGGCTTTTGTGAGAATAAGGGCATGAATAGAGCAAAACACCCTTTGTGGCACGGCATTGGTTAGAATGAGGGCAAAAAGTAGAGAAAAATCACCCTTTTTGGTAGTGCTTTGTTTAGAATATGAGTAAAAATATAGAAATAACACCAGTTTTTGGAAGGACTTTGGTTAGAATAAGTGCAAAAAATAGAATTAAACACTCTTTATGGCAGGGCTTTGTTTGTCACTGTCATTATGTCACAGCCACAGAGAAAATGAACCAAATTATTGTTGATCTACACCTTTTTTGGTAGGGCTTAGGTTAGAATAATGGCAAAAATAGAGTTAAACACTTTTTGTGGTGGAGCTTTGGATAGAATAAGGGCAAGATAGTGAAAAAATGCCCTTTTGGTAGGGATATGATTAGAATAAAGCAAAAATGGAGAATTACACGCTTTTTGGTAGGGCTTTGGTAAGAATATGGCCAAACATAGAAAAAACACCTTTTTGGTAGGGCTTTGGTTTGAATAAGGGCAAAAATAATGAAAAACACCCCATCCCTTTTGGTAGGGCTTTTGTTAGATTAAGAGGTAAAAAAATATAAAAACAAACACTCTATTTGATGGGGCTTTGGGTAGTATAAAAGCAAAAATAGAAAAAAACGCCTTTTTGGTAGGGCTTTGGTTAGAATAAGGGCAAAAATAGAGAAAACACCCTTTAAGGTAGGATTTTGGCTAGAATAAGGCAAAAATAGAGAAAACACCTTTTATGGTAGGGTTTCGGTTAGAATAAGGGCATAAATAAATACAGTAAAACACTCTTTGTTGTTAGAATAAGGGCAAAAATAGAAAAAACGCCCTTTGTGGCAGGGCTTTGGTTAGGGTTAGAGCAATAATAGAGAAAAACACCCTTTTTGATAGAGCTTTGGTTCGAATAAGGACAAAAAACGCCCTTTTTTTGGTAGGGCTTTGGTAAGTTTATTTGACCTACATGTAATTACTCGAGTAGAATAAAGGCTAAAAAAGAGTAAAACACACTTTTTAGTAAGGCTTTGGTCAGTTTATTTGACCTCAGTTTATTTGGGCCTCAATGAAGATTATTATGCTGCTAAATGTTAATGCTCTTTAAATAGAAACTTACTTCCTAAGATACTTATTTACATACGGTTTGGACAAGCTCCAGGAGGAAGATGTTTGAAAATTCACTTTTGTTATCACTCATAACTTTGGCAAATAAGAACCAGCTCAGTGTGATAAATACTAGCTTTGATTTTGACCTCCATGTCAGAATCTGATATGCTCAGCAGGTCCAGTCTGGAGTGAGTTGGCCATCGCCTGCAAAATCAAACTAGTATTCGGAGGCAAAGTTTTTTGCAGTCCCCAATCGAATCTGCAGTGCAGTTGCTTATTCTTCATGAGCGCATACCTTGACAGACTTTAGTAGAACGAGAGACGGTAGTGCCACTGGCGGTGGCTAGCGTGGACCAATGGCGATGGCACCTGAGCAAGGTACCGTTGGTGGTGGCCGCATGTGCTGCATGGCGTGGTGCGGAGCAGAAGAAATCAGTTCAGGTTGTAAATGCAATGCCATGTAAGTACAGATGGGCAGCAGGCAGAACAAGGGACTATGAGTACATAAAAGTGACTTGTGGAATTAAAATTTCTGGTAGAAATGGAGCTATTTCCACCAAATCAATCAGGTGGGAAGGAAATGTTTGGTTCACAACTAAGGAATGATAGTATGTTAAGTTAGAGGCATAAATGTTAGTTGAGCAACCCTCAATGTTCTGAGATACAGTGTATGATTATTAACAACACCCTGTCATGATCAAAGCTGCCAGTCTCACAGTCATTATGTCACAGCCACAGAGTTCAAAGCAATAGCATGTAATGAAATATTAGCCTGGAAATGAACGCTCCTGGAAACTTAAACCCGGTTAAATCCAAGTCTGTAGAATTTGTTTGAAATGAGAAAGATAGTTTGCTCTGCTCAAAGCACTGCCCGACTCATTCAAAAATAGTGGGTCAGTAGATGCACTCTTCAATTTAAACATTTTTTAAAGAGAAAAAACATAATTTCAAAATGTTGTTTAATTTGAACAACAGTATATTGATTCATATCTGGATGGTCTGTTTTTGATGCCTTCAGGTGTATCAATAAATGTCATATCTCCAACACATAGATTAGTAGTGGGGTCAAATATTCCTGTTGATTAATTTTAAATCCCCCATGACGTCAAAGTTATACATGGTGCATGGAGTAAATAATCCATATATGGTGATATGTGACCACTCCGCCAAATTTCACGATTGTACTCTCAGTCGCTTACTTGAAACTGTATATCACATTCAACAACATAATAATCCGCACACTGGAATTGTCAAGTTGAAAGTGTTCTAGCAGTCAGTGCATTGTCACATAAAAAATTCACAGTCTGTTGTTATTCACTGAGTAGGGCTTTAGTTAGAATAAGTAAGTAAGGGTGCAAAGTTCAGGAATCCATACATCCCAGGAAACTCACATTTAGACACCACAAACGAGAGCAAAGAGAGCTCAGCATTTTCCCAGCAGATGACCACAAGGCACATATAAACAGACACGCACAAAGGCATAGCAAACACAAGACAGAAAATTATAAAAGTTCCACAAAAGAAGTACCGCCTTGGAACGGTCAGTAAAATATTTAACGGAGGGCTTAATCCGGTTAAACGGTGCATCAACGTCACCCTTAGTTCAGATGTGGATCAAGACATATAAATGTTGGTGTGCATGAAAGACCCCTAACTTATCAATGCATCATCTCCTAAAACACATAAATCCAGATATAAAAAGATGGTAAAGCAAAGATAAGAACTCAACAGTTAAAAAACTGAATACCTGAGCAAAAGAAATCCAACATGTAAACCCCGGTGGACCTGGCAAACTGCCAAAGCATTAGGCCCCTACCATCTCATCAATTGACAAGTCTTTAAGGGCGAAAATAGAAAAACACAACCTTTTGGGTAGGGCTTTGGTTAGAATAAGGCCAAAATAGAGGAAAACAACCTTTTGGTAGGGCTTTGGTAAGAATAAGGGCAATAATATTGAAAAACACCATTTTTGGTAGGTATTAGTTAGAATAAGGTCAAAAAATAAAGAAAAACACCTTTTTTGGTAGGGCTTAGGTTAGAATAATGGCAAAAATAGAGTAAAACACTTTTTGTGGTGGAGCTTTGGATAGAATAAGAGCAAGATAGTGAAAAAATGCCCTTTTGGTAGGGCTTTGATTAGAATAAAGCAAAAATGGAGAATTACACGCTTTTTGGTAGGGCTTTGGTAAGAATATGGCCAAACATAGAAAAAACACCTTTTTGGTAGGGCTTTGGTTTGAATAAGGGCAAAAATAGAGAGAAAAAAACGTTTGCGGTAGAGCTTTGGTAAGAATAAGGGCACAAATAGAGAAAAAACCTTTGTGGCAATGCTTTGGTCGGAATAAGAGCGAAAATAGAGAAAAACCCTTTTGTGGCTGGACTTTCGTTAGAATAAGCACAAAAATAGAGTAAAATAACCTTTTAGGCAAGGCTTTGGTTAGAATAATGGCACAAATAGAGCCTTTGTGGCACGGCATTGGTTAGATTAAGGGCAAAAAATAGAGAAAAAACACCCTTTTTGGTAGGGCTTTGGTTAGTTTAAGGGCAAAAAATAGAAAAAAAACACCCTTTTTGGTAGGGCTTTGGTTAGAATAAGGGCAAAAAACACTTTTCGAAGGGCTTTGGTTAGAATAAGGGCAAAATAGAGAAAAACGCCCTTTTTGGTAGGGCTTTGGTTAGAATAAGGGCAAAAATAGAGAAAAACTTTGGTTAGAATAAGGGCAAAAATTGAGATTAAAACGCTTTTTGGTAGAACTTTGGTAAATGTAAGGGCAATAATATAGAAAAAAAACACTTTTTGTGTTAGGGCTTTGTTTAGAATAAGGGCAAAAATAGAGAAAAACACCGTTTTTGGTAGGGCTTTGGTTAGAATAAGCTCAAAAATATATAAAACACACTTTTTTGGTAGGGCTTTGATTAGAATAACGGCAAAAGTAGAGAAAAACGGTAGAACTTTGGGCTTTGATTAGAATAGGTCAAAAATGCAGAAGAACACGGTTGGAATAAGGCTCCAAAAAAAAGAGTGAAACACCGTTTTAAATAGAGTAAAACACTCTTCTTGGTAGAGCTTTGGATAGAATAAGGGCAAAATAGAGAAAAAACGCCCTTTTTGGTAGGGCTTTGATTAGAATAAGACAAAAATGGAGAATGACACGCTTTTTGGTATGACTTTGGTAAGAATATGGGCAAACATAGAGAAAACACCTTTTTGGCAGGGTTTTGGTTAGAATAAGGGCAAAAATAGAGAGAAAAATTAATGTTTGCGGTAGAGCTTTGTTTAGAATAAGGGCAAAAATAGAGAAAAAACCTTTTTGCAAATGCTCTGGTAGAAATAAGAGCGAAAATAGAGAAAAACCCTTTTTTGGCTGGACTTTGGTCAGAATAAGGGCAAAAAATAGAGTAAAATGCCCTTTGTGGCAAGGCTTTGGTGAGAATAAGGGCATAAATAGAGCAAAACACCCTTTGTGGCACGGCATTGGTTAGAATAAGGGCAAAAAATAGAGAAAAATCACCCTTTTTGGTAGGGCTTTGGTTAGAATAAGAGTAAAAATATAGAAAAACACCAGTTTTTGGAAAGGACTTTGGTTAGAATAAGTGCAAAAATAGAGTAAAACACTCTTTCTGGCAGGGCTGTGTTTAGAATTAAGTAAAAAAATAAAAAAAAACATTCTTTTTGGTAGGACTTTGTTAGAGTAAGGGCAAAAAATATAGAAAACAGCCTTTTTGACAGTGCTTTCGTTAGAATAAGGGCAAAAAATAGAGAAAAACACCCATTGTGGCAGGGCTTTGGTAAGAAAACTGCAAAAATATAGAAAAACACCATTTGTGGCAAGGTGTTGGTTAGAATAAGGGCAAAAATAATGAAAAACACACCATCCCTTTTGGTAGGGCTTTTGTTAGATTAAGAGGTTAAAAAAGATAAAAAAAAACCCCACTCTTTTGGTGGAGCTTTGGGTAGTATAAAAGCAAAAATAGAGAAAAACGCCTTTTTGGTAGGGCTTTGGTTAGAATAAGGGCAAAAATAGAGAAAACACCCTTTTTGGTAGTGCTTTGGTTAGAATAAGGCCAAAAATAGAGAGAAACACCCTTTAAGGTAGGACTTTGGCTAGAATAAGGCAAAAGTAGAGAAAACACCTTTTTTGGTAGGGTTTCGGTTAGAATAAGGGCAAAAATAAATACAGTAAAACACTCTTTGTTGTTAGAATAAGGGCTAAAATAGAGAAAAACGCCCTTTGTGGCAGGGCTTTGGTTAGGGTTAGAGCAATAATAGAGAAAAACACCCCTTTTTGATAGAGCTTTGGTTCGAATAAGGACAAAAATAGACAAACGCCCTTTTTGGTAGGGCTTTGGTAAGTTTATTCGACCTACATGTAATAAAGGCAAAAAAGGGTAAAACACACTTTTTGGTAGGGCTTTGTCCAGTTTATTTGACCTCAGTTTATTTGGGCCTCAAGGAAGATTATAAGGCTGCTAAATGTTAACCCTCTTTAAATAGAAACTTACTTCCTAAGATACTTATTTACATACGGTTTGGACAAGCTCCATGAGGAAAATGTTTGAAAATTCACTTTTGTTATCACTCATAACTTTGGCAAATAAGAACCAGCTCAGTGTGATAAATACTAGCTTTGATTTTGACCTCCATGTCAGAATCTGATATGCTCAGCAGGTCCAGTCTGGTGTGAGTTGGCCATCGCCTGCAAAATCAAACTAGTATTCGGAGGCAAAGTTTTTTGCAGTCCCCAATCGAATCTGCAGTGCAGTTGCTTATTCTTCATGAGCGCATACCTTGACAGACTGTAGTAGAACGAGAGACGGTAGTGCCATTGGCGGTGGTTAGCGTGGACCAATGGCGATGGCACCTATGCAAGGTACCGTTGGTGGTGGCCGCATGTGCTGCATGGCGTGGTGCGGAGCAGAAGCATGTAAGTACAGATGGGCAGCAGGCAGAACAGGGACTATGAGTACATAAAAGTGACTTGTGGAATTAAAATTTCTGGTAGAAATGGAGCTATTACCCCCAAATCAATCAGGTGGGAAGGAAATTTTTGGTTCACAACTAAGGAATGATAGTATGTTAAGTTAGAGGCATAAATGTTAATTGAGCAACCCTCAATGTTCTGAGATACAGTGTATCATTATTAACAGCACCCTGTCATGATCAAAGCTGTCAGTCTCAGAGTCATTATGTCACAGCCACAGAGCATTAACATGTAATGAAAATGAACCAAATTATTGTTGATCTGCATTGTTTGTTTGATATAAATACGAATGCAGTTTGTTAAACGAAATGTCACAGAAAAATAGAATGAATTTATTGGCTCTATCAA
Organism: Loripinus fragilis; assembly: GCA_964019695.1. Classification (NCBI taxonomy): domain Eukaryota; kingdom Metazoa; phylum Mollusca; class Bivalvia; order Lucinida; family Lucinidae; genus Loripinus; species Loripinus fragilis. Next base: position 28,975,543 of record OZ026522.1, read on the forward strand.
TATCAGAAACCCTGTCTTGGGATAATTATACCAAAGTGAGACTCAACCCAGTCTGCTCAGCTTTAGTAACTTGCTAAAACATTGGCCTGTTTGATACGATACTTTGCAATAGGCGTTTAACAATGGCGCTGAAAAGACTGCACAGATAAGCAGGCTGCTCTGCCACTTGTTATTTGCAAACCCGCGAAGACAGGGTTTCCCACGCCTTGGCCCAGAATTTACCAATGTATCAATTTAGGAAAGTACAGGAGATTCAACTTTACCAAGGGAAAACCTGTCTTTGGAAAATTCTACCAAAATCAAACTCAAACCAGTATATAGCTCAGCTATAGTAACTTGCTAGAACATTGAAAGTTCCCTTGTGGCTGGTTAGAATCGATACTTCCAATAAGCGTTTAACATTGATGCTGAGCAGACTGCAGGTTGTTATGCCCCTTGTAATTTGCAAACCCGTGAAGACAGGTTTCCTTACGCCTTGGCCCACATTTGCCAATGGATCAATTTAGGTAAGTATATGAGATTAAACAACATTCGCATTAAAGACCCAATCCCCACTCTGAGACAGATGAGCAGGAATGGCTCTGTAACTATGAGTATTGCCATGTGAGTGATTATCGGAGTCGAAATGTTGCATTTAACTAACAGTCATACATTTCTATTAAAGCAGTTGTTCTTGGCTACTCAATGTACTGCTGTGCGAGTGTTTTGCGCATTAAGAACACTTGTTCTGGTGTATTGATATAAGTTCTATAAAATAAGTAGCCTATCAAAAGATTGTTTTATCAAATGATCTCAAAACGCGCATACATACCGAACTTTTGGCCGCAATACGAAATGAACGCTCCTGGAAACTTAAACCCGGTTAAATCCAAGTCTGTAGAATTTGTTTGATACGAAAAAGATAGTTTGCTTTGCTCGAAGCACTGCCCGACTCATTCAAAAATAGTGGGTCAGTAGGTGCATTCTTCAATGTGAACATTTTGTAGCGTCTGTAAAGAGAAAAAACATAATTTCAAAATGTTGTTTAATTTGAACAACAGTATATTGATTTCATATCTGGATGGTCTGTTTTTGATGCCTTCAGGTGTATCCATAAATGTCATATCTCCAATACATAGATTAGTAGTGGGGTCAAATATTCCTGTTGATTAATTTTAAATCCCCCATGACGTCAAAGTAATACATGGTGCATGGAGTAAACAATCCATATATGGTGATATGTGACCAGTCTGCCAAATTTCACGATTGTACTCTCAGTCGCTTACTTGAACCTGTATAACACATTCAACAACATAATAATCCGTTCACTGGAATTGTCATGTTCAATATTGGGACGCTGTACACCTGCTCGTAAGTATGCAAAGTGTATTCCACATAAATACAATTTATATTGTATAACAAAGGGCTATCTACCAACACAAAACATCTGCTGACACCCTGGTAAGGATCAGTATTCATCAACAGAAATGTTTGAAAAATTGAAAGCTTCTATGGCCTGTTTTATAAGTTGAAAGTGTTCTAGCAGTCAGTGCATTGTCACATAAAGAATTCATAGTCTGTTGTTATTCACTTAGTTCTATAATATTCTCTCTGGAGATTGGCATGGTTGAGGATAAGCATCTGTGTATGGTGTTTCCATACAAACTTCTGAAACAATAATCATCTGAATATTAGATCAGGTCGATAGTCAATCATTTTTGGGAGCTATAAAATGCTATTAGTAATTTTGGTTCAAGCAGAAAAGCCAGACTTGCTTATCTGAAAAGCTGGCCATGTCCCCAGTGCTAAACCAAAATTCAGCGGCAAATATTCCTATGCAGCCGTATGGTTTGCTCAATGTGTAGTCAACACTTTGCTATATTGTGAAATTAAATAAGTTTTTCTGACCTTTTCATAAATCAGCATGGTTTCATAGATGCACAGATAGATAATAATAGATCCAAAACTGTGAATAAGTCTGTACAGCATGCATATCATAGAATGCAGTTACGAACAGGTAAGAGTAAATAAACAACACAAAAACTGGTAATGACAGTAATTTTTATCAGTCTGTAAACAAGTCAAGTGAAACTTAGTTAGTATACCAAAACAATCTTAGCATTAAGAAAATATATTTCATCACGGGTGTATAGATTGTTGCAGTACCATATCTTGGTTATTAGGGATCTTAGATGCAAAGATGACTGTTCATAAAGGTTGTATAGCGTGTCTTTATGCATAAAGATCGTGTTTTGCCTTATTCTAACCAAAGCCCTGGTAAGTAGAACATAATCTGAGATGTCTCAGATAAAACTGTTCTAACTAAGCACAATTTTAATATTCCATGCCAATATCAAATTGTTCATCATTAAGACTGTATGGAATGCCTTTGGTCTCCGTACATAATTTTGAAGAAGATTGTTGGCTCTAATAATTTTTCAGCGCAGTTCATTAAAATAATTTCCCATTATAAAAAATGGCTATAACATTATTGTATTGCAACAGACTGCATGCTTGGTGGTCAACCTAATCACTTTGCTTTCCTCTTAAATTGCACGCCGGTGGGTCGTTATTATGGTTCCGACTTAAAGACTTATCAATAGATGAGATGGTAGGGGCCTGATGCTTTGGCTGTTTGGCAGGCCCTCCGGGGTTTACCTGTTGGATTTTTTTTGCTCCGGTATTCAGTTTTATTTACTGTTGAGTCCTTATCTTTGCTTTATCTCGTTGTTATATCTTGATTTATATGTTTTAGGAGATGATGCATTGATTAGTTAGGGGTCTATCATGCAAACGAAATATCTATATGTCTTGATCCACATCTGAATTAAGGGTGAGGCTGGCGCCGTTAAACCGGTTTAAGCCCTCCAGTAAAATATTTTACTGACCGTTCCAAGGCGGTACTTCTTTTGTGGATCTTTTGTGGATATTTTATGTTTTTGTTCTGCCTTGTGTTTGCTATGTCTTTGTGCGCGTCTGTTTATATGTGCTTTGTGGTAACCTGCTGGGAAAGGGCCGACCTCTTGGCTCTCGTTTATGGTGTCTAACTGTGAGTTTTTCGCTTTCCCATTGGCATCCTGGGTCAGGGGTGGTACTTGATTGTATCGATTCCTGATCTTTGCACCCTTACTTACTTTTGAAGATAATAGCAGTGTACCAAGAACTAATCCATTGAGTCCAGGGTTAAAATTATTGAGCGCATCAGTGTCTTTAACACAAGCCTGTAAACAGCGTGAAAAATCTCAGCTAAGGAAATAGTTTATTTTGATCCTATTTAGTAGCTTAAAACAGTAAGATCTCAACAACTTGGTATCACAAGATTATAATGTTGCTAAATGTTAAAGCTCTTTAAATAGAAACTTTCTTACTAAGATACTTTCTTACATACGATTTGGACAAGCTCCAGAAGGAAGATCATTGAAAATTCACTCTAGTTATTACACATAACTTTGGCAAATAAGAACCAGCTCAGTGTTAAATACTAGCTTTTATTTTGACCTCCATGTCAGAATCAGCAGAGTTCCAATCTGGAGTGAGTTGGCCATCGCCTGCAAAATGAAGCTAGTATAAGGAGGCAAAGTCCCAAATCGAATCTGCAGTGAAGTGAATGATGTTACTTATCTTATATGAGCACATAGCTTGACAGACTGTAGTAGAACGAGAGACGCAATGCCACTGGCGGTGGCTAGCATGTACCAATGGCGATGGCACCGGACCAAGGTACCGCTGGCGGTTGCCGCATGTGCTGCATGGAGCAAAGGAAAGCAGTTTAGGCTGTCAATACAATGCCATGTAAGGACAGATGAGCAGCAGGCAGAACAGAAACTATGAGTATATTTCTGATAGAAATGGAGCTAATTCCCCCAAATCAATCAGTTGGGAAGGAAATATTTGGTTCACAACTAGGGAATGATAGTATGTTAAGTTAGAGAGATAATTGTTTGTTGACCAACCCTCAATATTCTGAGATGCAGTGTATGATTATTAACAACACCCTGTCATGATCAAAGCTGCATGTCTCACAGCCACAGAGTTCAAAGCAATAGCATGTAATGAAATATTAGCCTGGAAAAGAACCCAATTATTGTTGATCTGCATTGCTTGTTTGATTTAAATAACAATGCATTACACTTGTCAAGCATAACCTAGTATGTAAAATGAAATGTCACAGTACATATCCTCTGCCAATGTCAAATTTGTAAGCCACAGAAAAATAGCTTTGTAGTTGGTGGCGTCAATGAATTGTCTCTATCACGAGAAACCCTGTCTTGGGATAATTCTACCAAAGTGAGACTCAAACAAAACTCCAGCTGTTAAGTTTTTAGACTTAATTTTCTGCAATAACTGTTTTATCTTCAATTTTAGCAAAATGTGTTCGCGATGAAAGTTGTAGAGGATAGTTTCCGCCAACTTCTCCAAAAGGTCTTGTGCTTGTGGCACAAACTGTTTTTTGTGTGTATAGATGAAGATTTTGCAATAAATTGATTTCGTCCTAAATTTCTAAGTATTTTAATGACAGGCATAATTCGAAAGGGGTAGTTTCAAAAAATATCAGGAAGCGGTGCATATCCCGTTCTTCACTAAGGCTGTGCATAACATAAAACTGCCTCTAACATACTCAGAATTTACCGTGCATATGCAGGATCAACTTAAAGCAGGCTCATTTGTAGGAACAAATGCTAGGTTATCGCATGACGTGCAATTTTCCTCATATGCACGTGCTATGAAATGAACAGTTTTGAGATGACCCTACTAGCTTAACGCACGAGCGATTCAGGCGCGATTTCTATTATATTCGAACTAGCCATCCATCGCTTTAGTAATTGAATTAGGGCGGTGCAATGTAACTTTTTGACTGACATCCTAGACTTGGTTTATTTGCGCTTTGCTTAAAATGTTCAAAGTGTGCATCTAAGCACAGAGGAACCTGCAGCATTTAGGATGTTGGAACCATTTGGAGAAGTTGGCGGAGATGTTCCTGAATACTTTTCATCGCGAACACATTTTGCTAAAATTGAAGATAAAAAGTTATTGTAAAAAATTAAGTCTATAAACTTAACAGCTGGAGTTTAGTCTACTTAGCTTTAATAACTTGGTAGGACGTTGAGTTCCAGTGAGGCCGGTTAGCTACGATGAATTTAAATAAGCGTTCAACAATGGTGCTGATCAGACTGCACAGATGAGCAGGCTGCTCTGCCCCTTTTTATATGCAAATCCGCGACAACAGGTTTTCCCACGCCTTGACCCACAATTCAATTTAGGAAAGTACAGGAGATTGAGCAACTTCACCAAGAGAAAACCGGTCTTTTGGATAATTCTACCTATCTATTCTGGATATAATTTCTATCAGACGCCCATCTCGAGAGTTTTTTTTTATCAAATGATGTTCCAAACGCGTGTACATACCGAACTACTGGCCGCGATACGAAATGAGCGCTCTTGGAAAAACTAACCAAACGGATGTAGATTTTATTTTCTTGTCCTTTGGGATCATGGGTTTCATTGTGGAACTTTGAAACTATTAGAGGGTCACTGATATAGCCTAAATGGCAGAAACTAGCTAGACTGGCCCAGGAAATATGTACACTCTAGTTTCAGTTCTTTGGTGCAGTCTTTGCTTCCAAAGGATACCCTTTTAAGAACATATTTGGTTAAGTCAAATCCAAGTCCGTAGAATTTGTTTGAAATGAAAAAGATAGTTCGCTCTGCTCAGAGCACTGCCCGACTCATTCAAAAACAGTGGGTCAGTAGGTGCATTATTCAATGTAAACATTTTGCAACGTCTATAAAGTAAAAGGACATAATTTCAAAATGTTTAATTTGAACAACAGTAAATTGATTCCATATCTATATGGTCTGTATTTGATGCCTTCAGATGTATCCATAAATGTCATATCTCCAATACACAGGATAGTAGTGGGGTCAAATATTCCTGTTGATTAGATGCTTTGTCAAACGGGTGCTACATGGTGCATTGTAGCACCCGTTAGTGTAAACGCTCCCGTTAGTGTAAACGTTTATAATAACGGGAGATATCGCTCCCGTTACTGTAAACAGGACCATGTTTACACTTAGCGGCGATAATGCAGACCCCAAAACAGTATCAACCGTAAGTGCCAACATTATGAAAAAAAAAATAAGATTGACAATTTTTCGCAGACATATGAACCAACTTTTTGACATTAACTTCTGGATTAAGACCAGTTTATCCTACTTAAGTAAGTTCCAGTGATTTTGCCTTATATCTTGACAACTGTTTGAACCATAAATAGTAAGTAAGTGTTTTATTATATTGACATATTGTGCATATCCAATATTGTAAAACAGCATATGATAACAAAAGTGCAACCAACAAGACACCACATACAAATAAATGTAATCGAATATCAGGGATTTGCATTTCCGTAATTTTTAGTAAATCTACAAATACATATTTGGTTCACGCCACTTCCAAGCAATGCTCATAGGGGAATCGGGCAGTTGTACTGCAAATGTGAAATCAGAGAACAAAACAATGTAGGCCCATGTAAGAGGTGATTAAAGGTAGCGTCGCATCGGAGTCTGTCCTGCTTACTTACATTAAGGCCGCTGTCTTTATCTACCTAAGTACTACCGAACCATATTTAACTCTTAAAAGGCCACCCAAATAACCAATCCAAATATGTCTGTCGAATATCGGCTAAATACATGTAAGTATAGAGGCAAACAGTGTGAACCCGGGTCAGGCTGTTCCTAGATGAGCAGTCTGATCTGGATCTACACCGTTTGTCGAAAGAGGCCTAAATATTTTTGCAGATGACAAATACATAGTTTTTTTTTTGTTATATGCGCTTTATCGGCTTAATATTAAATGTGAGTTTATTGTTTATATGGTTAGGATTTCTCATGAAATGCACGTACGTTTGGAACAACCAACCTAACTCTCTAGCAAATAGATAAATATGTTCTTAAAAGGGTATACCTTGGAAGCAAAGACTGCACCAAAGAACTGAAACTAGAGTGTGCATATTTCCTGTTTTCCCTGCTTGAGCATATGGAATAGTGTAATCACGCCCAGATATGAATATTAAAAAAATGTTAACGCCCTTACATTGACCAAAAGGCCCGTATTTTCGAACCAGTTTTTCAAGGCCAAATGCACGCTTTGCATGTTCCATGAGTGTCCAATGGTTCTCCACCTAGCTCGTCTGTCTCGTTAGTTCTGATAACTTTGAATCTGACAGCTACTTATGTATTCTTTTTGCAAATAATGTGGACCCTGGTCTGGCGCCGCATCTGCAGCGAGAGATCTGGGTCAACATTGTTTAGTATGTTAAATTTATGGGGCGCTGATGAGTAGAATTGGGTAACCCCTTGCCATTTTGGACACAGAAAAACAAGTACTTTAGCACAAAGTTGACCCGGATGAGATGCAGCTGATTAAGGCATTCCGTCCTCGTCGGCTCTGTTTGCCCTGGCAATAATGAAAACAAATCACTGGTACTTATGCCCAATGGCATCAATGGACTTGCCTGTCTCTGCCGAGGTCTCTACATTCTTGGGCGTCTCTTTGGATTGCTTATCATCGTATTAGACGTCTTATCTCTGCTTATTCTATACAAACAATGTGGACACTGGTTTGGCGCAGCATTTGCTGAGTGTGATAAGGGTCCACATAGTTTACACATGTCAATTTATTAAGGTTCTAGTGGGCATGTGTCGGCGACCTCCAAAATGGACTCCGGTAAGGTAGGTAATAATGCAAACAGTGAACACCCGGGTCTGCGCAGTTTGAGTTGATAGGCATAGTCTATAGGGATAGAGGTACATCGGCGGTCCGTTAATGTACTAAATAGACTATTCCGTGCCTGACTTATCGCCGTCTCTGTGCAGCACTCACCAGAATGAAGGGTCAAGGCAGAGACGCTTTGAACCACAGTGTACACGGTTATGCTACATGTACAATGTGATAATTATGATACGTTGTCACCTATTGTAGTTGGAGGATAAGTTGGAAGTGACGCTAGAGCATGTTTTGCAAAGCATACAAAGTCCATTATTGTAAACGGAAATTATTTTCTATCCACCAAGTGTTGACCCTCAATGACCGATAAATGTCGTCTGTCATTCTCTGGACGCTGCTCCATGGGATGTTCCATTAACACTATATGATGATCTAGATGATGTACTTAACTTCAACAATTCCATCACTTTATCAACTTGCAAAGAACATATAATCAGTAATCAATACATAACACCGATAAAAAATGGATTTGTAACGAGGTTCGTTACTTTATACGTAAAAGAGAACGCTGTTTTAAACGTTTTAAAAGAACTTTATCTGCCCAGGATCAATTAAAAGTTTTTACATTGCCCGTAGAGAAGCAAACAGGGCTAAGCGGAATGCTAAAAAACGCTTTCAATCAAAGACTGTAGACTCTCTAAGTGATCCCAACTTAGATGTGAGAAGTTTTTGAAATATCTCGAAACGTATTCTAGACGACAAATCTGAGCGTATGATCCCACCGTTGTTAGAAAATAATATTCTTGTTCCCGATAATACAAATAAAGCTGATATATTAAACAATCACTTTGCATCTATTGCTTCGCATGATCCCAACATTCCCCTACCGCGTTTGCCTGATAAGCAGTTCACAAATACACAAATTGATAGTATCGAAACCACAGAACTCGAAGTAAAACGTCTATTGACCCAACTAGGTGTACATAAATCAACAGGACCGGATGGTATTGGAAACTGGATCCTTCACTGATTCACTTTGCAAGCCCCTGGCCGCTTTGTTTAATAAATCCCTAGCTGATGGTAAATTTCCAGTTTATAAGAAGGGAAATAAATCTGATAAGGTAAATTATCGACCAATATCTTTGTTATCGAACATGTCTAAAGTTCTTGAGAAAATAGTTTTTAAACGTTTATATGAATATTTGACCGAAAAAAGGTTACTCACTGACAAGAAGAAAAACGACTCCACATCAAATCAGCTGCTAAAAATAGTTCACCAAATTTACCAAGATATAAATGATGGAAAGGATACTTGTATGGTCTTCCTAGATGTGTGCAAAGCGTTTGACAAAAATAGTAAGTGAGTATGATCAGGAAATACCACAATCACAAACTGCAGACAACCCCGTGGCCCCGCGAAGAAGAGCCGCTCAACCATCACAAGACACCAGGAAGACAAATTAAGCAAAGCAATCAGCTCTCTCTTCCCCATCAAGATGATTGCAATACTAGAATGGACATAAAGTAACGTACACCAAAACATAGAACAATTACAGACTCCCACAATGGGAGTAACAATAAACAAAAAGTCAACAACAACAGAACTACCGCCTTAGAACGGACAGCAGCCTAAGCCACCGGGGGGGGCTTAAATGCATTTTACTGGCACCAAATCCTCGCCCTAGATTCTGCTGTTGTTAAAGTACAAGAAATGTTCAGCTCGCATGGAGGCCATCTAACTAATGCAATGTATCATCATGGAAAACATTCTAATCGAATTAACACTCCATGATGAAACAAAGAAAAGGGCTCATGAATCACAGAAAGTCAGAGCTAAAGAAAACCTCAAGTTGAGCCACAGTGGGTCCAGCTACAGGTAAGCATCAGGCACCAACCCACCGATTAAAGCTTTACGTCAGAGCCGTCATAGAGTCTGAGGCCTGACTCACCGTCGTGCAATTAAAGAGGAAACCATAGCCATAAACCGTGATTGGGTTTAAAACTAGGCATGCAGACTGTCGCATGATATCCAAATTATATCTAACCCTTATATAACGTTTTATTATCTTCTTAAATTGATCACTAAAATTGGGTTTTCCAACAATTCGTTTGAATTTATAGACTAAATTACCATAAAATATAGGTTCTGATATGCCTTGTTGCAGAAGAGTTTTTAACCCAATGTTGTATTTAACAATTAACTCTGAGTGTCTGTAGTAGAATTAAGAAAATGCTTTTCGAATTTTATGATATCTATAACCTTGTTTTAATAATTTAGCAGTTAAAAATAAGTTTCTGTTGTTGAAGTCGTCAACATTAGAGCACACTCTAGCAAAACGAATAAGCTGAGAAATATATACATCATAGGAAGGAGAGCGAGGAACATCTCCATCAAGAAATGGGATATTTACTATTTCAAAATTAAAATCATCCCGTTTATCATAAATTTTAGAAGAAACTATGCCATTTGTTATAGACAAGTTCATGTCCAAAAACGGAAGAAGAATTCGCCTTATTTAACCGAAGTTCAGTGGGATATATCTGACCTACCATTTGTTCAAAATAAGGATTATCAATATTAAGTAAGTCATCTAGATATCTTGAGGTAGAGATAAAAGCTTCAATAATATCAGCTTGATTATTGTCTGACAGAGATAACATAAAGTCTCTCTCATAACAAAACAAAAATATATCTGCAACAAGTGGAGCACAATTAGTACCCCTTGGAATACCGACAATTTGTCTATATAATTTTGAGCCAAATCTTATAAATATATTGTCCAAAAGATAATGGAGCGCATAACATATTTTCTGACATGACCACAATTGATATCGTTTAGGTTGTTCAGAAGTAAAAAAGGCATTTTTATCAATACAAGCCAAATAAAGTGAGCCCTCTCTGTTAAATATTTGTTCAACTAATTCTGTTAGTTTTCCTTTTATTAGATTATGAGGCAGTGTAGTATAGAGAGTAGAGAAATCATATGTAAACAAACCAGATGCTAGAAAACCTCTAGACTTCAATTTATTAAGAATTTCACCTGAATTTTTAATAGACCAAAATAATTACCATTTCTTTCATAAACTGTTGTGCAATATTTAATGACATGGTTTTTAATCGCAGTGAGGCAAGAAGGCAAAAGAATAGACAACTCAGTATTTGTACATGCACTAGAATAAGCAATAAAACGTGACTTATAGGGTCATTTATGAAGTTTAGGTAACCAGTATAACGTAGGAAGCTTGCTATGGTCCTTATCAACAAACAACCCAAACTTAGCTGCCATATGGCATCGATGCTTATCAACGATAGACGTCTCATCAAGCCTGTTATGCTCATATGTTTTTGCAGTGCTAAGTTCTTGCTTTAGGGTGTTAATATAGTATCTTTTTCAAACGACCACAACATTGTTAGCAGCCTTATCTGGGGGGCCAAAACAAACTTCCTATGGAATTCCTGGATCCCTTTCTTCAAGTGTCTAAAAGAGAATTTAGGTTTAGATGGTAGAAGATCTAAATTGTTACAATAAAATGAAATTCTACCAATAATTTTAAAAATATTTAGTTTCCAACTATTTAAGGCATTAGACTCAACATGCTTCCGTTTACACCAGCGATTACAAATTTCTTGTAAGGCTCTTGCCAAGTTTGGCACAAAGGGTTAATCTTCAAATTACAAAAATGGGCATACGTGGCAATCTCCTTAAATGGCTAAAAAACTATATATCTGGACGTCACCAAAAGGTTGTTCTAAATGGTGTAGAATCAAATGTATGTTATTTTAAAAGCAGGGGTACCCCAGGGGTCGATTTTGGGCCCTCTCTTGTTTTTGATATATATCAATGATATTGTTGACGATATGGAATGTTTCATTAATCTCTTCGTCGACGATACCTCTGTTCAACAGCCTATAATTGACATTACCTCTTTTGATAAAGTAAATAGAGACCTCCAACGATTATCAATATTTGGAGAGCAATGGCTAACACTTTTTAATGCTATTAAAACGGAATATATGATAATTTCGAGACAACGTAACCGCTCAAATCACCCTAAATGGCAAAAAAATATCGGAGGTTGATAATCATACGCATCTAGGAGTAACGATCTGCAATACATTATCTTGGTCAGTGCATATTAATAAAGCGATTGCTAAGGCTGACAGGCGATTTAATATTGGAAGAGGCTATTGTCACTGTCAATAGCCAAAAAACGTTAAAGTGGCTATTTACAGTCAACTGTCATTAGCCAAAAAAACGTTGAAATGGCTATTGACAGTCAACTGTAAATAGCTATTTTAACGTTTTGGCTATTTACAGATAAATCAGATATTTTCATTGATGTTGACTTTATATTCGAACATGCTTGACTTTATATTCGGTCATCGCGGATTGGCTGCTGTCGACGAAGGCACAACATATACCCTTTAAGTGTACATGACTGTCAAAAAGGTAATATTTTTGTCAATATTTTACTTCTGAAAATATTCTGTGCTTATTATTGTCACTTATATATTCAGCTGTGTGTCTGCTTCAGCTAAGCGTTAGTCGATACAGCACCTGAGAAGCGACTGATAAAAGGATGAGAGGCATTTTTGTTTATGTTCTGGAAAATATTCTTACTTTAGTTAGTTAAGACAAAATGCAAAATATTAGTACAGTGTACTTTAATGCGCAAAAGTTCGAAATCTGAAGGTAGTGCATTTTGAAAGTTATTCAAGCTTTTCATACTGTACGCATGTTACTACATATATCAGCTGTTCTGGCCCATTGACCAGGTCATAGTTTGCATACAAATCGATTATATTTTGACCCTCCACTACTGGTACAATGCCCTTGACTACTCAATTTTTGTGTACAGCTACAAAATGGTTTGCAACTTCACAAAAAATAAATAGAAATATGCAAAACTTTCTATTCATTGACTTATTTGTATTCTTCATTATGTGATGCCATTAAATCATATCTAATGACTTAAATAGCGCACTCATTAGTCTGTGAACACGTTTCGGACACATAAAAAATCTTACTGGCTATCCAGAAATTGGCTGGTACTTAGCTAGTTTTAGAATTTAAAGACTCCAGTTGAGCCATAATAGACTACAATACCTAAGTGATAATTGCAAATGAAAACATCATCATGAAAATAAAAAGCTGTAAAGAACTAGCTCATAGAATTGATCACAGTAAACTAAAATAGTATAGTGTGTGCCCTCATCGAATGCAACTGGCCCGCGATTACTGCACTGTTCTAGTACAGTGGTTCTCTAGCGTGAATGCATGCACAGCAAAATCTATTGGACAAATGATTGTGCAGAAACACATTTATTTCGAAGTCAAAAGATATATGTATTCCATTTATCCAATGGTATCTACCATTTTGACACCATTGAGTGAGATAACCGGAAGTATTAGTTAGTTTGCGCATGCGTATCATAGGAAATATTTTAAAATGTATTTGTGTATGTCTTTTAGGACATCTAGAGATATAGTTGGTTGATTTTTTACCATGTTTAACGCAAGTAGGCAAGTAAGACCAAATTTTCTATAGCAGAAGTGAATTTTGCCTTGCGCATGCGCAGAGGAAATTTGTCGACGCGGTTCTATATCTGAAAATCATCAGCTCACCAACCTTAACAAGTGTGGAAAGTTTCATGCTTGTATCCGGAATAGCACAATCTTGGCTCTTAGCCGCCTAGCTACCAGAACACAATAAATTTGAAAGTAATACGAGGGTCATCCAAAATGTTCTGACAATGCCCCCATAAAACAAAACCTTTTTCTCTAGGATGTGTTTCATTAATCTTCACATATTATTTAGAATATAGGGAAATGAATCATAAGTTCAAATAATTTCCATGTTGCAATCGCAACGGTTGCTAGGCAACTAAAGAACACAAGATAAAGTATCATGGACGCGCCACTATATGCAGTACACATGCCCAAATTTCTAAGAAATTACAGACTCCTTTTTAAAACATTTTATATAGATAAATAAAGACATTATGTTTGTTGATTTTGAACGTCATAGATAATGATTTAGGTTGCAACTAAGGTGTCTGCAGGGTTTTGATTATGATATGTCACCGATTTTGCAAGAAATATTTTCCCTGAAAATGGGTTGTACTAATAGTGTAATATATTTGGTATAAAACATTCATTGAAAGTTATCATTTTCTATGTATTTAAGAAGGCTATAGAACAGATTTATCGAAACGTGTGTTAATTAATATGGAAATGTGTCATGATTGCTTATATAAGTGTTCAAAATATGCTATTTTATAATTAGTGCTTAAAGTGAGGCAAAAATCAAATGTTCTGTTGTTGCCTAGCAACCAAGAACGTTCAGAGCAACTACGTTAATGTTATTGTGCTATTTGCTTTTATGGGTCAATTGTGTATTCAGACAAAATCACCAACAGCTAATATAACTTTCCAGAGATGCATACTGCATCTTTAACTAACTCTACCCCCAGCAAAAATCTGCTGAAAACGTGAATTTTCGCGGTCACGGGCTTTAACAGTGCTGTTTACAAATTTGTATACCATTGGATCAGGTTATGATAAAAACTCCATATTTCAAACATGAGTAGGCAACACCCATGACCACATGCAATGGATAATAGAATTCTGATGTCACCAATAGTTTCTGAGATATGCAGCCATTGTCAGAACTTATTGGATGACCCACGTATCAGATGAAAATATATCTGTAACATTCACAAGTATTCACATTTAACAACATACTGTATAATAATAATAATCCTTCCTCTTATCAAATTTATTGGTTTGATTAGAAAGTAATTATTGATAAATTTCTCATAATCTCTCAGAATCTAGAAAAATAATATCTTTCTTCTGTATAAGATGATGTTAGAATTCCATAACAGGAAGAAAACCAAACCACAAATTTGGTATCTGAAGAAATTTCCTATAAAACCCAAGAGATGGTATTAAAGGAAAAATCTTATAATTAATTAAATTTATTGACACCCTAAGACTGAAAAGAATGACTAAGAATGTAATAGGTTTAGTCATTGGCAAGGAAAATTGTCTCATAACCAAAATAGTATGTAGATACATATAGTAAAAACATAGAAGGTAACAACCTTCCGAGTCACTAAACAGAAAAGCTATAATCTTAATGTAGCTATTATGTTCTTAATATAAAAGTCTCTGATGAAATATCATAAGAGGATCTGGTATGAATGTAAGTAGAATACATACATAAAATGTACATATTGAAATAACTGTCTGACTTCATAGTTTCAAATATATTTAATCAGGCAATACTAGGTGATTGCTGACAAAAATAACTGTCATTGCTAATCTGAACTTATCAGTTCATATACTCCTAGAACTATATGACTGAATACGTTTATTCAAGATTTAATAACAATGTTAGAACCACGTCTAATGAAGCGTCTCCTGTACTATCGACTAAGAGCTATGATCAGAAGATCGTAGAACTACTTACTTCAATTCATGACCGAGAAGAAAGTAGACCTTAGAAATTCTTCCATCAAATGAAAAGAAAGCAGACCACTTACTCTTCCAGTCCGTCTATAACCAAGACATTCATGATGAAACATGGACTCATACGCTTCTTCATTGACTTTAAACTTGATCTCGATCTAACAAAGAAAATAAGCAAAGAAGATTTATCCTTTGGGATCATGGGCTTCATTGTGGAAGTTTGAAACTATTAGAGTGTCACTGATGAAGCCTAAATGGCAGAAACTAGCTAGTCTGGCCCAGGAAATATGCACACTCTAGTTTCAGTTCTTTGGTGCAGTCTTTGCTTCCAAAGGATACCCTTTTAAGAACATATTTGACTTCACTACAGCTGGTGACTGGGACTGTGTGGCGGCCGTAGAACGTCTCCCTGCCCTTCACTATAGTGTAGATTTTATTTTCTTGTCATTTGGGATCATGGGCTTCATTGTGGAAGTTTGAAACTATTAGATGGTCACTGATGAAGCCTAAATGGCAGAAACTAGCTAGTCTGGCCCAGGAAATATGCACACTCAAGTTTCAGTTCTTTGGTGCAGTCTTTGCTTCCAAAGGATACCCTTTTAAGAACATATTTGTCTTCACTACAGCTGGTGACTGGGACTGTGTGGCGGCAGTAGAACGTCTCCCTGCCCTTCACTATAGTGTAGATTCATTTTCTTGTCCTTTGGGATCATGGACTTCATTGTGGAAGTTTGAAACTATTAGAGGGTCACTGATGAAGCCTAAATGGCAGAAACTAGCTAGTTTGGCCCAGGAAATATGCACACTTTAGTTTCAGTTCTTTGGTGCAGTCTTTGCTTCCAAAGGATACCCTTTTAAGAACATATTTGACTTCACTACAGCTGGTGACTGGGACTGTGTGGCGGCCGTAGAACTGCCCTTCACTATAGTGTAGATTTTATTTTCTTGTCATTTGGGATCATGGGCTTCATTGCGGAAGTTTGAAACTATTAGATGGTCACTGATGAAGCCTAAATGGCAGAAACTAGCTAGTCTGGCTCAGGAAATATGCACACTCTAGTTTCAGTTCTTTGGTGCAGTCTTTGCTTCCAAAGGATACCCTTTTAAGAACATATTAGAAGATGAAGAGTATCTAATACTCATCTTCAAATTAGCCCTATACATGTATCTCTTCCTATAACTCCTGTATTATAGAATAAAGTACCAATTTTGCTCAATGAGTTTTATGATCAGTGTCTTACATCTGACATAAGTTACAAGTGGTTTTCCCTCAATCAAAACAAAATGTACACATTTTGATTTAAAGGGAATAAAGAATGAAGATTAAAGTTATAATCTATCCATCCTATTAAAAGTAAATGAGTATGAATAGGAAACACCACATAACACACTGTAGACTAACCCACGTTATTGTGAGAAAGAGCCACAGAACACTAGCAGTCACCAGATTTCAAAAGACTGATAAAGCACTGCAAACGGCTCTTCCTAGTCAAGATGATTGCAGACTAGAAACGGCACAATATAACTAGAAATGTAAATAGATATTAAAACAAATGACTGAATAATCAGACTTGTTTTCATAAGCTAGAATAAAACACATTTAAGTTTTAGACAGTCGTAAAACGGAAATGATAGTTAATTTTACAATCCATAACAAATAAAATGTCTTAAAAAGACGTAATACGGACACATTTTAGTAAATGACTACTAAAATCAGTACTCACGAGTTCTCATTAACTCCAAATTTGGATTATTTACCCCAATATTTGGATTCTGACACTTTCAAGAGTCCTAATAGAGAAGTATGGTAAAACTGTAAATTTTCTGGTAGACAGCATTTTAACTCCAATTTCCAAACCATAGTGAGAACTCCCTAATGAGCCGCCATTGGCTCTCTAGCAAAATGCCATTAAAATGGCATTTCGCTGGCGGACCTATAGTGGCCCGACACTGTCTAAGTATTGAATGGAGATGAGAGACTTTCTATTTAAGTCTCGTTGGCGTGATAGTAGAAACCATGGTTCATTTTTTACCGACCCTTGTTAATCAGGTAAAATAGTTTAATCTCTTTGCCATGAATGTTCCTACAAATAATGCTTGACATACTATATTCAAATAGTCAAACCATAAAAATTCTATGTGATTAAAAATCAATAATGCAACCAAAAACAAGGTAGTATTGTGTATAGGTGGTGATCATATCAATAAACAAAATAATAAGGAAAGTTCTTCCCGTTATTTGTTTAGCATGGTTCAGAAAATGTTGACTGGTCATAATCATATTCTGAATAGTATTAATAATAAATTAATAGTTCTGAATATTCTGTATCTCTAAGCTGATTACTCAACCTGATCCAGAATCTGTCAATGAGCAAGATCTGATCCGTTGATATTAATCCAAAGCATAAAGCAGGCCAGTGTCACATAAGATTGCTGTAAAAGGCTGTTATAAAGCAGCCCTGCCCTTGAAGAATACCAAAATCTTACAAAAATGCGAAAACAGCTTTGTAAAATTTTGTCTTACATCTGACATAAGCTTTCAGTATGTGTGTGAATGTGACTTTATTACGTTTTGCCACCGTGTGATTGGAGCTTAGATTAGGTTTGCTAAGAAGGACCCAAACTAATATGCAAAATATCACCATCGTGGAGAGCTCCGATACATATGGCAAGTTAAAGTGTCCTGTCCAGAAGCTCTTCTCAATGATTTGCTTTCATTTTCATAAGGTAAAACGTGGGCTAATTTGGGCTCTAACAGCGAAGATTGAGCAAAATTGCTCCAATTTCCTAATTAAAGGGTCTATACTTCGAACATATGTTTTCCGAGAAAAGTACCAATTTCGCTCAATGAGTTTTATGATCAGTGTCGTAAATCTGACATAAGTTACAAGTCTGTGCGTGAATGTGACTTTATCACGTTTTATCACGTTGTACGATTGGAGCTTAGATTACGTTTCCTTAAAAGGTCCTACAATAATATGCAAAATGTCGCCATCGATGAGAGCTCTGATCCTATGGCAAATCAAAGGGTCCTGTCCGGTAGCTCTTCTCAATGATTTGCTTCATTTTCATAATGGATAATGCGGTCAAATTTGGACTCAAACAGCGAAGATTAAGCAAATTTGCTCCATTTTCCTTCTTTAAGGGCCTAAAACTCGAACATTTGCTTTCCGAGAAAAGTACCAATTTCGCTCAATGAGTTTTAATAGGCCACTGGCTGGATATGGTTTACCTCCCCCCAGGGGGAATTTCGTAAACCATATTTTTCTTGAAGCCCAATGTCTTGCAAGGATTTTGCAACATGTTAGCCCTTTGACAATGGCAGCGTTAAGCTGTAACAGCCTGTTACATACGTTACCCTACAAAATATTTGATAATTAAAATTCTTTTTAAGACTTCAGAAAAGTGCAAAAGATAAGGTAAGATTTTCAAATTGGTTATATTTTCTAAATAAGCTATTACTGGGCCACAGATAATGACATTTGAAAACAAATATAGTCACCCCCAATGTAGCGTATGTTACATTTTTTCAATGAATCCCTTTTAAATGATAAATGCATCTATATTAGTTTGTCTTAAATTTTATTGAAACCAGCTTATGTTCATTAATTTAGTATCAAATTAAAGATTTTTTATTCACCTTTTCAAAACTGCAAGCATTAAGTTTCTATCTTATATACTTTTTGAGTTATTAGATGATGAACATGGTACCCCCCATATCACAGAAAAATGTTAAATGTAATTCTCCAGGCCTTGCGCTGGCTATAGACCCCACTTCCCCCCAGGGGGAATTCTGTACACTATCACTTCCAGATACTACATTATATAAGCCACAAAATGAAATATGTTAGCCCTCTGAGAGTGGCAGCGTTAGCGGGTAACATCATGTTACGTACGTATGCACAAAATAACATTAAATTTTCCTGATAATGTCTCCAACATGACATGTTCACACTTTTTTTGAAGTCTGGCACAGGTTTAAGAACTTCTTATAGCACAGTTACATAATTTTAGCAATTATTTTATAAATGTCTCGAGTTTTTGTCGTTGTATATGTTACTTAGTGTTTCATATGTTATTTCCAAGTATCAGTATGGCAGTTATTGACTATATTATACATGTATTACATCCGTCAGTGAATATAGTAATTCTATAAGGCTGCCATTCAAATGAAATAAAGTTCCTTATTATGGTGTCTTACACTATTTTACAGCCCAGGTTACGTACGTTACTCTCTGAATACAATTAAACATTCAAGATATGGTCTCCAAAACGGTGGCACAGGTTCATGTACTTCTTTTTACTCTGGATCATTTGCTGAGGAAGTAGCTCAAACATGAACTACCATAAACCCTCTTTTCTTTTATAGAGACATCATATATAGTTGACATAATACTCATGGAAAGTTTGTAACATTCAGTGCAATGTGCAAGCAACAACTTAAAAGATCAAAGGAAACCCATCAGGTTGAAGTTCTAGAGCAAATCTTCATATATTATACAAGGGTTTTAAAGAATTTTCCTATATAACTTATTACTCCTATGTCAGATTTATCTTGCAAGGATTTCGCAATATGCTAGCACTCTGGTAATGGCACCATTACCCTGTAACAGCCAATTACATATATTACCCATCAACATCTCTGATAATTTTAGTAAATGACATGACATCTGAAAAGTGCAAACCATATGGTAAGATTTCCAAATTGGCTATATCATCCAAGTAAGCTATTTTTGCATCACAGATATGGACCTTTGAAAACAAATATGCACCCCAAAGTGTTACGTATGTTACTTTTTTTTCTTTATTCCTATATAAATGATTTATGAAACTAATATAGTTTGATATTTTTTTTAATGCGAATGTGCTTACTAACTCATTTTGTATTAAAGAATGTTTATGTACCTTTTGGAAACTGCAAATATTAATGTTTCTACCTTTTATAAGGTTTGAGTTGTTGAGTTTTGAACATGGTAACACCATATCACACAAACTGTGAAACATAATTCTGTGGCTCTTTTGTAAGGATACAATCAAGTTTTCTTTCACCCAGAGGTACTCGATTTCCTTCCCATTTATTTTTCACACATTTTGTCCATATCTGGAAAGCCTGACTTGTTTTCATGGGAAAGACTTGATAATTCAATCTTTGTATGTACATCTTAAGGACAGAAAAGCAGGGTGGAGGTAAGCTCATGTTCATGCCATTTTAAGTAGTCAGTATATGTGTATTTTCAGGAACACGGCGTACTGCAGCTTATTCACAATTACATAAATAG
Organism: Loripinus fragilis; assembly: GCA_964019695.1. Lineage (NCBI taxonomy): Eukaryota > Metazoa > Mollusca > Bivalvia > Lucinida > Lucinidae > Loripinus > Loripinus fragilis. The sequence continues at coordinate 28,995,999 of OZ026522.1, forward strand.
CACATGTTAGGGCTTCATATCACTGATGAGTGCCTAGAGCAATTCTTTATTTGTTTTCCTACCCTTCTTAGAATGTTGATGCACTAGTGGGGGAGGGGTTCTCTATCAGTTTTCCGTGGTACTAATACATCGGCACATTGGTAGTGTCACAATCTGTTAAATAGTGTATTACTGTAGATCTCTTCCCCCATACTCTGGCCAATGCTGTTGACATTCAGAAGGTGCACCTTTTGTTGCATACACCATTGTTGAACAAAACACCCAGGCTATACTCTGCGAGAATGTAAGACTCTATAGACTGCTGCTTATACAAAACCAACATGCCCCGCCTTTACTGTCTGATTGAATACTGGTGCCATTAGATCCATGAAGGTGACAGGAAAAGCTATTATGCTTCGTAGTTACGGCATTAACATCAACGTTATGTGCAGCACTACATGGCCAATCTAATGTTGGTTCAATGTGTGATTGCAAGCCATGCTGAAGTTTGGACTTGTCAGTGTTGGTGGAAATTCTATCAGGGGTTGACAGTGACCATGGTACAGGTCCCAGAAGGAACGGCAGTGTCAACTCAACATTATGTCCAATAGGAAGAAGGTCATGCTTACCAAAGACGCTCCTTTAAGCTCTCATTTGGCTGTTTACGATTTGTAAATTGGGCAATTTCTTCTTGCTTGACCTCGCAAGCATCAAAACTCTATTAGCTTGTAGCATTTTATGGGGTTGTGAAAGACAGATTTTTTAAACTAAAAGTGAGTCAATGAAATCTGCAACAGCCTTCCTTCCAATGTCATCAGCCTCAATAAGATCCTAAGCTATGCCAGGCTTAGCAGGCACACAGAAAGACAAAAAGTACAGTTCATTGTCTTCAAAACTAGAACTATAAGGATTGGTGAAGCCTGAAACTGCCTCTAGTACTCATTCTACTTTGCATCTGAGAAGATTGAATATTTCATTTCAGTGCATTGAAGAGTTGTTTCAATACATAGTATATTGAGCTCTGATGTGATGAGTACACCATTCCATCTGTAGTACCAAGCTTAGTTCTAGTTGCTGAAGCCTATAATACCTCTTAATTGTTTGGCTGATATTTATGTCAAAAGCATTTCTCAAGCAAAGAACAAATGGTTGTGACACACTTAACCCATTTTGTTCGAGAAGTTCTTTGCATCTGCCATGTGTATCAAATTTATGAGTGTAATCAGTTACACAGGTACATATTGTGCGTAGTTGTTGTGATCGTTTGTAATGAACATTTGGAACAAGGCATACAGATAGAGATGACATGCAATTCAAAGATGTTTTCCTTGTAGCACTAATCAGTGTCAACACCCCTGAATCATATCCATATACCTTGCCCAGAACTGAGCTGTTTCACAGTGACTGTCTTTCAGAACTTCCGATTTGAATGCATGGTATCTATACCGTTTATGTGAGCAAACAGCGAAGGTTGATAGATCACATTTTATAATTAGTTTAAGTCACCATAAATTAATAAGGAGCTTCAATTTATTTCAGCTTTATAGATTTTCTAAATTCTCTGACAGACTTTATACATGTATAGTCAACAACTTCTATATAGATACTCAGAATAACTTATGTATCATTTGGTAACACACATAGCAGTTAAAGTTCAAGGCATTTATAAAATGAATACTTAAAATAGGTAGACCTTGTTAAAAGAAGTACATAAACCTGTGCAAGCATGCAAATAAGTATAAACAGCGCGTGTTAGAGACATTAACTTAAATGTTTAATGCTATTTTGAAGGTAACATACATAACATTGACCTGAAAAATAGTGTAAGCGACATTTATAAAGAACTTAAAATCATTAAAGTAGCAGCCTTATAGATTTACTATATTCTGTGACAGATGTAATACACGTTTAGTCAATAAATACCATATTGACACTAGGAAATAACGCAGGAAACACTAAGTAACGTATACAACGGTAATTACTCAATACATTTATATAATCAATATTAAAAATATGTAATTGTGTTATAAGAAGTTCATAAACCTGTGTCAGATGGAAATATGTACGAACATGTCATGGTTGAGACTTTATCAGGGACGTTTAATGCTATTTTGTGGGGTAACGTATATAACGTGCTGTTACACGTTAACGCTGCCACTCTCAGAAGGCTAACATATTTAATTTTGTGTCTTATATAATGTAGTTTCAGAAAATCATAGTGTACAAAATTCCCCCTGGGGGGGGGGGGGGGGGGTCTATAGCCAGCTCAAGGCCTATATGATCAGTGTTTACATCCGACATAAGTTTCGAGTTTGTCAGTGAATATGACTTTATCATGTTTTATCACGTTTCCTTAGAAAAACCATATATAATATGCCGAATGTCACCACCATAGAGAGCTCCAAAACCTATGGCAAAGTAAAGGGTCCTGTCCAGTAGCTCTTCTCCATGATTTGCTTTCATTTTCATAATGGATAATGCAGTCAAATTTGGACTCAAACAGCGAAGATTGAGCAAAATTGCTCCATTTTCCTTCTTTAAGGAGCTAAAACTCGAACATATGCTTTCCGAGAAAACTACCAATTTCGCTCAATGAGTTTTATGATCAGTGTCTTACATCCGTCATAAGTTTCGAGTTTTGTCCGTGAATGTTACTTTATCATGTTTTATCACTTTGAGCGATTGGATTACGTTACCTAAGAAAGACCAAACATAATATGCAGAATGTCACCATCGTGGAGAGCTCCAAACTCTATGGCAAAGAAAAGGGTCCTGTCTAGTAGCTCTTCTCAATGATTTGCTTTCATTTTCATAAGGTATAAGGTTGTCAAATTCGGGCTCAAACAGCGAAGATTGAGAAAAATTGCTCCAATATCCTAATAAAAGGGGGTATACTTCGAACATATGTTTTCCGAGAAAGTACCTATTTCGCTCAATGGGTTTTGTGATCATTGTCTTACATCCGACATAAGTTTCGAGTTTGTCCGTGAATGTGACTTTATCACGTTTTGTCACGTTGTGCGATTGGAGTTTAGATTACGTTTCCTAAGAAAAACATATGAGCCGCGCCATGCGATAATGTGTCCTCGGGAGATTAATTACGTCATGAGATATGACGTCGTAAAGTCTGACGTAATTATTTCGCGCCGCGTGTAATTAAAGAGAGCGTCATCAAAGATTACGACAATTTAGACAAGTCGTGTTTAGAATAAAATGCGATTAAATCAAGGAATTTTAGGCCGATTGTATTCTGTGGTAAATTAGTCCTGGTCTGATCCAGCACGGGTTCCTGGTGAAAAAAAAACTGTCCAAAAAGATGTGGCTTGGTAAACGCTAATTGACCCTCAATCCTCAACATATTTGCACTCCAAAGACACTCTTACAAAAAAAATAATAATAAATAAATAAGATAAAAAAATAAATAGATAAATAAATAAACACCGATACATCCCAGCTTTCCTTCGACCAACCAGTTTGTCTGAACCTTCCGTATTCACATCCGAGCCGCATGGACGGCAATTCTGAACGAAAGCAGTTACCGGTATACAAAGCCGCATTTACGATTGGGCAAAGGCTCCAACGAGACTGCTAGATGCGCAGACTTGTTTGAACCTTCGCTGAGTGACCGTGCGTGAAATAAACTAAAATCTCACGAGGTAGCTCTCATGTATAATACACGATTAAGTTTCACACGAAAAAAAATAGTTATTATTTGCCACCTTGTTACGCCGCCGTTTAAATCAATGTATTCCAGATTTCTTGCAAAAATTGTTGTCGCACAAATATTGAAGCTTCAGTGATGAAAAAAAAGCACCAAACGAAAGCAAATTGATATACGCAATAAACATTTTTATTGTAGTTTTCTTGTGTCTGCTGATTTCTTATGGCAGTCATTTAACCACACAGACAAATTAAAAAATGTCATTTTTCGGTGAAGTTAAAGTTGCGTCAATGAGAATCGTGATAAAAAATCATTAACTATAAAACGTTTTTCCTACTTTTGAAGGGTAATTATTTTCATCTTTATTGAATATTTTTTCCTACTGTAAGTTTTGTAAAATTGCATCCATTTATTTTGTCATGGTAGTTTATACCAAAAAAAAAAAAAAAAATCTTTAAGAGCACTGTTTGAAACGGCGACGTCACTAATAAAATTAATTGTAATTGCTTTGGGTGGGGGAGAGTAGAGTAGTACTCCCCCACTCCAAGAAATTTCAGCTCAATGGTACTAAATAATTGGAGAGGCAGTAACATTTTCCCCAAAGTTGAAGTCCTCTTTCCCAGTTACACCTATAACCCACACGCATGTTTATTGTCAACAAAGACGGAGATGCGGAATGAAACGCAGGGTAATGTTACTTTGTTTTCAAAATCAGCGTACAGTTCAACAATTTAAGAGCGGCAAACTTTAACAAACTTAACCTCCCTCCATTCTGGAGATGCAGCGAAGGCAGTGTACACACGGAATTGTCAAGTCAAGACCTGTGCGATTGAGCCTGATTTAGAATTACCCAATTCAAACTACATGTATTCAAATGCCCCACTTTTTATACAGCCAGAATCCCTTTTTAAAGCCTACGTGGGTGCATAAAACTGGGGTAATGTGCACACTCTATATACATGTATTCAAGAGGCAAGGGCGCACTACGCCGACATAAAACTACAAAATCGAAAGGAATAGGAATGAGTATCCGCACTGCCATAGCAACCAGATTTCTTTATGTCTTGATTCTTTTTGGTAAAAAAGTTTGAATATGATTTTGTTGGTCGGTAGACTGAAATCCTTTTTTTCAATGAGAAGTATATTCTGCACATACGATTAAGGAATGATGAGGCATTTTGTTCCGGATCCGGATAGCAAAGTCGGGTACAGTGAGGCAAATAAGCAGTCCTGCTTATGTAGGCTGAGATTGTGAGCTCGAGCTATTGTCTGGTCAAACATTTCATCAAGATTATTATCCTCAATCATTGCCCCGGTTCAAGCAGGGTAGTTGTCAGTTACTGGCGAAATATGCATACACTATGAACTGGTCGCCGTGACATGCCCACTGATAATGTTTTGAAATTATGTTAACCAATTTATATTAGCCTAGCGCCCTTTTTGTGAGACATGGGCAAACAGTGTAGAACCAGATCAGACGCCGCACTGTTTGCTAAGCGCATTGAGCGAAATTGTAAATTACTACCGAACAACCCTTGAATCAGAAATGGATCCGTCCTTTTGGCAGTATTGTGAAATTCCCTCGGGCATATATGGGTTTAGCCTAAACAACAACAACAACAACAGTGAATAAAAGAATATAGCCATCGCCGAATCTTTTTTTAAACTAGTTATCAAGGTTGCAATACAACTTTGCAAGAACGCTTTTTTGTGTTTTTATTTTTCAGATCCATCAATTTTGTGTTGAATTTTTAATTACCAAGTCAACATTTTTGCATCATGCCGGACTAGAATATTCGCTGCTGCATTGTGGTCGAACTTTAACGCGATGGTAGAAAAAAGATAACCTTAAAACTAAGGAAATACGCTCGCGTACGCTTGTAATATTTTAGGTCAGGTGTGGTACTTGATTGTATCGATTCCTGATCTGTGCCCTTTTTCTTATTTTGAAAACGTCAGTGCTCCTCCTCAGTATATATTAACAGATGTGGCTAACTGACCCTATAGGGCATGTGTAAATGCAGAACATATCATTTTGTAGAAAGTTAGACGGTTTGCCTACATCATACAGGCCATCAAATAACAACGTACCAGGGGTTTTGAGCATCGGTATCATTGCGGAAATCCTCGATATGTAGTGTCACACTCCGTTGGCCAATACCTTTATTTTTTTTCTTCATTTTATGCACTCAACTAAATCGTCATTTGCGACATTTCCAGTGAGCTGAAGGGCAACCTTTTCTTTGAGAAGAAAATGTCATCTGTTTTTAAGTCGCAACCTATTTTATAATTTTGATCTACCTTTTACACAGAACAATTACAGGTACCATGCCGATTCTGCTGTTTGTTTGCTTGACTCTTTACGTCCCATCAACAATCTGTCAGTAATGTGGGGCCGGGTCGCCTTGGGTTGAACCAGTTCTAAGCTAGGATTAATGTGTCTTGCTCAAGGACACAACGCAGTGACGCTGGTAAAGCTCGAACCCGTGGCACCTCCGTCTTAAGTCAAGCTTTCTACCACTGAGCCACTGCGCTCCCTCGATTCTGCTGTTACAACGCGAAAGACAGGCCCTGCCAAATGCCCGAGAGGGCGTTGAAGTATACAAAGTATCAAAACCTGCTCGGGGGTCCCGAAGTTATAACATCTTTTAATGCTCAACTCAACTGAGCATGGAATTTATACTGTTCATAAATGTAAAGAAATGTTGGTATTTAAACAGTATATTTAAAATCGGAGAGTTTCTCCATGTAAACAAGAAAACATTTACGTTAGTTTTCATGGGCAGTTGAACGTATAATGTCGCGGCCAGGTTATTCCGAGTTTCAAAAGTCACTGTTCAAATTTGTGCCCGATTTTATACGGAGATGTGTCCGTGATGATCTGTATTTGTGCTGGCAAAATATTGGTGCAGGAAAATATTGCTTTAGTCGACGGCTACGTCCATTAAGTGCACATTTTCAAACGAAGGCTGACAGGGCATGACACCTCAAGGAATCATTTATACGTCAAAATTGAAGAATACGCAAGAAATGAAGTACGTTTGACTTACGATTAAATTCAATTATTTTGTTTTACCAGCATCAGAAGGGGTAAGCTACGTCGCTACCCAGTTTCATGTTAGTAACAGCGATGGTCGGATGTCTAAAAGTGTAAAAACTTCGCAACGGTGTGACTGACTCATCGTGACGTCTCGCAAGGTTAGTTCAAAAATCAACGTCAAGCCGTCCAAAGTTCAAATTCCAATATCTTTTCTAATAATTTGAATATTTTGATCAAACAAAAACGAGTTTACTCGCCATATGATGACCTGTCTGAAAATCACAGAATCTCAAAATGGCCAAATTTACCCCGAAGACACATTTTCCCATGGCGCGGCTCATATATAATATGCAACATGTTATCATCGTGGAGAGCTCCAAAACCTATGGCATAGTAAAGGGTCCTGTCTAGTAGCTCTTCTAAATGATTTGCTTTCATTTCCATAAGGTATAAGGTTGTCAAATTTGGACGCAAACAGCGAAAATTGAGAAAAATTTCTCTATTTTCCTACTTTAAGAGGCTTTATACCACCCTTATCAACTTTAGCATGAAATATCTCATAATGTGCAGGGTCTACACTAATGTAGGTGGTATATAATAGTTATACCATGTTTGTCAATATGTACGTAAGATAATCCACTCGCTAAAGCTCGTGGATTATCCCCACGTACAGGCGAAAAACCCATGGTATAACTATTACATAACTCGAACATATTCTTTTCGAGAAAACTATCAATTTCGCCCAATGTGTTTTATGCTTTCCGAGAAAAGTACCAATTTCGCTCAATGATTATTAATCAGTGTCTTACATCCGACATAAGTTTCAAGTCTGTGCGTGAATGTGACTTTATCACGTTTTATCACTATGTGCGATTGAAGCTTAGATTATGTTTCCTTAAAAGGTCCCAAAATAGTATGCAAAATGTCACCATCGTTGATAGCTCCAACACCTATGGCGAATTAAAGGGTCCTGGCCAGTAGCCCTTCTCAATGGTTTGCTTTCATTTTCATAATGGATAATGCGGTCAAATTTGGACTCAAACAGCGAAGATTGAGCAAAATTGCTCCATTTTCCTTAAAGAGCTAAAACTAAAACATATTCTTTCCAGGAAAACTACCAATTTCGCTCAATGAGTTTTAAGATCAGTGTCTTACATCCGACATAAGTTTCGAGTTTTGTCCGTGAATGTTACTTTATTATGATTTATCACTTTGTGCGATTGGAGCTTAGATTACGTTTCCTAAGAAAGACCAATATAGTATGCAAAAGGTCACCATCGTGGAGAGCTCCGATACCTATGGCAAATTAAAGTGTCTTGTCCAGAAGCTCTTCTCAATGATTTGCTTTCATTTTCATAAGGTATTAGGTGGTCAAATTTGGGCTCAAACAGCAAAGATTGAGCAAAATTGCTCCAATTTCCTAATTTATGGGGCTATATGTTTTCCGAGAAAAGTACCAATTTCGCTCAATGAGTTTTATGATCAGTGTCTTATATCTGACATAAGTTTCAAGTCTGTGCGTAAATGTGACTTTATCACGTTTTATCACTGCATGCGATTGTCGCCTAGATTACATTTCCTTATAAGGTCCCAAAATAATATGCAAAATGTCACCAGCGTTGAGAATTCTGAAACCTATGGCAAATTAAAGGGCTCTTCCAGTAGCTCTTCTCAATGATATGCTTTCATTTTCATAATGGATAATGCGGGAAAACTATCTGTTTCGCCCGATGTGTTTTATGATCAGATTCTTACATCTGATATAAGCTTTCAGTATGTGCGTGAATGTGACTTTATCACGATGTGTCACTGTGTGTGATATGAGCTTAGATTACGTTTCCTAAGAAGGACCCAAAAAAATATGCAGAATGTCACCATCGTGGAAATCTCCCATGTCAAAATTGAATTTTCCTGTCCAGCTCTTCTCAATGATTTGCATTCATTTTCATTAGGTAAAAGGCGGTCAATTTTGGGCTCAAACAGTGAAGATTTTCCTACTTTAGGAAGCTATAACTCGAACATATGCTTTCCGAGAAAACTATCAATTTCGCCCAATGTTTTTTATGTTCAGTGTCTTACATCTGACATAAGCCTGAGATGGTAGGGGCCTGATGCTTTGGCTGTTTGTCGGGCCCACCGGGGTTTACCTGTTGGATTTCTTTTGCTCCGGTATTCAGTTTAATTTACTGTTGAGTCCTTATCCTTGCTTTATCTCCTTGTTATATCTTGATTTATATGTTTTAGGAGATGATGCATTGATAAGTTAGGGGTCTTTCATGCAAACCAAATATCTATGTGTCTTGATCCACATCTGAATTAAGGGTGAGGTTGGCGCCGTTAAACCGGTTTAAGCCCTTCAGTAAAATATTTTACTGACCGTTCCAAGGCGGTACTTCTTTTGTGGATCTTTTATGTTTTTGTTCTGTCTTGTGTTTGCTATGTTTGTGTGCGTCTGTTTATATGTGCTTTGTGGTCACCTGCTGGGAAAGGGCTGACCTCTTGGCTCTCGTTTGTGGTGTCTTCTGTGAGTTTGTCACTTTCCCATTGGTATCCTGGGTCAGGTGTGGTACTTGATTGTATCGATTCCTGATCTTTGCACCATTACTTACTTTCAGTATGTGCGTGAATGTGACTTTATCACGTTTTGTCACTGTGTGTGATTGGAGCTTAATTACGTTTCCTAAGTAGACGGATGGCTGAGAATGGGTTTGCTCCCCCTAGGGAATTTCGCAGACATATCCTATCTTGTAAAGAATTGAAAGTCTTTTAAGAGATGTTTGCACTCTGTGCTCCGGGGCGTTAGTCTGTAAGAGCCTGTAACATACGTTACTTTATCAAATTAGGAAAAAGTAAATTGAAAGTTTGGGCTATAAATTAAAGACATTAAAACATTTATTTTTAAAAATCATTCATATAGTCTGCATACTGGATATCTTAACTACGTATGACAGCCATTTGAACAAAATTGCGGCTTTCTAAGGTGTCATATGCGTTACATAAATCAGATAACCCATTAAAATTTGCAAGTGTGGCTAACATCATTTACATTCACAATCTCTCTGTGTGTTTTGCAAAATGTTTTTAACCACGTCTGACTAGCTTACGCAATTGGCTAACAGAAAAGTCAAAGTTTGTTTCCCTAGCTTAAATAATTTTTCTGAAATAAGTAATTAAACAACCCTACCCCTACCAAGTTTTAAGGTGAAATATTTGGTATTAAAACTAAAGAAAAAATAGTTTAAAATATTTGCAGTTGATGAATGTTTCATTGTTTGGGATTTATTTGCTTATATGAAAAGACTCATAAATATGCAAGTTTGTTGCAAAATTTTTAATATCAGAGGCTGTAACATATGTTACCTGATGTAATAAATGGGCAAGCTCGTTGTCTTTACGTAAGATATGCCTAAAATGTTTTAATCTCCTCGAGGGAATTTTGCAGTCATATTTCTTCTTATACTTTAACTCAAGCTGCATCGAATAAGGGATGTTTGCACTCTCTATGTTTGGGCGTTAGTCTGAAACAGCATGTTACATGTGTTACTACATCATATAAAGGAAATGTAGTTTGAAAGTTTGAGCTAAAATTGTGAAATAAAACCTTGCAGCTTCTGGATATCATACATAGTTTAGGGATTTTAAGCTGGCTGATATGATAAAGACCTGTAGATCTGCTAGTTGTCACCAAGTTTTAACGATCAGAGAGCATTACATATGTTAGCGTTATAAGTAAAATCATCAAACAGTATTTTGACATCAAGCTGAGTAAGGGCCTGCTCCATCCTAATTCCCTTTGGAATTCTGCAGACATATAACATCTTATGTAACCATTTAATGTGCATTTAATAAGAAGTGTTTGCACTCTGTAAGTCGGAGCGTTAGCCTGTAACAGCTTGTTACATATGTTACTACATCAATTTGAGAATAAGAAATTTGAAAGTTTGAGTTACAGAAAGAAGACATTAAAATTATCTAATAAATTGACATTCTTAAAGATTGCATACTTGATGTCTTTACTACATATGGAAGCTGTTTAACATGTATACGGCTAAATGTGGCGTTATGTGCGTTACATGTAATAAATAAAGGATACTTTTCCAAGGCTTTCTTGTTTAAACCGCTAAGTGGGCGTAGCCCACCGAGTGGTTTAAACAGAAAGCCTTGGAAGAATCCTTTATTTAGCTTGTACTTATGGCACAGGCGCAAATAAACACGTGTTACTGACACCTGACGAAATTTACATTCGCTCCTCAATGCATCCGGCCTAAGCTGTCAATTATATTACATTTACCCACGGGTAAATTTGTCGCTATTTAGGAAGTTCCCGCCTTCATCGCTGTTTAACTAAAATTGGAAGTTAGAGTACGGTTTTAAGCTCCTCCTTCGTCGTTATTCTAGGGTGTCTGATTTAAACATCAGCAAAGATCAAAGGAAAAAGCATCGGCCATACTACAAGAAACTAATTATAATTTAAAAGCTATAATTGTGGCAATCGTTATTTAGTTGAACAACTACTATGACTTGGTTTCAAACTGTTTTATTAGATTTTACAAACAAATACTCAATTGATGAATAGGAAAAATCAAGTTTTCTTTTCTATCTTAAATATATTGTCTTATAGGAGCTTATACACAGCCCTACTCCCAGTTTTACAGAGAAGCAAATTTTGTTATTACCGTTTAAGTAAAACACATGAAAGCGATTGCAGCGTGTGGATATTTTACTTTTTCTTAGTCTGTCTTGCTCATATATCTGCAAGATGTCATTAAGTTTAAGATCAGGACACTTAATATGTAGTTATAAGTCTTTGGTGCCAAAACACTAGAAATTATATTGATTTCTGATTATCAAGACTGTTGTTACAGATGTTATCAATGACCTTTTGGACACATTTCCTAATATTGTGCATATAATGCTAAATATAGAGCAAGAAATAGAAAAGATAGTTTTACAATAAATGAAATGGTCCAAACTAATTCTCATCGATTTAACACTCATGTTAAACGTCTGCTTCTGTGGTAATCATTATTATCACACGCCTCCTTGCAACTAGTAGAATCATCACTTAAGATGTTATACAATTTTACCACCATGGCATGGCATTATTACAACAGACCTGTACACGAAACCCACGGACTCACACCTTTACCTTCACTGCCGCTCCTTTCATCCCAGACATCAAAAAAGAGCTTACCATACAGTCAGGCCCTCCGAATTAGACGGATATGCAGAACAGACCTCCAATTCGAAAAATCTTCACAGACCATGACTGAAAATTTCATTTATAAGAGGATAATCAAGCAGACTCGTTAAAAGTGCCATTGCCAAAGCAGCATCCATAAGAAGAGAAGAACTCCTGCAGCCACAGAACGCAACCATCCAAAACAAACAAATTTTACCCTTCATCATCACCCATAACCCCCAAAACTCACCTATTGGCAAAATATTAACAAAATATCGACGAATACTAGAAAAATCTGAAGAACTCAAACCAATCACGTAGAGCAAAACTTTGGTAGTGTATAAACGAGCCACAAACCTAAAACAAGTACTGACACGCACGGACATTAACCCACACAAAATAGACAAAGGTAGCTACCATGCAGAAAGCCATGTATTACTTGTCCTTTTATGCAGAAAACAGACATCATCACCTCATTGAAAAAAAAAAACATAAAAAAACAGTTTGCCAAACCAAAAACGTTGTATACGTTATTAACTGCAAAAGATGCGGAATACAGTATGTAGGACAATCAGGCAACACTTTCAACGAACGATTCCGTGGCCATCTTGCGGACATCAGACAAGGCAATAACGTCAAGCCAGTGTCACGTCACTTTACGTCCACAGACGACGTCAACGCCATAATTGTCGCCCAGACAACGGACAACCTGAACGTACGTCTACGAACTGAAGAAAGCTGTAATAGACACTCTCAACACAAAACACCCATCAGGACTTAATCTAATTTATTAAAAAGATGAATAAACCATTCCATTGCAGTAAGTGCAATAAGTATTTCTCTACAGTGGGCAATCGAAGACGCCATAATGAAGCATTTCACCAGGAAGATAGAACGAGACACCAATGCTAGCATTGCAACAAAACATATGCTAGACTAGAAACCGCCAGAAAACACGCCCTAAAAGTACATGGAGACACGAAACCAAGAACAACAAAATTAACTTCAAAGAACCCACGCTGGACACCAGAAATCAAGGCACCCAAACCATGGATCCCCCACCTGAAGCCAGACCAAGAACAGTATACCGGATTTACATACCTACACCTCAAAATGAAACCAGTCACATAAACAAGATAAAACAGAAACGGCGAATCAGCTGACTAGACCCTTACACCGCGGTCACCTTAGATTTTAAAGCAGTTATCCTATTTTATTAGCATCACTCCGAAGAGCCAGCTGTTTAACGTGCAACTGTGTAGACTCATGTTCCATGCACCATAGACATCAAGCTTTGCGTTTCTTTTGCTGTTCAGTATAGTTGATAAACAATCCAAAAAAATGGCAGCAAAGGTCACTATATGACCTACTAAACAGCTAAAACGAATTTGATATGTTGAGAAAAAACATGACAGCCAGGCAGTGGCAATTTTCATTTAAGAATTTAGGTAAGATAAACCTTATTTGGTTGAAGCCACAACGTAGCACCTTTGCTAAAGCTCGAACCCGCAACCCCTCGAGCTCGACAATTAGTCACAGCGCTTTTCAATATAATCAACTTGGAGATGAGCCATACCATGCGACAATGTGTCTTAGAGATTTCTAGGCCGACCAAGTAAAATTCAAACAAGCCTCCTCAGCCACAGAAACAAGCTGCATCATTGACATACTAGTTTTAGCATGATTAGGCTGTCTTTAACATCAGTAGATATCCTGCTTTCAAAGAGCGAAATAATGGATGCTGTTCAGACTGCGCAGGCAGGCTGAACTGCGCCTTTGTTGGTCGCAGTTGACATTAAGCAGGTTTTCACATGACGAGGCTAAATTGAATTTAAGATCAGTGACACGTCATGCATCACAACGAGAATATTTTCTTAAACTTATCTACTCTACTTTTCTCTTTAAACTATCCAAGTTTATTCGGCTTGTAAGGGGCAATCGTATCGTTAGTGGCAACCAGTGTCGTAAGGGGTAATGGGCACCAAAAACTCGCCGCAGACACATAGTGACGTCAAGAAGATGGTGTATACGGCTTATGCTTGAAAAATAAGTTGGAAAGGATATGATTTTTTACAAAAATAAAGCATTTAAGAACATTCATGAACATAACACCTTCATTAGCAACCACTAAAATGATATTATGCGTACACCTTACTCAGGAGAAAGTATTTCATTCGTTAGATGTAAATTTTATTGCGTCAGATTATTTTGCCTCTTGTACAGAAATGGACATTATTGGGAATACCATTCTCCGTTTCCTTATATCGGGCTCCAAAACGGTAAAAACAGTTAAAACAGCTGATTTTCATTGTTTATTGCTCCCGTAGCTCATGTCCGGATGATCTCGTAAAGATTTCATTTGCATAACCGTTCGATTGCCCCTTACGCATTACCACCCGTGTTAGATTACGTATCCTAAGAAGGACCCAAAATAAAATGCTAAATGTCATCATCGTGGAGAGCTCCGATACCTATGGCAAATTAAAGTGTCCTGTCCAGAAGCTCTTCTCAATGAATTGCATTCATTTTCATAAGGCATAAGGTGGTCAAATTTGGGCTCAAACAGCGAAGATTGAGCAAAATTGCTCCATTTTCCTAATTTAAGGGGCTATACTTCGAACATATGTTTTCCATGAAAACTATCAATTTTGCCCAATGTGTTTTACGATCAGTGTCTTACATCTGACATATGTTTCACGTTTGTACTTTAATGTGACTTCATCACGTTTTATCACTATGTGCGATTGGAGCTAAGATTACATTTCTTTAAAAGGTCCCAAAATAATATGCAAAATGTCACCATAGTTGAGAACTCAGAAACCTATGGCAAAGTAAAGGGTCCTGTCCAGTTGCTCTTCTCAATGATTTGCTTTCATTTTCATAATGGATAATGCGGTCAAATTTGGGCTCAAACAGCGAAGACTGAGCAAAATTGCTCAATTTTCCATATTTAAGGGGCTAAAACTCGAACATATGCTTTCCGAGAAAACTACCAATTTCGCTCAATGAGTTTTATGATCAGTGTCTTACATCCGACATAAGATTCAGGTTTTGTCCGGTGATGTTTCTTTATCATTTTTAATCACTTTTTGCGATTGGAGCTTTGATTACGTTTCCTAAAAAGACACATTGTCGCATGGTATGGCTCATTTCCAAGTTGATTATATTGAGAAGCGCTGTGACTAATTGGCGAGCTCAAGGGCTTGCGGGTTCGAGCCTTACGTTGTGGTTATAAACAAATAAAATTCCCTTACCTAAATTCTCAAATGAAAATTGCCACCGCCTGGCTGTCATGTTTTTTTCTCAACATATCAAATTTGTTTTAGCTGTTTAGTAGGTCACATAGTGACCTTTCCTGCCATTTATCAGGATTGCTTATCAACTATACTGAACAGCAAAAGAAACGCAAAGCTTGATGTCTATGGTGCATGGAACATGTGTATAAACAGTTGCACGTGAAACAGCTGGCTCTTCGGAGTAATGCTAATAAAAGGGGATGACTGATGTAAAATCTAAGGTGACCGCGATGGAAGGGTCAAGTCAGCTGATGCGCCGTTTCTGTTTTATCTTGTTAATGTGACTGGTTTCATTTTGAAGTGAAGGTATGTAAATCCGGTGTAATGTTCTTGGTCTGGCTTCAGGTTGGGGATCCATGGTTTGGGTGCCTTGATTTCTGGTGTCCAGCGTGGGTTCTTTGAAGTTAATTTTGTTGTTCTTGGTTCCGTGTCTCCATGTCCTTTTAGGGCGTGTTTTCTGGCGGATTCTAGTCTAGCATATGTTTTGTTGCAATGCCAGCATTTGTGTCTCGTTCTGTCTTCCTGGTGAAATGCTTCATTATGGCGTCTTCGGTTGCCCACTGTAGAGAAATACTTATTGCACTTACTGCAATGGAATGGTTTATTCATCTTTTTAATAAATTAGATTAAGTCCTGATGGGTGTTTTGTGTTGAGAGTGTGTATCCAGCTTTCTTCAGTTCGTAGACGTACGTTCAGGTTGTCCGTTGTCTGGGCGACAATTATGGCGTTGACGTCGTCTCTTGTGTGGTTTGTGGACATAAAGTGACGTGACACTGGCTTGACGTTATTGCCTTGTCTGATGTCCGCAAGATGGCCACGGAATCGTTCGATGAAAGTGTTGCCTGATTGTCCTATATACTGTATTCCGCATCTTTTGCAGTTAATAACGTATATAACGTTTTTGGTTTGGCAGTTAAATTGGCCCTTAATTTGAAACTGTTTTTTTGTTACCATGAGGTGATGATGTCTGTTTTCTGCATAAAAGGACACGTAATACATGGCTTTCTACATGGTGAGCTACCTTTGTCTTTTTTGTGTGGGTTAATGTCCGTGCGTGTCAGTAATTGTTTGAGGTTTGTGGCTCGTTTATACACTACCAGAGTTTTGCTCTCCGTGATTGGTTTGAGTTCTTCAGATTTTTCTAGTATTCGTCGATATTTTGTTAGTATTTTGCCAATAGGTGGGTTTTGGGGGTTATGGGTGATGATGAAAGGTATAATTTGTTTGTTTTGGATGGTTGCGTTCTGTGGCTGCAGGAGGTCTTCTCTTCTTATGGATGCAGCTTTGGCGATGGCACTTTTAACGAGTCTGCTTAGATATCCTCTTATGATGAAATTGCCAGTCATGGTCTGTGGAGCTTTTTCGAATTGGAGGTCCGTACTGTATATCCGTCTAATTCGGAGGGCCTGACTGTATGGTAAGCTCTGTTTATGATGTCTGAAAGGAGCTGTATTGCAGGTAGAGGTGTGAGTCCGTGGGTTTCGGGTAAAGGTCTGTGGTGATAAAATTGTATACCAGTAAATGATTGAAATATTAAGTGATGATTCTACTAGTTGCAATGAGGCGTGTGATAATAATGATTACCACAGAAGCAGACAACGACAAACGTTTAACATGAGTGTTAAATCGATGAGAATTAGTTTGGACCATTTCATTTATAGTAAAACTATCTTTTCTATTTCTTGCTCTATATTTAGCATTAGATGCACAATATTAGGAAATGTGTCCAAAAGGTCATTGATAACATCTGTAACAACAGTCCATGGGCTTGATAATCAGAAATGAATATAATTTCTAGTGTTTTGGCACCAAAGACTTATAAGTACATATTAAGTGTCCTGATCTTAAACTTAATGACATCTTGCAGATATATGAGCAAGACAGACTAAGAAAAAGTAAAATATCCACACGCTGCAATCGCTTTCATGTGTTTTACTTAAACGGTAATAACAAAATTTGCTTCTCTGTAAAACTGTGAGTAGGGCTTTGTATTAGCTCCTTTAAGACAATATATTTAAGATAGAAAAGAAAACTTGGTTTTTCCTATTCATCAATTGAGTATTTGTTTGTAAAATCTAATAAAACAGTTTAAAACCAAGTCAGAGTAGTTGTTCAATTAAATAACGATTGCCACAATTATAACTTTTAAATTATAATTAGGTTCATGTAAAGCACATAACACCGCAGTTAGCCGTATACATGTTAAACAGCTTCCATATGTAGTAAAGACATCCAGTATGTAATCTATAAGAATGTCAACTTATTAGATAATTTAATTGTCTTCTTTCTGTAGCTCAAACTTTCAAATTTGTTATTCTCAAATTGATGTAGTAACATATGTAACAAGCTGTTACAGGCTAACGCTCCGACTTACAGAGTGCAAACACATCTTATTAAATGCAAATTGAATGGTTATATAAGATGTATTATGTCTGCAGAATTCCAAAGGGAATTAGGATGGAGCAGGCCCTTACTCAGCTTTATGTCAAAATACTGATGATGATTTTACTTATCACGCTAACATATGTTAAAACTGATCGTTAAAACTTGGTGACAACTAGCAGATCTATAGGTCTTTATCATATCAGCCAGCTTAAAATCCCTAAACAATGTAAGATATCCAGAAGCTGCAAGTTTTATTTCACAATTTTAGCTCAAACTTTCAAACTACATTTCCTTGATATGATGTAGTAACACATGTAACATGCTGTTTCAGACTAACGCCCCAACATAGAGAGTGCAAACATCCCTTATTCGATGCAGCTTGAGTTAAAGTATAAGAAGAAATATGTCTGCAAAATTCCCTCGAGGAGATTAAAATATTTTTAGGCATATCTTACGTAAAGACAACGAGCTTGCCCATTTATTACATCAGGTAACATATGTTACAGCCTCTGATATTAAAAATTTTGCAACAAACTTGCATATTTATGAGTCTTTTCATATAAGCAAATAAATCCCAAACAATGAAACATAATCATCAACTGCAAATATTTTTTAACTATGTTTTCTTTAGTTTTAATACCAAACTTGGTAGGGGTAGGATTAAAAGGTCCCAAAATAATATAGAAAAATGTCACAATCGTTGAGAGTTCTGAAATCTATAGCAAATTAAAGGGTTCTGTCCAGTAGCACTACTCAATGATTTGCTTTCATTTTCATAACGGATAATGCGGTCAAATTTGGGCTCAACCAGCGAAGATTGAGCAAAATTGCTCCATTTTCCTTCTATAAGGAGCTAAAACTCGAACATATGCTTTCCGAGAAAACTACCAATTTCGCTCAATGAGTTTTATGATCAGTGTCTTACATCCGACATAAGTTTCGAGTTTTGTCCGTGAATGTTACTTTTTCATATTTTATCACTTTTTGCGATTGGAGCTTAGATTACGTTTCCTAAGAAAGACCAACTTATTATATGCAGAATGTTACCATCGTGGAGAGCTCCAAACCCTAAAGGGTCCTGTCTAGTAGCTTTTCTCAACAATTTGCTTTCATTTTCATTAGGAATAAGATGGTCAAATACGGGCTCAAACAGCGAATATTGAGAAAAAATGCTCCAATAATAATATAATAAAAGGGGCTATACTACGAACATACAAATGTGTTTTCCGAGAAAAGTTCCAATTTCGCTCAATGAGTTTTATGATCAGTGTCTTACATCTGACATAAGTTTAAAGTCTGTGCATGAATGTGACTTTGTCACGTTTTGTCACTGTGTGCGATTGGAGCTTAGATTACGCTTCCTAAGAAAGACCAAAAACAATATGTAGAATGTCCCCATCGTTGCGAGCTCCGAAATTTATTGCAAATGAAAGGGTCCTGTCCAGTAACTCTTCTCAATGATTTGCTTTCATTTTCATAATGGATAATGCGGTCAAATTTGGACTCAAACAGCGTAAATTGAGCAAAATGCTCCAATTTCCTATTTTAAGAAGCTATAACTCGAACATATGCTTTCCGAGAAAACTATCAATTTCGCCCAATGTGTTTTATGTTCAGTGTCTTACATCTGACATAGGCTTTCAGTATGTGCGTGAATGTGACTTTATCACGTTTTGTCACTGTGTGTGATTGGAGCTTTATTACGTTTCCTAAGTAGACGGATGGCTGAGAATGGGTTTGCTTCCCCCTAGGGAATTTTACAGACATATCCTATCTTGTAGACAATTGAAAGCCAAGTCTTTTAAGAGATGTTTGCACTCTGTGCTCAGGGGCGTTAGTCTGTAAGAGCCTGTAACATACGTTACTTTATCAAATTAGGAAAAAGTAAATTGAAAGTTTGGGCTACAAATTAAAGACATTAAAATATTTATTTTTAAAAATCATTCAAATAGTCTGCATACTGGATATCTTAACTACGTATGACAGCCATTTGAACAAAATTGCGGGTTTCCAAGGTGTCATATGTGTTTCATAAATCAGATAACCCATTAAAATTTGCAAGTGTGGCTAACATCATTTACATTCACAATCTCTCTGTGTGTTTTGCAAAATGTTTTAACCACATCTGACTAGCTTACACAATTGGCTAACAGAAAAGTTAAAGTTTGTTTCCCTAGCTTAAAATTTTTTCTGGAATAAGTAATTAAACAACGAAGTTTTAAGGTGAAATGTTTGGTATTTTTAATACCAAGCATTTCACCTTAAAGAAAAAAATAGTTAAAAAATATTTGCAGTTGATGAATATGTTTCATTGTTTGGGATTTATTTGCTTATATGAAAAGACTCATAAATATGCAAGTTCGTTGCAAAATTTTTAATATCAGAGGCTGTAGAATATGTTACCTGATGTAATAAAAGGGCAAGCTCGTTGTCTTTACGTAAGATATGCCTTAAAATGTTTTAATCTCCTCGAGGGAATTTTGCAGACATATTTCTTCTCAAGCTACATCGAATAAGGGACGTTTGCACTCTCTATGTTGGGGCGTTAGTCTGAAACAGCATGTTACATGTGTTACTACATCATATTAAGGAAATGTAGTTTAAAAGTTTGAGCTAAAATTGTGAAATAAAACTTGCAGCTTCTGGATATCTTACATTGTTTAGGGATTTTAAGCTGGCTGATATGATAAAGACCTATAGATCTGCTAGTTGTCACCAAGTTTTAACGATCAGAGAGCATTACATATGTTAGCGTGATAAGTAAAATCATTAAACAGTATTCTGACATCAAGCTGAGTAAGGGCCTGCTCCATCCTAATTCCCTTTGGAATTCTGCAGACATATTACATCTTATATAACCATTCAATTTGCATTTAATAAGATGTGTTTGCACTCTGTAAGTCGGAGCGTTAGCCTGTAACAGCTTGTTACATATGTTACTACATCAATTTGAGAATAACAAATTTGAAAGTTTGAGCTACAGAAAGAAGACAATTAAATTATCTAATAAGTTGACATTCTTATAGATTACATACTGGATGTCTTTACTACATATGGAAGCTGTTTAACATGTATACGGTTAACTGTGGTGTTATGTGCGTTACATGAACCTTATTATAATTTAAAAGCTATAATTGTGACAATCGTTATTTAATTGAACAACTACTATGACTTGGTTTTAAACTGTTTTATTAGATTTTACAAACAAATACTCAATTGATGAATAGGAAAAACCAAGTTTGCTTTTCTATCTTAAATGTATTGTCTTATAGGATCTAATACACAGCCCTACTCCCAGTTTTACAGAGAAGCAAATTTTGTTATTACCGTTTAAGTAAAACACATGAAAGCGATTGCAGCGTGTGGGTATTTTACTTTTTCTTAGTCTGTCTTGCTCATATATCTGCAAGATGTCATTTAGTTTAAGATCAGGACACTTAATATGTACTTATAAGTCTTATAAGTCTACATTGCATTAGTTAGATGGCCTCCATGCGAGCTGAACATTTTTTGTACTTCAACAACAGCAGAATCTAGGGCGAAGATTTGGTACCAGTAAAATGCATTTAAGCCCCCTGGTGGCTTAGGCTGCTGTCCGTTCTAAGGCGGTGGTTCTGTTGTTGTTGACTTTTTGTTTATTGTTACTCCTATTGTGGGAGTCTGTAATTGTTCTATGTTTTGTTGTACGTTACTTTATGTCCATTCTAGTATTGCAATCATCTTGATGGGGAAGAGAGAGCTGATTGCTTTGCTTAATTTGTCTTCCTGGTGTCTTGTGATGGTTAAGCGGCTCTTCCTCGCGGTGCCACGGGGTTGTCTGCAGTTTGTGATTGTGGTTTTTCCTGATCATACTCACTTACTATTTTTGGTGCCAAAACACTAGAAATTATATTCATTTCTGATTATCAAGCTCATGGACTGTTGTTACAGATGTTATCAATGACCTTTTGGACACATTTCCTAATATTGTGCATATAATGCTAAATATAGAGCAAGAAATAGAAAAGATAGTTTTACAATAAATGAAATGGTCCAAACTAATTCTCATCGATTTAACACTCATGTTAAACGTTTGTCGTTGTCTGCTTCTGTGGTAATCATTATTATCACACGCCTTCTTGCAACTAGTAGAATCAGCACTTAATATTTCAATCATTTACTGTTATACAATTTTACCACCATGGAATGGCATTATAACCACAGACCTGTACCCGAAACCCACGGACTCACACTTCTACCTGCAATACAGCTCCTTTCATCCCAGACATCATAAACAGAGCTTACAGTCAGGCCCTCCGAATTAGACGGATATACAGTACGGACCTCCAATTCGAAAAAGCTCCACAGACCATGACTGGCAATTTCATCATTAGAGGATATCCAAGCAGACTCGTTAAAAGTGCCATCGCCAAAGCTGCATCCATACGAAGAGAAGACCTCTTGCAGCCACAGAACGCAACCATCCAAAACAAACAAATTATACCTTTCATCATCACCCATAACCCCCAAAACCCACCTATTGGCAAAATACTAACAAAATATCGACGAATACTAGAAAAATCTGAAGAACTCAAACCAATCACGGAGTGCGTTTTGCACTGGTAGTGTATAAACGAGCCACAAACCTCAAACAATTACTGACACGCACGGACATTAACCCACACAAAATAGACAAAGGTAGCTCACCATGCAGAAAGCCATGTATTACTTGTCCTTTTATGCAGAAAACAGACATCATCACCTCATGGTAACAAAAAAAAACAGTTTCAAATTAAGGGCCAATTTAACTGCCAAACCAAAAACGTTGTATACGTTATTAACTGCAAAAGATGCGGAATACAGTATGTAGGACAATCAGGCAACACTTTCATCGAACGATTCCGTGGCCATCTTGCGGACATCAGACAAGGCAATAACGTCAAGCTAGTGTCACGTCACTTTACGTCCACAAACCACACAAGAGACGTTGTCAACGCCATAATTGTCGCCAAGACAACGGACAACCTGAACATACGTCTACGAACTGAAGAAAGCTGGATAGACACTCTCAACACAAAACGCCCATCAGGACTTAATCTAATTTATTAAAAAGATG
Organism: Loripinus fragilis; assembly: GCA_964019695.1. Taxonomy (NCBI): domain Eukaryota; kingdom Metazoa; phylum Mollusca; class Bivalvia; order Lucinida; family Lucinidae; genus Loripinus; species Loripinus fragilis. The sequence continues at coordinate 29,018,638 of OZ026522.1, forward strand.
AATAAACCATTCCATTGCAGTAAGTGCAATAAGTATTTCTCTACAGTGGGCAACCGAAGACGCCATAATGAAGCATTTCACCAGGAAGACAGAACGAGACACAAATGCTGGCATTGCAACAAAACATATGCTAGACTAGAAACCGCCAGAAAACACGCCCTAAAAGGACATGGAGACACGGAATCAAGAACAACAAAATTAACTTCAAAGAACCCACGCTGGACACCAAAACCATGGATCCCCCCACCTGAAGCCAGACCAAGAACAGTACATCGGATTTACATACCTACACCTCAGTCACATTAATAAGATAAAACAGAAACGGCGCATCACATCGCGGTCACCTTAGAAGAAGCATTAATGACAATAACAGACGAAGAATCAACTATAGGAAGACTTAACGGTTTACAGACACTAGAAGACCTTGAAGTTTCCCCATCATCGTCCTGCAGCACCAAAAACACAGGATGAGACAGAGAACACAGAGAACGTAACCATAACAACAGTATATGGGATTTTCAGTGCACACAAGGACTGAAAAGACATTCCAAGCCTACCATAATAGTATAAACAGTTAAAACTTACTTTCTTATGCATCTATAATCCATCATTTTCTACTTTCATTTTCATCACTATTTTTAGAACAATAGGTATCACGTGACCAAACTTATCCGAGTATTATAATTTTGTATTGAAAAAGGTCTTATATGACCGAAACCGGTCGACGATTAAACACATTCTGATAATCCTGTCCGTTGTTGGTTGTTTATTCTGTTTTTCTCCTGAATCCCCTACTTTTAACACCAGTCCACTCAAAAATTGATGAGCCATTATCAACTTTCCAACTTTGCCATTCATGGCTTGGAACATTCGGAAACTGATATGAATTCCTAATAGTGGGCTCTTTGAGTATGTGTTTCAAGTGATACTGAGTCTGATAAAAAATTGCTGTCATTACCAGTTTTTGTGTTGTGGATTTACTGCTGGTTATAACTGCATTCTAGGATAAGCATGCTGTGCAGACTTATTCACAGGTCAGACATATAGCTATGTGTTGACTACACCTTGAGCATACCATACGGCTGTATAGGATCACATGCCACTGGGGGCATGGCCCAGCTTTTCAGATAAGCATGCATTGGAGAACTTTGGAAGTTTCTACTTGAACCACAATTACTAATAGATAGCATTTTATAGCTCCCAAAATGATTGAATATCGACCTGATCTTATATTCAGATGATCATTGCTTCAGAAGTTTGTATGGTAGCAACATAACACAGACTCTTATCATCAACCATGCCTATCTCCAGAGAAAATATAATGGAACTAAATGAATAACAACAGACTGCGTGCACTTTCAACATATGAAACAGGCCTTAGAAGCTTTCAAGTTTTCAAACATTTCTGTTGATGAACAATCTTGCACAGAATACAGATCCACTACCAGGGTGTCAGCAGATGCTTTGTATATAGCCCTTTTGTTATAAACATAAATAACAAGGGGCATAAGTGCCTGCTCACCTATGTAGTCTGATCAGTGCCATTGTTAAACGCTAATTGCAAAGTAGTGTATCTAACCGGCCAATGGGAACTTTTAGGTTACCATAGCTGAGCTATACTGGTTTGTCTCACTTTGGTAGAATTATCCCAAGACAGGGTTTCTCGTGAAAATTTTCCCTTTCATTGACGCTATCACCTACGAAAAATCATTCTCAGTTTGGGGCTGTTTTTCTGTGGTTTACAGATTTGAGCTTTGAGCAGAGCAAAAACTATCAAACGATTTCTACACTTGGATTTGACATTACTGGGTTTGGGTTAGTTTTTCCAAGAGCACTCATTTCGTATTGCGGCCAGTATGTAAACGCGTTTGGAAGATCATTTGATAAAACACTCTTGAGATGGGCGTTTGAGTGTTATAGAACTTATATCCATACACCAGAACAAGCGTTCCAAATGAGCAAAATACTCTCATAGCAGAACATTTAGTAGTCAAGAACAACTGCTTTAATAGCAATGTTAGTAAAGTGCAACTTTTCGACTGTTATGCAGTCTCAGATAATCACTCACATGGAAATGCTCATAGTTACAGAGCCATTCCTGCTCATCTCTCTCAGAGTGTGGTCTGTAATGTAAATGTTGTAGAATCTGCAGCACTTACCTAAATTGATTTATTGGTAAATGTGGGCCAAGACGTGGGGAAACTTGTCTTAAGGGTTTGTAAATAACAAGGGGCTGCTCATCTGTGTAGTCTGATCAGCGCCATTGTTAAACGTTTATTGCAAAGTAGCAAATCTAACCGGCACAAGGGAACTTTCAAGTTACCATAGCTGAGCTCAAGAGGTTTGAGTCTCGTGATGGTGCCCATTCATTGACTTAAAAAAAACCATTCTCAATAAGGGGTTATTTTTCTATGGTTTACAGATTTGACATGAGCAGAGACATTTCATTTAACAAATTAGGTTAGGCTTGTCAAGTGTAATACATTGTTATTTAAAGCAAACAAACAATGCAGATCAATAATAATTTGGTTCATGTCCAGGCAAATATTTCATTACATGCTTTGACCTCTGTGGCTGTCACACAATGAATGTGAGACTGGCAGCTTAGATCATGACGGGGTGTTGTTAATAATCATACACTGTATCTCAGAACATTGAGGGTTGGTCAACAAACGCTTATCTCTCTAACTTAACATACTATCATTCCTTGGTTGTGAACCAAACATTTCCTTCCCACCTGATTGATTTGGGGGAAATAGCTCCATTTTTACCAGAAATTTTGCTATTAAATTCCCAAAGTCACTTGTATGTACTTATAGTCCCTGTTTTGCCTGCTGCCCATCTGTACTTACATTGCATTGACAGCCTTAACTGCTTTCTTCTGCTCCGCACAACGCCATGCAGCACATGTGGCCACCACCAGCGGTACCTTGCTCCGGTGCCATCGCCATTGGTACATGCTAGCCATCGCCAGTGGCACTGCGTCTCTCGTTCTACTACAGTCTGTCAAGGTATATGCTCATGTAATATACGCAATATAATTTACTTCACCTCACTTCACTGCAGATTCGATTGGGGACTGCAAAAACTTTGCCTCCGAATACTAGCTTGATTTGCAGGCGATGGCCAACTCACTCCAGACTTGAACTGCTGAGCCTAACAGATTCTGAGTTAGAGGTCAAAATTAAAGCTAGTATTAATTAATATATACTCAGAAAAACATTTGAAGGATATTTAGATTCAGTCCCATCTCCTACATCCAATACAATAAACAGTTAACAAATTATGCATGCATTTCATAGTTCCAGATATATGCAATCAAAATAGATGCCTTATTTTAGTCACGCTACAATGGTTTAAGTACCGTACCTATTCAAATGGTTCAACCCTCTATACTGAAAAGTCACAAACGTTCGAAAATGATTGAAACCCATTTTTATCGCTTGTATTCCATAATGATCGGCCCCAAAATCATCGCTGGTTCTCCCTCAAATAAATGGCACCTAATTTTGAAGCTGTTGTAAGTGTTTTATTGCAAATTTGTGGTCAAATTTGCCGGGGTATGCTATATCCCTGTATTTTTGTTGAAGAAGTTGTCCCATTATTAGGGGGAAATGACTGATAAATTGGTTTAATCTTTTGTCTGTGGTCGGAATAAGAACATAAGCAATGACCTGGTAAAGGTTTCAGCTAAAATTTAGAGCGCTAAATTTTTTGCCTGTGAACTTTGGGTAGAGAGCGTCGGTACATTTGGTGTAGTACTGTATCGTAACCAATGACCCGTGAATTTCAATTTGCATTTTGGTGAATTGCATAGTGATAATTCTATCAATGACAAAAATAATTTGTTTGAAAATTATATTCCCAAATGTTATAAAGTCAAAAGAATTTTAATATCCTTCAATTGTTTTTCTTAGTATAGTTTATACTGAGCTGGTTCTTATTTGCTAAAGTTATATGTAATAACTAGAGTGAATTTTCAAACATCTTCCGTCCGGAGCTGGTCCAAACCCTATGTAAGAAAGTACACGCCTACCAAACGGTCAGATGCTCAACCGCTGGTTGAGCGATAAAAACAATTCGAGTGTCGTCCGGTTGAGATTTAGAGGAGCTAAAATGGTAAAGAAATGTTGCATGCTCTGTATATTATGCAACAGACTGAATGTGTTATTTTGACTATGGGGTGCGAAAACAGGACAAATAATGCTATTAAATTTTCTTATCATTTTTTTTACCTTATGCTCAACCAGATTTTTCCGGAACTTTCCACCAAGATTTTTCGCATATTGCACAAGCTCGATGAAAATAACCATCTGAATTCCAGTTGCCGATCTCAGTCTTGATCAGAAAATTGAATACACAGCCAAAACAACACGAATTTCTACATTGTATCTGCTTCTGGTACACTTTCCTCACGCAAAAAGTAAATCTGACAAAAGGAGAAAATTCTCTGACCTCCTGTTTAAACCATAAACATAGGGACCCGTAAGAGGTTGCATGATATTCCCTAATTTTTGATTCTCTTCCTAGTACAAGAACTATTAATTATAATATACAGAACATGCAACATTTAGCTCCTCGAAATCTCACCATTTTTTAGAGCAAAAAAGAAAGAAAACACCCTTTTTGGAAGGGCTTTGGTTAGAGTAAGGGCGAAAATAAAGAAACCACCTGTTTGGTAAGGTTTTGATTAGAATTAGGGCAAAAAATGTAGCAAAACATCCTTTGTGACAGGACTTTGGTTAGGGTTAGAGCAAAAATAGAGAAAAACACCATTTTTGGTAAGGCTTTGGTTAGAGTAAGCGCAAAAAAGAGAAAAACAACCTTTTTTGTAAAGCTTTTATTTAAAAAAAAGTGCAAAAATAGAGAAAAAAACGCTTTTTGTAAGGGCTTTGGTTAGAATAAGGACAAACAAAGAGAAAAGCCCATTTTTGTAGGACCTTAGTTAGAATAAGGGCAAACATAGAGAAACGCCCTTTTGGTAGGACCTTGGTTAGAATAAGGGCGAAAAGGGAGAAAAACGTCCTTTTTGGTAGGGCTTTGGTTAGAATAAGGGACAAAAAATGGTGTTTTTCTCTATTTTTGCTCTAACCCTAACCAAAGTCCTGTCACAAAGGATGTTTTGCTACATTTTTTGCCCTAATTCTAATCAAAACCTTACCAAACAGGTGGTTTCTTTATTTTCGCCCTTACTCTAACCAAAGCCCTTCCAAAAAGGGTGTTTTCTTTCTTTTTTGCTCTAACCCTAACCAAAGCTTTGCCACAAAGGATGGTTTTCAATATTTTTGTCATTATTCTTACAAAAGTCCTACCAAAAAGGGTGTTTTTCTCTATGTTTGCCTTTATTCTAACCAAAACCCTACCAAAAAGGGTGCTTTTCTCTATTTTGCCTTTGTTCTAACCAAAGCCATACCAATAATCTTGTTTAATCTATTTTTGTCCTTATTCAAACCAAAGCCCTGCCACAAAGGGTGTTTTTTCTCTATTTATGCCCTTAATCTAACCAAAGCCTTACAAAACGAGTGTTTTACTCTATTTTTGCCCTTATTCTAACCAAAGCCTGCGACAAAGGGTGTTTTTCTCTATTTTTGCCCTTATTCTAACAAAAGCCCTACCAAAAAGCGTGTTTTTTTCTTATATTGTGGCCTTATTCTAACTAAAGCTCAACCAAAAAGGGTGTTTTCTCTATTTTTGCCCTTTTTCTAAACAAAGCCCTACAAAAAGGTTGTTTATCTCCTTTTTTGCCCTTATTCTAACCAAACCATAGTCCCTACAAAAGCGTGTTTTCTCTAATTTTGCCCTTTTTCTAAACAAAGCCCTACACAAAGGTTGTTTATCTCCTTTTTTGCCCTTATTCTAACCAAAGCCTTACCAAAAATGATGCGTTTCAATGTTTTTGCTCTAACCTTAACCAAAGCCCTACGACAAAGGGTGTTTTCTCTAGTTTTGCCCTTATTTTAACCAAAACCATACCAATAAGTGTTATTTCTCTATATTAGCCATTATGCTAATCAAAGCCCTACCAAAAAGGGTGATTTACTCTTTTTGCGCCCTTTTTCTAGCCTAAGCCCTTCATAAAGGATGTTTTCTCCCTTTTGCCCTTAATCTAACTTAGGTCCTACCAAAAAGGGTGCTTCTCTATGTTTGCCCCTATTCTAACCAAAGCCAAAGCAGAACGCGTGTCTTTCTCTATTTTTGCCCTTTTTCTAATCAAAGTTTTACAAAATGTGTTGTTGTTTTTTTACTTTTTTGCCCTTATTCTCACCAAAACCTTACCAAAATGGTGTTTTTTACCTCTATTTTTGCTCTAACCCTAATCAAATCCTGTCACAAAGGGTGTTTTTTCTCCATTTTTGCCCTTATTCTAACAAACGCCTTACCAAAAAGGGTGTTTACTATATTTTTGCCATTATTCTAAGCAAAGCCCTCCCAAAAAGAGTGATTTCTTTTTTTTGCTCTAAACCTTACCAAAGCTTTGCCACAAAGGGTGGTTTTCAATATTTTTACCCTTATTCTTACCAAAGTCTTACAAAAAAGGATGTGTTTCTCTATTTTTGCTCTAACCTTAACCAAAGCCCTACCACAAAGGGTGTTTTCTCTATTTTTGCCATTATTCTAACTAAACCCTACCAAAAAGGTGTTTTCTCTATTTCTGCCCTTATTCTAATCAAAGCCCTACAAGAAAGGGTGTTTTACTCTTTGCTACCCCTTATTCTAACCAAAGCCCTGCCACAAAGGGTGTTTTTCTCTATTTTTTTCCAGATTCTAACCAAAGCCCTGTCACAAAGGCTGTTTCTCTTTATCTTTGCCCTTATTCTAGCCTAGGCCTTAAAAAGGGTGTTTTTTTCTATTTTGCCCTTATTCTAACCAAGGCCTTACCAAAAAGGGTTTTTCTATATTTTTGCCATTATTATAACAAAAGCCCTACCAAAAAGTGTGTTTTTCTCTATGTTTGCCCTTATTCTAACAAAAACTCTACCAAAAAGCTTGTTTTACTCTAGTTTTGCCCTTTTTCTAGCCAAAGCCCTAACAAAAAGGGTGATTTTCTCTATTTTGTCCTCATTCTAAGCAAAGCTTTGCCAAAAAGGGTGTTTTCAGTATTTTAGCCTTAACTCTAACCATAGAAGTGCCCCTATTCTAACTAAAAGGGCGTTTTCTCTATTTTGCCCTTTTATACCAAAACCCTACCAAAAAGGGTGTTTTCTCTATTTTGCCCTTATTCTAACCTAAACCTTACAAAAAGCTTGTTGTAATCTATTTGTGTCATTATTCTAACCAAAGCCCTGCTACAAATGGTGTTTTTCTCTATTTTTGCCCTTATTCTAACCAAAGCTCAACAAAAAGGGTGTTTTATTCTATTTTTGCACTTATTCTAACCAAAACCCTGCGAAAAAGGATGTTTTTCTCTATATTTGCCCTTATTCTAACCTAAGTTTTACCAATAAGGGTGGCTTCTCTATTTTTGCCCTTATTCTAACCAAAGCTCTACCAAAAAGTTGGTTTTTCTCTATGTTTGCCCTTATTCTAACCAAAGCCCTAACAAAAGCGTGTTTTCTCTAATTGCGCCCTTTTTCTAATCAAGGCCCTACAAAAAAGTTGTTGCATTTTTGTTTATTGTTACTCCCATTGTGGGAGTCTGTAATTGTTCTATGTTTTGTTGTGCGTTACTTTATGTCCATTCTAGTATTGCAATCATCTTGATGGGGAAGAGAGAGCTGATTGCTTTGCTTAATTTGTCTTCCTGGTGTCTCGTGATAATTGAGCGGCTCTTCCTCGCGGTGCCACGGGGTTGTCTGCAGTTTGTGATTGTGGTATTTCCTGATCATATTCACTATTTTTGATGTCACGACTCTTGTGTTTGTGCTGCGTGGTTACTGTTAAAAGTTTCCCCGTACTTGCATTTAATGTCGTTATTATTACTATAGTCAGGTTTTACACTTGACAATCATTCTTTGCATTAACTTCCCTATTCGTATCACTTAAATACCTCATTTAAGGAGCAGTGTAGACCAGCATTCGTATCTCGTTAATAACTATTGCTTTCTCTTTGTTTCTTTGTACTTGTATTAGACTTAGTTATATGTTGGGAGCTTTAGCTATTTCTCAAATACAGCAGCTGGATATTGCTATTAATAACCGATATGAATGTTGCTTTTCAATGTATGGTATAAACTTAAAAACTCAATTATGAATTGCCTAAAAACAGTCAAAATTTTACTTTCTCCTCTTCGGTTACATTCAGCTTCTTCCATACAGATTCCCCAGTCCACCAATAGATATAATTCTATGTTACCATCTGTTTACGTTTCACCTCTGAAACTTCATTCGGCCACTAAAATTAATTTACATGGAGTTTCTGACTCTGCCCTTTTTAGAAACCACTTAAAAGTTAGTCTCTCACCTCTTAAGTCACCTGTACTCAAGAACTCTAGGAGTAAGTATAGAAGAAGTGTAGTGTATCCCTCTATTTCTAAGTGCAATGCCAAGAGGTGTAGCTGTTGCAAACATTTATGTTGTAAATCAACTATTAAATCTAACGTTAATGGAAGACAATTTTCTGTAATTACTTATTCTGATCTTGATCGAAAATCAACTGATGTTATTTTATGTTTTATCTTGAGACGAGAAAGATTGTGGCATGCAATATGTTGGCCAAATTTGTAGATTTCTAAAAACTAGATTTTCTGAGCACTATCGTCGAACAAAAAAGCCTCGCAAAATTGATAATTTTCTTTATAGGCATTTCAAACAAACTAATCACTCTACTAGCAGTATTTCTATTCAGCCTGTTGAAAAGATAATATATTGTGATAATTCCACTAAAAGATATAGAAATATTCTTAGGCATGAATTAGAATTAAAGTGGATAAAATTATTAATGACGCCACATCCACTTGGTTTTAATGATAATATTTACCATGAAGGTAACATTTCTAGATTACCTGATTTTGATGTTTTTTCTCTTTAAGATATCCGTAAACGTAATAACCGATCTCATGGTAAACGCAAAAATGGAAATTTAAAACGCAAAAATAAACATGTTTAACTCTTTTAGAATTAAGTATCATCTTAAAACATTCTGGCCGACATATGGCCCTTTCACGTTTAGTAACTCTCTACTTCGTAATTTGGATATTGAGCAATTCTTACCCGGTGTTACACTCAACATGCTCTTCGGCCATATATAGATTCAGAAATTAATCATATTAGACATTTTATTAAAATTCAATTTGTCAACAAGGGGATTGAATTCATTAACTAACTCAATATATTTAAAGATAAATCTGTTATCTCTTCTATTCCTACTTATTTTGAAAATAAGGAATCCCCTGTCATTTGTTATAAGTATAATAAACATATTCGTAGTACTGTTTTTAACTATAACAAATTAGTAACAGAACTTGTTATCGAAAATTCTATTCCTAACTCCTGAGATTGCATAGACTCTAAGTATTGCTATCAACCTGCTGGTCATATAGTCACAGGGGATTTAAAAATCATAACTGATTCAAGAATTCGGTCTATTATATGTAAGGGATCTAAATATAGGTTTCCTGTGCCAATAGACTTCAAATCATGTCGTGAGGAAATTGCAGGAGCCTTACAAGAATTTTTTAATCGCTGGTGTAAACGAGAGCATGTTGAGTCTAATGCCTTAAATAGTTGGAAATTAAATATTTTTAAAATTATTGATGTTAGAATTTCATTTTATTGCAACAATTTAGATCTTCTTCCACCTTAACCTATATTCACTTTTAAATACTTGAAGAAAGGAATCCAGGAATTCCATAGGAAGTTTGTTTTTGCCCCTGCAAATAAGGCTGCTAACAATGTTGTGGTCATTTGAAAAAGATACTATATTAACACACTGAAGCAAGAACTTAGCACTGCCGAAACATATGAGCATAACAGACTTGATGAGACGTCTATCGTTGATAGGCATCGATGCCATATGGCAGCTCAGTTTGGGTTGTTTGTTGATGAGGACCATAGCAAGCTTCCTACGTTATACTGGTTACCTAAACTTCATAAACGGCCCTATAAGTCGCGTTTTATTTCTAATTCTAGTGCATGTACAACTACGGAGTTGTCTATTCTTTTGACTTCTTGCCTCACTGCAATTAAAAACCATGTCATTAAATATTGCACAACAGTTTATGAAAGAAATGGTAAAAATTTATTTTGGTCTATTAAAAATTCAGGTGAAATTCTTAATAAATTGAAGTCTAGAGGTTTTCTAGCATTTGGGTTGTCTACATATGATTTCTCTACTCTCTATACTACATTGCCTCATAATCTAATAAAAGAAAAACTAACAAAATTAATTGAACAAACATTTAACAGAGAGGGCTCACTTTATTTGGCTTGTAATGATAAAAATGCCTTTTTTACTTCTGAACAACCTAAACGATATAAATTGTGGTCATGTCAGAAAATTAGTGATGCGCTCCATTATCTTTTGGACAATATATTTATAAGATTTGGCTCAAAATTATATAGACAAATTTTCGGTATTCCAATGGGTACTAATTGTGCTCCTCTTGTTGCAGATTTGTTTTTGTTTTGTTATGAGAGAGACTTTATGTTGTCCCTGTCAGACAATAATCAAGCTGATATTATTGAAGCATTTAACTCCAGATATTTAGATGACTTACTTAATATTGATAATCCTTATTTTAAACAAATGGTAGGTCAGATATATCCCAATGAACGTCAATTAAATAAGGCAAATTCTTCTGATACTAAAGCTCCGTTTTTGGACTTGAACTTGTCAATAACAAATGGCATAGTTTCTTCTAAAATTTTTGATTTATTATTATGAAAAAACACCCTTTGTGAAAGAACTTTGGTTAGGGTAAGAGCAAAAATAGAGAAAAAAAAACACCATTTTGGTAAAGCTTTGGTTAGAACAAGGGCAAAAAAAGAGAAAAAACCCTTTATTAAAGAAAATAGAGAAAAACACCCTTTTTGATAGGGATGTGGTTAGAATAAGGGCTTATATAGAGAAAAACACCCTTTGTGGTAAGGCTTTGGTTAGAATTAGAGCAAAAATAGAGAAAAAACACCCTTTTTTAATAGAGTTTTCGTTATAAAAAGGGCAAAATAGAGAAAAAACGTCATTTTCGGTAGTGCTTTGATTTGAATAAACCAAAAAATAGAGAAAACACCGTTTCTAGTAGGGGTTTCGTTAGAATAAGGGAAAAAATAGAGAAAAAACCCTTTGTGGCTGAGATTGGCTAGAATAAGGGCAAAAATAGAAAAAAAACACCTTTTTGGCTGGGCTTTGGTTAGAAAAGAGCCAAAATAGAGAAACACCCTTTGCGGCAGGATGTCTTCCTGATGTCTTGTGATGGTTGAGCGGCCCTAACAAAAGCCTGTTTATCTCTAATTTTGCCCTTTTTCTAATCAAAGCCATACAAAAAAGTTGTTTTTTTTTTCTATTTTTTTGCCCTTATTCTAACCACAGCCTTACCAAAAAGGATGTGTTTCTCTATTTTTGCTCTAACCCTAACCAAAGCCCTACTACAAAGGGTGTATTTCTATTTTTGCCCTTATTCTAACCAAAACCATACCAATAAAGGTGTTTCCTCTTTTTTTGCCCTAATTCTGATCAAAGCCCTACCAAAAATGGTGTTTTACTCTTTTTTTGCCCTTATTCTAACCAAAGCCTCTATTTTTGCTATAACCCTAACCAACGATCTGTCACAAAGGGTGTTTTTCTCCATTTTTTGCCCTTATTCTAACCAAAGCATTACCAAAAGGGTGTATTCTCAATTTTTGCCCTTATTCTAACCTAAGCCCTACCAAAAAGTGTTTTTTCTCTAATCCTAACCAAAGCTTTGCCAAAAAGGGTGGTTTTCAATATTTTTGCCCGCATTCTAACCAAAGCCCTACCAAAAAGGGCGTTTTTCTCTATTTTTGCTTCAACCCTAACCAAAGCCCGTCCACAAAGTGTGTTTTTTCTATTTTTGCCGTTATTTTAACAAAAACCCTAACAAAAGAGGTTGTTTTTTCTCTATTTCTGCCCTTATTAAAATCAAAGCCCTACAAAAAAGGGCGTTAACTCTATTTATGCCCTTATTCTAAGCAAAGTCTTGCCACAAGGGGTGACCTATTGGCTCTCGTTTCTGGTGTCTCATTGTGAGTTTGTCTCTTTCTCATTGGTATCCTGATCTTTGCACCCTTACTTACTTTCTCAATTTTTGGCTGTATTCTAACCAAAGCCCTGTCACAAAGGCTGTTTCTCTCCATTTTTGCTCTCATTCTAACTAAAGCCCTAACTAAAGGATTTTTTTTCTATTTTACCCTAATTCTAACCAAGGTCTTATCAAAAAGGGTGTTTTTCTCTATTTTTACCCTTATTCTTACCAATACCCTACCAAAAAGGTTGTTTTTCTCTAAAATGCTCTTATTCTGACCAAGCCCTACCAAAAAGTTTTTTCTCTATTTTTGCCAAAGTTTTGCCAAAACGGGTATTTTTCTCTCTTTTTGCCATTATTCTAACAAAAATAGTGAGTTTGATCAGCAATACCACAATCACAAACTACAGACAACCCCGTGGCACCGCGAGGAAGAGCCGCTCAACCATCACGAGACACCAGAAACACAAATTAAGCAAAGCAATCAGCTCTCTCTTCCCCATCAAGATGATTGCAATACTAGAATGGACATAAAGTAACGCACAACAAAACATAGAACAATTACAGACTCCCACAATGGGAGTAAAAATAAACAAAAAGTCAACAACAACAGAACCACCGCCTTAGAACGTACAGCAGCCTAAGCCACTGGGGGGCTTAAATGCATTTTACTGGTACCAAATCTTCGCCCTAGATTCTGCTGTTGTTGAAGTACAAGAAATGTTCAGCTCGCATGGAGGCCATCTAACTTATGCAATGTATCATCATGGAAAACACTCTAATCAAATTAACACTCCATGATGAAACAAAGAAAAGGGCTCATGACTCACAGATAGTCAGAGCTAAAGAAAACCTTAAATTAAGCCACGGTGGGTCCAGCTACAGATAAGCATCAGGCACTAACCCATCGATAAAAAGCTTTACGTCAGAGCCGTCATAAAATCTGAGGCCTGACCCACCGTCGTGCAAATAAAGAGGAAGCCATAGCTATAAACCGTGATTGGGTTTAAAACTAGGCATGGAGACTGTCGCATGATATCCTTGTTTTATCCAACCCTTATATAACACTTTACTATCTTTTTGAATTGATCACTAAAATTAAGTTTTCCAACAATTCGTTTGAATTTATAAACTAGATCACCATAGGTTCTGATATGCCTTGTTGCAGAAGAATTTTACCCAATGATGTATTTAACAATTAACTCTGAGTGTCTGTGGTAGAATTCAGAAAATGCTTTTCAAATTTTATTGTATCTATAACCGTGTTTTAATAATTTAGCAGTTAAAAATAAGTTTCTGTTGTTAGAACACACTCTAGCAAAACGAATAAGTTGAGAAATATATACACCAAAGGAAGGAGAGCGAGGAATATCTCCATCAAGAAGTGGAAAATTTACTATTTCAAAATTAAAATCATCCCGTTTTTCATAAATTATAGAAGAAACTATGCCATTTGTAATTAAGTTCAAGTCCAAAAACGGAGCTTCCTTCTCAGAAGAATTCGCCGTATTTAACTGAAGTTCAGTGGGATATATCTGACCTACCATTTGTTCAAAATAAAGATTATCAATATTAAGTACGTCATCTAAATATCTGGAAATTGAGTTAAAAGCTTCAATAATATCAGTTTGATTATTGTCTGACAGTGACAACATAAAGTCTCTCTCATAAAACAAATCTGCAATAAGAAGAGCACAATTAGTACCTATTGGAATACCTACAATTTGTCTATATAATTTCGAGCCAAATCTTATAAACATATTGTGCAAAAGATAATAGAGCGCATCACATTTTTTCTGACATGACCACAAGTAATATCGTTTAGGTTGTTCAGAAGTAAAAAAAGGCATTTTTATCATTACAAGCCAAATTATGTGAGCCATCTCTGTTCAATGTTTGTTCAATTAATTCTGTTAGTTTTTCTTTGATTAGATTATGAGGCAATGTAGTATAGAGAGTAGAGAAATCATATGTAGACAAAACAGATGCTAGACTTCAATTTATTAAGAATTTCACTTGAATTTATAATAGAACAAAATAAATTTTTACCATTTCTTTTATAAACTGTTGTGCAATATTTAATGACATGGATTTTAATCGCAGTGAGGCAAGAAGGCAAAAGAATAGACAACTCTGTAGTTGTACATGCACTAGAATTAGCAATAAAACGCGACTTATAGGGCCGTTTATGATGCTTGCTATGGTCGTCATCAACAAATATCTCAAACTTAGCTGCCATATGGCATCGATGCCTATCAACGATAGACGTCTCATCAAGCCTGTTAAGCTCATATGTTTTTGCAGTGCTAAGTTCTTGCTTTAGGGTGTTAATATAGTATCTTTTTCAAACGACCACAACATTATTAGCAGCCTTATATGCGGGGCCAAAACAAACCTCCTATGGAATTCCTTAATCCCTTTCTTCAAATGTCTAAAAGTGAATTTAGGTTTAGGTGGTAGAATATCTTAATTATTGCAATAAAATGGAATTCTACCTTTAATAATTTTGAAAATATTTAGTTTCCAACTATTTAAGGCATTAGACTCAACATGCTCTCGTTTACACCAGCGATTACAAAATTCTTGTAAAGCTCCTGTAATTCCCTCACGACATGATTTGAAGTCTATTGGCACCCGAAACCTATATTTAAGTCCCTTACATATAATAGACCGAATTCTTAAATCAGTTATGATTTTTTAATCCCCTGTGACTATATGACCGGCGGGTTGATAGCAATACTTAGAGTCTTTACAATCTCAAGAGTCAGGAATAGAATTTTCGATATCAAGTTCTGTTACTAATTTGTCATAGTTAAATACAACACTACGAATAGGTTTATTATACTTATAACAAATTATTGGGGATTTCTTATTTTCAAAATAAGTAGGAATAGAAGAGATTAACAGATTTATCTTTAAATATACTGGGTAAGTTAAAGAATTCAATCTCCTTGTTGACAAATTGAATTTTGATAAAATGCATAATATGATTAATTTCGGAGTCTATATATGGCCGAAGAGCATGTTTAGTGTAACACTGGGTAAGAAGTGCTGCATCATAAAGTCGATGAGCTCTATCATAAAATTTATTAGCCTCAATATCCAAATTACGAAGTGAAGATATAGAAAGAGTTACTAAACGTGAAAGGGCCATATGTCCGCCAGAATGTTTTAAGATGATACTTAATTCTGAAATAGTTAAAACAAGTTTATTTTTGCGTAATAAGTTTTCATTTTTGCGCTTACCATCAGATCAGTAATTGCTTTTTACGGATATCTAAAAGTGAAAAAACATCAAAATCAGGTAATCTAGAAATGTTACCCTCATGGTAAATATTATCGTTAAAACCAAGTGGATATGGTGTTTGTAATAATTTTATCCACTTAAATTCTAATACATGTCTAAGAATAGTTTTATATCTTTTAGTGAAATTATCACCAAGCCTCGTCACAAAGGGCGTTTTTCTCTATTTTTGCCCTAATTCTAACCATAACCCTACCAAAAAGGTGTTTTTCTCTATTTTGCCCTTATTCTAACCAAAGCCCTACCAAAAAGGGCGTTTTTCTCCATTTTGCCATTATTCTAACTAAAACCCAGCCAAAAAGTGTCTTTTAATTAATTTTTGCCCTTATTCTAACCAACGCCCTGCAACAAAGGGTGTTTTTCTCTTTTTTTGCCTTATTCTAACCAAAGCCCTACCGAAAAGGGCGTTTTCTCTTTTTTGCCCGTATTCAAACCAAAGCCCTACCGAAAAGTGTGTTTTTCTCTATTGTTGCCCTTATTCTAATCAAAGCCCTACCAAAAAGGGTGTGTGTTTCTTTTCTATATTTGCCCTTATTTTAACCAAAATCCTACCAAAAAAGGGTGTTTTTCTTTATTTTTGCTCTACCCAAACTTAAGCCCCGCCGCAAAGGGTGGTTTTCTCGATTTTTGCCCTTACTTTATCCAAAGCCCTGCAACAAAGGTTTTTTTTCTATTTTTATCCTAATTCTAATCAAAACCCCACCAAAAAGGGTGGTTTTCTCTATCTGTGCCCTTATTCTGACCAAAGCCTTACCAAAAAGATTTTTCTCTATTTCTGCCCTTATACTAAGCAAAGCCCACAACAAAAGGGTGTTTTACTCTACGAGACATGTTTCACGTTTATTTAAACATATTTGAATTCCAATTGTTGCGATTGCATATAAATAAAACAAACAATTGTTGATTTTTTCATACATATCGGACGTGTCCTTGGTATTGCTAAATAGACATGATGGCAATTTAAAGTATAGTCATAACACGGGGGCCCTAAATACATCCCCACCCCATTTTCCTTATTTTAAGAGCTAAAACGGATGTATCTTCTAAGAAAATACGTATTAAAGTTTGAGATTTTCTTTTAGGTTTAGAGGAACATTCAGTGTATTATTCAAATGAGAAACAGCCTATGTGTGCCTGTTTTTGCTTGGCAACTGAGCTTAATAAGTTCTTCAATAAAAGTGCTAAAATGGGTATCTCATGTATAAAATGTGTCTTGGAAGAATTTTGAAAAACAAATTCTCAAATCTCACAGCGGAATCAATATTTTAGATAGTTAAAGTATCTATCGCAGATAATATGTTCTTAAAAGGGTATCCCTTGGAAGCAAAGCCTGCATTAAAGAATTGAATCTAGAGTGTGCATATTTTCTGGGCCAGACTAGCCATTTAGGCTTCATCAGCGACCCTCTAAAAGTTCCAAAGTTCCAATGATCCCAAAGGACAAGAAAATAAAATCTACACTATAGTGAAGGGCAGGGAGACGTTCTACCGCCACCACACTGTCCCAGTCACCAGCTGTAGTGAAGTCAAATATGTTCTTAAAAGGGTATCCCTTGGAAGCAAAGCCTGCATTAAAGGATTGAAACTAGAGTGTGCATATTTTCTGGGCCAGACTAGTTAGTTTCTGTCATTTAGGCTTCATCAGTGACCCTCTAATAGTTTCAAAGTTCCAAAATGAGACTCATGATCCCAAAGGACAAGAAAATAAAATCTACACTATAGTGAAGGGCAGGGAGACGTTCTACCGCCGCCACACAGTCCCAGTCACCAGCTGTAGTGAAGTCAAATATGTTCTTAAAAGGGTATCCCTTGGAAGCAAAGCCTGCATTAAAGAATTGAAACTAGAGTGTGCATATTTTCTGGGCCAGACTAGCTAGTTTCTGCCATTTAGGCTTCATCAGTGACCCTCTAATAGTTTCAAAGTTCCACAATGAAACCTGATCGCAAAATATAACATTTGAGTATTTTGCATACAATTTAGTGTTGATATGTAAACTATAAACTCTACAATTTGATATTCAAAAATAGTAAGTGAGTATGATCATGAAATACCACAATCACAAACTGCAGACAACCCTGTGGCACCGCGAGGAAGAGCCGCTCAACCATCACGAGAGACCAGGAAGACACATTAAGCAAAGCAATCAGCTCTCTCTTCCCCATCAAGATGATTGCAATACTAGAATGGACATAAAGTAACGTACAACAAAACAGAGAACAATTACAGACTCCCACAATGGGAGTAACAATAAACAAAAAGTCAACAACAACAGAACCACCGCCTTAGAACGGACAGCAGCCTCAGCCACCGGGGGGCTTAAATGCATTATACTGGTACCAAATCTTCGCCCTAGATTCTGCTGTTGTTGAAGTACAAGAAATGTTCAGCTCTTATGGAGGCTGTCTAACTAATGCAATGTATCATCATAGAAAACACTCTAATCAAACTAACACTCCATGATGAAACAAAGAAAAGGGCTCATGACTCAAAGATAGTCAGAGCTAAAGAAAACCTCAAGTTGAGCCACGGTGGGTCCAGCTACAGATAAGCATCAGACACCAACCCACCGATTAAAGCTTTACGTCAGAGCCGTCATAGAGTCTGAGGCCTGACCCACCGTCGTGCAATTAAAGAGGAAACCATAGCTATAAACCGTGATTGGGTTTAAAACTAGGCATACAGACTGTCGCATAATATCCAAATTATATCCAACTCTTATATAACGTTTTACTATCTTTTTGAATTGAATATCTGGAGGTAGAGTCAAAAGCTTCAATAATATCAGCTTGATTATTGTCTGACAGAGACAACATAAAGTCTCTCTCATAACAAAACAAAAACAAATCTGCAACAAGAGGAGCACAATTAGTACCCATTGGAATACCGACAATCTGTCTATATAATCTTGAGCCAAATCTTATAAATATATTGTCCAAAAGATAATGGAGCGCATCACTGATTTTCTGACATGACCACAATTTATATCGTTTAGGTTGTTCAGAAGTAAAAAAGGCATTTTTATCATTACAAGCCAAATAAAGTGAGCCCTCTCTGTTAAATGTTTGTTCCATTAATTCATTTAGTTTTTCTTTTATAAGATTATGTGGCAATGTAGTATAGAGAGTAGAGAAATCATATGTAGACAAACCAGATGCTAGAAAACCTCTAGACTTCAATTTATTGAGAATTTCACCTGAATTTTTAATAGACCACAATAATTTTTTACCATTTCTTTCATAAATTGTTGTGCAATATTTAATGACACGGTTTTTAATTGCAGTGAGGCAAGAAGTCAAAAGAATAGACAACTCAGAGGTTGTACATGCACTAGAATTAGCAATAAAACGCGACTTATATGGCCGTTTATGAAGTTTAGGTAACCAGTATAACGTAGGAAGCTTGCTATGGTCATCATCAACAAACAACCCAAACTTAGCTGCCATATGGCATCGATGCCTATCAACGATAGACGTCTCATCAAGCCTGTTACGCTCATATGTTTTGGCTGTGCTAAGTTCTTGCTTTAGGGTGTTAATATAGTATCTTTTTCAATTGACCACAACATTGTTAGCAGCCTTATCTGCGGTGGCCAAAACAAACTTCCTATGGAATTCCTGGACCCCTTTCTTCAAGTGTCTAAAAGTGAATTTAGGTTTAGGTGGTAGAAGATCTAAATTGTTGCAATAAAATGAAATTCTACCTTTAATAATTTTAAAAATATTTAGTTTCCAACTATTTAAGGCATTAGACTCAACATGCTCTCGTTTACACCAGCGATTACAAAATTCTTGTAAGGCTCCTGCAATTTCCTCACGACATGATTTGAAGTCTATTGGCACAGGAAACCTATATTTAGGTCCCTTACATATAATATACCGAATTCTTGAATCAGTTATGATTTTTAAATCCCCTGTGACTATATGACCAGCAGATTGATAGCAATACTTAGAGTATATGCAATCTCAGGAGTTAGGAATAGAATTTTCGATATCAAGTTCTGTTACTAATTTGTTATAGTTAAAAACAGTACTACGAGTAGGTTTATTATACTTATAACAAATGATAGGGGATTCCTAATTTTCAAAATAAGTAGGAATAGAAGAGATAACAGATTTATCTTTAAATGTACTGGGTAAGTTAATGAATTCAATCCCCTTGTTGACAAATTGAATTTTAATAAAATGTCTAATATGATTAATTTCTAAATCTATATATGGCCGAAGAGCATGTTGAGCGAACACCGGGTAAGAATTGCTGCATCATTAAGTCGATGAGCTCTATCATAGAATTTATTATCCTCAATATCCAAATTACAAATTACAAGTTGCTTCCAAAAAGAAAATATCCAACTGGAATGCTTTATTTTCTAACATAACATACTTTTATTATTTATGTACAATATAGAAAAGGTTTGAAGAGAAAACTAGTAACCCTAAAATTTGATGTTCAAGTTGCTTCCAAAAAGTAAATATCCAACTGGAATGCTTTATTTTCTAACATAACATACTTTTATTATTTATGTACAATATAGAAAAGGTTTCAAGAGAAAACTTCACATTTTTTAGAAATTGTTCGAGAAAGTTTTTGTACATTTCGTTTCAAACAGCATTTTTAAACGCTTAAAATATGAGACTGTTTCGAACCAGAAAATAAAAATGAAATACGGGTTTCTTGATGACTGTGTATTTCTGGAGATCAGACTAACCCATGGAAATCAATTATTACCAAATATAACTAGAGATAACTGAGAAACGGCATTTTCAAATCTGTTCAAATAAACATGAAACACCTCTTGTATTTTTGCCCTTATTCTAGCCAAAGCCCTGCCACAAAGGGTGTTTTTTTCTGTATTGTTGCCCTTATTCTAATCAAAGCCCTAACCAAAAGGGTGTGTTTTTTTTCAATATTTGCCCTTATTCTAAACAAAATCCTACCAAAAGGGTGTTTTTCTCAATGTTTTCTCTAACCCAAACCAAACGCCGCGCCACAAAGGGTGTTTTTTTTCCTATATTTGCCCTTATTCTAACCAAAGCCCTGCCACAAAGTCTATATTTCTCTATTGTTACGCTTTTTCTAACCAAAGCCTTGCCCAAAGGGTGTTTTCTCTATTTTGCGATTATTCTAGCCAAAGCCCTAGCAAAAAGGGTGTTTTTATGCCCTCATTCTAAGGTAAGCAATGCAAAAAGGATGTTTCCTGTATTTTTGCCTTAACCCTAACCAAAAGCCCTGCCACAAAGGGTGTTTTGCTCTATTTTCCCTTATTCTAACCCAAAAATAGTAAGAGAGTATGATCAGGAAATACCACAATCACAAACCGCAGATAACCCCATGGCACCGCGAGTAAGAGCCACTCAACCATCACGAGACATCAGGAAGACAAATTAAGCAAAGCAACAAACTCTCTCTTCCCCATCAAGATGATTGCAATACTAGAATGGACATAAAGTAACGTACACCAATAACATAGAACAATTACAGGCTCTCACAATGGGTGTCACAATAAACAAAAAGTCAACAACAACAATAGAACCACCGCCTTAGAATGGACAGCAGCCTAAGCCACCAGGGGGCTTAAATGCATTTTACCGGTACCAAATCTATGCTCTAGATTCTGCTGTTGTTTAAGTACAAAAAATGTTCAGCTCGTATGGAGGCCATCTAACTAATGCAATGTATCATCATGTAGAAACACTCTAATCAAATTAACACACCATGATGAAACAAAGAAAAGGGCTCATGACTAACAGATAGTCAGAGCTAAAGAAAACTTCAAGTTGAGCCACGGTGGGTCCATCAGGCACCAACCCGCCGATTAAAGCTTTACGTCAGTGCCGTCATAGAGTCTGAGGCCTGACCCACCGTCGTGCAATTAAAGAGCTATAAACCGTGATTGGGTTTAAAACTAGGCATGCAGACTGTCGGATGATATCCAAGTTATACCCAACCCTTATATAACGTTTTACTATCTTTTTGAATTGATCACTAAAATTAGGTTTTCCAACAATTCGTTTGAATTTATAAACTAGATCACCATAAAATATAGACACTTTGATTTGCCATAGGTTTCGGAGCTCTCCACGGTGGTGATATTTTGCATATAATTTTTGGTCCTTCCAAGGAAATGTAATCTAAGCTCCAATCACACACAGTGACAAAACGTGATAAAGTCACATTCACGCATAGACTCAAAACTTATGTCAAATTAAAGACACTGAAAACTCATTGGGCGAAATTGGTAGTTTTCTTGGAAAACATATGTTCGAGCCATAGCCTCTTAAATTAGGAAATGGGAGCAATTTTGCTCAATCTTCTCTGTTTGAGCCCGAATTTGACCACCTTATACCTAATTTGCCATAGGTTTCGAAGCTATCCACGATGGTGTCATTTAGCATATTATTATTGGTCCTTCTTAGGTAACGTAATCTAAGCTCCAATCGCACATGGTGAAAAATCATGATAAAGTCACATTTACGCACATACTCGAAACTTCTGTCAGATGTAAGACACTGATCATAAAACTCCTTGGGCGAAATGGGTAGTTTTCTCGGAAAGCATATGTTTGAGTTATAGCCCATTAAAGTAGGAAAATGGAGCAATTTTGCTCAATCTATGCTGAAATAGAATTATCAAAATGACAGAAATGATCACTCCTGAACTTTTTATATGGAATTCTGCATGACATTCATTGGGGGTCCGGTTACATTCGGTCCATCTGAAAGATGATTAGTGTGGTGACCCCTAGATTATTTTTTTCTCTTTTCTTATACCCCTATTCCACACAGGCCCCGAATCCCACGAATTGACACGAATTGACAAATATTTGGATTCGTGGCTGAATCGTACTCAGTTCGTGAAGGTCTTAACTGATTCGCATAGTCCGTAGTGAGTTCTTGCAATTCGTAGGTCTATCGGGAATTCGGCTCAAAAGTTTTGAACTGTTCAAAACTTTGGCCACGAATTCCCCGATTCGAAAAATAGTGCGTGATTCGTACCAAATTCCTAAGGCATTCTTGGATATCGTAACTGAATCGTAATCGATTCGGGGGCGTTTTCGCATTGTTTATGACATTCGTAGCTACTCTTAGCTCATTCGTGGGGAATCGGGAGATTAAGCCGAACAATAAAACCAAGGAAGAGATGGTAGAAGGATTTTCCCTAAGGTTAATTACCCCGTCTCGCGCATGTAAGCAGTCCTAGAAGTTGAAACAGATTTGGCAGATTCTGGAGCACAATCAGGATTAGTCAGTAGCTCCTGGCTGGTGATTTTGCCAATGCGAACTGCCATATTTTTCCAAGTCAAAGAGTCTGGGGAGGGGCCTCTCGACTTTAACGTAGTTGTTTTCTTCTAGCTATATAAGAAGCCGTTTTCAACACTCAAGTTGCAGGATCAATTCTACTGCTGCTTTACGAGGAACATTCATTTTGGAACTGATGCCCCCGAAGCATAGATGGGCCTTTTTTTATAACTATTGTGAGAGAAAATCTCGCGAATCGTGGCGATTCGTCGCGGATTTCTGTTAATTCGTGCCCAATTCGTGCTGCATTCGGCATATTCTTATCTGATTCGTAATTGATTCCTTAACTTTCGTGCAGCATGCTCTAATGTTATTTTGCTATTCGTAATGAATTCTTGTGCGATTCCAGCCGAATTGAGCCGATTCTCCCGAATATTCGTGACGAAATCCTATCTGAATCGGGACTGACTCGTACACCATCACGATTGGAGAATTTTTTTTAATGAAACCTCACGAATCCCCCCGAATCAATAAAAAATCAATTCGTGGCAATTCGGGCGATTCGTGGCCTGTGTGGAATAGGGGTATAAGATAGTTCATGAAAAAAATGATAATTTCCAACATCAGATTTTTTATATATCCGGGAATATATTTGAAGCAAATCCTATTTTCGGTGATTTACAAAAAATATACGATGCAGTAATATGTCACGTCTTGGTAGAGGAAATGAATATGCACATTTTCTAGAAGATTGAGGTCATGCGCAATAATTAAAATTAAATAAAAGAAGCGGGCTGAAGTTTGCACTTTTTGGGCTTGATATTTGACACCAGTACTGTTCAGAAAATTTGCCAAATGGTGATAGCTTCCATAACTGACAATGAACACGGTTTATAGCTAATAAATGGATAGAAGATATCATATAAAACAATCTGTATTCAAAGTATTGAACACATTTCAACGTGGGAAGTATTTAGTAGCATATGTCCGTAGTGGGGTTTATTGTCTCCATACCAGTGACCCAAGTAAAGTAGTTTGATCAGTGATCTACATCAGCTCTCTGGAACAGTGTGATACCGTCGTGTATGACTCAAATATTATTAAAGTAACATTGAAATATGCGAGTTCCACAAAGTCCTTACTATACCATGCCATTTGACCATATAATAGGGAGGTCAAGTATTGGCCATGTGACCAGTGTCATGTATAACGAGTTTTCTGTAATTTAAGACAATGTCCTCGCTGCAGTCTTGACAACAATTGGTTACCAAATGACCTTTTGACCGTTGCCAAACAACAGCCCCGTGTTATCACAGTTCTCATTTGCCGTCTTGAAAATTATAAGCATTGCCATTTTATCTGGTGGTTCTCATTAAGAAAGAAACAGAAAATGAATAATTAACTTAGCGTGCAGTTTGTAATATCCAGCTATTGGATATAATGGGAACTGTCCGTGACTAATTAAACGTTAGCACGTGTGCAAAATTCGTAGGATAAACAGCATTATACAGCAAACCAAATAGGGATTTGCATCAAAGCCATGCGCCTTTTTTACATTCCGATCAATATTTATACGAAAGTTAAAAAAGGGGGGACCCGGAATTATATTATGAAATGAAATATTGGGACTACATATTATCAAATATAGTTGAAATTCCCCGAGATATCTGTGCAAGAAAACTGCCAGGGGGACACTTAGGGCGCCTAGACGCCCGTCGACATGCTTGACAGCAAATGGACCAAATACGAAAACTTCTTTAAATGAGCATAATCAAACTTGCTCTACATGTAGGTATTAATGTATATCATCAATGAGAACGGTTTTTGCTTGTTTTACGTCCATGAGCATATTCTTTCCTCTGTACAGTCGTCAATATTTAGACCAAACACCGTTAACTATACCTAGTGAATGCACTTGTGTCCGCTTTTGTTTTCATGCAACACTTAAATAGTGAGTGACTTAGGGGACTTTCAGGTGCCAAATAACTATGCCACCCCTGCTTTGACAGTTTTTTAAAAAGAAAATACTATGGTCGATGATAAATCTCAAGCAGTGAATTCAATGCATATCAAATGTGAGTAAAATTGGTATTTTTCTACAGGGAAAAAATATCGTATTTTTTCACTAGTGACTGATATGATTTATATTTTCACTGTAGCAAAACAATGCTTTCTTGGCAATTTTGGGACTGGGATTTTTTATCAAAAGTTTTTAAGTGAAATAACGCTAGGCATATTGTGACGTCAACATCAAACATAATGACGTCACTGTTTGATCTGGCTTAGCGCTAGTTTGCACGTGACGCCTACCCTAAGGCACACTCAATAGACTTTCTTTAAATGCTGATTTCTTACGTTTCATTCGTTAAAATATGTTTCTAAGCATTTTCTAGGTGCAAACTACCTTTAAATCCATTGTTAGACACAATAAACACACTGCAAAAGTAAAATCGTACGAGACACGACCAAGGAAAAAGTTAGGTTGTGTTTTCTGTATCTCCGTTGAGTATAACATAAAAAGAAAATTTACTTTTTTGGCAAATACCAAATTTATTTCATCTCGTGCGGTGAAAATATCAGCACTCATGAAAAATACTGATTTTTCACCGCACTCGATGAAAAATATCCGGTATTCACCTAAAAAAATATCCTTTATATATCCCACGGAACCTCCGTTCAATAAAGCAAATCATTTTGTTACTAAAGCCCCATTTTTGGACTTGGACTTGTCCATATAATGACATAGTTTCATCTGAAATTTACTATAAACGAGGTAATTTTGATTTTTAAATAGTTAATTTCCCATTTTTGGGTAGAGATGTTCCTCGCTGCCCTTCTTATGGTGTATATATTTCGCAGCTTATTTGACTGGCAATAATAGAAACCAATATTTGAATGCTACGATGCTGAACCAACCAATGATATAAATATCATAAACTTCGTAGAGCATGTTCTAAATTATACCATTGTGATAGACACCCGGAGTTGATTGTTAAATACGATGTTGATTTGGGAACTCGAAGAAGGCATATCAGTGCCAGTATTTTACATGTACATGTATGTTGATTTATATGACTAATTCATGAGAACCGTTGGAAAAGCTTCTTTTCCTGACAAATTACAAAACTTTAAGATAATCAAACGTTATAAAGATAGGACATGCAACAGCCTGGTGCATGCCTGGTTATAAACCCAATTGCGGTTTATAGCTATATGGTTCATTTTTAAATTGCACGACGATGGAACATGCTGTCGATTCGATGACGACCCTGACATAAACATGTGGGTATTTGGCTGGGCCCACCTTGGCTAACTTAAAGGCTGACTATCTGTGAATTGAGAGTGATTATCTTTGTACCGTCATATTATGGTAATTTAATTTGAATGTTTCTCTGTGTTGATGTATAAGTTCAGAACCCTCCATCTGCCCAAAACAAGTGTGTGTTTTAACAACAGCAAAATTTAGGGTGAAAAAAACTCCCCCACCCACGCGATGACATCGGCTGCTGTCCGTTATAAGGCGGTGATTCTGAATGTGTTGGTTATTCATTATTTGTTGTTGCGCCCATTCAGTGTGTGTGTGTGTGTGTGTGGGGGGGGGTATGTTCGGTTCTTGTTTTGTGATGTTGTTCAATGTGTCTTTTTCTAGTTTTGCAATCATCTTGCTGAGGAAGAGAGAGATTGTTGCTTTACTGTACTTGTGTTATTGGTGTCGTGTGGTTGTCTGTGTTCTGTGTCTCTTCTTCTTTGTGCCATGGGTTGGTCTGTGGTATTTATTTGTGACATCACTTGCTGTTTTATTATAGGTACACTGCGTAATGCTGGCTTTGATGACATTTTTATTTACAATTATATTTACCAAAAATAAAGTTATTTTAACTCTCTGTTTTACAGCCATACCTGTATTTTATTGTATTTATTTGCACATACCTATCGCAAGCAAATATTCGTAGCATAGTGGATGAATCACCTTTATACTGTCAGGGAGATTGCGAGTTCGAACGAACATTTTTTATTTTATTTATTTATCATTGATACAATTGTTTGAATATATTTATATGAAATTCTAAATCCTTTCGATTGTTGACTATCGCTATTATGATAGCATATTGATGTTGGAACCTACCTCCCGGGCACTGTGGGGCAGGGGTGCAGGCTGTTAAAGCAGTGTCAGAACATACGTCCCAGGGACTATGGGGCAGGGAGACAGGCTGTTTAAGCGGTGATGGAACCTACCTCCCGGGCACTATGTGGAAGGGGTGCAGGCGGTTAAAGGGAAGTCGTAACCTTCCTCCCAGGCACTGTGGGTCAGGGGTGCAGGCCAATTTAAGCTGAGTCAGAACCTACCTCCCGGCACTATGGGACTTGGGTGCAGACTGTTTAAGCTTTGTCGGAACTTACCTCCCGGGCACTATGGGGCAGGTGTGCAGGCTGCTTTAGCAGTGTCGGATCCTACTTTGCAGGTACTGTCGGGCAGGGATGCAGGCTGTTTGAGCAGTGTAGGAATCTACCTTCTGGGCAGTGTGGGGCAGGGTGCAGGCTGTTTAAGTGGTGTCGGAACCTACCTCCAGGGCAGTTTGGGCCATAGTGCAGGCTGTTTAAGCGGTGTCTGAACCTACCTCAAGGGCACTGGGAGGCAGGGGTGCAGGCTATTTAAGCGGTGTTGGAATCTACCTCCTCGGCACTGGAGTGCAGGCTTCTTTTGCAGTAACCGAACCTACCTCCCGGGTACTGTGGGACAGGGATGTAGGCTGTTTAAGAGGTGTCGGAACCTACCTCCTGGGTACTTAGGGGCAGTGGTGCAGGCTGTTTAAGCTGTGTCAGAACCTAAATCCAGGGCACTGTGGGACAGGGGTGCAGGCTGTTTAGGCAAGTTGGAAACTACATCCTCGGCACTGTGGGCCAGGGTGGAGGCTCTTTTTAGCGATGTCGGAACCTACCTCCCGGACACTGTGGGGCAGGGGTGCAGGCTGTTTAAGTGGTGTCAGAAGCCACCTCCCAGTCTCTCTTGGGCAGGTGTGCAGGCTTTTTTCGCGGTGTCCTAACCTACCTCCCGGTCACTGTGGGGCAGGGGTGCAGGCGGTTAAAGTGGTGTTGGAACCTACCTCAAGGCACAGTGGGGCAGGGGTGCAGACTTTTTAAGCGCTGTTGGAACCTACCTCCTGGGCACTGTGTGGAAGGGGTGCAGGCGGTTTAAGGGAAGTGGGAACCTTCCTCCCAGGCAATGTGGGTCAGGGGTGCAGGCAAATTTAAGCTGTGTCAGAATCTACCTCCCGGCACTATGGGACTTGGGTGCAGACTGTTTAAGCTTTGTCGGAACCTACCTCCCGGGCACTATGGGGCAGGTGTGCAGGCTGCTTAAGCAGTGTCGGATCCTACTTCGCAGGTACTGTCGGGCAGGGGTGCAGGCTGTTTGAGCAGTGTAGGAATCTACCTTCTGGGCAGTGTGGGGCAGGGTGCAGGCTGTTTAAGTGGTGTCGGAACCTACCTCCAGGGCAGTTTGGGCCATAGTGCAGGCTGTTTAAGCGGTGTCTGAACCTACCTCCAGGGCACTGGGAGGCAGGGGTGCAGGCTATTTAAGCGTTGTTGGAATCTACCTCCTCGGCACTGGAGTGCAGGCTTCTTTTGCAGTGTCCGAACCAACCTCCCGGGTACTGGGGCAGGGATGTAGGCTGTTTAAGAGGTGTTGGAACCTACCTCCTGGGCACTTAGAGGCAGTGGTGCAGGCTGTTTAAGCTGTGTCAGAGCCTAAATCCAGGGCACTGTGGGACAGGGGTGCAGGCTGTTTAGGCAAGTTGGAAACTACATCCTCGGCACTGTTGGCCAGGGTGGAGGCTCTTTTAAGCGATGTCGGAACCTACCTCCCGGACACTGTGGGGCAGGGGTGCAGGCTGTTTAAGTGGTGTCAGAATCCACCTCCCAGTCTCTCTTGGGCAGGTGTGCAGGCTTTTTTTGCGGTGTCCTAACCTACCTCCCGGTCACTGTGGGGCAGGGGTGCAGGCTGTTAAAGTGGTGTTGGAACCTACCTCAAGGCACAGTGGGGCAGGGGTGCAGACTTTTTAAGCGCTGTTGGAACCTACCTCCTGGGCACTGTGTGGAAGGGGTGCAGGCGGTTTAAGGGAAGTGGGAACCTTCCTCCCAGGCAATGTGGGTCAGGGGTGCAGGCAAATTTAAGCTGTGTCAGAATCTACCTCCCGGCACTATGGGACTTGGGTGCAGACTGTTTAAGCTTTGTCGGAACCTACCTCCCGGGCACTATGGGGCAGGTGTGCAGGCTGCTTAAGCAGTGTCGGATCCTACTTCGCAGGTACTGTCGGGCAGGGGTGCAGGCTGTTTGAGCAGTGTAGGAATCTACCTTCTGGGCAGTGTGGGGCAGGGTGCAGGCTGTTTAAGTGGTGTCGGAACCTACCTCCAGGGCAGTTTGGGCCATAGTGCAGGCTGTTTAAGCGGTGTCTGAACCTACCTCCAGGGCACTGGGAGGCAGGGGTGAAGGCTATTTAAGCGTTGTTGGAATCTACCTCCTCGGCACTGGAGTGCAGGCTTCTTTTGCAGTGTCCGAACCAACCTCCCGGGTACTGTGGGGCAGGGATGTAGGCTGTTTAAGAGGTGTTGGAACCTACCTCCTGGGTACTTAGAGGCAGTGGTGCAGGCTGTTTAAGCTGTGTCAGACCCTAAATCCAGGGCACTGTGGGACAGGGGTGCAGGCTGTTTAGGCAAGTTGGAAACTACATCCTCGGCACTGTGGGCCAGGGTGCAGGCTGTTTTAAAGCAGTGTCAGAACCTACCTCCCAGACACTGTGGGGCAGGAGTGCAGGCTGTTTAAGTGGTGTCAGAAGCTACCTCCCAGTTTTACTGGGGCAGGTGTGCAGGCTTTTTACGCGGTGTCCTAACCTACCTCCCGGTTACTGTGGGGCAGGGGTGCAGGCTGTTTAAGTGGTGTCAGAAGCTACCTCCCAGTCTCACTGGGGCAGGTGTGCAGGCTTTTTTCGCGGTGTCCTAACCTACCTCCCGGTCACTGTGGGGCAGGGGTGCAGGCTGTTTAAGTGGTGTTGGAACCTACCTTCCCGGCACTGTGGGTCAGGGGTGCAGGCTTTTTAAGCCATGTTAGAACCTCTCTCCTTGGCACTGTGGGTCAGGGGTGCAGGCTTTTTAAGCCATGTTTTTTGTTTTGTTTGTTTGTTTGATTTGATTCTTTACGTCCCATCAACAATCTTTCAGTTATAAAGGGACGGGTCTTCCTGGGTTGAACCAGTACTAAGCTAGGATTAATGTTCTTGCTCAAGGACACAACGCAGTGACGCCGGTGAGGCTCGAACCCGCGGCCCTTCGGTCTCGAGTCTAGCACTCTACCGCTGAGCCACTGCGCTCCCATTAAGCCATGTTAGAACCTCTCTCCTTGGCACTGTGGGGAAGGCGTGCAGGCTGTTTATGCATTGTCAGAACCAACCTCCCTTGCACTGTTGGGCAGTGGTGCAGGCTGTTTAAGTGGAGTCGGAACCTATCTCCAGGGCACTGTGGGACAGTGGTGTAGGCTGTTTAAGCTGTGACGGAACCTACCTCCAGGGCACTGTGTGGCGAGGTGCAGGCTGTCTAAACGACATAAGTACCTACCTCCTGGGCACCTTTGGGAATGGATGCAGGCTGTTTTAGCAATGTTGTAACCTACTCCTTGGCACTGTGGGGAAGGGGTGCAGGCAGTTTACGTGGAATTGGAACCTACCTCCCGGACACTGTGGGGCAGGGGTGCAGTCTAGTTAAACGGTGGCAGCTCCTACCTCCAGGGCATGCATTGTGGGGCAGTGGTGCAGGCTGTTTTAGCGGTGTCGGAACCTACCTCCCAGGCACTGTGGGGCAGGGATGCATGCACTATAGAGCAAGTGTGCAGGCTGTTTAAGCGGTGTCAGAACCTACATCCCAGGCACTTTGGGGCGGGGGTGCAGGCTGTTTAAACTACTTAATGGGCACTGGGATGCAGACTGTTTATGCAGTGTCAGAACCTACCTCCTGGGTACTTCGGGACAGGGTTGCAGACTGTTTAAGCAGTGTTGGAACCTACGTCCCTCGCATCGGGGGCAGTGATGCAGGGTGTTTAAGCGGAGTCGGAACCTACCTCCTGGGCACTGTGGGGCAGTGTTGCAGGCTGTTTAAGCTGTGTTGGGGCCTTCTTCTCAGGCATTGTGGGGCAAAGTTGCAAGCTGTTTAAGCCGTGTTGGAAACTAGTTCTCGGCCAATGGGGTGCAGGCTGTTTATGCGGTGTCAGAACCTACCTCCTGGGCACTGTAGGGCAGTGTTGCAGGCGTTTTAAGCTGTGTTGGGGTCTCTTCTCAGGCACTGTGGGGCAGGGGTGCAGGCTGTATAAGTGGTGTTGGAAACTACCTCCCAGCCAATGGGGTGCAGGCTGTTTATGCGGTGTCAGAACCTACCTCCAGGGCACTGTGGTGCACGGGTGCAGGCTGTTTAATTAGTGTCAGAACATACCTCCTGGGCATTGTGGGGCAGGGTGCAGGCTGTAAAAGAAGTGTCTGAACCTAACTCCCGGGCACTGTGGGGCAGGAGTGCAGGCTGTTTAAGCAGTGACTAAACCTACCTTCTGGACAATGTCAGGCAGGGGTGCAGGCTGTCTAAACGGTCTTAGAATCTATCCCCTGGTTACTGTGGGGAAGGGGTTGCAGGCTGTTTGCAAGCAGTTTCAGAACCTACCTCCCGGGCACAGTGGTGCAGGGTCTAGGCAGTTTACGTGGAGTTGGAACCTACCTCCCGTGCACTGTAGAGCAGGGATGCAGTCTAGTTAAGTGGTGTCAGAACCTACCTTCCAGGCACTGTAGGGCAGTGATGCAGGCTGTTTAAGCGGTGTCCAAATCTACCTCCTGGGCACTGTAGGGCAGGGGTGCAGGCACTGTGGAGGAAGTGTGCAGGCTGTTTAAGCGGTGTCCCAACCTACTTCGCAGGAACTGTCGGTCAGGGGTGCAGGCTGTCTTCCAAGGCTCAGTACCAACCTCCTGGGCACTGTGGGACAAGGGTGCAGGCTGTTATAGCGGTGTCAGAACCTACCTCTGTTGCACTGTGGGGCAGGGGTGCAGGCTGTTTAAGCATTGTCGGAACCTACCTCTCTGGCACTGTTGGGCAGTGGTGCAGGCTGTTTAATCTGTGACGGAACCTACCTCCAGGGCACTGTGGGGCAAGGATGCAGGCTGTTTAAGCAGTGTTGGAACCTACCTCAGGGGCACTGTAGGGCAGGGTGCAGGTTGTTAAAGCGGTGTCAGAACCAACCTCCCGTGCACTGTTAGGCAGGAGTGCAGGCTGTTAAAGTGGTGTGGTAACCTACCTCCAGGACACTGTGGGGCAGGTGAGCTGGGGTTTAAAGCCGTGTCTGAACCTACCTTCTGGGCACTGTGTGACAGGGGTGCAGGCTGTCTTAGAGGTCTCAGAACCTACCTCCCGGGCACTGTGGCGCATATGTGCAGGCTGTTTAAGCAGTATCAGAACCTACCTCGCGGGCACTGTGGGACAGGGGTGTAGGCTTATAAAGCAGTGTCAAAACCTAGCTCCAGGGCACAGGGGTGTAGGCTGTTTAAGCGTTGTCCCAACTTATCTCCCGGGTACTGTGGGGCAGGCGTGCAGGCAGTTTAAGCATTGTCGGAACCTACCTCCCTGGCACTGTTGGGCAGTGGTGCAGGCTGTTTAAGTGGAGTCGGAACCTACCTTCAGGGCACTGTGGGGCCGGTGTGCTGGGTTTTAAAGCCGTGTCTGAACCTACCTCTCGGGCACTTTGTGGCAGGGGTGCAGGCTGTCTAAGAGGTGTTGGAACCTACCTCCCATGCACTGTGGGGTAGTGGTGCAGGCTGTTTAAGTGGAGTCGGAACCTACCTCCCGGGCTCTGTGGGGCAATGGTGCAGGCTGTTTAAGCTGTGTCGGAGCCTGCCTCCAGGGCACTGTGGGACAGGGTGCAGGCTGTTTAAGAAAGTCGGAACCTGCTTCCCAGGCACTGTGAGGAAGGTTTGCAGGGTTTTTAAGTGGTGTCTGAACCTACCTCCCAGGCACGGTGTGGTTGGGATGCAGGCTGTCTAAGTGGTCTCAAAACCTACCTTCCAGGCACTTTAGGGAATCGGTGCAGGCTGTTTAAGCCATGTCAGTACCTAGGTCCCAGGCAATGTGGGGCAGGGATGCAGGCTGTTCAAGCGGTGTCAGAACCTTCCTCTCAGGCACTGTGGGGCAGGGGTGCAGGCTGTCTAAGCCGTCTCAGAACCTACCTTCCAGGCACTGTGAGGCAGGGGTGCAGGCTGTTTAAGCAGTGTTGGAACCTACCTCTCGGGCATGATGAGGCAGGGGTGCATGCTGTTTAAGCGGTGTCGATACCTACCTCCCAGGCACTGGGGTGCAAGCTGTTTATGTGGTGTCAGAACCTACCTCCCAGGTACTGTGGGGCAAGGGTGCAGCCTGTTTAAGCTTTGTCGGAACCTACCTCCCTCGCAATGTCTGAAAGTGGTGCAGGTTGTTGAAGTGGAGTCGGAACCTACCTCCAGGTGACTTTGGGGCAGGGGTGCGGGTGGTTTAGGCTGTGTCAGAACCTTCCTCCAGGTCACTGTGGGACAAGGGTGCAGGCTGTTATAGTGGTGTCAGAACCTACCTCTGTTGCACTGTGGGGCAGGGGTGCAGGCTGTTTAAGCGTTGTCGGAACCTACCTCTCTGGCACTGTTGGGCAGTGGTGCAGGCTGTTTAATCTGTGACGGAACCTACCTCCAGG
The DNA here is from genome assembly GCA_964019695.1 of Loripinus fragilis. Taxonomy (NCBI): domain Eukaryota; kingdom Metazoa; phylum Mollusca; class Bivalvia; order Lucinida; family Lucinidae; genus Loripinus; species Loripinus fragilis. The sequence goes on from OZ026522.1 coordinate 29,052,061, forward strand.
GCACTGTGGGGCAGGGATGCAGGCTGTTTAAGCTACCTCCCTCGCAATGTTTGACAGTGGTGCAGGTTGTTGAAGTGGAGTCAGATCCTACCTCCAGGTGACTTTGTGGCAGGGGTGCAGGTGGTTTAGGCTGTTTCAGAACCTTCCTCCAGGTCACTGTGGGGCAGGGGTACAGGCTGTTTGAGCCATGTCAGAACCTAGGCCCCAGGCAATGTGGGGCAGTGGTGCAGGCTGTTTAAGCTGTGTCAGAACCTACCTCCAGGTCACTGTGGGGCAGGGGTGCAGGCTGTTTAAGCAGTGTCGGAACCTACCTCCCTGGCACTGGGGAAAGGGTACTGGTTGTTTAAGCTATGTCAGAATCTACCTCCCGGGAACTGTGGGGCAGGGGTGTAGGCTGTTTAAGCGATGTAGGAACCTACCATCTGGGCACTGTAGAGCAGTGGTGAAGGATGATTATGTGGAGTTGGAACGTATGTCAAGGGCACTGGTGGACAGACTTGGGGTCAATTACTTTGAAAAGTAATTAATTACTTACAATTACATTGGAAATTGTTCAATTAAATTACAATTACAATTACATGGCTTTTGAGTAAAGTAATTAATTACATACAATTACTTTACCAAATGTAATTAATTACATTACAATTACAATTCACTGCCACTTAGATAGCTTCATCAGATTTTAATTTAAGAGAAATTTGAAATGAGTTAAAACTCCAGTCTCCTTAAAAAGTTTGTGTAACCATGACATTCTAAATTCAATATATGTCTATCAGGTTGGTTTTGTTTTGAGGACTTTTAGTATTACATTATTGTCAAGTGATGCAACTTAAAAGAAATGAAATTTACAAAATCAGTTTGTTTGTTTTGTTGGTTGATGACATGCTCACACAAGAGAAAATACAGAAATTATTATTTTATTTTTTTGGGGATGGGGGGTTGGGGTAAAGTGCAAAAGTTCTCAAACTAGCTGTTAAGCGCAAAATAAAGTTCTGGAATACGCATTGGCCTGAGAAATGTCTTAAAACTGAGGAAGAAATTATTTTGTAAAACTAGCTTAAATGTTAGAGAATAACTGTTTTCGGAAAGCGTTGATAAAAAAATTTGTGTGGCCCTATGAGACATGAAAGTTGGCAAAAAAGTACAAAGAGGAATATCAGATAGTGACAAACTAAAATATTACAAGTGTGTTGAAATACTGGCTTTGCAAGCAAGAGGTCACTAGTTAGGTCACTACTGGAACAACTATTTCATTTTCTTTTTCTTTTTTGTTATTACATCAACATAGATAGGCCCAAGGTTCTCTGCATGGGTGAAATCCAATTTAATTTTCTAAATCACATTTTATTAATATTAATTTTATCATTATTATTATCATTAATGAAAATGGCAAATAAGCAGTTTATGGTTTTTAAATAATTTAGTGGATAGATTGGGTAATGCACCTTAGCATATGAATGTGCTGCTCCCAGGTGTAAAAATTTAACAAAATGCATTCAAGGAGTCAATTAACTAACCAACACTATTGTCTGAGTAAATAATATTGTTGAGATTTTCACACCTTTGAAAATTGTATTGTTTTGGTAACTTAACTATTACAGTTTGATTGTTACAAAGCCATATCTTTTATAAGCAGATGAACAAAGAATATATAATTTGCTTAAAAAGGATGCTTTCAAAATAGTAGAGATAACATACAGCCTGTGTCTATGGAAAAATTAAAATTATTCTATTTTATGTCTATACTAGCATGACTAGTTCCAATTCTCATTTGTTTCATGTTGCATTCAAATTTTCATATATTGAGTATGCAAATGATATATGCATTTACAAAGGCCAAGAACAATTCATTTAGCAGTATTTAAGTATCTATGATAATCTTAGGTAACTGAAGTTCATAACTGATCTGAAAAGTAATTAAAATGTAATTGAAAGTAATTGTTAATTACTCCCATTTTTGACCATGTAATTAATTACATTCAATTACTGTAATTAAAGAAATGTCTTAATTACAATTACATGAAATTACTTTAGAAAATGTAATTAAATTACAATTAATTACAATTACAATTTTAATTACCCCAACTCTGCTGGTGGACAGTGGTGCAGGCTGTTTAAGCTGTGTCAGAGCCTACCTCAAGGGTACTGTGGGACAGGGGTGCAGGCTGTTAACGCAGTGTTGGAAACTACCTCCTTGGCACTGTGGCCCAGGGTGCAGGCTGTTTAAGTGGTGTCGGAACCTACCTCCCAGACACAGTGGTGCAGGTTGTTGAAGTGGAGTTGGAACCTACCTCCAGGTGACTTTGGGGCAGGGGTGCAGGTAGTTTAGGCTGTGTCAGAACCTTCCTCCAGGTCACTGTGTGTCAGGGGTACAGGCTGTTTAAGCCATGTCAGAACCTAGGCCCCAGGCAATGTGGGGCAGTGGTGCAGGCTGTTTAAGCTGTGTCAGAACCTACCTCCAGGTCACTGTGGGGCAGGGGTGCAGGCTGTTTAAGCAGTGCCAGAACCTACCTCCCTGGCACTGGGGACAGGGTGCAGGTTGTTTAAGCTGTGTCAGAATCTACCTCCCGGGCACTGTGGGGCAGGGGTGTAGGCTGTTTAAGCGATGTCGGAACCTACCTTCTGGGCACTGTAGGGCAGTGGTGCAGGATGTTAATGTGGAGTTGGAACGTATGTCAAGGGCACTGGTGGACAGTGGTGCAGGCTGTTTAAGCTGTGTCAGAGCCTACCTCCAGGGTACTGTGGGACAGGGGTGCAGGCTGTTAACGCAGTGTTGGAAACTACCTCCTTGGCACTGTGGCCCAGGGTGCAGGCTGTTTAAGTTGTTACGTGCCAGGCGTAACTAGAAAATAATTCAGGAAACCAAAATTTTGGAAAGTCAGCAAAAAGCACTTTTGAAATTTAACAAAATTTATTAAAAACAAAATTATCATTTACAATAAGCAATGGAAAATAGTTATACAATCAAAGAAAGTCTAATTTACAATACCTTGTATGTCCTAACTGTCCCTCAGAATATTTATCAACACAAGTCTTTCAGCAGTTTCTGATCCCAGATTTTGAAGATAAATCCAAATGAACACGAAGTCTGAATCCAAAACTGAATAATCCAAAGTAATCCAGAATGAATAAATTAAACAATAAGTATTCCAATATAGAATTCCAGCACAAAAGATTTAGACTTTTAAAAGGTGAAATTATTTCAAAGATGCCCTTATCAAAAATTTACTCTTATATATACTGTTTAAGAAAGTTCTAGAGCGGTCAAGAAAGAATTATTATATCATATGCTATATTTATTTATTCTGGAAAATTCCACAAACTTCCACTGAATTCCAGAACCTACTCAAAGTTTCTATTTGCATGGAAAAGAAAATTCTAGTAAGTTCTGGTCTTTTCCGGTAACTTCTAGATGATAAGTCATCATTCTAGAAAAATCTTATAACCAAATAAATACTTTGTTTACAACAACTTATTTACCATCAATGTCTCCAATATCTGGGTCAGCAGAAACTAAGTAAACAAAATATGAAATAGATAAACAACATACATGTTACAAAGTGGTGTCGGAACCTACCTCCCAGACACTGTGGGGCAGGAGTGCAGGCTGTCTAAGTTGTGTCAGAAGCTACCTCCCAGCCACAGTGGGGCAGGTGTGCAGGCTTTTTCAATTGGTGTCTTAACCTACCTCCTGGGCACTGTGGGGCAGGGGCGCAGCCTTCTAAACGGTCTTAGAAGCTTCCTCCTAGGCACTGTTGGGCAGGGGTGCAGGCTGTTTAAGCCATGTTGGAACCTCTCTCCTTGGCACTGATGGGAAGGGGTGCAGGCTGTTTAAGTGGTGTCAGAACCTATCTATCGAGCACAGTGGGGCAGGGCTGCAGGATGTTTGAGCAGTGTCCCTACCTACCTCCCAGGCACTGGGGTGCAAGCAGTTTATGTGGTTGGGAACCTATCTCCGGGGTACTTTGGGCAGGCGTGCAGGCTGTTTATTTGTTGTCGGAACCTACCGCCCTCGCACTGTTGGGCAGTTATGCAGGCTGTTTAAGTGGAGTCGGAACCTATCTCCAGGGCACTGTGGGGCAGTGGTGCAGGCTGTTTAAGCTGAGACGGAACCTACCTCCAGGACACTGTGTGGCAGGGGTGCAGGCTGTCTAAACGACATTAGTATACTAATTAGTATACCTACCTCCTGGGCACCTTGGGGAATGGATGCAGGCTGTTTCAGCAATGTTGTAACCTATCTCCTGGGCACTGTGGAGAAGGGTTGAAGGCTGTTTAAGCGGTGTCAGAACCTACCTCCCGAGCACTGTGGGGCAGGGTCCAGGCAGTTAACATGGAATCGGAACCTACCGCCCATGTACTGTGGGGCAGGGGTGCAGTCTAGTTTAGCTGTGTCAGAATCTACCTCCCAGTCACTGTGGGACAGTGGTGCAGGCTGTTTTAGCGGTGCCAGAACCTACCTCCAAGGCACTGTGGGGCAGGGGTGCATGCACTGTGGAGCAAGTGTGCAGGCTGTTTAAGCGGTGTCAGAACCTACATCCCAGGCACTTTGAGGCAGGGGTGCAGGCTATCTAAGCGGTCTCAGAACCTACTGCCCGGGCACTATGGGGCAGGTTTGGAGGCTGTTAAAGTAGTGTCAGAACCTATTTTCTGGGCAAAGGGGTGCAAGCTGTTTATGTGGTGACCCAACCTATCTCCTGGCTACTGTTGGGCAGGCTTGCAGGCTTTTAAGTATTTTCGGAACCTACCTCTCTGGCACTGTTGGGCAGTGGTGCAGGCTGTTTAAATGGAGTCGGAACCTACCTCCAGGGCACTGTGGGGCAGTTGTGCAGGCTGTTTACTTTGTGACGGAACCTACCTCCAGGGCAATGTGTGGCAGGGGTGCAGGCTGTCTAAACGACATTCGTACCTACCTCCTGGGCACTGTTGGGAATGGGTGCAGGCTGTTTTAGCAATGTTTTAACCTATCTCCTGAGCACTGTGGGGAAGGGGTGCAGGCTGTTTATGTGGTGTCAAAACCTACCCCCAGGCACAGCGGGGCAGGGTCCAGGCAGTGTACGTGGAATCGGAAACTACCTCCCGTATACTGTGGGGCAGGGGTGTAGTCAAGTAAACCGGTGGCAGCTCCTAGCTCCCGGGCATTGTGGGGCAGTGGTGCAGGCTGTTTTAGTGATGTCGGAACCTACCTCCCAGGCATTTTGGGGCAGGGATGCATGCACTGTAGAGCAAGTATGCAGGCTGTTGAAGCGGTGTCAGAACCTACGTCCCAGGCACTTTGATGCAGGGGTACATGCTGTCTAAGCGGTCTCAGAACCTACCTCCTTGGCACTGTGGGGCAGGGGTGTAGGCTGTTAAATAATTGTCAGAACCTACCTCCCTGGCACAGGGGTGTAGGGTGTTTATGTGGTGTCCCAACCTATCTCTCGGGTACTGTGGGGCAGGCGTGCAGGCTGTTTAAGCATTGTCGAAACCTACCTCCCAGGCACTGTTGGGCAGTGGTGCAGGCTGTTTTAGGGGTGTCGGAACCTACCTCCCAGGCACTGTGGGGCAGGGATGCATGCACTGTAGGGGAAGTGTGCAGGCTGTTTAAGCGGTGTCAGAACCTACGTCCCAGGCACTTTGGGGCAGGGGTGCAGGCTGTCTAAATGGTCTCAGAACCTACCTCCTGGGCACTGTTGGGGCAGGGGTGTAGGCTGTTTAATAAGTGTCAGAGCCTACCTCCCGGGCAGAGGTGTGTAGGCTGTTTTACCTATCTCCCGGGTACTGTGGGGCAGGCGTGCAGGCTGTTTAAGCATTTTGGGAACCTACCTCCCTGGCACTGTTGGGCAGTGGTGCAGGCTGTTTAAGTGGAGTCAGAACCTACCTCCAGGGCACTGTGGGGCAGTGGTGCAGGCTGTTTAATTTGTGACGGAACCTACCTCCAGGGCACTGTGTGGCAGGGGTGCAGGCTGTCTAAACGATATTAGTACCTACCTTCTGGGCACTGTGGGGAATGGGTGCAGGCTGTTTTAGCAATGTTGTAACCTATCTCCTGAGCACTGTGCGGAAGGGGTGCAGGCTGTTTAAGCGGTGTCAGAACCTACCTACCCGGCACCGTGGGGCTGGGTCCAGGCAGTTTACGAGGAATCGAAACCTACCTTCCGTGTACTGTGGGGCACGGGTGCAGTCTAGTTAAGCGGTGTCAGAACCTACCTCCCAGGCACTGTGGGGCTGTGGTGCAGACTGATTTAGTGGTGTCGGAACCTACCTCCCAGGCACTGTCGGGCAGGGGTGCATGCACTGTGGAGCAAGTGTGCAGGCTGTTTAAGTGGTGTCAGAACCTACGTCCCAGGCACTTTGGGGCAGGGGTGCAGGCTGTCTAAGCGGTCTCAGAACCTACCTCCTGGGCACTGTTGGGCCGGGATGTCGGCTGTTAAAGCAGTGTCAGAACCTACCTCAGGGGCACAGGGGTGTAGGCTGTTTTTGTGGTGTCCCAACCTATCTCCCTGGTTATGTGGGGCAGGCTTGCAGGCTGTTTAAGCTTTGTCGGAACCTACCTCCCTGGCACTGTTGGGCAGTGGTGCAGGCTGTTTAAGTGGAGTCGGAACCTACCTCCCGGGTTCTGTAGGGCAATGGTGCAGGCTGTTTAAGCTGTGTCGGAGCCTGCCTCCAGGGCACTGTGGTGAAGGGGTGTAGGTTGTTTAAGCAGTGTCGGAACATACCTCCCGGGCACTGAAGGGAAGTGGTGCAGGCTGTTTTAGGGGTGTCGGAACCTACCTCCCAGGCACTGTCGGGCAGGGGTGCATGCACTGTGGAGCAAGTGTGCAGGCTGTTTAAGCGATGTCAGAACCTACGTCCCAGGCACTTTGGTGCAGGGGCGCAGGCTGTCTAAGCGGTCTCAGAACCTACCCAAGGGCACTGTTGGGCCGGGGTGTTGGCTGTTAAAGCAGTGTCAGAACCTACCTCAGGGGGACAGGGGTGTAGGCTGTTTTGGTGGTGTCCCAACCTATCTCCACGGTACTGTGGGGCAGGCTTGCAGGCTGTTTAAGCTTTGTCAGAACCTACATCTCTGGCACTGTTGGGCAGTGGTGCAGGCTGTTTAAGTGGAGTCGGAACCTACCTTCAGGGCACTGTGGGGCAGTGGTGCAGGCTGTTTAATCTGTGATGGAGCCTACCTCCAGGGCACTGTGGGCAGGGGTGCAGGCTGTTTAAGCAGTGTCGTAACCTACCTCCCGCGGTCTTAGGGGCAGGAGTGCAGGCTGTTTAGGTGGTGTTGGAACCTACCTCTCGGGCACTTTGGGGCAGGTGTTCTGGGTTTTAAAGCCGTGTCTGAACCTACCTCCCGGGCACGGTGTGGCAGGGGTGCTCGCTGTTTAAGAGGTATCAGAACCCACCTCCCGGGCACTGTGGGGCTGAGGTGCAGGCTGTTTAAGCGGTGTCAGAACCTTCCTCCCGGGCACTGTGGGAAAGGAGTGCAGGCTATTTAAGCCATTTCAGATTCTAGCTCCCAGGCACTGTGGGACAGGTGTGCAGGCTGTTTAAGTGATGACAGAACCTACCTCCCGGGCACTGTGGGGCAGGGGTGCAGGCTGTTTAAGCGGTGTTGGAAACTACCTCCTGGGCACTTGGGTGCAGGCTGTTTATGCAGTGTCAGAACCTACCTCCGGGGTACTGTTGGGCAGGGGTGCAGACTGTTTAAGCAGTGTTGGTCCCTACCTCCCTCGCACTGTTTGGCAGTGGTGCAAGCTGTTTAAGTGGTTCTTTCCGAACCTTCCTCCTGGGTACTGTGGGACAGTGTTGCAGGCTGTTTTAGCTGTGTCGGAGCCTACTTCTCGAGCACTTTGGGGCAGGAGTGCAAGCTGTTTAAGCGTTGTCGGAACCTACCTCCCGGGCACTGTTGGGCAGGTGTACTGGGTTTTTAAGTGGTGTCTGAACCTACCTCCCGGGCACTGTGTAGCAGGTGTGCAGGTTGTCTAAGCAGTCTCAGAACCTAACTCTTGGTACTGTGGGTCAGGCGTGCAGACTGTTTAAGCTGTGTCAGAACCTACCTCCCGGGCACTGTAGAGAAGGGGTGCAGTCTATTTAAGCCATGTCAGAACCTACCTCCCGGGCACTGTGGGGCAGGTGTGCAGACAGTTTACGTGGTGTATGAACCTACCTCCCGGGCACTATGGGGCAGGGGTGCAAGCTGTTTAAGCAGCGTCTGAACCTACCTCCAGGGCACTTGGGTGCAGGCTGTTTATGCCGTTTTAGAGCCTACCTCCCGGGCACTGTGGGGCAGGGTTGCAGGCTGTTTAAGTGGTGTCGGAACCTACCGCCAGGTACACTGTGTGGCAGTGGTGTAGGCTGTTTAAGTCTATTCGGAACGTACCTCCAGGGCACTGTTGGGCAGTGGTGCTGGCTTTTTAAGCTGTGTCAGAGCCTACCTCCGGGGCACTGTGGGGCAGGGGTGCAGGCTGTTTAAGCGGTGTCAGAATCTACCTCCCGGGCAGGTTAGAGGTGCAGAACTGGATACTATTCTACTTTTATTTGTGGACTAATCTGGTGAAGCCTTGGCATATGCAATTGCTTTTGCTTAGTAGTGTCTCTTTTTTCTATTGAGGGAGATCTTTTTAGTTAGAATGTCAACAAGTTAGTTTGGCTAGATGATTTACTTAACAAAGAGATTTTGCATATAATCTCGGTTGATTCAATTCTAATGTTCCAAATAGTTTGATGCGAACATGCAGGAAGAAAATTGAATGAAGTGCGACATGTTCTCAAATCATTGCTTCATGTCGTTGTTTTAAAGCTGCATAGTCTGTAACTTTTGATCTTTAAATTTTAGAACTAATGTTTCTATTTTTCAAGAACACAGTAAAAAACTAAAATTCAGGTATACACTTTACCAATTTCGTAAATCTTAACAAATTATCAGTATTAAAACAACAGCATTTATGTTAAAATAAACTGTCTATAATTATTGGAGGGACGCAAATAATCATTACCAACATGAGAAAAACACAAATGTTTTATAAGATAATTCACTTTTCCGTGCAGTTTGCAGCTATAGTGAACAGATTTATTGTGAAAACATAACTTAATTCTACTTTTACAAATGATTTAAAAAGAAAATAAAAAAAATCGAAAAAATGTTCATAGTTGCAGACTTAGTCTCTTAAAGAATTCATTTTACATTGGACACTAAAATAAACTAATTATAGATATACTGAAACAATAAAGTTATGTCCGCTTGACATCTATGTCTACGAGTTCTAAATGCATGAACGCATTTCATTCAAATTTTTACGTTACAAACTGTTATTATTTAGAAACGTTATACACCTAAACGAAAATCATTTGATAACCAGCAGAGCTGCTGACAACTCAGAGAACATGAGTACCCTTAAAATCAAAAGTCACAACATCAATAGCTTGGGTGCCCATCATAATTCCGAACCGTTCAAGCACATTTAAACATCACTGAGCAAACTCTCTAGTAAGGTGTTATGCATGTTAGCTGTATGCATTGCTTTTACGGCCACAACCATTAATCTGTAACATACTCCGACGGCACAAAACATCAATCAAGAGCGTGCGCGAAGACACACAGAAAATTCATTGGTGGTCCAGCATTTGATAATCAACAAAGTCGGTTAAATTCGAATTTCATTTTCGTCATCACAAGCATTTTAACATTAATTAAGTCAAATCATCATCAAAACAATTGATACTGGAAATTCACTTGTGTTTTTTTTTTCAGTAAGGGGTGGGGTGAAAAACACAGACTTAGTGAACATGTGATTGCCGGCATCAGCCATAAATTTTATTTTTATCTTTGTGCAATCGTTGTCATACACAAGCGCAACAAATTAAAACAAAAACGGTGTCAAAATGATGTTAGGTTAAGGAGAATCGGAGATTCTTCGATTGTTATTTGTTTAATTCAAAGCGAGGTAATTTCAGTTAATTTCGTAAATTAACGGTTTTGAATTGCAATTTCGCTCGATTAATAAGCACTTTTGAGATTTTTAGATGTTTTTTCATCGTTGGACGTTCATGGTTGCCATTTAACGTAAAATGTGTCACGTTTTGATGATCAACTTGCTGATGATAGTGGAATGAGCTGTTTTCACTTTAGGTTAAATAACTCTTCCAGATAAGAAGATAAAATAAAATAATTATATTTTTTGTGTGTCGGACGTTTGATAAACAAATTGGTTAAAAATTTAGCTGCGACATCTTAACTGGATCCAAAGATACAATACCATGAAAATCGGACGTTTTTTTTTTGTTTGAGTATATATCTCATGATGATCGTTGTGATTTTACTGTGGTATATTCATTTTTTCGGCCATGAGTTACTCCATCGGGACATTCATTTCTCCAGTGACCTATATGTCACTGATTCTCCGCTGAAAAGTCGTGATCGTCGACTCAAAATATTAATCAATGAATGGAGAGTGAGATATTTAATTCAAACTGAGCTTTAAAAGCTCAAAGGAAACGGGCATTCGAATTTGCAAGACAAGTCTTATCTGAAATATTCAAAGCGAAGTTAAATTATAACAATGTAAACATCGAGCAACGTCAACTAAATTTTGATTGATTTCCGCATATTTTATCGTTGAAACGAGTTAGAGGGCTCTTAATGAATATTCTTGAATTTCGAAATACGTTGATTCGCGTTTCATACGGCATGTACGCAATTTACACTCAACGCACGTACATCGCGCGTTGGAAACGCACACGATGCGCGAATCCGCAGGTCAAATACGCGAGCGGTAGCATAGAAGGAAATAAAATTAGTGACAGGAGTTCTAATATGTATCTTTGCTAACATGCCTGATAAACAAAATTCGATAAAATAAAATACTTAAGATTCTGGGTAAGCTCGTGCAGCTCGTGTTTGTGAACCACAAGTCTAACTTGACAAAATTCTATTTTGCGTTTCTTTTACCCGATCAGATGGAAGTTCATACAAATTTGCACATGGTCATTCTTTATATTGCTCAAGCCCTTCCACTATGCTTAACCAAAATGCATCCAAGGCTACGAATTCAGACGAGTGTCCTAGGGAGCACCGTGACCATTTTGTTAGGAGTTTCGGTGGTATGAATTGTTCCTTGGCAATAATGTCCAGGACAAATGCTGCCTCACTCCATGCAATTATACTACAGTTACTATGGATTCGTCCTGTTTTATGTCCCAGTCAACAGCTATGATCATGTTGAGAATGTCAGTTCATAGGTCCAGTTAAACAAATATTTTGAGAGTTTAACATTGCTTTTAGTTGCTTACCATCAATTTTAACATGTGTTTTGGGTGCTCAAAAGAACCATCTCATTGAGAAGGTTCTTTTGAGTACCATATTTAGGATCCAAATGCTTTAAATGTTCAGACCTAATTTGTCCATTTATCTTGGTTTTTGAAATGGAATATCTCGTTTGTTGGGAAAAATTCCCACAAAAGATGGCCTTAAGCGACACTTGCGACGGCATGCGGCAAAGCCTCATATGACCTCGTCATGCGATAAATCATTCTTACACACCGAATAAGGATATCTGAGATTTTACCCTGGGATAGAAAATCTTACCCGTTCTCACTGTCCCGGTTTAAGGTGCCCGTTCATCCCGGTTTGATGATCCGGGATGAACCGTGATGAACCGTGTCACAACCGTGGCGGCACCGTGGACAACCTTGGAGATCATGGGATGAACCGTGTTGAACCGTGTTAAACCGGCTAATGTCCACGGTTGTTTTAAAATGTTTAAATCAACCGGGACTCACCGAGAGTAACCGGGAAGGCTGTCAAATACCGTGATAAACCGGGAAGACGCCGGGAGCAACCGTGTCTCCACCGGGACGGCGTCGGGGCGATACCGGCGCAATCCGGGAATATCCGTGTCTCCACCGTGATAAACCGTGCGGTTCCACTGCCTATGTATATGTAATAAAATGCAAAATAAAAATGAAAAAGTCACTCCTGCTGCACCTAAACATGGCATGTTCAGAATAACAATTATGTATGCTTAGCGTAGACCAGGCTTTTGTGAAAGTTTAAACTTATTACTTTCATATCTTTTTATATAGTTTGATTATACTTAGTATGGAACGATAGCGGCGGCGGTGGCGGTGGCGGCGGCGGCGGCGGTGGCGGCTATGCTTCACTGCCCTGCGGATATGAATGACTGATTTTTGGGTCAAACCACCGCCCCTATCGTTCCATACTAAGTATAATCAAACTATATAAATAGATATGAAAGTAATAAGTTTAAACTTTCACAAAAGCCTGGTCTACGCTAAGCATACATAATTGTTATTCTGAACATGCCATGTTTTAAGCAAAGACTCACATTGTAGGCTTTTGACAGACAGACAGACAGGCAGGTAGGTGGCTAAGCACATTTTAATGCTCGAGCTTAGAGCTGTCTCACTTTTGGAAAATGAACCTAACATTGAGCGTAGACACTAAAGATCACAAGGTTTGTTTATGGGAGAAAACTCAAACTGTAAACAAGGGGGGCAATCACTGTTGCATATGACCCATTGTTTTGACTAGATATATAGCTCTATCACAATTATTAAAATATCTGAAAGGAAATGACGGATATTGTGTGTAGCCAGTTTATTTGCCTTTAAGACTTATTCGAAAGAGACATTTTAAACCAGGAAGCAGGGGGGGGGGGAGGGGGTGGGAGCAACTATTCTTTCACAAGACAAACTGTCTTAAATTTAAATATACTCTTACGTGGGTCATCCAATAAGTTCTGACAATCGTCTCATATCTCAGAAACTGTTATTCAAATCAGAATTCGGTTACCCATTGAATATGGCCATGGGTGTTGCCTACTCATGTTTGAAATATGGAGTTTTTATCATAGTCTGATCCGATGCTATACACATTTGAAGACAACACTGTGAGAGCCCATGGCCACGAAAATTCACGTTTTTAACTGAATTTTGCTTGGGGTAGAGTTAGTCAAAGATGCATTATGCATCTTTAGAAAGTTATATTAGTGGTTGATGGTGTTCTCTGAATACACAATTGACCCATAAAAGCAAATACCACAATAACATGAACGTAGTTGCTCTGATCGTTCTTGGTTGCTAGGCAACAACAGACAATTAGATTGTTGCTTCTCTTTAAGCGCAAATTATAAAATAGTATCTTTTGAACACTTATATAAGCAATTATGACAAGTTTGCCTATTAATAGACACATGTTTCTATAAATCCGTTCTGTAGTCTTCCTAAACATATAGAAAATAATAACTTTCAATAATTGCTTAATACCAAATATAATACATTATTAGTACAACCCATTTTCAAGGGAAATATTTCTTGCAAAATCAGTGATATATCATAATCAAAACCCTGCTGACACCATAGTTGCAACCTAAATCATTATCCAGGACGTTCAAAATCAACACACATAATAGCTTTATTTATCCATATAAAAAGTTTTTAAAATGAGTCTTGAATTTCTTAGAAATTTGGGCATGTGTACCGCATATAGTGTCCCGTTCATGACCCTTTACCTTGTGTTCTTTAGTTGCCTAGCAACCGTTGCTATTGCAACATGGAAACTATTTGAACTTGTGATTCAATTTCAAATATTCTAAATAATATTTGAAGATTAATTAAACACATCCTAGAGAAAAAGGTTTTGTTTTATGGGGTCATTGTCAGAACATTTTGGATGACCCTCGTACCAAGCATCATTAAAATATCTCAAGGGAATAAATCTTATGACGTGAAAAAAAGTTTCCCCTTTAAGGTTCATTCAAGGGAGATAACTAAAAACAAAGGGGAGTAACCGTTCTTGCACGCTACACGTCCTTCTGATCTGGTTTACAAAATATAATCAAAATATCTCAAAGGGTATAAGGTATGGAGCGAACAAGCCTTCATTTATTGATGGAAGGAATGAGGGGATGCACGACATACTGTTCACTGTATTCCTTTCGTTCTTCATCGGGTAGGGGCAAACATACCAATAGGCCTTCAGTATTAATGAGAAATCAAAACCTTTTTGTCGGTCAAATGTCCCATCTGATTGTTTCTGGTTTGTTAACCCTTAAGAAATAAAAGAGACGTTTCTTAACAGGAAGCAATGGAGAACAACTATGTTGTCACAAGACAAACTGTCTTCAATTGAAATAAATTCTTAAAAACATTATTTATATATCTCCATTGATATACATCCAATGGAGTGAATAAAGTTTTCCCTTTAAAGTGCATTCAGGGGAGATAACTCAAAGAGGAAGCAAAAGCGAGTTACCATTCTTGTACGTGGCACATCGTACTGGCCTGATATAGGTATACAAAATATAGTCGAAATATATGAAAGAGTATACGTATGTTATGGCGCGAACAAGCTTTTATTAATGCATATATGGAGAGAGGGGATATACACCATGCTGATCATAACATCCTTTTCTTTCTTCGTCGGGTAGGAGATATCAAAGAGGACAAAGAGGCAAATTGGCCTTCAGTACATGTCCGCGTTGTGTCAAGATCAGGATACAAAATAAAATATGTTGTTGATATTTCGAAAATTAAGAAAACAGAAACGTCTGATCAAGATCTATACTATTTTTAAAAAGACACACAGCGAGGAATCTACATTTTTTTATGGATGTAGTGGTCAATCAGAGATATCACAAATCCAATATAACTGAAATACTGTTGAAAGGGCCATAAAACCTAGGATGCAGTCCGACCAACACGATCTGCCAATTAAAAGGTGAATATCAGCTTAGTCTAATTAAAATTCAATGCTACCTTTCTAACCTTATATAGATGTAATACATAAAATAGTTTATGATAAACTGGTTTGCATTTAAGAGTATTTCTGAGTCAAAAGCGTACTATTTAAAAACCCTATTCTTGCCAATGTATTTTAGTCTTGATAATGTCGTCTGCGTATTAGGCCTGCTGTGTATATTCATATGTCTTCCACACTTGTTCTATCGTGGTACTTAGGAGCAGCCTGGTCCAGATCCATACTGCTTTCAATTAAGGCTAACTAAGTATTTTCGACAGATGTTAAAGCAGACAACATTTATTATGAATGGCAGAGAGGTCATGATTACCTAGCTTCTGTTAAAGACCTGTATTCCTGTCCAATGGAGATCATTAATTAACTGATAAGGGACAGTTGCAGTATCTCATAGTATTAAAAGGGCCTCAAGAGGGTTCTTACATTTGTATCTGTATACAACACACTTTCTTTCACTAAGATAATTATCAATATTTTATCAGAAAATACCTAAACCCTTCATGGGACCACTTTATTGCCCCCAGTAAGGAAGTCACAATCACCTCATAAAGATTAGCCTTTGATCTGTCAGGAATAGCCCTCAGGCAGTGGTACCACATTTATTGTCTATGAATTTACCTCTTTAAAGACAGGACTGGACAATATAAGGAGGATTAACTTTCACAATGACATTCTGTCTCTAGATCTCATACAGACAACATCTCCAGATAACCAATCAAGTTGTCATATTTGCTATTTCCTGTCCCCCTTATGGTTGAAACAAACACCACCTTTACCTGTACAAGTAAAATTGGGACTCTATAGGAAACCAATCCCATCTGGTTAGAAAATCCTGTCTTTAACTTGTTATCTTAGTAGAGACCCTTTATGCCCATCGTATGATATGGGGCATTTTGTACGATAAACTCGGGAGGGTTCATTATATGATATGCGGCATTTCATCTGGGTCTTCGCTGTTTGTCATTTAATTAGGAGTCACCTGTAGGGATAAAGTACCTATATTAATCGTACTGTGTTCTGTAGCGGTCTGATCAGGGTCTACATTGAGCGGTATATTTACCTGTATTTTGGCACCTCACCTTTATTTTATGCCCTCCGCAGAGCCTATTGTTAAAATTACCCCCTCACCTGTATTTTCACACCTCCCTCAGATCTTATTGTTATCCATTTGTTTAATGCTATTGTTATAGTTGTTGTTATAAGTCAGGGACTATGTAAATGAAATACTGTTGAAAGGGTCCTAAACTGACATTTACCTGTATTTTCACACATCACCCGAATTTTCGCACCTCTCGCAGATCGTGTGAACCACAAAAGAAAGTGTTTGGGATAACTGCTGCATTGCAACCAGACTGCTTTAACCGATTTTCAATGTATTCCATATAGGTAGTGGATGATACGTTGTACTTACGATCTGTCTATACGCGTGTCCCTCTTTGATGAAGAATCTCTTAAAAGACATTCACAATTTATAATTTTCCCTGTCTTATTAAAGACGGTGACGTAGGTTTCTGTTTGAAATGTCGCCTGGGTATGGCTAGCTATTCAAAGAGTATTCGTCTGCTTTTGAGTATCGATTTTTCCAATCGTCTCCACCAAATCCAAGATGGCCGCTTTACATAGATATATAGGGAATGTCACTACCTGAACGTATGTGGTTAACTACTTAAATGGTTCTAGTCCGTTTTGCATAACTTGGTCACATAGGCTAACAATAGGTTTTCAAAATGAAAACTTCAAAAAATCTTCTTGTATCACCTAGTAGACCTCTACCAATATCGTTCAAATCATACCGCTGGGCCAAAAATGACCCCGCTCCGGGATTCAAATGTTTTACTAAGGCTTATATAGGGAAAACGTGAAAAAATCTTCTTGTCGGAAACCACACGGCCTAGAGCCTTGATATTTGGTATTAAGCATCATCTAGTGGACCTCTAGACCTCTATCAAATTTGTTTTAGTTACGCCCTTGGGTCCAAAATGGGCCCACCTCCGGGTCACATAATTAACATTGGGTCATATAGGGAAAACATGAACAAGCTTTTTGTCTGAAACCACAAGACCTAGAGTCTTTATATATTTAGTATGTAGCATCACCTTGTGGACCTCTACCAAGTTTGTTCAAATCATGCCCCTGGGGCAAAAAATGGCCCCGCAGGAGTCACATAGGCTAATAAAAAAACATTTTTTCTTATCATCTTGCATATCAAACTAAACGGAATGAAGCTTACAATAACATGTTAGCAAATATTTTTCTCTTACACTTACTCTTGAACCTATTATTATTATTATTATTATTATTATTATTATTATTATTATTATTATTATTATTATTATTATTATTATTATTATTATTATTATTATTTACTCTTTTTATAATAATAATAATAATAATAATAATAATAATAATAATAATAATAATAATAATAATAATAATAATAATAATAATAATAATAATAATAATAATAATAATAATAATATATTATTATTATTATTATTATTATTTACTCTTTTTATAATAATAATAATAATAATAATAATAATAATAATAATAATAATAATAATAATAATAATAATAATAATAATAATAATAATAATAATAATAATAATAATGATAATAATAATAATAATAATAATAATAATAATAATAATAATAATAATAATAATAATAATAATAATAATAATAATAATGATAATAATAATAATAATAATAATAATAATAATAATAATAATAATAATAATTAGAAGTAGTAGTAGTAGCAGAAGAAGAAGAAGTAGTAGTAGTAGTAGTAGTAGTAGTAATAGTAGTAGTAGTAGTAGTATTTTATTACAATTATTATTACTATTATTATTAGTAGTAGTAGTAGTAGCAGTAGTAGTAGTAGCAGCAGCAGCAGCAGCTGCAGCAGCAGCAGCAGCAGCAGTAGTAGTAGTAGTAGTAGTAGTAGTAGTAGTAGTAGTAGTAGTAGTAGTAGTAGTAGTAGTAGTAGTAGTAGTAGTAGTAGTAGTAGTAGTAGTAGTGGCATCGCTTTTTGCTGCTATTACAGATTAATATACTTTTAATCCTCACCATTTTGATCCAGGATATATTGTTTGTTAAACAGTGGAAATTCAGACCAGCTGGCTTTTAAGCACGCTGATCAGGAATTTCATTATTTCCATTCTGTTTGTGAAAACATACTTATTTTAATACTGGACTCAAGTAAATTAATTATAAAGAACTTGGAAGGAGTGTAATTCATCGAAATATCAAGCATTTGTTTATTCTAACAGTTGAACAGGCCGGTCTACATCCACCTTGCTGTGTGGCTACTAAACCTGAAAAAGTCACTCTATTAAGAAGAGCATATTAAATGAACTTTATGAGTCCCAGTGGAGTTTATCAGATAAGCCAGGGAAATATTTCTCTCAGATGCTGCAGTGTGCCGATCACAATCAAGTTAAAAGGGCTTTAGCCAGCAAAACCCCAAAATTGGGGAAGATTAGACGGGAAAGATGTAAGTGTGTAAAATGAAAGTGGATTCATCCAAATGATAAGGATGGGAAAGTCAATTCGTCACAAGTTTGTTAAATTGTCAGCAGTATAAATGTGCTCATTTACAAAGCTTATGAATAGATGCGCTTATAGGTACCGAAGAGTCAAGTATATATGAGCCACGACATGAGATTTCCAACAATGTGGTAGTTTCAATTAGCAAAGCCTCAGATCAGCCTGCGCCTAGGCGCAGTCTGATCAGAGCCTTTTCTAGTCGCTTGAATATTCTATGACTGTTAAGCTACTGACCGAACAACTTTAAAGGTTAATTGGGGACTGCACAGGCTTGTCTGAGTCTACACTTCTCAAAATATCACATTGTTGGAAATCACATGCCCCGCTCAAAGTGTTTATATATTTTTACGAAAAAGCAAGACAATCTGGGCCTAGAATTACAATGTATCCTTAAAGTTAAGGAGTACTTAAGTTAAGTATTGAATTTCCAGGATGCGAAAAATAACGTTTCCAAACTGATTAAAACCAAAATAGTTTAATTTTTTCTGTAGATCACAATGATATCTTTGACCATGAGTACTGCATCGGTCTTGGCAATTTATTAAGCATTTAATGTACAAATGTACATGTTGAAGTATCAATACTTAAATTAAGTCTTCCTTAACTTTAAGGAGGCATTGTAATTCTGGGCCCAGATCAACAACATTTAAACCTCGTCGTAAGAAAACAGGTCTGCTTCTGCTTATTTGTCATGCAATTGAGCTGCGAGGTTACTAGGCATTTGCTTCGCTACGCAGATCATGATTCCTCTAGTAACTCGTATATGGCTGTGCAGTCAAATTTGTGTCATAACTGTTATGCGATAGAGACAGAAGAAAACTGATGTTACTCCACGTTTTTATCCTGGTTTTATAGTGTAAAGTAGCACCGGGACGCAACCGTGGCCCTACCGGCATGTAACCGTGGCGCAACCGGCAGTTACCGGGACATCACCGTAAACAACCTGGGTAACACCGGGGTATACCGGCACGAACCGTGGCTCCACCGTGCTGCACCGTAAGTGCTCCGTGGTGAACCAGGGATCAACCGGCTTCTTGCTTTCTCGAGAACCGGGGCTATACTGGGGTAACGTCGGCAAGGTGAGAACGCAACTTATCTTACACAGGACGTCATTGTTATATTAAAGCGACGCCATCATTTGAAATTGCATCTTAGCGTATCCAGGGACTTCTGATAGCTTTTTTTAAAATAAATAAATAAATAAAAAAAAATAAAGAAATAAAAACAGTGGTGAGCAAGAAAAATAATCCATTATTCGTGTGAGGGTAGGATAGAAAAATCCGTCCCTCGGGATCACCGTTTGTCAAACGGCGATCCCCGGGACGGATTTTTCTATCCTACCCTCACACTCATGATAGATTAATATACTCTTCAGGAAAGACGAGCTAAGGGCACATATGAGGATTCATGAAATCACAGATGAAGATCGTTTATTTGTGACGAGTGTGGTTTGCAATTAAAATCCGAATCCTCACTTTATAACCACAGAAACATGGTACATAAGCACAAGATATTTGAGTGCTTACTGTGTCGCAAGGTGTTTGCATCCAAGTTTGCTAGGTCATAAACCAGCAGAAGAGTGCAAGCGGTGTCAAAAGAAATCCAAAAGATTGGATAATCACAAGATGATATGCATACATTCTGAAAGAGAGCGCAGATTCAAATGTGATCCGTGTGCTAACATGTTCCTTGAATTAAAGTACCTGCGAGAACATACGCACTACAAATATGGGGGTAAAATATATCAGTACCACAAATGTGCACATTTGTTTGCTCATAGAAAAACTTATAATGAGCACAAAAGCAGATGCTCTAAATAAAAAAAAAATGTTAACTATTGTTCACCGTAGCAGAGGTTTTTATCATTTTCAATTTAGCTGAACATGAAATTTACCCTTCTCATAAATGTTAAAATGCCAAAAACACTTACTTTTCTTTGCATATGTGAGCATAGTTGATAATTGGCTTTAATTTAAAACATCCAAGTTTTAATAAGGAGCTTCAAATTGTTTTAATCACGTGAAAAAGTGTTATAACCTGATGTATGTGGTAATGAAATAAAACTGAGCAAAGAAACTAGAATGTGTCCATAGGACACGGATGCCTCCGCTGATGCAAAATTCGTATATTCTCACTAATCCAATTGGTAGACTTATAGACCAGACACCAATAAAAAAGGTGAATTTTCATGAACAACGGGCAATAACTCCCGAAACACGGTGTAATATAGATCATTATCAAACCAGGGATATTTCTGGTCCAGAATATGAATGGCAATGAAAATGAGCCAATGGCCCATGTCCCATTCATTTCCATGACAAAAATAATATTTTGATAGGCCATTTGAAATGTTGATGGGCCATTTGGAAAAAATGATGGGCCCAAGAAACCTTAGTATCCACCTTACAGTAAAATGAACACCAGATTTGAATAGCTTATGTATGGGGCCCAACCAAAAACGAAATCAGAATTACTCTATCACTCATAGTTTTTTTTTTTCATAAAATGAGTTGGGCCCATCCCAGAAATATCCATGTCAAACTTGTAAAGCGCATTATGGTACTTAAATGTGACCAAGTTTCATAACATTCTGATAAAAAAAACTGGACTTATAGTCATAAAAATGGTGATTTTTCATTAACAAAGGCCAATTACTGCTGAAGGCATGGTGCGATATAGACCATTATCAAACTTGAAGAATACATTATGGTACTAAACAATGTGACCAAGTTTCATAAAATTTTGATCAAAACTATTCAACTAAGAGAGCGGATGTCGTTGGTGTGATGTACGGACAGACAGGCCAGGCCATTGTCATGGTGGTTAAATCATCAAAGCCAGTCATTAATCCTTCGTTTTTTAATGTTCAAATACAGCAAATCTTGGCAATTTAACATTAATGAGCAAGAACAATTTCATGCTTAGCTGAGTTGGGGATGTAAAAATGTTAAATAAACCTTGGTCTTGAGTTATGACTGTTGATTCTGAGTGTTTATTTGATGTAATACAATTATACAAATTTATACACGTACATCTGATTATTGTGATATAACTGCATCATGGGTTAAGGTACAGTAAAATCTCGTTAATTCAAAATTTTCGGGTCTAGAGGTTTTAATACGAATTTTCAGTAGTTCGAATTATAATGATTATTATCAGCTTTCCCGATCAAATATATATTTTGTGTGCGTAAAAGAAATGTAAAAGAAATTTTACGGATCCGAAAGAAATACTATAAAAATCATAAATATTCCCTAGTCCATTGAGTCCCCAATTTAATTCGCCCATATTAGCGAGTATTTCGAACAATTGGAGTTCGATTTATTCAGGTTTTACTTTATTTAGATCTGGCTTTAGCAACAGTTTCTCAATTATAGACAAAACACGAAGTAAATCTATTGTGATGCAAGCCAGTTATAACATGACAAGCACCAAAACAAAAGTCACATATTGCACTAATAGTAAACTTCGTCCAGATAAGAGACGTTGGGCTGTGGTTCTTAGCTAAGAGGTAAGAGCAACACCTGGGCAAATACATTTCTAAATCGGCAAGTCAAGTTGCATTGTTCGCTTATTCACCCGTCTGTGAAACACTCATATTTGCTGTCACTAAATGCTGATTTGCAGTTCTGAACTCCCATTTTATGGCTGGGACCCCTATTTTTTTCAAGTATGCTATATTCTTTTGCACTTTGGCAAAGAGGTCTCTGGGACTCCTGTTTGCAAAATTCAAGTGAGAGCTCTGGTCAAGGTCAAAGTGACCGAAAATGGTAAAAATGTATGCACCACTCCGCCATTCAACACACCAAATTTGAGATTTTCACCTCAAATAATATCTGCAATATGCTCCAGCCACGATTATTCCAGAAACTAGATCATAGGTCAAATTGAACCGAAAATTGTACGGGACACTCCGCCATCCAAAGATGTACCTACACACCAAATTTGGAATTCCTATCTCAAATAATACAAGATATATGCTATGGACACAATTATTCTAAAAACTACGTCAGATGTCAAGGCCAAAGTTACCTAAAATGGTATGTGACACTCCGCCATCCCAAGATGCATTCACACACCAATTTTTGGAATAATTCCTACCTCAAAAAATATAGGAGATATATACACCAGACAGCATGCCGATTCTAGATACTAGGTCAGAGGTCAAGGTCACAGTGACCCAAGGATGGTATGCGACACTTTTTCATCCGAAGATGCATGCACATTTGGGATTCCTACCTCAAATAATATAAGAGATATACTCCGGGCACGATTATTCTAGAAACTAGATAAGAGGTCAAGGTCACAGTGACCCGAAATGGTACGTGACACTCCACCATCCCAAAATGCATCCACAAACTAAATTTGGGATTCCTACCTCAAAGAGTATAGGAGATATGCACCGGACACGAAGCAGGTAGGACGGACAGACTGACGGACGGACAGTGCGATTACTATATGTGACCCGTCACGCAAAAAGGTACGAGTTGGGTGGACGACGTCATTTCGAGAAAATACGTCTTAAAGTTAACGTCGCGTCGCGCAAAAATAGCACACCAAGGCGTGTTTCAAAGAGAAGTTTAACTTATTATAAAACCGGATCAAAAGCGTTTTTCATGTTGAGGTTTTCTGCCGCCAGACTGTCAAACATTCTGTACGAAATTAAATGTCCCTTTTGAATGTTCGTAAGTGAAAGTTGGTTTGAAAATCGTCCACGCAGTTCAGTTTATGATCTATTTCTCATCTGGTTTACATGTTTAAACCTACCAATTTAAGGGCAGTTGCGGGTAATACTTCCAACATTAAAATCTTTTTTTAAATATTTGAATACAGTTTGTTTTATGTATGGACTGTCAATTTATGAAATAAAATAGGCCACTGGCTGGATATGGTTTACCCCCCAGGGGGAATTTTGTAGACCATATTTTTCTTGAAGCCCAATGTCTTGCAAGGATTTTGTAACACGTTAGCCCTCTGACAATGGCAGCGTTAAGCCTACAAAATATTTGATAATTAAAATTCTTTTTAAGACTTCAGAAAAGTGCAAAAGATAAGGTAAGCTTTCCAAATTGGTTATATTTTCTAAATAAGCTATTACTGGGCCACAGATAATGAAATTTGGAAACAAATATAGTCTCCCCCGATGTAGTGTACGTTACATTTTTTCATTGAGTCCCCTTTTAAATGATAAATGCATGTAATATAGTTTGTCTTAAATTTTATTGAAACCAGTTTATGTTCATTAATTTGGTATTATATTAAATAATTTTTATTTACCTTTTCAAAACTGCAAGCATTAAGTTTCTATCTTATATACTTTTCGAGTTATTAGATGTTGAACATGGTACCCCCATATCACAGAACAAATGTAAAATGTAATTTTTCAGGCCTCGCGCTGGCTATAGACCCCACCTCCCCCAGGGGGAGTTTCGTACACTATAATTTCCAGATACTACATTATATAAGCCACAAAATGAAATATGTTAGCCTTCTGAGAGTAGCAGCGTTAGCGGGTAACATCATGTTACGTACGTTACACGCAAAATAACATTAAATTTTCCTGATAATGTCTCCAACGTGACATATTCACACTTTTTTGATGTCTGGCACAGGTTTAAGAACTTCTTATAGCACAGTTACATAATTTTAGCATTTATTATATAAATGTCTGGAGGTTTTGCCGTTGTATATGTTACTTAGTGTTTCATATGTTATTTCCAAGTATCAGTATGGCAGTTATTGACTATACATGTATTACATACGTCAGTGAATATAGTAAATCGATAAGGCTGCTATTCAAATGAATTAAAGTTCCTTATTATGGTGTCTTACACTATTTTACAGCGCAGGTTACATACGTTACTCTCTGAATTAAACGTTCAGGATATGGTCTCCAGCACGACCTGCTTATACTTATTTGCATGCTGGCACAGGTTCATGTACTTCTTTTTACTCTGGCTCATTTGCTGAGGAAGTAACTCAAAACATTAACTACCATAAAACCTCTTTTCTTTTATAGAGACATTAAATAAAGTTAACATAATGCGCATGGAAAGTTTGTAATATCCAGTGCAATGTGCGAGTAACAAATAAAAGACCAAAGAAAACCCATCAGGTAGAAATTATAGAGCAAATCTTCATATATTATCTAAAGGTTTAAAGAATTTTCCTGTACAACTTATTAATCCTCTATCAGATTCATCTTGCAAGGATTTTTGCAATATGCTAGAACTCTGGTAATGGCACCATTACCTTGTAACAGCCAATTATATATATATCCCGTCAACATCTTTGATAATTTTAATAAATGACATGACTTCTGAAAAGTGCAAACCATATGGTAAGATTTCCAAATTGGCTATATCATCCAAGTCAGCTATTTTTTCATCACGGATATGGACCTTTGAAAACAAATATGCGTTACTTTTTTTCATTATTCCTATATAAATGATTTATGGAACTAATATAGTTTGATATGTTTTTAATGTGAATGTGCTTACTAACTCTGTTTGTATTAAAGAATGTTTATGTACCTTTTGGAAACTGCAAATATTATTTTTCTATCTTTTATAAGGTTTGAGTTGTTGAGTTTTGAACATGGTAACCCCATATCACACAAAATGTGAAATATAATTCTGTACCTCTTTTGTTAGGGTACAATCAAGTTTTCTTTCACCAAGAGGTACTCGATTTCCTTCCCATTTATTTTCCACACATTTTGTCCATATCTGGAAAGCCTCACTTGTTTTCATGGGAAAGACTTAATAGTTCAATGTTTGTATGTACATCTTAAGGACAGAAAAGCAGAGTGGAGGTAAGCTCATGTTCATGTCATTTGAAATAGTCACAGTATATGTGTATGGTTTTGGTACTTTTATCAGAAACATGTCGTACTGCAGCTTATTCGCAATTACATAAATAGCACATGTTAGGGCTTCATATCACTGATGAGTGCCTAGAGCAATTCTTTATTTGTTTTCCTACCCTGCTTAGAATGTTGATGAACCAGTGGGGGGGGGGGGGGGGTCTCTATCAGTTTGATAGGAATAACCTTTCCGTGGCACTAACACATCAGCACATCAGCACATCAGCACATTGGTAGTGTCACAATCTGTTAAACAGTGTATTACTGTAGATCTCTTCTTCCATATTCTGGCCAATGTTGTTGACATTCAGAAGGTGCTGCTTTTGTTGCATACACCATTGTTGAACAAAACACCCAGGTTATCCTCTGCGAGAATGTTTGTAAGATATACTGCTGCTTATACATTGTATATATGTATCAGTGACAAGATCAACATGCCCTGCCTTTAGTGCCTGGTTGAATACAGATGCCATCAGATCCTTGTAGGTGACAGGAAAAGCTATTATGCTCTGTAGTTATGGCATCAACATCAAAGTTATGTGCAGCACTACATTGCCAATCTCATGTTGGTTGAATGTGTGATTGCAAGCCATGCGGAAGCTTGGAATTGTCAGTTTTGGTGGAAATTCTATCAGAAGTTGACAGTGACCATGGTACAGGTCCCAGAAGGAACGGCAGTGTCAACTCAAGGTCAACATTATGTCCAATAGAAAGAAGGTCAGGCTGACCAAAGACGCTCCTATAAGCTCTCATCTGGCAGTTTACGTTTTGTTTGGACAATTTCTTCTTGCTTGACCTCGCAAGCATCAAAACTTTATTAGCTTGTAGCATTATATGGGGTTGTGAAAGACAATTTTTTTAACTGAAAGTGAGTCAATGAAGTCTGCATCAGGCTTAGCATGAACACCGAAAGACAAAAAGTACAGTTCATTGTCATTAAAACTAAAACTAAAAGGATTGGTGAAGCCTGAAACTGCCTCTAGTACCCGTTCTACTTTGCATCTGAGCAGATTGAATACTTCATTTCAGTACATTGAAGAGTTGTTTCAATATATTGAGCTCTGATGTGATGAGTAATACACACTTACATCTGGAGTATGAAGCGTATTTCTAGTTGCTGAAGCCTATAGTACCTCTTTGTTGTTTGCCTGATACGACGGGTGATCAGTAAGTTCGCGGAAAAGTGGCATTAAATCGCATTGCGTTATCGATTTCAATGAAAATTCATAGATATAAACAACCATCTATCGCAAGTTGACTGAAATTGAAATTAAGAAAATGTGACGTCAGACGTATGAGCACGAGGGGCTGCGGTGACGTCACTTTGATGGAACCGGCCCATCTGTACCCCTGGCCTGCTTCATGGGGCTACAACTCTAAGTTGTGTTTGAATTGATTGGCATTTTTAACGAAAAGTTATGTTTTGTCATTCTTTGAACATAATAAGATGTTTTTATGTTATTCCGCTGCGCTATGTATACAAATTAATAGGCTTCAGTCGGAAGGGAAGGCCTAAAATGCGTAAATTTTTCGATTTTTTTTGTAAATTTTAAATATAAAACTTATTTTCTTGTCAGGGTTCATCACAATAATTATGATATTGGAATTAACCATCAATATTAGATCTGCTGTCATGAAAAAGGGGTGTTTTTGAAGTATGTAAACACTTTATTTTAAAGAATTGACATGCCAAAACAGGCAATGGGTTCGGATGATAGAAGTTGAATGCTTTTTTGACAGTACTGTTATTCGTTTCGATTTAGAACACCATCCGTTAGAAATAAATCTTTGAAAGTTTGCATAGAAGATGAGTAAATATGTCGTTAAATATGCACGGAACGCAATATGGGCTATCACAGAATAACAAAATTTTACAAATCGTTGAAGTTTAGTTGGTTGTGTAATAAGACGTCAAAATGCAACGTAATATGGGCCGATTCGCGCGATATATCGCTGCCTTGACGACCGCTGTAACGCAGGTAGACAATTTACATCAAGCCTGTTGTAACCAATCAACTGCATATGTGTTGCAGTATTATGTGATGTAATTCCAGCTCTATTGATCAAACGATGTAGAAATGGCAACGATTTTCCGCGAACTTTCTGATCACCCCTCGTAGTTATGTCAAAAGCATTTCTCTCAAAAGTATTTCTCAAGCAAAGAACCAATGGTTGTGACACACTAAACCCATTTTGTTCAAGAAGTTCTTTGCATCTGCGATGTGTATCAGACAAATTTATCAGTGTAATCAGTTACACGGGTACATATTGTGCGTCGTTGTTGTGATCGTTTGCAATGAACATTGGGAACAATTCATACAGATAGGGATGACATGTAGCCCAAACCATTGTCAACACCATCTGAATCATATCCATAGACCTTGTCCAGAACTGAGCTGTTTCGAAGTGACTGTCTTTCAGAACTTCCGATTTGAATGCATGGTATCTCTACTGTTTATGTGAGCAAACAGCGAAGGTTGATAGATCACATTATATTATTAGTTTAAGTCACCATACATTAATAAGGAACTTCAATTTATTTCAGCCTTATAAATTTTCTAAATTCTCTGACAGACTTTATACATGTTATAGTCAACAACTGCTATACAGATACTCAGAATAACTTGGTAACACACATAACAGTTAAAGCTCAAAGCATTTATTAAATGAATACTATAAATAGGTAAACCTTGTTAAAAGAATTACATAAACCTGTGCAAGCATGCAAATAAGTATAAACAGGGCTTGTTAGAGACATTAATTTAAATGTTTAATGCTATTTTGAAGGTAACATACATAACATGGACCTGAAAAATAGTGTAAGCGACCATAATAAAGAAATTTAAATCATTTAAGTAGCAGCCTTATAGATTTACTATATTCTGTGACAGATGTAATACACGTATAGTCATACATACCATACTGATACTCGGAAATAACGCAGGAAACACTAAGAAACGTATAAAACGGTAATTACTCAAGACATTTATAAAATTAATTCTAGAAATATGTAACTGTGTTATAAAAGGTCATAAACCTGTGTCAGCATGCAAATTTGTACGAACATGTCATGGTTGAGACATTATCAGGGACGTTTAATGCTATTTTAGGGGGTAACGTATATAACATGATGTTACACGTTAACGCTGCCACTCTCAGAGGGCTAACCTCTTTTATTTTGTGTCTTATATAATGCAGTTTCAAAAAATTATAGTGTACAAAATTCTCCCTGGAGGGGAGGGGGGTCTATAGTCAGCTCAAGGCCTAAAAAGGATATGTCACCACTCTTGATTGTTCATAATCTCACATGGAAGTTATCAGCATTTTACAAATTTTCTGAAAAAAAAAAGAAACGATGTCCTTAATATAAGGCCTTAGTTAAAATAGCTGTAGTCGCCATCTAGCTTCTTTATTTTAATTTCAATTATCACTCCCGACATCAAGCTTTTTAGGAAAAGAGAAAATGTATTTGTTTTCCCAAGCGGTGGCAAGATTTAAGTTTATATGATGATGTAGTTATGATGTCATCGGGTAAGAACGATTTTTGCTACAGTTTTTCTTTAACGAATAGTCAAGTGTATTATGAGTACAACAGAAGCATGAGAAGTGTTTTGTGAAAATTCAAAATGGCTTTTGGGAACTTGAATGCATTTAAAAAAAAAAAAAAAAAAAAACATATGAAAAAAAAAATTCATAAATATGCCATGTGATTTGAAATAATTATAAGATTAATAACGCGAACGGCCCAAGTTCGATTCCGAGCGTAGGTATTCCAATTTATTTTCTGCTTCTTTTATGCTTTTTTACATACTTTTTTTTACTGTAGACAAAATGATATTGACAGACCAATAGTATCTGCATCTTCCAAACAAAATTTTTAATCCCCCCTCCGTCATAAATAGGAAAAAAATTACCGTTATGCATCCTTCATTAGGAGCTACTGCACCTGTGGGACTAAGGGTAGCGGAGCTATAATTTTACAGCAGCATCTTCACGGCATTGCCGTTTACATTCCTTCCCAAAAATAGGCGGAGCAAATTTACGCTTACCTGCCGGGAATTGATTGACGCTTTTAGCATTGATATGAACGTGAAACAGTCCCGAAGAGCTTCGCATATGTATATACATGTACCAGTGACGATCTGACCCGCAATACTTTGCCTGGACAGACATGGAACCTTCCAAACTGTTAACCGGTCGGTTTTGCAGCTCTGTGCGGAGGCGCCATTCAACCCATCGTATGTAACCATGCCCATCATGTACCCATGCCCATATCGGCGGGAACACGATTCTAGTCAAGCGTGTTTGCTGCCTTCGTTCATACTTGTTAGTTTAGTGTACAACGGGATACACCATCTCCACAAGTCCTATTTCCCGGCTGTTTAGTTTTGAATGACAGTGCACTTGTTAGGTTAAACACGGTAATTATATATCTTTAAGCATCATAAAGAAACTCCATAACATATTGCCAAGCTACAACAATCCTTCAAATAAATTAAATGCATGAAGAGGCTGACATGGTACGCATGCTTGTTAGTTTCTACACACCAAACAGCTGAACGGCTGCTACGTAGTTGTGCACAACTCTTGCGAAAACGATGTCCATAAAGCATGATTTGCTAGGCATGCACAGGGATGGTCCTCTCCTGAGGAGAATAAAGTGTAAATAAAAAAGAGGTTGGGGGTAAGTGACATGGGAATTGGAAATATTTACATGATATGACCATAGCTACTACACTTGCCAAAGCTTTTCAAAATTCTTCTGGTTGAACCAAGGCACCAAAAGGAAATGAACCAGCAATTTTAACTAAAAAAAACAATTGTTAAATTGACAATTCTTATATGCCCAATGTGTGTTTAATTTACTAGGCATATTGTAAGCACTTTCGGAAAGCATATGCAAGTTAATAACAAAGCATCTTTTATCGATGTTTAACATGTGTTAACAAAAAAAAAAAAAAAAAAAATGGAGCGTGTGACTTTTTATTTTAGGATATCCTTAGTGTACATGCACAAGGAAAATGCCGCCGTAGTGACAACATGTCTTAGAATTCAGCATGTGCCCTCCAATTTGCG
Source organism: Loripinus fragilis (assembly GCA_964019695.1). Lineage (NCBI taxonomy): Eukaryota > Metazoa > Mollusca > Bivalvia > Lucinida > Lucinidae > Loripinus > Loripinus fragilis. Next base: position 29,082,294 of record OZ026522.1, read on the forward strand.
GAATTATGCAAGCTATTCAAAATTGCATGATGGTTGCGTTTCTTTGTGTACAGAGTATATACGCAATACAAAATCAGCATTACACAGTGCAATGCATGTACCATTACAGTCACGGGACATAATTATTCGCCTGCTTGTGACGTCGCCGTTTAAAACAGTGCACTCCCAGATTTTTGCAAAAATTATTATGACGAAGTTCATGGATGAAAAGCCAAATAGAAAATAGCAATATACAATTAAATATTAAAATAAATACCGTTTTGGTTTAAAGTGGACGTAAATTTTCAAATATCACGATTCCCATTGACGCTGACGTGAAGTCACCAAAAAAATGAAATTTTAATTTGTCTTTGTGTTTAAATGACTACCATGCGAAAACAATAGACACCAGGAAGCTACAATAAATATGTTTATTGCTTAAATCAATTTGCTATTATTTAGTACTTTTTTCCTGATTGAAGCTTCTAAAGTTTTGCGACAATAAATTTTGCAAAAAATCTCGAATTACACTAATTTAAACGGCGACGTCACAAGTAGGCGAATACTTATGTCCCGTGACTGTACATGCAAAGTTTCAAACAATCAGTATAAATCGTATAGGTGAAGTTTTTATAAACACTTATCATATGCTTATAGTATGCAAGTTCAAACTTGTGTTTAAGTGCAAAACATAAAATAGTGACAAAATAAATTTGAGAATCATATTAAAATCCCATTCACATACCAACAATCAATATCATCAGTCATTGGTAGCAGTCGATGGTCACGACTAAAAAAGTGACTGAAATCAATGTGACTGAATATTGTATATTAACCACTTGCGCATCTGTATGATCTGTAAGCAATGGCGAGTTTCAAACCTATCTATACACTTAAACTGAAGGAGGAGCTGCACACACATTGCACAAGCAGAACCACGCACCACAAACAAACACCACTAATACTATCCTCATCACTTTCTCTGAAAGGCGGGCAACAATAAACAATATACATGTACTAGCAGGAAGTTGGTTGAAATAGCATAACAACGTATACACATTCTTATATTTGCTAAATTCAACTGATAATGTAGTAAATGTACGCATGTTTGAGAAAAAAAATCTTTAACGTCATGGCTCCGCGACGTTCCCGTTGACGTCCACGAAAAATCAGTTTTTCAGTATTTTGTAGTTTTACTAAAATATCTTTTTTTCAGGAAGTAAGTGACCTTGGCTAATGAATAAATTTTGTTTATTGCGTTTGTCAATTTCCTTTCCAATGGTATCCTTTTTATCAAGTTTGATGCATTAACAGCGAGGAAAATAATTTTTAAACAACACATGAAATATGTCAGTGTGAAGTTTTTTTGTTTTTTTTAAGTTGACTAAGTTTTGACACTATAGTGTAGTTGAAGGCTAGAAAAAAATATCTGGTGCAAAATTTGAAGAAAAGATAGAAGAGGAATAGTGAGAGGAATGATAAATAGAAAAAGAGAAAAGAAAATTGATTACAACAAATACATTGTAACGTCCTTTTGCAATATTTTATAACGCGTGTTAATCTGCTGAATTTTATGATGTACATGTAACGTTACATTAACGTCAATAGAAAGTTTGTGACGCTTCAGGGCGGTACCCATCTTCTTTCGACATTTTAAGACCCAAAATGGTCAAGAACCCACCAACATATTAATATTTCTTGATTTGTCATAAAATTCTCTATTCAAAAAGCGGAAAAAGTGAATTTCACTATATGACACCCAACTCGTCCCTTTTCGCGTGACGGGTCACATATGCCTCCCCAAGTTTTTTTTTGGCGGGGGGGGGGGGGGCATAAAAATTTGTATCAAACAAATTTCATCTTTTTTTCTGGTAAATGAAAGACTGTTTGTGTGCTGTACTGAATGCTTCTGTCATGTTCAAGGCTTTAGGATTTTCTTGAGATTGATTAATGATAAATGGGTGACGCAACTCTTTATATTATAATGTGTCATCCCAGGTATTTTTGATAGTTTCTAGCGGGTGTAAAGATAACCAAATTAATTCCATGATCTATGTCAATCGTAAATAAAGTATATGTGCAGTTTACAAACATCAATATATGCAAGGCTAGAAAGTCAGTACTGGGTCACAACGAGTTCGCTTATAATATAGTTTTATCAAGTGTAAATTCATTTTGTAATTAGCATACAGTGTTCAAAATAAACTGAAATTGACAAGTCATAAGCAAGGTTGACAAGTCATAAGCAAGGAGGCAGATGATGATGATGATGATGATGAAGATGATGATGATGATGACGACGACGACGACGACGACGACGTCGATGACCCGTATCCTATGGCGATGAAAGGGGTACGTGTATTAAGGGGCTATTTTGGCACCCTCTAGAGCCAAAAATTGAAAGTTGCTTTTCACCAATTTCATCTTATTGGTTTATTAGAAGAATAGCCCAAGTGTAAAATTCTGGCATTTATTTTACTTTTACCGGTTGCTATGGTAACCAAAATGGCCGACAAAATAGGCTTAAAATAGAGAAATTGCCATTTTAGGCCAAATTTCAGGCTTTTGGAGACCGATTTTTTAAGAATTAGATATCAGCACAAGCAAATACCAAAAAAAACACCTTTTAATATATTGTGTGCCGTCTCATCGTCTGTAAAAATACTTTTTTGGTAATTGCTTGTGCTCTATATTAATTCCATTGTTAAATGTCTCGAATTTGCTCCAAAATGGTCATTTTCCTATTTTCAGCCTTTTTCGGCGGCCATTTTTGTTACCACAGCAACCGTAAAAGTCAAATCAATACCAGACTTTAACACGTTGGCTATTATTCTAATAAACTAATAAGAAGAAACTTGTGAAGAGCAACTTTTATTTTTTGACCTCATAGGGGGGCCAAAATAGCCTCTTAATGCACGTACCCCTTTACTACTCAAAAAGATATAATTCATAATCATTTCCAAACCATTTGGGTTGCAGAATATCGCTTTAATGACTTGATGCATTGAGTGGCATCTCGCATATGCGTCTTCTTGTTTAATAATGTCCCATTTGTTGGACACTTTGTATAAATGTTAAAACTGATTTCCAATAAAGCTTAAAGGATACATGTGAAAATATGATACAATAAAAATAAATAAAAAGAAACGAAAGCATTGATGGAATTCGAACCCTGCGTATAATGGAAAATGTCTTTTCAGCTGCCAGCGACTCTACTAACGGAGCTATACAAGCTGATATCAAATAGTTTTCAAAACTACATCTGATAGCTCAAAACCCTGGTAATAAAGTCTCCAGGCCCTCTGGCAGGATTTTGGTGATATAAAAGCACCTTTTATTATTAAAATCAATTTCTTTTGAAAGAAGAGAATTAGAAATTAATTATTTTCTCTTGGCCTATATAAGCATTCGTAGGTAGAATGCGGTGTCGACATGGTCTGTTGAATATCATGATAAAACCATTCTAGCTATGAAGACAATAGCCGTATTCGACTGGTAAATTTTCGTGCTGCACGTTATATGAATACTGAACTCCGCCCACTTGCGCAGTGACAAAAGCGTACTTCTCGAATATTGACCAGGGGCCACTAACTCGTAGACATCTTAAGCCTTAAGATCACCGTAACACCAACTTAAGTTCACCTTAACGGTTATGGTCACTAACTCGTACAAACCTTAATTTATGGAGACAACTTAAGTTCATCGTAAAGTTACGGTCACGATAGTCACCTTAGCGTCCGCTTAGTGGTAACGAGAGGTACTCCCAAGAACGAATGCAATAAAGATTCTGATTTTGGAGACATACTATTTTTAAATGACCATTACCGCATGTACCTATTGAATACGAGGGTCATCCAATAAAGAATGAGACTTTCTTCATAGTTAGAAAATCTGTATGTGCATTTAGTTAAAATTCACCATACTTAAAGTATAACATCTTAGCAATTCAGGAATATAAACAATATGCTTGTGATAGATCAGTTGCCATAGTAACGGAATGTTTTGTGGAAGGACTTGAAGATGCATGGCCACGTTTGCACTATTTTTTGCATACCCATGGTAAACCAACGTCATTTGTTTTCGTTCATAGGTAGCATTTAACCTATTGATATCATTTTTTCTACTGAACAATCTTAGTGTTACATAAAATGCAATTAAAGAAGAACTAATTATGCATAACCTTTATTTTGGTTGCCTAGAAACCGATTTAATCGATTTTTATAAACACTCTACTTTGCGTTGCTATGGTAACTATTTTAGTGAAGGATATCCCACAAAATGTATTGCTACTTACAGCTGATTATAATTAGGTATAGATGAACAGAACCCTGTTCACTTAAATTGCTATCGACTATTTGATATTAACGTTATAAGTCATGAGGTCGGTGGAAAATACCATTTTTTTCTTAAAAACCTGTTAACCTGGTAACAGCTCAAGGCTCTGAAACATTACTTTCTGCTATTGGTTATCGATAGATTGCATGAGCATATATAAATATTCATAGAAAAATAAACTATATATTTTAACCTGTTGCCATGGTGACCACCTATACTGAGCCGGCCACGGATGTTTGCCTTGTCTTCTAATATTGCCTAGCAACAAAAGTTGTAACTGTGTAACTTGACGAATATGGTTCATGTGAATAGCCAAAAAGACATGCTAGCGTTGAACGAGATTTCATAAGTCTAGCATGTAAATTCACTGTACTATAGAAAAAGTCTCATTCTTTATTGGATGACCCACGTACTGACTGTCTGCTACGTTTTTTGTGACTTTTAAATGCTTTACACAGGGACAAATGCATATAGTTTATGCGCAGATTGAGGGAGGGGGGGGAGGAGCAGGAGGTCCGGACCTCCCATCCTAGAAAATCACAAGTTTCTGTAGAAAATAGCAATTGGACACAGCCCCCCCCCCCCCCATCACGGGAATTTGGAACGCCCTGGAAAATATTGGGCCTGTACCCCATCCCCCTGACGAAATTTCCAGGATCCATGCATGCATGTATGCATGTAGCAGATAAACACGCACATGTATGCACATGTATACTTCTTTACGTATGTTCAGTGATTGTGTGCTGTATTTGTATATCATGCTTGTAGGTCATCTTATGTTCGTTTTTACTGACCATGGTCAAAATAATTATGGAATGAAAGACCATGGGAACAAGGGCATTGTTCTAAGGCAAAAAATGGTGTATGCACATATCTAAACACACTGTATGGGGAAATATACGAGATGATAAACATATCATGTTGGCAGGTATTGGAATCCACCACCCCCCCCCCCCTTCGAATAGGGGTCAACGTTAGCCTTATAATGGGATCAAAGGAACAGATACTTCCATTGCTGGCTTGATTTCCAAAATCGAATAAAATGTCGTTTTCACTATTCCAAAACCACTGGGAGGGCACTCGATTGTGTTAAGTTTTGAATACATATTAGCGGGTCGAAAACTCCTACACACAATTCATCAGATGCCACGTACTCCGTAGGCTGATCAGAGTTTTCGATGTACTCTCGGTCCGCAAAGTCCCCTGCTTGCGTAGTTCGACCACTGCTTTTTAAACGGCATTAAAAAAATATTTGGATGTTTTGTCCTTTATTTTTGGAGTAAAGGTTGTTCAAATTATCATGAAACTAGGCAAAATTTAACCATTTGTTTACTAATGGGTTCTTACTTCTGGCTTGATATAGTCCATTGTAAATTTCTAGGATGTCAGATTGTAATTGTAAAAAACATATTGTATTCTTTTGTCTGAAGATAGTTTACCTTTACAGTCAGTAAAGAGCCTGATGAAATGCAGCATTTCATCGTGGTCTTCTCTGTTTGCAAAAAGTACTCGTTTAGGGGTGTCACAAATACAAAGGGTAAATATAAAATGTATAATATTGATATCAGTACACGCTAAAGTGCTGGTATAACTAATATGGTTCGCGAGAAAACCAGACTAAGGATCATTGACGGTTTGGGCCTTATACGCCTATTTTTCTGATGCCCAGAACGCTGCTTTTGAGCTTCTAGTGTGGTGCATGTAGTATCAGTGCAATAGGTGAATCAAATGGCAAGAGCCAGCTAGCAAAATATTTTCAAAATTCCTACGCACTCGTGAGTTATGGTGGGTCGAAAGGGGAGGGGGTCTGAAATTTCATGAAAATTAAAAGTGATTTAAAAAGTGATTTCTGCTTGTTTTCTTGATTTATTTGGTAGGCATGGTGATATCTATTGAACATACCATATGCAGAGTATTAACGAATCACGATAATTGATGAAATTGTTTTAAAAACAAAATATGTTTTGTAATAAAATGATTTTGGGGAGATAATTTAGAATTTACCTGTACATTTTTGACTACATGTACCATAAATAATACAAAACTGAAAGCTAAACAAAAGAAATAAATATTTTTGAAGGAATGAAAGTGTCCCATTTGGCATTGGAAAATAAAACTGATTCTAACTCGATCCTTTGAGTGTTACTTTTGCTTTGTTTAAAGGGCATATCATGTAAAATATATTTAAAGTGTCCGAATATTTATGGTATACATATACATGTATATCCCTATATGAGACAATATATTGAACACTAAAGTATTTACCTGCTATAACTCTTTGCATGCCAGTGGATAATTGTGTCGTCAGCCAATAGCCTTTTGCAAACAGTTTGAACCCAGATGAAGACCAACAGAATGTGGGTCTTGATCTGGATCGAAACTGTTTGACACTTCGATGGTGGTCCTGGGTGGTTTATTTTTAAAAACTTAATTTTGAAGAAAGTCAGCAGACGAAAATAAAAAAGTGAACAATTCCCTAGCATAGATAAGTACAGGACGTTTGCAAAAGAATGTGTCATTTAAAAGCAGTGAGAATTTTTCTTATGAAAAAATGCATAAAACCTTGCTAATTCTACTTTAATCATTAAACTAGCACAGAATACAAAGCAATTTAGGAGGTTGGTTCTAGAGAACTTCATTACTGTCATTAATTTCTTATTTGTTAGTAAAGGCATTTTATGGGCTTAGGCCCTGGGTTTTTGGGCTGCTGAACATCTTTCCCCCCCCTTGTGCCAGCAAGCCACTTCCATACAATGTGTAAAATATGGTAACACATATACATGCAAAAGCTTTTGCTGGCACACGGGGGGGAATGATATTTTAAAAAAAGTTTTTGGATTTCTATATATTTTAATGTAAAACTGATTGTTCTACCCAATTTTTTACATCTTTGAAGCATTTAATATCGAAAACGGATTTCACAGCCATAAAGTACTCAGGTCAGGGTAGCTTCAGGGTGAAGAAAGGGACGATTGACAAACTTTTATTTTTACTGAAAACCATAGGCATTTACCCATAGCAAGTGTCAATGATCCTTTACACGCTAAAATAACCTGTGCGACCATGCAGTCTGATCAGTGTCACTGTAAAACATAGCAGTTAGAAATTTTCAATATTCTAGCTATTCTTTTTAGCTGAGAATGCTGATTTCAGCCCACCCGAAGACAGGTTTTTTCGCGTAGCGACCAACATATTTATCTTTTCTACTTAGTCGATTCTAAATTCTGTAAACAACACGCTTTACACGAGAGAATAAATATAACACAGGTAATTCTTAAAAGATAAGGTGACCTTAAGCAGGTAGGGATCACACGGAATTCCGCGGCTAGCCTTTGTCACGGATTTTCATGACATTTAAGTTTTTGGAAGGTAGCGGTTTTCCGTGACTTTAAAAAATGCTAAATATATCCCATTGGGGAGCAGTTATTGTTTGTACTTTATCAGCGTCACGGAAATCCACGACATTCTTTGTTAATATAAGTTTGTACAGGCATGGTATTTGTTGTATCGTCGTCAACCTTAGCTCAACTTGAGGTTTGCTTTAGCTCTGACATCTGTGAGAAATGAGCCCTTTTCTTTGTTTCATTTTAATGTTATTATGCCTCCCACTGGAAGGGTCGGGTGATATATTGTTTTTCCCCTCGCGTCTGTCTGTCTGTCTGTCTGTCACAAAATCCTGTCCGCTCTATAACTTGATTACCGTTAGAGATATTTCAACGAAACTTCATACATTTGTAAAGCACATTCAGACGACGTGTCATGCACAATAACCATAACTCTTGCATGTTTATTTATCAAGTTATTCCCCTTGTAACATAAATATGGGCATTTTGTCCACTCTGTAAGTTGGCATTGTTAAAACTTCATACACTTCTAGAGCACAATGAGACCATGCGTCATGTACAAGAACGATAACTCTGCTTTGGATGTTTTGGAGTTATTTCCCTTTGATCAGTTGCAATGCTATTTCGTGTCCCCTCTATAACTTGGTAATGCGCATTCAGATGATGTGTAATTCACAAGAACCACAACACTTACATGTATATTTTCCAATTATTCCTCTTGTAACACATTTTTGTGATTTTTTTAGTCCAAAAAGGGGGAGACATTTTTTGTAGAAAAACAATTCTAGTTTCTCTGTGGTGATATATTGCATTAGTTAGGAAGCCTAAATGCGAGCTAAACAGTTTTGCGTTTTACCAACAACAAAATCTAGAGTGAAGAATTGGCGGCTATAAAATGAATTTAAGTCCCGCATAGCTTAGGCTGATGTCCGTTCTAAAACAAAAAAAGTAAGTGAGTATCCTCAGGAAATACCGCAATCACAAACTGCAGACAAACCCGTGGCATCGTGAGGAAGAGCCACATAGTCAGGAAAAAAATCAGAATAAGACGCTTATTTAAGAAGGTACAGGCATTTTGTGAAGAAAAGGTTTTGAGATGCTTATGAAGGGTATTTTGGTATGCTGAGTCCAAAAACCAATGTTGGCAAGCTGGCGTCTTCACTATCTAATTTGCATATTTCCAAGATGGCCGCCAAATTGAAGGAAAATCTATAAAAATCTGTAGAGTAACATGTTAAGGATGCCAAACTGGTACAAATCAATCCAAAAGCATCTTCTCATGATTGGGGACCTTCACTGACATCTATTTATGCATTTAGAATTAAAAATATGACCAAGAGGTAATCAGGGGAGATAACTTGAGCAAAAAATCTTGCTTCCGACTTAGTTTAGGTTTTTTCATGATAGTTCATGCATATTATCTGGCCCAAATGTGTCAGGAATGATTTTACTAAAATGAGAACTTGAAAAAATGCATCACAATAATATCGCCATTGTTTGCAGGAAAATATAGCAATTTAAGCAAAATTCTGTAAGGTCCAGCTAGGGGAGGGGGTTAATGCGATTTTAAAGAAAGTGGGCCTGTACTTACAAAATGACTCGTATCTCATCAGCAATTCACCCTACACTATTAAACTTGCTCGCAAATTATAGCTTAGATATAGTACCTCATTTGATGGAATGGTCTGATATGCAGCTTAGTTATCTAATTTGCATATGCATCAATACTGATGAAAATTTCAGAAAATAAGGGCAAATATAATCAAAATACTGCCTCCAAACTGTCCTTGTTGCATGTTATTATATCATCAGTGATACAATTTGACAAGTCCTTTCATCCAATACTCATGTAATAAAATTGTATCATTTGCATATTCATGAGTATTTATGAAAGAAAAAGTAGAGGTAAACTCATGGAATAACTACATGTATTCCCCCTCCCCCACATACACACTGCGGGAGGGGGGGGGAGGGGGCTTATTCGACTTACCTTGCACCCATTATTCATGGATGCGAAATTATTAAATGGGACCACTATATACTAACAATTCTTATTGTCTCCGACAATAAACCTATTTGGATTACATAAAATTGCATGGTGTCCATGGCAACCCATCGAGCACTGTAGCTGGGTCATTTGCAAGCAGACCCAAGATTGACACTTGCGTGCTGCACACACTTTCATAGATTTTTTTTCTCTCTTCCACTAATTCAATGAAAACAAGCTGTCAGTTACTGGTGAAACAAAATGATTGCTAAAAAGCAAAGAAAAAACAGACTAGAACAATTTACCCTTCCACCTTAATGTGAAAATACAAAATATGATTCTAAAGAAAGTAGGTGTACCTACAAAATGATTCGTATCTAAGCAGCAACTCATCCGACCCTGGTAACGTATGGAAGCCCAGGCATAGTTTTTTATTCAATGTGTTGATATGCAAATTTTCGCTTTTTTGCATATTCATGAGTATTAATAAAAATAACAATAAAAGAAAACTCGTATAAAAATAAGGGGATGTATCTATACACATTACCCATATGTCATTTGCTAGTTATCATAGACTATCAAACTGGGTACCAAATCAAAGCCTAGACAAAATACTTGTATCCAATGGTACGAAATGCAAAAAATCTAATTTAAATAGTCATGAATATTTATGAAAACATGAGAAATAAGAGAAAAATGAAAGAAAAAATAAGGAGGGTGTGTACAATATTACCTAAATGTAAGCTGCTAACTTTTCTAGACTACCAAACTTGTTACCAAATTAAAGTTGAGACATTACACTTTAACCCAATAGTATCATAAACACATTATCTAATTTGCAAATTCAAGAATATTAATGAAAACATTAGAAATAAGAGAAAAATATTAGAAAATTTAAAGGGGTGTACGTACAATTTAACTCATATGTCAGCTACTAACTATTCTAAACTTCCAAAATTGGTACCAAATAAAAGTTGAGTCATAGTGCTTTAACACAATAGTCTGATATATACTGAACTACTAAAGAAACCTGACACTTTTCAGTTGCTTCAAACTAGTAAGTGGCAGGTTAAAGTGCTAAGCTAGACATTAGAAAGTGTTCTTCGAAAAAAATATATTTATCAAATATAGAACATGACGTCGCGACGTCAAAAATACCGTTTTTATCACTTTTGTCTCGTGAGTGTATGTCTAGATATTCTATTTGAAAATTTTTTCATGCATGCAAGGCCAATACCAGGACAGACAAAAGTGCATTTTAAAAATTTGCAATTTCTAGCTGTGACGTATGATATGGGGATTTTAAGCTGTGCTTTCGACGTTGTCAAAACGGCAGTGTGTTTTTCCTTTGTTTAAGCAATTTCTGGGAACTGAAATGACTTCCAGTCAAACAATCATTGTAAGAGAATGCATTTTCAAGAATTAAAACTTATATTTCGCGTCACATTAAAGGGTAAAAGCGGAACATACCAAATATAACGTCAATTAAGAAACGACGTAAACTATGGTTTATGACCGTTGTTTCTTTGTTAACGTAGGTCATTGTATAGTGTGTGCTGTCTACTTTGAGATAGTGCCAATTGGCTACACATCACTTTAATCGCGTATGAATTTCAAGCTTTGCGGTATTCACATATCAGCATGTAATTGTAACGCTTGACGTCGCTAAATGGACATAGGCGGCAGCTACGGATTTCAAAAGGACTGAAACATTGTCAAAATGCATTCGAAACATGATAGAAAGTGAAAAAGTTGATAAAGTGGCAGTCCTTATTAAAAGCTCATAAAACGCTGATAACTTAAAATTGACGTTAAGAAAATGAAAATATGCTTCTGGGTTAAACAATGAATGCATGATTTATTTGAATGTTCAGAAGATGTCAATGAAATAACAAAAAATCACACTAAAGCGGTTTTGTGGTGAATTTTGCGTGATTTCTTTGTTCTTGCAAAAAATTGATTTTATGGGTTACGTGACGTTTTGATAGCTGACGTCTGAAATTTATTCAGCTTTTCAAATAATCTCAGTGCATCTTAGCCTACCATAGTTCAACTTTACGCAATGGAAAGACAAGTGTGTGTCGTATTCATTTACTACCAAAAAATTGACAAACAGTATGTGTCAGGTTTCTTTAGTAGTTGAGTATACAAATCTTATTTACATATTTGTGAATATTTATGAAAAAAAAAACATTAAACAAAGAAAGAAAAATTGCAGAAAAATTAAAATGGGTATATCTACAAAATTACCTATATCTCATCTGCTGATTGTCATAGACTAACAAGCTTGGTAGCAAATAAATGCTAAGACATAGCGCATTGTATGCAATGATCGGATATGCAAATCATTTTATGATTATATTCTTGAACATTAATTTACATTCTAGAAAGGAGAGAAAAATGGTAATAAAATTAAGGGGTGTACCTACAAAATTACTCATATCGTAGCTGCTAATATATCCAGACTACCACACTTAGTACCGTTTAAATCTAAGACATTTTACTTTACTCAATAGCCATAATGTGAAATGATCCATTTTTAAAATTCATTAATATTGATTTAAACATTAGAAATGAGAGAAAAAAGTAGAAAAATTAGTGGGGGTCTACTTCTAAAATTACTCATATCTCATCTTTAAATTGTTCAAGACAATAAATCTTAGTATCAAATTAAGGCAGAGATATAGCATTTTATTCCAATTGTGAGATATACAATCAATTAACAAATATATTCATGAATATTGATGAAAACTGTAGAAAACTACCGAAAAATGAAAACGAATCAATAAGGCTGTATCTTCAAAAATACTCATTAATAAACAAATTAAATAATTTGCATATCAAACAACACTATTATAGAACTTTTTTGGCCTTTAATTGGGGAACAAAATTACAAAGTAAGTGAGTATGAAATCTTGGATAAATAGCAGCTGAGATGTGATAAATTTTGCATGTACATTTATCAATTGTTCTCTAATTTATTCTCATTTTTAATATTTAATTAATATTCATAAATACAATTTTTAGATAATTTGCATATTGGTCCATTAAGTAAACATGATATGTAGTATAGGATAGTAAGCAGCTGAGATGTGGATAAATTTGCATGTACACCCCCTTACTTTTCACGATTTTCTCTTATTTCTAATATTTATAATAATATTCATGAATATGCAGATTTGATAATTTGCATATCTGAACATTGGATGAAAGTCCTGTCTTAATATTCAGTTGGTACTAAGTTTAAAAGTTTCCGATGAGTTGCTGCTTAGATATGAATACTTTTGTAGGGACATCCCCATTCTTAAGAAGCGCAATATGTGTTGCCATGGAAAACATGCGATTTAACAAATAGGTTTATTCTTTAGGGAAATAATTTTACTCATTTAGGTGGTCTCCCAAAACAATTTGACACACATTAAAAGTTTTCCTGATCGTGCAAGGTTGGACTAATTAGACCCTAGGGTACTACAGAACACGCATGCTGTTCCTTTTTATAGATACAAAATGTACCATATATATGGACATGGACATTATGACGTATTTATTTTAAAACAAAACGACTTGTTTATTATCGAAATTTCTTTCTAATTTATTACTTGAAAAGCTGGTAAACAGTCCAAAATCGTGCTATGAATAAAACTAACATTTAAAAGCAGGATACCGAATAAGGCAAGTTTATAGAATGATTTAATAGACTAAATGGACATTTATTATCATGAATACGGTAATATCTTGAAATAATTATGTAAAATGCCGCCAAAACCATGAACTCTAATTGGTAAAACGATCTTAGGACATAAAACAAATGATTTTGGATACAAAAACATTGTCAAAAAATAAAATATTTCACTTATATGTCAAATTCCATGATTTTTGGCGGCTATTTTGAAAATATGCAAAGTAGGCCATTAAGACGTCGTTTCTCAGCTTGCCAACATTGGTTTTCGGATTCAGCATACCAAATTACCCCTAATCATGGTGTTAAACCCTTTTCTTCACAAAATGCCTGTACTTGTTACTTTTTTCTGATTTTTTTTCCTAACACAACAAACACGAGACACCAGGAAGACGAACAAAGCAAAGTAACCAGCTCTGTCTTCCCCATCGAGATGATTGCAAAACTGGAATGTATACAAAGTAACGCACAACAAAACATTGAACAATTACAGAATCCCACAATGGTAGTAACAATCAACAACGAATCAACAACCACAGAACCACCGCCTTAGAACGGACATCAGCCAAAGCCACTGGGGGAGAGGGGGCTTAAATGAATTTTACTGGTACAAAATCTTCGCCCTAGTATCTGCTGTTGTTGAAGCACAAAAATGTTAAGCTCGCATGGAGGAGTGCTAACTATAACAGTGCATCATCGAAGAGACAAGCAATCAAATCAACGCACTATGATGAAACAGAGAAAAGGGTCCATGACTCTCAGATAGTCAGAGCTAAAGAAAACCTCAAGTTGAGCCACGGTTGGTTCAGCTACAGCAAAGCATCAGGCACCAACCTACCGATTAAAGCTTTACGTCAGAGCCGTCATTGAGTCTGAGGTCTGACCCACCGTCGTGCAATTGAAGAGGAAACCAGGGCTAAAAGCCGTGATTGGGTTTACAACCAGGCATGCAGACTGATTTTCAAGTTATATCCAACTTTTTTTATAACGTTTTACTATCTTTTTGAATTGATCACTAAAATTAGAGTTTCCAACAATTATTTTGAATTTATAAACTAAATCACCATAAAACATAGGTTCTGATATTCCCTGTTGCAGAAGAGTTTTTAAACGAATATTGTATTTAACATTTAACTCTGAGTCTCTGTGGTAGAGTTTAGAAAATGCTTTTCGAATTTTATGATATCGATAACCTTGTTTTAATTACTTAGCAGTCAAAAATAGGGTTCTGTTGTTGAAATCATCAATATTAGAAAACACTCTCGCAAAACGAATAAGTTGCGAAATATATACACCATAGGAAGGGGAGCGAGGAACATCTCCATCAAGAAATGGGAAATTTACTATTTCAAAATCAAAATCATTGGACTTCAAGCTAAATCCTATCTTGAAGAAAATTTCAAGCCTCATCTTTTAAGAGATGTTTGCACTCTGTGCGCCGGGACGTTAGTCTCTGACAGCCTGTTACATATGTTACTGTAACAAACTAAGGAAAAAAGCAAATTGAAAGTTTGAGCTACAGAAAGAAGACATTAAACTATCTAATTATTTAAATTTCTTATGTTGTTTGCAAGCTAGATGCCTAAGCTACATAAAAGCAGCATTTTAAACAAAATTACAGTTTCAAATGGTGTTATATGCGTTACATAGATTTAATGATCCTTTGAAAATTGAAATCGTGACTAACATCATTAAATTTTACAGCCTATTTGTGCATTTTTCAAGTGTTTTTAATCTTAGTTTGCAAAAATACTCATTCGACTTATAGAAAAAACATAGTTTTGCTTTTCTATCTCAAATAAATTGTTTAATATGAGCTATTAAACAACTCTACCCCCAATTTTAAGCATCCAATTTTGATATCTAGTTAGTTTAAACATGTTTTATTGCCAAACTATTTACAGCAAAGGGGTTGGGTCACAAGTTCTCAAAACATTAGTTTCGACCCTTTCCTATATCTATTATTGATGAAAAATATATGAAAATATTTGACACTGGTGGCTATCTTACATTTTTGGGACTTTCTTGCTAATGCAATAAAAAATCATAGATTGGCAAGTTTGACATCAGGATCAGAGTACTTATTAAAGTATGTAACGTATGTTACATGGCATAATAAATGAGCAAGGAAATTGTCTTGGAAGTAAGAGATGATATTTCAGAAAAAATATTATTTTTCGCGTGTTTTCCTATTAATCTCTAGCCTCTGGCGCCTTAGTCTTAGTAATTATAGTCATTGCTAATAACAAGTCCATAGACTTGTGTTACAGATGTCATATATAATCTTTTTATCTCATATTTCCTAATGTCTATGATACTAAAATATATAGACATACAAATAGAAAATAATAGTTCACATTTAAATGACACTATTTAATAAGTATTCATATTAAATATAAATATTCAAAAACAATCTTTATTCAAGTCAACCGCACAATGTCTCTCACTGTGTCTACTTCTATGGCAAAATAATCACCCATTTCGTCACAACCAGTAGAATCATGGCATAGTATTAGGACTGCAAACTGAGTACAATCCTGTTCCACTCCACCCCTTTGGGAATGTGCAGATATATATCCTACCTTAAAGAACAATTCAAGCTGCATCAAATAAGAGATGTTTGCATTCTATTAACCAGGAGGTTAGCCTGTAACAGTATGTTACGTATGTTACCATATCAATTTAAGAATAAATGAATTGAAAGTCTGAGAAACAGAAAGAAGACATAAAACTATCTATTTATTAGAATTATTCTGAATACCTTTGATAGACATGAAAGGTTTTTTTTAAACAAATATACAGCTTCCTTTGGTGTTATATGTGTTACATTGATGAAGATTATCTTTTAAAATTGGTAATTGTGACAAACATCACTTATAAGCCTTTCGTGTAATCCTCATCTTTTCCCATTAAAGGACTTAATTTTCTTTGTATGTGTGGCCTGTCAAACAAATTGACTCAGCGATAACTTGAATCCTTAGCATTCTTCAAAAGCAGAAACAGCATGTCAGTGTCTAGGGATCAAACACTTGATTAAATATGGGTTAAATGCCATTTCACATATATGCATACAATGGAGTATGACTCCGGTATAATTCTCTTCCTGTGAAGCGGCAAGAGCAATCTTACTGCAACTGCCTCTGCATCCATGCTAGTCAAATGATAACATTTGCTCTTACTTTTTAAGAAAAGACTCTTGCTCACTCGTTATGCCATTTAACATATGTAACGCTCTCTGATCTTTAAACCTTTGTGACAACTTGCAGATCTATAAGTCTTTAGCATACGAGCCAGCTTAAAGTCCCTAAACATGCAAGTATTTTCATAATTTTAGCTCAAACTTTCAAATTACATTTTCTTTATTTGATATCGTAACGCATGTAACAGGCTGTTTCAGACTAACGCCCCAACTTATAGAGTACAAACATCCTTTATTCAATGCAGCTTGAGTTGTACATCTATAAGGAATGTGTCTGCAACATTCCCTCAAGGAGATTAAAATATTTTATGCATATCTTACGTAAATGCAATAAGCTTGCCCATTTATTACATCAGGTAACATATGTTAC
The DNA here is from genome assembly GCA_964019695.1 of Loripinus fragilis. Lineage (NCBI taxonomy): Eukaryota > Metazoa > Mollusca > Bivalvia > Lucinida > Lucinidae > Loripinus > Loripinus fragilis. The sequence goes on from OZ026522.1 coordinate 29,099,187, forward strand.
AGCCTCTGATATTAGACATTTTGCAACAAACTTGCAGATTTATGAGTCTTTTCATTTAAGCAAATAAATCCCAAACAATGAAAGATAATCATCAACTGCAAATATTTTAACTATTTTTACTCTAGTTTTAATATCAAATGTTCACCTTAAAACTGGGTAGGGGTAGGGTTGTTTAATTGCTAATTCCAGAAAAAAAATATTTAAGATAGGGAAACAAACTTTAATTTTTCTGTAAGCTAATTGCATAAGCTAGTCTGACATGGTTAAAACATTTTGCAAAACACACAGAGAGATTGTGAATGTAAATGATGTTAGCCACACTTGCAAATTATAATGGGTTGTCTGATTTATGTTACGCATATGACACCTTAGGAAGCCGCAATTTTATACAAATAGCTGTCATACGTAGTTAAAATATCCAGTATGCAGACTATATGAATGACTTTTAAAAAATAAATATTTAATGTCTTTAACTTGTAGCCCAAACTTTCAATTTACTTTTTCTTAACTTGATAATGTAACGTATGTTACAGGCTCTTACAGGCTAACGTCCCCATGCATAGAGTGCAAACATTTCTTAAAAGACTCGGCTTTTAATTCTCTACAAGACAGGATATGTCTGCAAAACTCCCTAGAGGGGGGGGGGGGCAAACACATTCTCAGCCATCTGTCTACTATGCCATTCGTTATGGATAAGCCCAAGATGGTTCTGTTGTTGTTGATTAATTGTTTATGTACTCCCTACTGTTTGTGCGTGTGGTATTCTGTGTTTGTCTTTGTTTTGGTATGCATTACCTTGTGTCCCTTCTCGTGTTCCAATCATCTTGAAGAGGAAGATTATGTTTTTATTGTCTCACCCATGTCTTGCCGTTTTATATGTTCTGTGGCTCTTCCTCACGGTGCCATGGGTTGGTCTGCAGTGTGTTATGGTGGTATTTACAGATCATACTCGATTACTTTTAGACTTCACCAATATCTAACACATCAAGATAAATTTCATATAATGTATTAGGAAAGAAGGCCAAATTCAACCTAGCTAGAACCATCATTATTTTGAACATTTTTTTGGACCCATATCCCAAATACAATATACAAAGTCCGGTTCTGAAGAATATCATTAAAGGGTTTTTACGCTATGTTAGCACGACGGCCAACTAGGTCATGTGATTTTAAGGTTCTCAATAAAATTTTGATCTCTGATATCATAGACCTTCATCTTTTATAACCAAATTCCAGGGTACACAGGAGTGCAGTGATTTGGAAGTCGGTTGCGTTGAGGGAACTAAAAATGGTTTAATTTGTCAAGTATATAAAAGGCATTCGATCATGCATGTCTGTTTAACAGACATCATACATTGAGCTGAAACTTATTCTGATATTCGCAGTAGCATAAGTTTCCATGCATGACTATGCCCATTTTCCCTTAGACTGCTTAATATACTGGGTTGTTTAACTTCAGCTATGCCATCTTATGTAATCAGTGTGGACAACGCAGTGGAAATTGTCTTCTTTGTGCAGACAATCATATAGAAAAGTAAAGACACATGTTTACAGCTTTAAACACATACGTTTGTTGTTGTTTTTGTTTGATTTGATTCTTTGCATACCATCAACAGTTTTTCAGTTATAAAGGGACGGGTCTTCCTGGGTTGAACCAGTACTAAGCTAGGATTAATGTTCTTGCTTTAAGGACACAACGCAGTGACGCAGGTGAGGCTCGAACCCTCGGTCTCGAGTCAAGCACTCTACCACTGAGCCACTGCGCTCCTTTTAAACCCATACTGTAAAATACATTTCCAGTTCAAGATTCCATCAACCACGGGTAAGAAACTTCAAAAACAGAGCCGTCCTTAGGGGGCTCTTTGATATTTTCATATACACGTAGGCTGGGGTCATTTTCTTGCGTCCGAAATTTTGAACTTAATTATTTTTGTGGCTTTCAGAAAAATGATTTTTAGGTATGAAGATTTTTTGGATATTTTGAGAGGTCATCACAAAATTGGACTATATTTAGGGGTCATTTCTATGCATATTAGGGTCTTTTCTTAAGGTCAATGTACAGCATGGGGGATACATGTATTTAGTTGAGTTGGTAAAACTTCAAATACTATTTTGAGTGCTTGAAATTCGTGATATTTTTGGGGTGAACGGTAGATGCTGGGGTCGGCCTAAGTATAAAAAAAACATGAGTGTACCCCCGCCCCCTCGGAAACCAAGCTTTTGTTGTGATTGTTCTGTGTCTGTGCCAGTACATAGCCATTTTGTACAAGGCGAGCGACTTAATCACTACACCACGGAAGTTTTTCTTATGGCTGCTCCGTAGCTGTACCAGTATAGTACTTAGCTGAGAGTGTTTATTGTTGTGTGTAACTTTAGTATGACAAGAAGCGCAGGGCCACAGCTTAAAGTCTCATCCGATACTGTAACACTCACGTGGAGAAGAGGATCAAACTCGGAACCCTTGGGCCCGCCCCTGTGTACAAGTCGAATACACCACGCCGACTGTTTTGTGTTGTTGTTTAATGTTTGTGGTCGTGTTCCTTGGCTATAACCAGTACTGGTCGAGTGGGTTTATGTTTTTTGTGGTTTTATGTCCAGAAGCATCCGAAGGCTCGCCGGCAGTTTATTGCGAAAGCCTATACTTGTAACACACATTCGCACTGTATTAAGAACTTATTCGAGAAAAGTATTAATTCTTATATCTACGGGTTCATGGTGGGAAGCAAGACGCCTAGATATCGGTCTAAACCTGCATCATCAGGCTTTGCTTTTGCTGTGTGTATGTAAATGCGAGAAGCGAAGGCTCAGACGAAATACTTTTTAATAATATCTGTATGCTCCTTCGCTGCTCGCATATGCAATTGGTACGATTGTATAAGTATGGGTCTGATCACCATTGTAAGTCTCTATGCATGTTCATAATTTGAAATGCAGACCCGAATAAGAAATATAAGAAATCCGAGTTGTCTAAGTAACATATGCTCAAGTATTCGATTATTGTAAGTTGTTAGATAATGTACCTGTACACAGCCTGAACTCAACAACCACTTACTGTCAAAATTCAAAGTCACGGATATCCATAACCTCTACAAAAATGTTTAAGGTGACGGGAAGCCGTTACAATAAATGTACCTGTACACGGCCTGAACTCAACAACCGCTCCCTGTCAAAAATCAGAGTCACGGATATCCATAGCCTCTACAAAAATGTTTAAGGTGACGGGAAGCCGTTACAATCGAAAACTTCAAGGTCACGGAAATCCATGACTCGCGGCGTTTCAAAACTTAGAAAATCACAAGTTTTTGATAGCGAGTAACTCTATATAAATGCCGAGTAACCTGAACAACTCGAAGTTAAGTTGAAGCTTGAGGCAGTGTTTATGCAGTCGTTATTGTCCTGTTAGAAAAAATTGAATTTTAACAGCAATATACTGTCATCTTTACCAGCGTCTCCAGCTCCCTCCAACCACAGATTTTCCTTCCCAGTGTTTTGAAATCACCCGGCTGAAAACTTTATCTTACGTCATCAAAAGATTGGTCACTGACACGCATTCCAGGAAACTTTTGTTTTCATAACACTTAAGATAAGTTGGGAAAACGGAAAAGTAGGTATTCGTTGCAAAGTCGCGGACTTCCGTGACAAAGGCTAGCCGCGGAATTCCGTGTGATCCCTACCTGTTAAGTTAAGAATACGCTAAGACGGCTTTATGTTATCGGAATTGCGCCACCTTAAATACTACGGTCTTCACCATAAGTTCATCTTAAGGCCGTCTTAAGTTGGTCAACTTAAGAAGTCTACGAGTTAGTGGCCCCAGTCGAACAAAAGCGTGCTACACACCCACAAAATTGGGGCGACTTTGACTTGAAAGCAATAAAATAAAACAAAACAAGAGGAAGCCTACTCTCCAGTTAAAGACAACAAAAAATTGCAAAATTGGACATTTACAGTTCGATTCACAAAAAGTTGGCAGGGATGAAGATATGAAACATGTATATTTAAGAACTACATTTGATATTATAACGGAATTTAAGCATGCGATATATGACTGAGTGGATAAGGGGGCAAGCTGTAGTCCTCAGGGTCGGTGGTTCGAATCTCAGGTAGATGTGATTTTTTTCTTGAGATTTCTTACTCGATTTAAATACTGTCCTTTTGTTTCTATTTCTAATTACGGTTAATATATACCAATAATATTTTTACATACAGCTGCTTTCCGAATTTTTTATAGATAGTGACTCTTGTCATAATTATTTACATACCCTATACATGTTTGAGTGTTTGTTGTAAACTTGTGCTTTGTTTGAGATATGATTTATTTCTACTCCTGTATGCACGGCATATCTAGTTATATTGAGTAAAAATATGGCTTATTTTTGCAGATGTTTTGTATCAAGTTTTAACTTCTAAAAAAGTTGAGTATATTTTTAGCAAATCAAAGTTGCTCATCAAAACTCTATTTCGAATTATGGGATAATTCATTATTAAAACATTATAATTAGGCATAATGAGCACCCATGGATGACTTGCCAAATTCGAAACATCATACGAAAAGGGAAACGCACTTTTAGAAAATACAAGAAAACACAAAACTTATTATTTTGGGTAAAATTCAAAATACTTCGTAACCAAATTGTTAGCAATATAAGATCATTAAAAAGAATTATTTTGACAAGCTCGAAGATATACTCTCAAAAGAAAATGTAAACTCAAAAATATTTTGGAAAACCTCAAAGCAAGTTATGGGTCTACTGAAATCAAACCACACTATACCAACGCTCAAGCTAAATGACAAATTTGCAGAGAAAGACATAGACAAAGCTAACATGTTGAATGACTAGTTTTGTTCACAGGCAGTTGTAAATGATAATAACAAACCATTACCGCAACATACCCCCATTATGCAACAGCAGACTTAACTCAATTACAATATCTCAACAAGATGTTAGAGATGTCCTAAACAACCTTAATGTGACAAAGGCTAGTGGTCCTGATCTTATTAGTCCAAGTCTGTTGAAGGAAGGTGCCACTATACTGTCGAAACCTCTATCTATTATATTCAATCGCTCATTACTTCAAGGTTACTTTCCTTCTAATTGGAAGGATGCCAATGTCACTGCCATTTACAAAAAGGCAGACAAGTCTACGCCATCAAATTACAGACCAATATCTCTCCTAAGTCAAATCGGAAAACTATGGAAAGGTGTATCCACAAGCACCTTTACAATTACATATCAGAAAACAACCTTCTTACACCTTTTCAGTCTGGCTTTATTCAAGGTGACTCTACAACCTTCCAACTTTTACACACATACCATTCATTCCTAGAAGCAGTAGATAGTGGTAAAGAAGTACGAGTTGTGTTTTGCGACATCAGCAAGGCCTTTGACAGAGTCTGGCACAGGGGGCTAATACATAAACTAGCTTGTATGGGTTTATCTGAGGGGCTTCTTCGCTGGTTTAAAAGCTATCTTTCACATCGACGACAGCGTGTCATACTAAATGGGGTAGAATCCAATTGGGCAGACGTTCTTGCAGGAGTTCCTCAAGGCTCTATACTTGGTCCCTTACTCTTCCTTATCTATATCAATGATATTGTTAATAATATTCGCTCATCTATACAGCTGCTTTCCAAATTTTTTATAGATAGCGATTCTTGTCATAATTATTTACATACCCTATACTTGTTTGAGAGTTTGTAATAAACTCATGCTTTGTTTGAGATATGATTTATTTCTGCTCCTGTATGCACGACATATCTAGTTCTGGTGAGTAAAAATATGGCTCGTTTTGCAGATGTTTTGTATCAAGTTTTAACTTCTAAAAAATTCATCATATTTTTTAGCAAATCAAAGTTGCTTATCAAAACTCTATTTGGAATTATGAGATAATAAGGAGAGCAGCAAAGAAAACTGTTGTGGGAATCTATAAAGTCATGTATACGGTGCATTGTGAAAATACTTTAAGAATTGAAGCTATCGAGTGTATCAACAATGAATCACTTGATTGACTTTGGTGTATGTGCACTAGTAGTTTGCGCAAATTATATAATTTTACATAATTACTTTTAAAAGATATTTTAAGTGCATTTTTGGTGTTCAAATTTGATGCTACATAGTAAGAGCCCAATTATTAGGAGAAAGGTAAAAGGAAAGTACAGTCCTGCCAAACAGTTAAATGGCCAAGAGTGTTGGAAATTGTATTAAATTTGGAAAATGTCATCTTTTCAGATGAATCCATACTCTAAGCCTATTTCTTTTGCAAACCTATTCCCATCTGGCGTCTGAAACACGAACAAATTTATCCACATTACATTGATGGATGGAAAAAAACCCACTGGAGTCCTATTGAGGGGACTATCTCGTAACTTTTAAAGAAGTCATTCAACTTAAGCTTGTTAATGAAACAATCACCAGTAAGGCATATCAGGATAATATCAAAAGCGATATAAAACTCCAATATGAATCACGCGTGAATATTTTAGAGATATTGCAAGGTGTGTTATCTTGTTGAATGCTCGGGGTATAGTGCATTCATATTGGAGTTTTACATCGCTATTGATATTATCCTGATATGCCTTACTGGTGTTTTGAATCATTAACAAGCTTAAGTTGAGAGACCCCTTTAAAAGTTATGAGATAGTCCCCTCAATACGACTCCAGTGGATTTTTACCCATCCATCAATGTAATGTGTATGAATTTGTTCGTGTTTCAGACGCCAGATGGGATTAGGTTTGCAAAAAAAATAGGTTTAGAGTGTGGATTCGTCTGAAAAGTTGTCATTTTCCGAATTTTAATACTATTTCAAACCCCTTTGGCCCATTTACACTGTTTGGCAGTACTGTACTTTCCTTTTGGCCTTTTTCCTAATAATTGGGCTCTTACTATGTAGCATCAAATCTGAACACCCAAAATGCACTTAATTTATCTTTTAAATGTTTTTGTAGAATTATATAATTTGTGCAACCTACTAGTGCATATACACCAAAGTCAATCAAGTGATTCAATGTTGATACACTCTCTAACTTCAATTCTTAAAGTATTTTTATAATGCACCGTATACATGACTTCATAGATTCTCACCGCAGTTTTCTTTGCAGCTCTCCTTATTATCTCATAATTCAAAATAGAGTTTTGATAAGCAACTTTGATTAGCTAAAAATATGATCAATTTTTTAGAAGCTTAAACTTGATACAAATCATCTGCAAAATCAAGCCATATTTTTACTCACTATAACTAGATATGTCGTGCGTACAGGAGCAGAAATAAATCACATCTCAAACAAAGCATAAGTTTATTACAAACACTCAAACAGGTATAGGGTATGTAAATAATTATGACAAAAATCGGTATCTATAAAAATTTTGGAAAGCAGCTGTACGTCTATTTGCTGATGACACTACTATCTATATAATTATTGATAATCCACAAACTGCAGCCTTCATTTTAAATACAGACCTAGAAACAATTAATGGGTGGTCACATGATTGGCTCGTAGATTTCAATCCAACAAAAACTTCTACTCTTCTAATATTTCGAAGACAGCATCCAGTCTTCCACCCCTCTTTGGAAATGAATAATGTTGTCCTTAACGAAACTACTAGCCATAAACATTTAGGGCTTACCATATCCAATACATGTTCCTGGATAGAGCACATAAATAATATTGCAGAAACAGCTCGGTCGAGATTAAACCTAATGAGATTACTCAAGTTTAAAATTAATCGAAAAGCACTCGAAAAAATGTACATTGCATTTAAAAGTCCCCTACTTGAGTATAGTGACTCGGTATGGGATAACAGTCCTGCTTATGTTAAAAAACAGCTTGATGATATCCATTACGAAGCTGCCAGAATTATAACAGGAGGCACGAAACTCTGTAGCCACGATAAACTTCTTTCTGATCTGGGGTGGGACACTCTGTAAGAACGTCGCACAAAGCATAAATTGGTAATATTCTACAAAATCCTCAATAATCTAACTCCTCCTTACCTGCAGGATTTTGTGCCGCCACTTGTTCAAGAGGCTAATCCCTGCAGACTTAGAAATTCTAACCATATCCGCACAATTCACGCTAACACTTACTTGTATTATAACTCTTTTTATCCCTCCACATTACGAGACTGGAATAGCCTACCCCAAGAAATGAAAGAGTCCAGCTCAGTTGCATCATTTAAATACCAACTCAACAAAGACACACAGAGGCGAGCACCACCAAAATTCTTTTCTGCTGGGTCAAGGCTAGGTCAAATACTTCATGCAAGAATACAAATGGCATGTAGCTCGCTCAATTCAGATCTTTATCGAAAAAATATAGTTCCCAATCCTTCCTGTGCCTGTGGGGGGTTTGAAAGTGCTTACCACTTTTTCTTCATATGCCCAAATTACAATGCAACACGAGAAAGATACTTAGAAGCCCTTCTTAGAAATCATACAACTCATAAATTACTTTTTGGCAAAGATACATCAACTGAGGAAGAAAATGAAGCTCTATTCCTTAAAGTACAGGACTACATATTAAAGTCTAAAAGATTTGTTCATTGAGTTGATACATATTGACATACTGCATTGCTATCCACTTCACTTCTATATAACATGATAAGATATCATCTATTTACGGTAAAACAATCCAAAGATACATCTTGCTAGAAGTAGATAAATACACATGATAGGTTCTCGTTCAACAGAGCTATCTATCTCTCTCTCTCTCTCTCTCTCTCTCTCTCTCTCTCTCTCTCTCTCTCTCTGTGCGTGTTTTTTTTTTCATTTTAATGAAATATGCATGTATTACTTTATAACCTTCTTAGCGCGAGTTTCTTTGAAGCTTTATAAGCTATTCACACATATTGTACAAATTATACCTGAAACAGGAAATGACTTTCATATAAGCTTTTAGCTTACTGTCAAATCCTGTATCCATTGACAATGTATATATTGCATGAATATAGAATATTTCAATAAAATATTGTTTAAACTAATTATGGGATAATAAAGAGAGCAGCAAAGAAAACTGTGGTGATAATCTCTAAAGTCATGTATACGGAGCATTTTGAAAATACTTTAAGAATTGAAGCTATCAAGTTATCAACAATAAATCACTTGATTGACTTTGGTGTACAGCACTCACAGGTTGCAGCAATTTTATAATTATAAACAATTACTTTTTAAAGATATTTTAAGTGCATTTTGGTGTTCAAATTTGATGCTACATAGAAAGAACCCATTTACTAGGAGAAAAACCAAAAGGAAAGTACAGTACTGCCAAACAGTTAAATGTGCCAAAAGGGTTTGAAATTTATCAAAATTGGGAAAATGTCATCTTTTTAGATGAATCAACGCCCATTTACTAGGAGAAAGACCAAAAGGAAAGTACAGTACTGCCAAACAGTTAAATGTGCCAAGAGGGTTTGAAATTTATCAAAATTGGGAAAATGTCATCTTTTTAGATGAATCAACGCCCATTTACTAGGAGAAAGACCAAAAGGAAAGTATAGTACTGCCAAACAGTTAAATGTGCCAAGAGGGTTTGAAATTGTATCAAAATTGGGAAAATGTCATCTTTTTAGATGAATCAACGCTCTTAGCCTATTTCTCTTGCAAACGTATTCCCATCTGGCATCTGAAACACCAACAAATTTATCCACATTACATTGATGGATTGGTAAAAATCCACTGGGGTCGTATTGAGGGGACTATCTCGTACCTTTTAAAGGGGTCTCTCAACTTAAGCTTGTTAATGAAACAATCACCAATAAGGCATATCAGGCTAATATCAAAAGCGATATAAAACTCCAATATGAATGCACTATGCCTCAAGCATTCAACAAGATAACGCACGTTGCAATAGCTCTTTAAAATACTCACACATTCACCAGGGACCAGGGTGGTGATATTTTTTAAACTGCCACTTTACAGTGAAGATCTGACCCCATAGATACTGACTGTAGCATTGTTAAGCGTCACGTTAGTCAGATGCCAAATATAAAAGACAGAGATTTTTAGAAATTACTATCAAATTTAGTGCAACTAGAATTCAGATAACCCAGAAGTCATGCAGTCGGCTATGCCAAAAAGAATCCAAGCTGTCATTACAACTAATGGTGGTGTTACTAAGTGTTAGATGAAATGCAAGATTTTCACTGGAAATGAAATCAGTTTCAAGATAAAATGCTTTGTTGTTATAGTGCAATACACGTGCTTTGATAAAACAGATAGAAATAATGATTTGCACCTTTAAATACATTGCAAAGTCTAATCTTAAGTACATAGGGTATGTAAATAATTATGACAAAAATCGCTATCTATAAAAATTTTGGAAAGCAGCTGTATAAGATATACATCGAAGGAAGAAACCCGGTAGTTGGGGGGGGGGGGGGTTGGGGGGCGGGGGGGGCAATCAATATCAAAATGCGTAGGGGTGTACCAACAGGGTTCGGGCCCCTATCCACACCCCCACCACCCATGTGAAAAACTGACGAATTTGTTTAGGGTAACGTTGGGAAATTAGGTCGTTTTTAGCAGATTGCCAGTGGGTTGTTCTATCACAGTTTCTGGACAGATTCCTGACGACTATCACGGTTTTTACTACTATTATTATCTTTTGTTGTTGTTGCTTTTGTTTCATTTAATTCATTTCATTCCATTATGTTTTTAAAATAAATACAAAAAAATCTTTATCTTTTATTGTTATCTTTTTTACAACTTCAAAGCCATTTATATACAAAAATGCATCGATCTGCATGCATAGACCTTCCAATCAACTTCTTCTCATTTACAAAGAGTATTCATACAAATTATAATTATAAAACATATCAAAACGGTGGAAACATAGGTGATGGCCATACTGCACGTTTGCACATTATGATATCCACATTTTGTTTCTTATATGCTGGGAACAGGTCTATTGTAGTGTACCCGTCATCTGTAACCACGCCCCTCCCCCTACCCCCGGGACAGCAGTGATTTAGACTTTTATCTGCATTCCTTGCTATGACCCCCGCACTGCAAGTTGGTTAAACCATGGCAGTTTTCTCCTGTAGTCTAGTATGTTTGCCTTGGTATATCTAATTCATCGAATTCAATGTAAAAGTAAAAAACCGGCTCATTTGCTCTGCTATCCCCCGCCCTCCCCCAGGTCTGGGGGCCGTGGTTACAAATGACTGGTGCATAAGTCTCATGACATAGCCGCTTCACTTTGATGCAACATGATGAAAAAATAATAAAAACAATAGTAATAAAAACATAACATTTTTGATGTTTTGAGCAATATTCAGGCCTTGGCGCAAAACAGTAAGAAAAAAAAAGATCCGCTAGATGAACTCGAACCCACGGCCTTCTGATTCAACGCACAACGCCGTATCCACTATACCAGCACTTTCACCTGGGTTGCGATGGATATTAGAATGCATTTGTTATAAGAAACGAGGTTCTATAGACATATTCGTGGACGCAGGGTACCAGACTAGTTGGTTTCTACTTTACGTCGATTGATCTTCGTCATCTTCGTAAAGCACGAAGATTTGCGAAATCGCGAAATATTCCCAGTCGAATAGAAAATGTGCAACACAAGTGATGTTATCATATAGTCGTGAAGCACGAAATGACCAGTCGAATAGGCGTAATGACAATTTAGCGTGGCGTCATTTTTTAATGGTTATTTATTTATACTTTGAATTCAAGATACAAGTGAAAAACTGATTTTTTCAGAATTCAGTGGAATCACAGACGATTCTTTAATCATACTTATCAAAGATGTCTCCTTGGTCGGCATATAGATGTGTTTACTGATGACGCCTAAATGGCAGAAACTAGCTAGTCTGGCCCAGGAAATATGCACACTCTAGTTTCAGTTCTTTGGTGCAGTATTTGCTTCTAAAGAATACTATTTTAAGAACATATTAAACGTAATCTGACAATATCATGTTTATTATAGATGAACGAACCAAGCGGAAGCAATGATGATTCTCTTCTGAGAACCATAACTAAACAAAACCAACGCAAATGAAGCTTAACTGTTATAATTCAATGTTGGCTATATTTTGGCCATGACGGTCATTTTGTTATATTGTTAATTAATGAATTCAATGTATGATTTATATTGACAAGTTCAACTGAGAACAACTATTTTAAATCAACTTTCCACACCAACTATAAACTCATATCAATTGATCACCAACTGTGAACAAGTATTTTAACTAAATGTTTAAACATCAGCTATCAACCAGCTATCAACCGTTTTTCAACTGTTAGCAAATATTTCATCTCAATGCTGGACTCAACGTTTCAACACAAAGTTTGCACTTCATATTCCAACTATCAACAATCACAACAAACCAACATCTTATAACTGCATGATTCGGTGGGGTTCGCAACCAAATCATGAATTTGGCAACAGACGATCAAAACTGCTACACAGCAGTTGACATGCAAGCCAACGTTATAATAATTTTACTGTTATTAATATCTGCTATCTGAGTATAACTATTAACACATTATGAGTTTTATCAATAGATTTTTTAACTTTCGCCATGATTCGGTGGGGTACACAACCAAATCATGGATTTGGCAACAGACGATCAAAACTGCAACACAACAGTTGATACCGCACGCACGCCCGCACTATAATAATTACATTGTTATTAATATTTTCTATCTGTCAACTCAAAATTAACACTTCATGGAATCACAACAAATCAATGTATAGTCCGTGCTCGATAAGAGTAGAGTGACGAAGCAGATTTACAGTTAGAAGTATGAAGGAAACCCCTATATTTGTCCAATCAGGTGAATAAAGTACCATAACGTGACCAACCACGTAACTCCACTCTTATCAAGCACGGACGCTAACGTCAGCTTCCAATTCATGAATTTGGCAACAAAAGAAATAATTATACTGTTATTAATATGTGCTACTCCACGAGGCAGAACTTGATACATCCATATGTCAGGATCTGTATAACCGTCATGACAGAATAGAAACGTCTGCTGTGATTGTTGGATAACACCTGTAATAGAAAGAAAAACAGCAGCACGCAACACCCACAGGCCTATCCTATATAAATCTTACCCACCTGGTTCGTTTCATACCCAATGGGAGGGTTTTAAGGGGCGGGTCTGTTGAAACTGCAATATGCATAAATATACAGCGGTCACCTTCAGAAAGGAATTGCGCTTGTTATTTTCAAGGAAGGTCGACTAGCAAGCGAAACAACTCTTGATAGAATTAAGTTTTTTATAGCGTGAATATAACGAACACTGCACTCAAAGATCAAATGATAAGTCTTCCCTATAATAAACAAATTTAATTACTGATAGGAATTAAATTCTATTATTATAGATGAACGATCCAAGCGGAAGCAATGATGATTCTCTTCTGAGAACCATAACTAAACAAAACCAACGCAAATGAAGCTTAACTGTTATAATTCAATGTTGGCTATATTTTGGCCATGACGGTCATTTTGTTATATTGTTAATTAATGAATTCAATGTATGATTTATATTGACAAGTTCAACTGAGAACAACTATTTTAAATCAACTTTCCACACCAACTATAAACTCATATCAATTGATCACCAACTGTGAACAAGTATTTTAACTAAATGTTTAAACATCAGCTATCAACCAGCTATCAACCGTTTTTCAACTGTTAGCAAATATTTCATCTCAATGCTGGACTCAACGTTTCAACACAAAGTTTGCACTTCATATTCCAACTATCAACAATCACAACAAACCAACATCTTATAACTGCATGATTCGGTGGGGTTCGCAACCAAATCATGAATTTGGCAACAGACGATCAAAACTGCTACACAGCAGTTGACATGCAAGCCAACGTTATAATAATTTTACTGTTATTAATATCTGCTATCTGAGTATAACTATTAACACATTATGAGTTTTATCAATAGATTTTTCAACTTTCGCCACTGGTCGAGCAGATTCATATAACTGAATCTACAAGACCACCGCCATCAAGTTGAAAAAACCGCCGCCATGGCCGCCAACACCTATGAATGCAATCCGTCCAACAACATCATATCTAAACCACTGAATAGACTCTATTTCTGGGTAGTTAATAAAGCATTGCAAACTGCTTAATAATAGCATAATTAGTTCTTGCACGGATGTTTTATTATAGAGTCAGTATTCTCAGAATACCACAACTGAAGTATGGATATAATATTAGACCAAACTAAACAAGTGTTTGGAAAAAGGTAATTAAGTTGCTGATAGTCTTCTCAATGAACTTCTTAAGTGCACATGCTCTTATCCGCCCAATATCTTTACCTCCTGCATGAGATAGAAGGTAACAAGGATAATTGTTTCAACTACAATTTTTCAAGGCTAAATGACGTTGCAGCCACAACTTCGTCAATCAGGTCACCATAATGAGGTATTAAATTGACATGTGTAAATGCCTTCTTTATAAGCGATAAAGAAACAATCCAGATCATTGCAGCATATATGAAGAACAAACAACTCTAAACAACATTAAAATAACATTCTGTCAAAATGGGGGTGGCATATGTTCACGAACCAACACGTTATGTTTTTTTTATAATGTATAAACTGTAGGATGTACTTTACTCTGACCACCTTCCCATAAATTTGATACCTGAATCTGCTACACGTTGAAAGGTAGCCATAATGCAACTTCAATTCTGAAAGAATGTCAGTTAATACGAATGTGGAAGTGGGACACTGGGTGCTCCATGAAGTTCTTAACCTTGTCAAGGATGGTTGAAAACTGATAACATTTAAAACAGGCTGACCATCTAAATGACAAAAAAGAGGGCCTTGAACTTTTGGTCTGACTTGAAAAGCTGTTAGCTAATGAAACAGGGCAAATATGCTTTTTTTTACTTGAATAAAATAACAACTTGGCTGATTTTTTTATTTTTTTATTTTTTTTTTTTTGCAACAAAACGCAAAGTAATTAGGATATTTTTCTCATATATGACAAAATGTGAAACATGCACATGTATTATCCGCAAATTATCACTTGTTTGGTATAAAAGGATATACCAGAGATGTATGTTTTTGCCATGAAAAAGAGTAGCTGTCTAGAAACAAATAGCAATAAAAGTAAATTTTTTATCCATATTGGGTAGCCATAATGTATTACAGTTTGACTGCTCACAGAAAGTATCAAACTTCAAAACTCCCCCTTTATTTAACTTAAACGTATCCACTCACAGTGATGCATTGAAAAACAAACGCTGCACTTCGCTGGCAAAAGGTTCAAGAACTCTGTGGAAACAGCAATTGATAGTTGGCCCGCTGCTGGCGCCAAGAGCCTGAATCCCTGCCACTGTTTTCGAGAAATGGAATCTGCTATACCACTTTCTCAAAAATGATATGCACTGCATTGATATTGAAATTATGACTTAATGACTATTGAAGTATGCTCTGACAAGATTCATAAAACACACATCCTTAGCAGTCTTGGAGTTCAAAATGTGGACAAATGCTATGTGATCGTATGTAAACTGAATAGCCTTTTTTTCTGAAAACTGTTCTACCGTATGCAATTGCCAAAGCAATTGGAATTAGTTCAAAAATGTTATGACTTTTAAAATATTAGATTTGTATCACAGGTCAGGCCAATATTAATGATGCAAATATCCGACAAAGTAAAATCCACAGCCAAAATCAGAATCACCCACACTATCTGTCTGCAATTTCAATGAAGTAGCCTTACTTTCATATCTTGCATGTAATATATACAAATGATTTCCGAAAGAAAATTGTTGCCTTATTTTGAGATCTTTTAATATGCCATTTCACAGTATAACATAGTGAGAGGACAGCGTAGGTTTGAAATAGATTTATAGGGGAAAGACCTGCCATTCGACCAAGCGCTTCTTCTTGATCAAGTTTTTCCATGCACAAAGCCTCATTTTGCAAAAAGAAGTTTTAAGTATTACATTCTCCTAGAAAAAACAAACACACAAACAAACAAAAAACCTTTGCAATGCGATTTAATCCCAATCTGAAACCTTCTGTCTGATTTGCATGGATAAATGTCTAATATATGTTGTAGTGTACGAACATTAATTCGCGTTTGCTATAGGACCCTTTTGTATTTGTTGGGAACGAAACCTTACAGGTCTAATCTATCGACCTGACTGCTGCCTTGGTTGAAACTGATAAGTTTGCTGTGTGCACCGCTGAAAGAAACGTTGCACGAGGAAGCCCATGGTACTGCAAATTGAAAATTATAATTATAATGGACATTCATCCTAGGAACTGAAAAGTAGTGTTTTATTTATGAACCCAGCTTGGATTTGGTGAGCGATTGCCTTACATTAATAAAGCAAGAGAATACCCACAATTAATCCTACCACAAATCCCTTAAAATTATATTCGTAACAATGGGCAGAAGATATGGCAGTGACAGAAAATTCGCCTAAACGCCCACAAGACCAAATTTTGACAGTCTGCTGATTGGTATTGACTGCTAAGGTTCCATAGTTTCTGCGTTTGGACAAACACGTTTACACAGTTAATAGACCAAATCTATTTCTCTAAACTCCATTCTATGTTTGTTTAGATGCTTCTTATATAAAAAAAAAAAAAAAAAAAAAAAAAAAATAACTAAATCATTGAATGTACATATTGGCCAAAGATCATAATCAAACTCACCGTCACGTGACACGGAAGAAATATTTGAATGCAAACTGAAAAACAACAGGAGCGTCGCTGACCTGAGGCCTGGTTTGCTTTAGGGTGGCTGTGATGCAGGTGGGCTGTATGGCCTGGTATCCCTGTTGCCTTAGTAAAGTGTATGGACGTGTCCTCTATAGAAGTCACCTGTTCTATTGGTGCATCATGGCCCATTTTGTTCACTGACTCAATCTCAACTGCCTTCCTATGCGATGTTCGTTTGCTCTGTGTCATCACCTCACAACGAGAAACAACAAAGCGGCTTATAATGACAATAATATAAAAGTTATAAAAGTTTGGAGTCACAGTATTTACGCAATTCTAGTTTTATGTATTATTGTTTTGGTGCATTTTATTTTGTCAGTTATCTATATTATCTTTATTTTTTATCGCTGTTTTTGCTTGGTTTATTCTTAATTACACAACTTAAATAAATTAAGCAATACTCATTTGCTAACCAGCGGTATGTTCTTATGGGCCCTGTGATGGCTGAATGGTGTACAATGATTATCACATTGTCTCAGCTGGGAAGCATATTTCCAATACTAACCTGTCTGATTTGAGTATCTGGGGTACATGTGAAATATTTGTTTACCGAATGCGACACCAAATCATATGACCCACATGATTGGTTGATTCAAACTTGTTATTAATCTGTGTCATCACGCGTCACTGAAACCAATTTTTTGACCCAAAACTGGATTAGAGTAGAAAATCTTATCTACTGTAATACCAATCATTGTTATTGTTTAGCTACCAAAGGTACCTAATGTTCCCATAAACGGATTATTTATAGCCATTCAGTGCTTGCTACTTTTTTAACGTAGTGTTTTGGGTAATGCACACCCGACTTTTAAGTCATGATGTGCCCTAGCAGATAGTTTGATTCTTTAGTATTGCCCCTGTGCAGACAATGATGATCATCAATCAATTTATTTCAATTTATTTCACTTAATTTATTCATATAATTTTATAAATATTTGGTACAAGTGAAAATGCAAAATTGCTGCACAGCACAATTAATGTAACCATATTATATGGGCGACGTGATTGGCTCCAAAGAATTTAACGTTGAAAGCGAAAGTCAGTGCACAAAGAACTGGCTAACAGCTCCTGGAAAGATTTGGTTATAGTTAACTGACTGTCTCAACATTACCAAAGCGGTTGACTGGGACGTAAAAGAACACAGCAAATAAAATGTCACAACTATCAATTATCTGAAGCCTTATTACTCCGAATAAGTCATGAAAAACTTCTGTACACTACACAACTATAAATTATCTGTATTCCTGATAATCTGAGTACACACGACCTATTTACGTATCTGCCGCAGCAAGCGTATTTTACACCAAAGGGGAATACCCTTTGCATTCTTAAGCTCATATAATGATCTATTTTTAACTTTAACCTTACAGTACGCATTCAAGAAATGCGAATTTCAAAATCTTTGAAATTTATATATTTTACAGACGACAAAGCCATTTTCGGTTTAGATTGGACATCAAGTGAACGTCGATACGCTTTATCTTCATAGGAAAATGCAACCTAAATGTATAATATCGCTAGACGCGCATTAAACTGTATTAACTTTATAAAAGAGAAATGAAAAAACTAAAACAACACAATTATACTCATCTGATAACAAAAAACGCTGGAAGACTTTTAATTTCTATCTTCTTCTCTCTGTTGAAACTGCAATATGCATAAATATACAGCGGTCACCTTCAGAAAGGAATTGCGCTTGTTATTTTCAAGGAAGGTCGACTAGCAAGCGAAACAACTCTTGATAGAATTAAGTTTTTTATAGCGTGAATATAACGAACACTGCACTCAAAGATCAAATGATAAGTCTTCCCTATAATAAACAAATTTAATTACTGATAGGAATTAAATTCTATTATTTAATTTATATGAAAGATTTTCTTGACATATATCACCTTGTTTGTGGTATAAACGGTGTTGTTAAAAGTATATCACGAGATTTTGTGTGGTTTTACAGTGGTCGTATAAGGTGAATTTTGTATGTATTCGTTCTCCCAGTCACAGTCAGCGAATTTTATTTCTAACGACAGAAAGCAATTTAACGATTTAACGATCCTTTATAAAAATAATGAAGATAAGTGTATATCAAGCACATATAAAGAAGATAGCACAATGATGTCTGATCTGTGGCCTCTGACTTTAGTGTGATTTTATCTTGGTTCTACTGTTTAGGCAGTAGAATACTGGTATTGCAAACTGTATTGCTTTTCGTCAGAGATTTAAAGTTAGTTAAGTGAAGATTTATGATTTGTTGTTGGAAGTGCAATGTGTTCAGGTAATAAATTAGCGGCTGATCCATAAGCTCTATTGCTAAACAAAGTGTCTTGCTTCTTACGAATGCGTTTAAGGGTGTCCAAGAGAATATGGATAGTTGGAATATTCAATCTCCACAGGTTTAATGCCTTACAGTTCTGTTGCTGAGGGATTGGCTATAAATTTAATCTCTATGTTCATATCACCATTTTCATGGATTGCGTCTAACACAATAATGTCTCTAAATATACCTTGTCCCCATTGTGTTCTTTATACATACTATTTACAAGAGAAGGCCAGTCTTTCTCTGGGGTAATAATAAAACGCTTTGGAATCTTTCTTAGCTCTTCGTATTGGGTGGGTGGTATTAAGCAGCTGTTGCCACTCTCCGTTGCATCTCTGAAAATTCTGCACGTTGTTCCTCAAACTTCACTTGAGTTCTCCCTGCTTTAATTATTGCAGCTCTGCAGGATTTGCAGACAGCTTTACCCTTTGTGAATTCCACTTCACTTTTCTTGATATGGCATTGATTGCACACCTTCCTTTTTATGTATGTGCTTATAAACACATCTGTTTAATATAAGTGTTTCATTCGCAAATACATGTTTTTTCTCCGTAGAAGATCTACGAAATCCCCCTATCATTATGTGTCCACTTTATACGCAGCCTTTCAAGTTGTCAAGTGGATAAAATGGCATAGAGACCTTGGAGTTTTTGTTGAGTGGGGACTTTGAGTTGGGAATTTTTGTAGAAGGGCTTCAGAGCTGTTTTTCCAAAATGACACTATTCTATCCAAGAACCCCCGTTTTCTATATATATAACCCAATTGGCTCCAATACATTATGCAACTTTTCTTTCTACCTGATTATGCTTTACACCAAAATCGTAAGTGAGAGTATGATCAGGAAATAACAATATCCCACACTGCAAATCAACCCACAGACTGTAAGGAAGAGTCACATAATACATAAAGATGGCAATTTAAGCCAAAACAACCAGCTCTCTCTCTCTTCCCCGTCAAGATGTTTGCAGCACTAGAAATGACACAATGTATTGTATAACAAACTAACAAAGCAAAGGCCAAACAAAGAACTCCACAAACAATGAGAGCAGCAATATACAATGAATTAACAACAGAACCACCGCCATAGAATAGACAGCAGCCTAAGCTTACATGCAATACCAATCTTCATCCTAGAATCAATTGGTGTTAACACACACAAATGTTAAACTTGCTTACATTAGTATGCCTGATATTCCCGATATATACATTTTTGGGTAGATGCTGGGTCCCTACGTTTCAATGAAGATTGGAGTGTCCCCCCTTGGGACACAGACGATGTGGACGATGGACACTGGTCCAATGTCATACTAATACCTTTTCATTTTTTTTTTTAAAGCTGGAGTGAAGGTGAGAGTTGAAATGCTTCGATTTATTGTAACGTTTTTACCGACGTTACTTCTGTCTTTTGCCATAAAACGTTTATCTATACAATAAAAACGGCCAACAGTGTTTTCCAAAAATCGTTGCATACAGCTCGTTTGCTTATATTTTCTACGTATTTTCAAAAGTACGAGATCTTTGTGTATGAATCCGCGAAACAGCCTATGGACGAAACTTTTTTTTTTCAAACTTGGGATTAAATATTTGAAGAAATCAGTTAGAAATAGCTAACTATTCAAACACAGCTGTAAAGGTACGTCACTTCTCCACCGAATGCACTAATGCTTTTATTGGAAACGTTTATATAACATCAAAGAATTAGTACTTTCTTACCGAGTGTCTGCTCGTCCATTGATTTTTTATCCGAATCGGCACTTTACCTGTGTTTCAACACCATTTAAGCGGTGTTAGGACCGTTTCACCGGCTTCAGAGTTGGACAAGGTGAAGGTGGGACACTTGAAAATGGGGATGGTTGATAGTGCAAAAGTTCAATCGTATTCAAATATCTCACACTTCAGATCCAGCCGAACCCGCAGTTTCAGGGGTTTTAGTTTGAAGGATTTGGACTATTTTACATAAAGGATCTTACATGAGTGCTCATGTGTTATTGAATTTATTAAACGAGTTGAGGAAATGCGATAAAATACGAGGTTTGCCGAGAACAAATACATATACAGATGAATGATTATCTGCAAAAAACGATGCATTTTGTTTTCTATAATGAGCAACACAAACATATTATATTTGTCAGAAGAAATAAAATTACGCAATAGAAGTTGTAGTTACTTACACCCTTAGTTTAGAAAAAACGTTAGGCAAACGATAGTATAACCATTTACAGCAAACTTCTAGGGACTAACTTGCTTACATGATGTATGTGTAATTATGTTACGCAATTAAATGAACATGGTAAACAATATCAAGTAAAAATACTTGTATTTATGTATATTTACGAGTCGAATATATCTGTTCAACCAGTGCAGATTCTGATCAAGACAGATTATACATTAGTGTTAGCTCCGTTTAAAGACATAATTGCACACAATACATGCATCAAGTTCCTACAGATGTATGATAAACTACAATCAATCAATTCTAATGTTGCGTTTTATTGAATTATCATAGTCTAATATAAAACTTAATTGTGTAAAGGATTAGATGGACTAGAATGGTAACTGATTCTATAACTTAGTTATCTTCAAGAAATATAACTGAAATATGTTATTTGTCTATCATGAAAAACATATCTTACTAATGATGCATTTTACTGACTCCAACAAGGAATTATTCCGCATGACAAAAGGGAGGATATCCGATTAATCTCTGTCATTATCACATAAAAGCTTTCATTGATTTCTGGCGTAAGAGACGCTTGCTTATACGAATTTAATCAAGGATCTTGGAGCATATATCCAACAAACATATAATGATTTTAAAGTTACCATGAATAAAGCATAAACGAGAAACGAAATCTCATAGACATTTTTCCAAGAAAAGAAACAGCAATAAATGCGCCACGACATTGGAAAATCTGATTTGTTATATGTGTGAACAATAATGGAGATGACATGTCATTTTGTGAAGTGCAGACCTATTGGTATGGTATCTAGTCTAAAGTCAAAGTCCCAAGTCTCTATATGACTGGATGTCTATGAAGCTAGGTACGCTAGTTTAAGTCATGCATGTACCTTATCGTTAATCTCAAATTTTCAGGGATTCCTCATGACTGGTTAAAATGGACCATCAGCCCAATAGCCCTATCGGATCACAAACTTAGCAATTCGAATAATTCTTTACACATTTCTGTGATATTTTGCCCCATGGATTTGTTCCATTCTAGAAAACAAAAGAAGGCATAATACATGTCGTGTCCCATTGTTAATTGGAAGATTCTAAGCAACTTCATTATTTGATGGAGATGTTCCTCGCTCTCCTTCCTATGGTGTATATATTTCTCAGCTTATTCGTTTTGCTAGAGTATGTTCTAATGTTGATGACTTCAACAACAGAAACTTATTTTTAACTGCTAAATTATTAAAACAAGGTTATAGATATAATAAAATTCGAAAAGCATTTTCTAAATTCTACCACAGACACTCAGAGTTAATTGTTAAATACAACATTGGGTTAAAAACTCTTCTGCAACAAGGCATATCAGAACCTATATTTTATGGTGATTTAGTCTATAAATTCAAACGAATTGTTGGAAAACCTAATTTTAGTGATCAATTCAAAAAGATAGTTAAACGTTATGTAAGGGTTGGATATAACTTGGATATCATGCGACAATCTGCATGCCTAGTTGTAAACCCAATCACGGTTTATAGCTATGGTTTCCTCTTTAATTGCACGACGGTGGGTCGGGCCTCAGACTCTATGACGGCTCTGACGTAAAGCTTTAATCGGTGGGTTGGTGCCTGATGCTTATCTGTAGCTGGACCCACCGTGGCTCAACTTGAGGTTTTCTTTAGCTCTGACTATCTGTGAGTCATGAGCCCTTTTCTTTGTTTCATCATGGTGTAGTAATTTGATTAGAGTGTTTTTCCATGATGATACATTGCATTAGTTAGATGGCCTCCATGCGAGCTGAACATTTTTTGTACTTCAACAACAGCAGAATCTAGGGTGAAGATTTGGTACCAGTAAAATGCATTTAAGCCCCCCGGTGGCTTAGGCTGCTGTCCGTTCTAAGGCGGTGGTTCTGTTGTTGTTGACTTTCTGTTTATTGTTACTCCCATTGTGGGAGTCTGTAATTGTTCTATGTTTTGTTGTACGTAACTTTATGTCCATTTTAGAATTGCAATCATCTTGATGGGGAAGAGAGAGCTGATTGCTTAATTTGTCTTCCTGGTGTCTCGTGTGGTTGAGCGGCTCTTCCTCACGGTGCCACGGGGTTGTCTGCAGTTTGTGATTGTGGTATTTCCTGATCATACTCATTTACTATTTTTTACTGGCTAGCACAGAAATCGGCCACGGGAGTAATAGTTTGGTTGTGCCTTCATCTGTTTCCATGCTTTGTGTGACCGAGTAGGGAGAGTTCTGTCATAATTGTGCGTAACTCACATGCCTGTCTGAATTTTGTTGGTCGCCCATGCGATAAGTACCAAACCGTGCATATCTGGCTTAATTACATACCAATGTGAGTAGTTTGAAAGAGATAAATGCGTGATGTAAACATGAATATTACGTTGTTCGGAACATACCATTTTAAGGGTGAGCTAGTTAAATGTGTCGTTTTTGCGTTATTATTATATATTAAAAAGGTAACTGAGCATTTGAGTCAGTCATTTAAGCGTCGACGGTATAAGTAAGGGCATTTCACATTAAACAACCTTATGCTACGTTTACACTATGTCCCCGGCGACCACGGCAGTCACGATTTCGGCCACCGTATACGAAACGGGGTGACCGTAACACAACGTAGGGGAACGGGGTCGACAAACGTAGCTCGCCGTGGTTGCCGTGATCGCCGGGACAGATTTCTAAACAGTCAAAAAATTTGCCACGGCAGCCACGGCGGGATTGACCTACTTAAATGTGCCGTAGTAGAACGGGGAGAACACAACAAAACGTGACGGAACGTAACAGACCTTAACACAACTTGGAGTATGTCCGTCGCGGGACGGCTTGTTACGAGACGGCAACGCAAGGTCTGCCAAGGTCTGTCAAGGTCTATCAAGTTCTGTTGCGGTCTGCCACGTTGTCCTAACCCGACTTCACAGCTGGAACCTGAACATTGAGTCTAAGAACCTCAGATAGATGGATCTGAGGAGGAAAGTAGTGACAAGGGTAGAAATAATCATTACTGAATGGACTTGGGTAGTTTCATTGTATTATAGAGGTGCCATATGTTATAATTTTCCGTCCTGAAATGCGTTAACATCTTCGATGCGAAGCTCTCTTGCTATAAAAAGTGAGAAATATCCCAATTGTTGCGTTCGTTCTTCCGAAAACCATGCCCGCACTTTGCATCCGTCTTTAACCTGCCTGCTAGACGATCATTCTTCTATACAGCTGCTGGTGGCCTCCTTGCTGCCACAAAGACTAGATGTACACTCCTAGCAATTATATAAATACGAAATCGGCTTCTCCATTGCCATTACAGGTAATGATTATTTTATGAAGGGTGCATAATATAACATTGCAGCAGCTTTGTGGACCTCCTCTTTATACTGTGGGCATATTTGGGCTCAAACATCATTCATCGCCCACGTTTTATCGTAGAAAACCTTGACAGAGTTTGATTGACGTAGCAGAACTTGATCGCAACGTAACAAAACGTGAGAGGTCCCAACAGAACGTGGCAGGCCGGGATGAAACGTAGAACCATCCGTGACAGACCGTAGCGCGCCGGCGAGCCTCTGTCACGGCAGACCTTGACAGACCGTGAGAAAACGTAGCGAGACTCAACTGAACTTGAACACAAAGACAAAAATGACTAAAAACACCACGGCGAGCTACGTTTCTGGCTACCGTGACTGCCGTGGCTGCCGGGAACATAGTGTAAACCTAGCATTACTTTTTACGTCCCAACAGCTAAGGTCATGTCGAGACGGTATAAATAGGTATGTTTTGTCCTTGGCACATTAGTAATTGGTCATTTGGATTTGATATTCACCTACACCCTAATGCGTAACCTCGATTGGTTATCATAAATAAAGATGCAAGTTGAGTTGGTCTATTTCTTATTATGCGTTATGGATAGCAAAACGATCACTATTTTTCAATGCGCAAAAATCTGCAATTTAACAAGAAAAGATAGAATAACTCACAGAGGAAGGTATAAGAAGTTAAGCATTAGTAAAATGGACTGGTCGGCATACTGCAAACAAGAGATAGACATCGATCAAGGATTCTGGAGGAGAGACAGCTGTAGAGCAAAATATTTACCAAGTCATTATCTAAGTGGGCTCAGACAGTAACGTTCAGTGATCCGTGGTTTTGGACACTCATTGTTCCTGTGGCTTAGGTTCTAGATGAAAATTCGAACATATATTTGCAAATTGTGCTGCATTCGTTTCATCACATTGTAATTGGAACATTCTGAAATATTGAATTTTACAAAAAAAAACAACATAAAATGTAAAATGAAAAATCAAATATACTAGTCAAAAGTTCTAACCGGCCACGTGTGTTTTTACCAATTTGCGGAAAAGTTATAAGGACTATATCAATTTCATCTGCATTCCCGAATAGGCCAGCCTATCAGTCATCGATAAAAGAAAACGGCTAAGCAAAACTCCTTAAGTTTTATCCGGGAGGCTTTGCCGAATACACTTACCCTCAATTTCAAAATTCACAAGAATTTGCATTGGATGGAGGGGTAATTTTTGACATTTTAGCCAATAGCAACGAGTTTCATGCAGATGGCGTATTCATTTCAGCACTTTAGTGTTCAATATGTGTTTGGCTTTCGAAATGAAAACGTTTTGCGTGTGAAATGGGGTTATTTCAAAAAGTCATGACTCACAAAGTGTGCCAAAATGTGAATTTTGAAAATGGGGGTACCACTTTTCAAGTTAGCATCCTGCATGTACTGTTGAACATTTTGTCAATATCTTCACTGCTAAGGGTACATGACACGTCTGTCAATTTAGAGATACAAAAAGAATAGCCATGTCATTTTACATTTTGAAAAAAAAAAATAACATGCAGGTGGACGGTTAGAACATTTGGCTAGTATATATGCATAATTTAAAAATCATAAAACTCTACATCTCTGTGAAATTAAATTTCAATAAAAAAAAAATATTAAATTGGAAGAGCTCTAGCCGCCGTATAGAAAATACCTCAAATTCTGAGTCGCTGCACCTTAACCACTCAAACACGGAGTCGTCTTATTTTATGTACCGATACACGCATTATACAGGAAATAATACTGTCGCTCCGATATTTAAAATATACGTTTTTCAAACAAACGCTTGATTTTATTTGTATTTCCGAGTTATTTGTGCAGGAACATTTTGTGGATTATTATATATGTTCTGTGCAAAGTGAGAATCTGGACAATTCCGGAATTGTCCTGCGCGTAGTGAGAATTCATACTTTGGGGGACAGATTGAGAAATCTAACTTTGCGCGTCCGTGCGCAAAGTGAGATTCGGGACAAAGTGAGTGTATTTATTGATCGTAATGTGAATATGTATTTTTCGTAAACATCGGTATGTTAAAAAATAATATATCACGTGTTTTCAAACTCCAATAATTCAGAAGCAAAATCAGCCTTTTATAAGCTTTTTCTTCTCCAAATCTGATTGATTATTATTTTTCTGGCCTATGTGTTAACTCCATTATGTTGCTATAGATGTACCAAGACCTCTGAGAGATGACCTTTGGGTTTTTCTATTTCAAAAGATTGATTCAGAATGCGTAAAATGAGCCAGTCGCGCTGGAACATCTGTGTTTGACAAATATTTAAGAAATATATCAGCTCCAGCAGTGAATTGTTGAGTAATAATTCACTGTTTGGAGGTCAGTTGTAAAGGAGATCAAATCACGAGCGTGCAGCGCGAGTGATTTATCTTCGTACAACTGACCGACGCTCTGGAGCTGATCTATTTCGATTCTAACACACATTAAACGACGAAAACACATTCGAAGTCTTCAGCTTCTTCGAACTTTCCGCCATTGCACAGTATAGCTCCCGCCAATACTTAGACTACGTCGCATACGTTTACATGTTATTGTAACGTCATTCAAGCGTAAAAAAGACATTACACCGTCTTACGCCATGAACGTCAGCTATCACACACTTTAGCCGTGATTTATTAAGAGGATAAAACATTCTTTTCCGTATATTAACGTTTGCCAAGCCCGCGGTTCGGGCTGCAACACATTATCACACTCTGGCTTGGCAAACGTTAATATACGGAAAAGAATGTTATATCGTCATTGTTATATACCTTCCTTTCAAGCACAAGCAGTCCAAATAATTTTATTCAATTGTATGCAAAAATGTCCACCGTAACATCATGAAGCATACAACGATATCACACCGGATAGGCGGCAATCGAAAACGTCAATATTATCGACAAACGTAGACTAAAAATTGTTAAAAATTAAGTTTTTTTTTATTGCCATCAGTCGCCCGACTGGCGACAACTAGCAATCGAAAACACGGGTTGTAGCGATTTCTGACCCGCGTTCATCGATTGTTCGTCAAGAGTTTTCGATTGCCGCATATCCGGCATGGAAACATTTTTTTCAACAGGAACATGAAAAATGTAAATTATTCCTAGTATTGCTTTGGCGGTGTATTCAGTAGGCCTATATTCAATAAACACTTCACATAGGCGGCAATCGAAAACGATAATACCATCGACGAACGGAGTTTTTGATTGCCGTTTGTCGCCCGACTGTAAATTATTCGTAGTAGCCCTTGTTTCGGATTGTTTTTGCTACGTATTCAGTAGGCCTATATTAAATAAACACTTCAGATAGCGGCAATCGAAAACGTTAATACTATCGACGAACGTGGATCCAGGATCGCTAGAAACAGAGTTTTCGACTGCCGTTTGTCGCCCGACTGGCGACAAATGGTAATCGAAAATACAGTTTCCAGCGATCTGTGATCCGCGTTCATCGATTGTTAAGAGCGTTTTCGATTGCCGCCTGTCCGATATGATAAAGGAGCGTATTTTTTCTAGAACTGTATTTCATATATTTAAATACAGTCAAGCATCAAAACGTTTTGTTTACCTATGACTTTGGCCAATGCCGTGGTTATTTCACTTACGGTCTACTATATGCCTCCATCATAATGTGTTTGACATACACGACATGTACGCTGGGTATTGTTCGAGGGTTTGAGTCCTCCTGATCTCCTCATATATTTTTATTTTGCACAGGCTAATTTCTGCGAGAAAACATAATATTTTTGCTTCAATGATAATAATAGCTGTGATTTGTGATTGTTGTATTCCCTGGAAGTTGTTTTCACCCTTTCATATGTTCAATAGGGCAGTGAGTTTTAACAGTTCATTTTTCGAACGCAATTGAAAGATGAACACACACACACACATACACACCTACTGAGCTACAGAAGAAGTAGACTGAAAGGTTGAAAGTTACCGATATAATGAATTACATTTTTTCTTATTTCATTTAGTTTGATATGCAATATTACCATGTTCTGAAAAAGTTGTATTTTGACCTTTTTATCCCTCCCCCTAAGTCTACTACTACTATTTCCCCTAGGGCAAGCTGTGGTTAAGTATGTTCCCTTTTATTTCAGTTGCAGTTATTGTGAAGCGGGTAGTGAGGAGTAGGTGTTCATTGTGATTATTTCCCTATTGGGATCACCTGTTTGCTCCTTAGAATGTTGAACTCCATTTCCAAAAGATGGCCAATCAACATGCGATGGCCTAGTCATCTAAGGGTTATAAGCGGGGATTTCGGACTTATTTCTAGGAGGAAGGGCGCCGCTGGAATGTGGTGAGACTCAGAACGCGCGTGTGTGTTTTGAGTCCTTCCGGCAACCTATCTTAAAATTTTGCTTGAGGCTTCCAAAAAATAATATACCTTCCGGTTTCTCATGTGAAACGATTAGTGTATATTAGCCTTAAGTTTGCGGGGCATACAGAAGCATGGCAGTAACATACAGAGAAAGTTGTAGGATCTGCGAGAAGCGGAAGAAGTATTAATTAACTTCTCCATCCCTTCGCTTCGCTGTCCAGTTAGTAGTTAGAAATGACAACGCGTCGCGACATTTACAAAATTCCGATCTTCATCTGCATCCATCCTATATGTTTCTTCCTATCCGGTTGGTCCACAATCCATCCATCGTTGGCATTGCAGCTGTGCCGTAACTTCGTTAGACATACCAACAGAAAGACCGGCTCAGATGCAGTTGTATGCCCTGAAGAGTCTTTGAGTTAACCAGTTTACCAATTCCAAATACCCAAGAAAGAACTACCCTTAAGTTGCTCTATTGCGCGCTCTGGGATGGTGGTTTGGGGCTGGGCGTGTATGTGTGTGTGATGGCCGGAAATGGCCACTGGCAGGACAATTTGTTATTTTAAGGGGTAATACGGTAAATGATGCTCGAACCCGCGTTCTGCCAATTTTGGCTTATTTCTAAATTTGAGGAGGGGTGGGGGTGTGGAACTGCGCTAATCTACTGCTGAAAGAGAAGTTTTATTAATTTCAATTATCATGTACACGTAAAATAATACTTTCATGCGCGTTAGTAGTCCGTGGACGACAAAAATTGGACATTTTTGTGGTTTATGTTACTTATGTTTCTTCTCCTAAGGCCGCGCGTCACGTGGTTTTCATCGTGTAAAGGTCAATCTAGGTGCTCGGGGAATTATTTTCAGGTTGTTTTTAAGGTGGTACCGGACTTATCAGCATATGTCCAAAAAGTTACCATCTTTTAATATGTTAAACAATAGCTCAAAACTCATCTATTTTGATAAAAATAACAGGACCTTACCGTGCTTTTTAAAAAGTTATTTAACTTTAAAAATTAAAAATATGAGTTTTTAAAAAAGTCTTTTTCTCATATTCTAACAAATTGAACGTGAGAAATGCCATATTTTTTTCTGGGAATACGCTACATGCTATTGGCTAATAAATGAAAACGAAAACAGCAAAAAAAAATTGGCATGTAGCTTATTTTTAAGCAAAAACCTATTTTTTCCAAAACATTAAGGCCAAAAAAATGTTTAAATCTAGAATAAAAATGTCACATAATGTAACTACAGTAACAAAAAACTTATTACTTTGAAGGGAATTGTTTACAGAAACTTATAATTATTTAAAGAGCATATGTCACCGTGCTCGTTGTACTTTTTTGTGCTATTTTCTTTTTTACCTCTAAAATAAAAGCAGGCATGGGTTCTCATACCTATTTCATTGTTTATTCTAGGTCCATGGGCATGGGCAATCAAGATATTGAGTGTATTAAGAACGCAGCAATATTTGTATGAATTCATGTTTTACGTCCTAGAAAGCCAAGATCAGCCATATCGGGATGTCTTCTTGTGTGCTTGCCAGTACTGAGCTTAAAGAATAAAAAATGCACGGGAAAACAAAACGGCATCTGCATATACATGTAACACATCTCGATAACCTAGGTTTCACTAATTTGCTGATAAGGCTTTAAGCTGTAATCAAGTTTCCGTATGACCTTACCTGTTAGCAGGACTTTAAATAAAGGGCATTACATGATGAGCATAAAAAGCCTTATCGCACGTTGTTTACACACATGCTTAATGGGTGCAAATCATGTTTTATTCAGGCAATCCACGTGATGTTGATGCCCAGCTTTTTTGGTTGTTGCTTTATTTCGTTACTGAATGTATACGCGTTATGGGTTCTATACAAAATTGACGTCATCAGCAGGAATGCGCATAGAAGGGTCGTCAGGATGAAATAAACAAACAATAGGGCTCAAACTAGGGACTTCTTGGACTCGAGTCTACCATTCTACCACTAAGCCAATGGGTAAAGAAGGCTTGATACACGAGTTTGGTCCTTTTCATATAGGCAATTCGTGAATGCAAATACAAGCATGCATATGTGAATGGTCATACTAGATTATTCACAGCTCGCAGATATATTCAAAGTAAGCCTCAGTCAAAAAACATATAACTCACAACTGGCTAGCTAAAATATAGCAAAGGCAAGACCAAGAATTTGGCGAGCGCTTTCACAGGACCAAATAGGTTGCTCTTGGGTTTCATCTAATCTACAAAAGGGAGCTTTCGCACCCACGACATCATATTGACAAATGGACGTAAGAAGCGCAGTGGCTAAGTTGGGAGAGTATTAAACTTAGTGTCGAAGGATGACTTATTTGTGACTCATCATGAGTTATAGTCCTGTACCACCTTAAGAGTTAAAATATCGCGGTATTTCTAAATAAGAAGGAAACTCTAGAAATTTGAGTCTTATTCTTCCGTATTTACATGGACGCGTCCAGAAATAGCACCCAGAAATTAGTTTTTAAAAGCTGTTTAACTTGTTCAGCCAAGCGTCTGTCAGGTGGATTAAATTCGCTTTTTGATTGGTTCTTTTTGGGTGTTCTCTTTAAAGTTCTCAGGTCACGTGATGCATATCATTAGGTCAACCTAATTTTTGGTGCTTTTTGCGCGAAATTTGTTTTCGTTCTTTATTGTCATAATAAACACACCAGACCCAAATTAGTGCGACCGTGTCTCTCAGTAACTCGATTCTAGTTTGCTTGAGTTATCCGGCGTTTTCGTACGAATATCTTACATGTACATATCCTCGATGCTGAAATACATTTTTGATTAGAACATATATACAATGGTGTGCATACCTAGTTTCCAAATGCAGTCGGTATGTGGATAGGTTGGTATTTAGCATCTCGCGCCACCCTGTGGTCTCTGCCACTGACCACCAGATGGCGCCAAGTGCTTTGTATGATTGCAATTTAGATTTTGTTCGCTTTGAAATCTCTCTTATTATCGCTTTTGATAAGTTCGTGAACGTTATTTTCTTATTGTTTCTGCTTTTGTAGACCTACGGGATTGTTTTATTATTTTTTTTAATTTTGCATTTAAACGTCTTGGACACAGTATAGGTCCATCATACGCTGGGCCTGTTAGGTGTCCACGCGTTTACGAGGGATGATCCAAAAGTTCTGATCGTTGCCTTGTAGCTTTGTCCAGAGACATTTTTGAGAGGCACACCATGCACCATTTAAACGAACAAGCGTTGACCTTTATAATGATGCTAGTATTTTCTCGCTGTACTGTTTCGTTAAATAACTACAGCACAATATATATGGTCCACTCCATACCACTGGCCTGTTTTCATGTTATAGAATTATAATAGAATTTAAACCTGAATCTTTCAAGCCCCGCATCTTTAAAACTACAAAGTAAAACTGCAATGTTTTTTAGTTTTTGTTACTTATAAAGTCAATTCAAACGAAAGAATGGCGACAGGTTGTGTCGATTCAATGTTTATTTTGACGTCATTAAAATTGACAACTACGTCATTTTGAGTACATTGCAGAATTTACATTTCAGAGAACATTCTTCTTTTGTCATTTGATATGGACTACAAACATGCCAAACCTAATATCGGCAAAATATTTCAGACCAGTATTGTTTTGATAACGAAATATCAAAATCTTAACTGGAATATTGTAAACCCTTTTATTTTTATTTAAAAAATGAGTGATTTTAAATACGATTTTTTTTAAAATTGATATTGGTTTCAGATCGATGCTCTGTGCTCAGTGAAATCCCATATTGCATCATTTTACGATAAAGTGCACATTTCGACAATTGATCGGTTTTTGTTTTAGATATACACATGCAAATTTGTGTACCTCAAAATATTGGCCTTATTTGTGGACTAGTTTTAATTTTTCTAATGTTGGCTACTATCAGTCTCCGACGATAAGGACTATTTATAATTGCTTCAGACATAAGTCAGCTCGTCAAAGATTGCCTAAAATATTTTACCTTATAAAGCAGCTGTTTTACTAAAGTATGGGCCGGTCAAAAATTCAAGTGGTCCAAAATTTGATTATAGCTGACAGTTGCATAGCCATACATTTAAGGACCTAGGAAACCGAGATCATATAGAAACTTCACAAAATATACAGGACATATTGACTTCTGTATGAACATTGTGCAGCCATAAATATGAATTGCTGAGACTGCTTCTGTCTAAATTGTGAGGTCTCTTTTATGCACAGTCTAACTGATAGGTCAGTGCATTGAGGGTATGGCTGTTTTGGGGTAGTTTTCTGGCCGCTCCTTCAAGCTACATAAAACTTGTCAAAGCGGTGTATAGACAAAGAATATATTATTATTTGGTACAATTTTAAGGCATGTTGCATTTCTGGTTACAGAGATATCACGCCAGGATCAGAACTTTAGGATCATCCCTCGTAATAGGGTTTTTTGTCAAAAGTAAGTCAATTTGTATTGGAGGAGGGGGGAAAGGGGACGGTCAATTATTAATGAAAGTAACTTGATGCATTGATAAGTTAGGGGTCTTTCATGCAAACCAAATATCTATGTGTCTTGATCCACATCTGAATTAAGGGTGAGGTTGGCGCCGTTAAACCGGTTTAAGCCCTCCAGTAAAATATTTTACTGACCGTTCCAAGGCGGTACTTCTTTTGTGGATCTTTTATGTTTTTGTTCTGTCTTGTGTTTGCTATGTTTTGTGCGCGTCTGTTTATATGTGCTTCGTGATCACCTGCTGGGAAAGGGCTGACCTCTTGGCTCTCGTTTGTGGTGTCTTCTGTGAGTTTGTCACTTTCCCATTGGTATCCTGGGTCAGGTGTGGTACTTGATTGTATCGATTCCTGATCTTTGCAACCTTACTTACTTTGAGTTGTCTGGCTGGGGGTGAAGTATATCTTCGCCTTGTCATTCTGTCGCTTGTTAATAAAAAATAAAGTTTATGTTGTATGTTGTTGTTGTTTGACTGGTTGTTCGGCCTAGGTGTAAGACAATTTATGTTTTTGCGGTTAAGCAGTATGGGCGATTATCCTGTATCACCCCTTCGGCACATTTCAAGGCTGGGGACGGTCCCTTTGCTCAGTGAAATTTCCTAGGTCGGATATCTCAGCCTTGGAATGTTCCAATGGGACCAAACTGGATCAAGCTGTTTAACCACAAACACTCAAAAATCTTACACTAGGTCAAATCATAAACTTTACATACGGTTGGGGATAGGGTGTGCATCCCGCCTGAAGCTCTCATGAGCCTATTTGTTCATTGGCTTTCCAATGTCGTATGCCTTGAGACTCGTTGGACTCGCGGCCAGCAGATGCCTAGCCCAGGTGACCTGGAGAATCGCCCAACTCCTTTCAACCACAAAACACACGCATGCACAGGTTGGGCAGTGGGAAGTCAAATCCCGTTCTGGGTTCGATTTGGTTACGGTTCTCATCTCAAAGCAAAGCTTTTTTCAACATCGCGTTTGGCCTGTTTAGCAAGGTAAATCATATCTACATGGAATAGCATTGCTGGATTTTGACATAGATATCTCATTCTTTCACAAAAAATTAAAACAGGCGAGAGTACCTACCTTTGTTTGGCTTTTCCGTGACGATGCCACTACCGCGAAAGGTCCCGGATGTGACGAAGGAACAAAATTTACGTTTACGCGATTTCGCGGTAGTTCCGCTCATATGGATGCCCACTCGTGTATGTGTCGACCATGCTTCGCAGGCGACACAAAAAGTGTGGGGATAAATATGCTAGAAAATTCGCACCGCCCAGCCAGTACACGGTATCGGGACACTAACGCCCCGCGAGCGAAACGCCATTTAAGTGGCGTTTCGCTTGCAGGCGTCGAGGGCGGGCACCGATAATGGCCCGCTATTAGATGTTAACTGGGCGACTATCTAAAATCGGAACGTTGCTGAATATGACAAGAAATTGAGGCACCACTACGCTTCCCTATAGAAATGACACGCTACAAATAATTGTGCTGAATTCGCTTCTTAATTTTGTTTCATTTAAATGAGTTTTGATTCTCAAACCAGCTTAAAGAAAACCCTTTATTTGCAAAATGTAATAAATTTGTCTGTGTTAATTATGCTGCAGTTATTTCTTGAAATAATTTAGCGAAAATTGTTATAAACTGAAATGAAACGTTCATTTCCTTCAGTCAAATAAGCTCGATCGGAGTTCCAGATGTGGAGGACAGCGACTAATTTAAGAGATGTCAACGTTTTGTTGCTATCAAACTGTTTCAACATGTTCAATAGTATTTTGATGTCATTTTAAATGTGCGTTTCTGCTTCATAGAGAAATACGTCATCATGTTTGCATCAGCGGTAAATTAGATTATTACTTTCTCATTAACAAATGCTTTCATTGCATGAAGAAAGTCAAACTGAGATGAGGCTTGTTGCCAGGGTTCGCCCTATGATCAAACATTTGGCTTTGTTACTGGACTGAATGTGATAACATGTATAAGGATCCATCATGAGTGTTAAGATGTGATAGAAAAATATGTCCCGATGATCACCGACTGCCATCACAAGGTTTGCCGAGTGATGACAAACGGTGATCGCGAGGGACGGATTTTTTTTTATCCCATCCTCACACAAATAATGGATTTTTTCTTGATCTCAATTAAATACCGCGTTTTCATATCCAACTAGTTCATGAGACGTACGAGGGGTGATCGATAAATTCGAGAAATTTCTAAATTATGTAAATACTGTTAGAGGTACTTACAAATAAAGTTCATTCCTTTTCAAAGTAAGACCCCTTCGCTTTAATGCACATGTCCCATCTTTCCACCCACGTGCGGAACACGTGCTGCAGGCCGTCACGTGTCACCGTTCGAAGCGCCTCCGTTATTGCAGTACCTAGTTCCTCCCTGGACTCGAATTTCCTTTCACGAAGGTGATCTTTTACGGTTGGGAACAGAAAGAAGTCACAAATAGCCAAATCTGGACTGTACGGTGGGTGTTGAAGTGGTTCTATATTTAAATCGCTCATAGTTCGCTTTGCAACACGACTGACATGTACATGTACTGGCGCGTTATCTTGGTGTAGAATGAATCCTGACCTGTACCTGGTGCTTATCTCGGATAGCTCTTCGGAGTTGTTCTCGAAGTACACCAGAATAGTAGTCACCACTAACAATAGTTTTGTCAGGTACCATATGATTGAGTACAATTCCCTTCGTATCACAAACTATTATTGACATTACTTTGCCAACCGACTTCGAAAGGCGTGCTTTTACAGGAGAAGGGGACCAAGTATGCTTCCACATAGAGCTTTGTTGCTTACTTTCGGGCTCAAAGAAATCATCGGAAACCATGTTTCATCACATGTTATCACTTTATTAAGAAATGAATCACCTTCATCCGACAATCTCTGTTGAAGTTCTGTGCATATTTGTACCCTAACCGTCTTCTGTTCTGGAACAAGCCGACTAGGCACCCAACGTGCACAAACCCTTCGCATTCCAAGTACATTTGTCAGAATATCTTGAGCAGTCCCATAACCAATGTCAACGTTCTCACCTACCTGCCGAACAGTAATTCGCCTATCTTTCATAAAACATATTCTTCTATTGCAGCTATTCTTTTGTCCGTACTTACTGTTACTTTTCGGCCGGAGCGGGGGTCATCTTTCACAGACTTTCTACCGTCACTGAATCGATGAAACCATTTGTGAATACAACTATTTGTGAAACGAGAGTCCCAGTAAACTTTTTGCTGGTCTTCTTTAATTTCGGGCATATTCTTTCTTAATTTTACATAGAATTTAATAACAGTACGCTGTTCGTGAACCACGTCGTCCACCATTTCTCGACGATGCGCGTTTACCGTGACGTCTTAAATGTGACGTCACGGTATTAGTTCTGATGTCATGAGGACCTCACGTCGTCAAAATGTTCCTAATTGATATTTCAGCATGTTGCCAAAGTTTCATTAACCTACGCCTAATTCAGCGTCAAATATTAAAGAAATTCTCGAATTTATCGATCACCCCTCGTATCACGATGACGTAAAAACGTATTTTCGTCAGGGGGTTGGGTGCAGCTGAAAGTTTTGACGTTTTTCGTGTTTTTTTTGTTTTTGTTTTTTTATTTCGGACATCAACTTGTTTAACAGAGGGGTTCCGAGGGGGTCCGTACCAATATAATTATGGAAACCCAGTGGCTCAGTGGTAGAGGACTTGACTCGAGGTCGAAGGGTTGTTGGCTCGAACCTAACCGGAGGCACTGCGTAGTGTCCTTGATCGAGATACTGTATCCTCTGCTTAGAACCGGTTCAACCCAGGAAGACCCGTCCCGACATGACTGAAAACGTGTTGACTGGGACGTACAGAATCAAAACAAACCTATTGAGACACTTGTGATTTTCCTGGGGATATTCTCTTATTGGTTTGATTGCTCTTTTATTATTTTCAGACTCAGTTCAGTTTATTGCATTTCGTTTCGGCAAGGATCTGAAGGTACGATACTTGGAATAGTAGAAAGTAAGCTTTGTTTTGGCCAATATCATATAATATAATTCAATAAATATAAAATGAGAACGAGTTGCCAGCTTTACGTTAGCTGTATCTTTGTAAGCATATTCTCGCACATTAGGGTAATTTTAGTTGTGGCCATGGTTTTCGTGACCAACCGTCAGTTGTAGCAATTGAGCGGATGCTGTCGGTACTTGAGCCATGGCCACAATTAAACTTGACTGATCTTTGCATAAGCGCTGATTGGTTAGGTAGTTAAAGAAAACCAAGTTTCATGGATTTTATGTCAGAGTGACAGTGAGTCACTTTTCACGGCTCATATTGCAATAGGCTGCTACATGTAACAAGTATACTTTTGAATGTCTATATTATATGTTGTTTAAATTGTTGCTATGGTTCATGTCGTCAACCGTCAGTTGTAGTAATTGAGCTTAACCTGGCGGCACTTGAGCTCAAGTAGCAGTCAAAATTCAATAGGAACTTGCTAGTAAACCTTGTGATAATTTCATGAAGAAATCTTAACTATCATAAGTTGCATACGAGGGCTGTTCAAATATGAATGCAAGTAGCTTCATAACTTTCTTCACATATATGCTACGACAAAATGTCATACCTTTCTGGAAAGAACTATTTGTCGACTTTAAAATGGCACCAAACATAAAGAAACACTCACTATAATTCTCGAGTTACAGAACCTTATATAAGTTCATTCCTGTATACTGAAGTTTTTCTGAAGCAAATTGCAATGCACGTTTTGGTACATGTGCGGATATAGTGTCATATCTTTGTAAGTTTTAGACAAAATGGCACCAAATTTTAGATACAAGTTTAAGTAGCAATTCAAAAGTTGCTTGCAGGATAAAAAATAGTAAGTGAGTATGATCAGGAAATACCACAATCACAAACTGCAGACAACCCCGTGGCACCGTGAGGAAGAGCCGCTCAACCAACACAAGACACCAGGAAGACAAATTAAGCAAAGCAATCAGCTCTCTCTTCCCCATCAAGATGATTGCAATACTAGAATGGACATAAAGTAACGTACAACAAAACATAGAACAATTACAGACTCCCACAATGGGAGTAACAATAAACAAAAAGTCAACAACAACAGAACCACCGCCTTAGAACGGACAGCAGCCTAAGCCACCGGGGGGCTTAAATGCATTTTACTGGTACCAAATCTTCACCCTAGATTCTGCTGTTGTTGAAGTACAAGAAATGTTCAGCTCGCATGGAGGCCATCTAACTAATGCAATGTATCATCATGGAAAACACTCTAATCAAATTAACACTCCATGATGAAACAAAGAAAAGGGCTCATGACTCACAGATAGTCAGAGCTAAAAAAAAAACCTCAAGTTGAGCCACGGTTGGTCCAGCTACAGATAAGCATCAGGCACCAAAGTTTATATAATCCTGTTTCAATTAAGAAATAGATCAGCTCCAGCAGTGATTTGTTGAGTAATAATTCACTGTTTGGAGGTCAGTTGTAAAGAAGATCAAATCACGAGCGCAAAGCGCGAGTGATTTATCGTCGTACAACTGACCGACAAACAGTGAACTATTACTCAACAATTCACGCACTGGAGCTGATCTATTTCGATTCTAACACACAGTAAACGACGAAAACACATTCGAAGTCTTCAGCTTCTTCCAACTTTCCGCCATTGCACTGAAGAACTCCCGCCAATTCTTAGACTACGTCGCATACCTTTACATGTAAATGCAACGTCTTTCAAGCGTAAAAACGACGTTACACCGTCTAATGCCATGAGTGACGTCATTTTCTAGTGACGTCAGCTATCACACACTTTAGCAGTGAATTATTGTGCGATATATCACAGTTTGTTACCGTTGGCTCTATAGGCGAGGTGTGTTAGAATCTCGAGTAAACGGGCACTTTTGAGACGTCATTAATTTTATGATAAACGTCATTTTGAGTTATCCACTGGTAATGTAATAATGAACATCACTGCGTTGTTTTCTTTGCGTTTTGCTGATAACATGCTAAATTTGTCATTAGGGAGTTTTCAAAACGCGCCGTCCTCTATTTACAGAGTAATCACATTTTATATCATTTTTCAATCATTTTCTGCCTCTTAATGACTTGTTTACAATTAATTAAAATATGTTAAATCTGTCTAGTACTCAAGACCAGGTGAGTAATTTTATTGTAAATAAGCCCTATAGTGGTCAAACTTAAAGTTTACGTTCAAATCTAAAATAAAGCTGTAATGTTATGACAAAAAAATAAGTATAAATTCTATAACCCCCTCACTAAAGGCATTTTTCACTTAATAAAAATGCTTTTCAGCGTTTAAAAATTAGCCACTATCCATCAAAAATTTGTAGCAACAACTCATTATGAGTGATCAACATATTGTATTTGAGTTAAATCTAGTTTAAATGTTGCTATGTTAAAACTTAGAGATAAGTTTAACTGAAAACTGATAGGTGGTTTTTTGTTTATCATTTATTTGCAAACATAAGGAGACTTTAGTGAAAGCTAATCGTTGTAATTTAACAAAAGCATGTCGGATTTTCGCAACTTTCACAGAATCATTTTGTAAGAATATGGGGATACTTCCTTAAAAATTTCAAGAAATTTCATCGGTTTATCGAAGAATTTATACGCTCGTCTATATCACTGGTGTATGTTCGAAGCCTTGAGTTTGTTAGTATACTAACGTGACCCTCATTCATCGGGCTATAACTCGATAAGTATACTGTCTTTTCTTTAGGTCTGGTGCCAGTTTAAAGGTGGCATATATTCCTTTATAGAAACGTTTACCATTTTGTTGTAGCATAAATGTGAAGAAAGTTATGAAGCTACTTGCATTCATATTTGAACAGCCCTCGTATTTAACAGCTGCGCGAGTTTAAGCTATCTATGGCTAATAATGCAATACTATTAATTCTGTGTTGGTACCAATTTGTAATCTTGCATGTCTTTTTATATGAGATTGTGTAGTTTTAGTAGCGGCTGTGGTTTGCGTTGCCAACCGCCAGTTGTAGCAATTGAGCTGGCTGACGGCACGTAAACCAATTTAATGGACGTCGCATGAGAAATTATTTACTGTGAGAAAGGGGAGAAAAAGGCCTTTGACAGGTTTTACATTTTCATGTAAGACTTGTCAAAGACTTTCTTTCTCTTGTTTACACCAGGTGGCTTTAAGAATTTCATTATGGGCGTGCCTTAACTATGTCTATTGGACAAGCTCCTATGTTGGTATTGAAACATTTTCGAACAGTGAAGACCTAGATGAAACGCCGCATAATGCGGCGTTTCATCAGGATATCTACACTACTTGTAATATATACGTCATATTAAACTCCTGATGATCTGTATAACAGTGAAACCGGTAGAGGAATAGAAAATCATGTTTAAACAATTGTGTAATCGGACTTAATCTTGTTATATATATATA
Source organism: Loripinus fragilis (assembly GCA_964019695.1). Classification (NCBI taxonomy): domain Eukaryota; kingdom Metazoa; phylum Mollusca; class Bivalvia; order Lucinida; family Lucinidae; genus Loripinus; species Loripinus fragilis. Next base: position 29,139,958 of record OZ026522.1, read on the forward strand.
TATCCAATGGACCGCCCCTGGTCTGTTGTATCCGGCTGGAGGGTGGAGGCCATTAGTTTTCAAAGAGATAATAGTGGTGTACATATGTATATATGAATTATGTTTTCTATATTGCTATTGTATTTGTATAATCTATACATGCTCTTCACTTGTGGAGGAAATAAAGAATATTATTATTATATCATTCCTAAACTACAATATTTTGACATAGTATAGAAGGTAATGACTTCAATTTTGCATAATACAAATTCGTGGACTAAAATGACAATTCCATCAAGTTGACTGCATTTAACAAAGGTTAATGTTACTTACAGCAATCACGCTTGACTGGTTATTTCGCTAAGCTATATCTTCAATTTTTGTAAACAGCAATGCGCATACAAGATACAGCAAAAGTATTTAAATACATTAAAGAGACTAGATCTGTAACTATGAAAATTTTTCGAAAAAAATTGTTTTTAAATCATTTGAAAAAATAGAGTTAAGTTAAGTTTTCACTATAAATATGTTCAGTACAGGCTTAACATAATAAGCGTACAATGACGTCACTAATTATAACTGTAATCGGAGTGGTCTATTGTCAATAAAAGGTAATCCTGCATTTAGACAGGTAAACAAACGAGGACATTGGTAGTTATATCCTTACTAATGCATTAAAGCTATCATTGGGTGTCACAGACCAGTGGTCCAGTGGTTAAATAGCGATATTTACATATGCGAACCTGTATTTTTTTTCTGAGGGATTCGAATCCCTGAGTGGGCAGTTTGAATTATCTAGCGCTGTAACAAACAGTGGCGGATCCAGAAGCGGTTCAGAACATATTATTTCATTTTTATAGGGATAGTCAAGAAATATGAGAGATCATCTGCAAATCGACCCCCCCTCCCTGATGTATCTGAATCCCCTCTCCTGCAGTCGTGGATCCGCCTTTGAACAAAAAGGCGTACATTGTGTATGTCGATATTTCAGGCTTTACAGGAAAACCAGTGAAACGCGAGGGTTTTAACGACCCACGAGGGGTCTAGCAGATGCTAGTGTATCAAAAAACATGTTTGATCGTTAGTATTGCATAAAGTCATTTTGTCACTTGAAAACTTTGGAAAAACGCTTCGAAAAGTTCATTTTTGTATTACTTTAATGGCGCGCTAAAGCATGAAGGATTCTATGTTTTGAAAAAGCCTGTTCCAGAGCAAAGACTTACGTCATCCTAACATCACTGAATTACGTTAATTTCTATACACACTTCTGTTGATGACGGCCTAGAATGCGTATATGTATAGTAAATAAAAGCACCGCAAGCACTGCGTAATACCCCGCCACTGCTGGGGGCACCAAAAGTTATTTTGTGAGATATATAATGCCTAAATAGCAACAGAACTGAGATAGACAGTGATATGATGTCCTTAGTCACAATATGTAACCTTTGATGGTCAACATATCTGTGAAGTTTCATTCAGATACTCCATATAGTAAATGAACTACAGGTCAAAAACCATTTTTCAGATCAATCAAGGGCGGATAACTCATGAACTGGAAAGGTAAGGGTGACGGTCCTTACTAAAAATATGTAACCTTTGATGTTCAACATATCTGTGAAGTTTCATTCAGATATTCCATATAGTAAATGAACTACAAGGTCAAAAACAATTTTTCAGATCAATCAAGGGTGGATAACTCATGAACTGGAAAGGTAAGAGTGAAGATCCTTAGTCACAATATGTAACCTTTGATGATCAACATATCTGTGAAGTTTCATTCAGATATTCCATATAGTAAATGAACTACAGGTCAAAAACCATTTTTCAGATCAATCAAGGGCAGATAACTCATGAACTGGAAAGGTAAGAGTGATGGTTCTTTGTCACAGTATGTAACCTTTGATGTGAAACATATCTGTAAAGTTTCATTTAAATATTCCACATAGTAAAGGAACTACGGGTAAAAAACATTTTTTAATTCAATCAAGGGCGGATAACTCACAAACGGGAAAGGTAAGAGTGACGGTTCTTAGTCACAATATGTTACCTTTGATGTGAAACATATCTGTGAAGTTATATTCAGATATTCCACATAGTAAAGGAACAATAGGTCAAAAACCTTTTTTCAGACCTATCAAGGGCGGATAACTCACAAACTGGGAAGGTCAGAGTGACGGTCCTTAGTCACAATATGTAACCTTTGATGTGCAACATATCTGTGAAGTTTCATTCAGATATCATGAATAGTAAAGGAATAACAGGCCAGAAACCATTTTTCCAATACGAAAAAGGGCAGTAACTCCGTTAAAAATGGACGGATTTTGCCCATTAACAATCCCATACCACTCATGGCCGATAACAATATGTATGCAAAATTTGAAAAAATTCCGTGAATAAATACTCAAGTTATCGATCGGAAATGGTGAGCACGGACGGACGGACGGACGGACGGACAGACGGACGGACGGACGGACGGACAGACGGACAGACACCGAAGGGTATAACATAATACCTCGCCACACTTTAGTGGCGGGGTATAAAAAGCTGTGCATCAACAGCGCGTGAATTGGCTGATTAATACATTGGTTTTTGCCAGTTAAAACATGGCTGTTAATAGCATGCGACACGGGTTGTATGCAATAATAAAAGTAAAAATGAGTCTTCATCTACATCCACACAGTACGTTGTGTATGCGAGCAGCAAACGCTCTGGTGCGTTTGTGTATTTCTGCAGACTCACATGATCCTTTTATGCTCAGTATTGCGATAAAAATCAAGATCTCACTATGTTGGCATTATTTTATGAACTTTTTATATCATGTATATATTGAAATAAAATACTATCCGTAAAAAGATTTTAAAATATAGAAATTGAAAAAATAAATATTAAAAAAATATATAAAGAAAAGTACACAAAGTAAGAAAATATCTAGAATAAGAAAATACACAATGGAAACAAATGAAAAAAAATAGAGCATATCAAGGCCTATAAAATGCTAAACAACGGGATTCGAACCGTAACTTTTTACATAGCTCACGTGCATATTATTACAGTTGCCTTTCTACCTATTGAGCCACCGAGGCTTTACATGCCATGATCATTATTTATCGCTAAATCCGTACAATTGTTTTACCTGCAGTGTTTTTTTTTTTAATTTTTTTTCTGAATGAACTTGAATGAATGAATTACGGTATTAAGCTGCTACACCTGTTTTCTATTGGACTCTATCCATGACGGACTATACTCTTACTGTGTGATATCTATACAGCTGAAAGCTGCATGGAACAGTGAATTATCTAATAAAAACAGGTGATTTTACTTGTGTTAGGAATTTTTTACGTCCCTCCAATAATTCTAGACAGGTTATTTCTAACATAAATGCTGTTGTTGTGATATATATAATTTGTTAAAATTTATGAAAATGGTAAAATGTTTACCTGAATTTGAGTATTTTTTTTTTACTGTATTCTTGAAAAATAGAGTCTTTATTTCCAAAATTAGAATATTAAAAGTTACAGACTATGCAGCTTTAAATGGTTTGTCTATCTTTAAGTACCAGTCAAGTGCTGCTACATGTACTAGCAATTTTAAGCTGGGAAAACGAAATTCTTAAATAAATCAGACAATAGAAGCTAACCCATAATGAAGAGAGAGAGAGAGAGAGAGAGAGAGAGAGAGAGAGAGAGAGAGAGAGCACGCGCGAGTTATGATGTGGGAAAGTCTGAAAGGGCCAGGTTGGGATACTGTCAACGGTTACCTTTCCCAGTATCACGTTGGTATCTTTGGTACATGCCACTTATATTTTTGATGTGTTTTATCTATTTAGATGTTACAGAGAGGGGGTCCAATGCTTGTCGAGGAGGGTCAATAGAAACCTATTCATTTATGAATTATTCAACATTCAATGTTTCGCCATATTGGCTTCTTAAGGGATATAATAATTAAAAATTTAATAATATTTATCATATGACGTCGCGGTCTGGGAGTGAAATAACACCATGCATTAAAATCGATAAACCACAAGTGGTTTACAGATTTTCGGGAAACGTTATGAAACGCTTTTAACGACCCTAACGTCTTCACGTCAAAAATATGATTTCAAAATAATCTTTATGTCATATGATAAATAGAATCTAACATTCGTGCTCCTGTATTATTGAATTTATTGAACTCGTTGCGAGAAAGATAAAATGATCGACAAGCCCCGCATGTTATCCATTTTGAAATTCAATAAGATATGCGCACTTATGTAAGATCCTCTAAATACAGAAACCTATAGCATTTTTGATTTTCCAGTGGGGAAATTTCTGCAGTAAATCTAACGTTTTCGGCATCAATCGTCACGTACGAGATACTAGATTGCTGCGGTACATTGTCATTAAGATCCGAAGCCGAATACAAAGAAACGGACGCACTGACAAACAAACGAGAATGCAATCTTCCATGTTCAAATATCGAAGTTTGAAATTAGAAATAAGAAGTTAGAAGTTAGAAAATTAGGGATAGAAATGTCGCATGTACGAACGCACGCACGCACGCACGCACGCACGCACGCACGCACGCACGCACGCACGCACACACACACACAAGTCAGACAGGCAGTAGCAAAATATATGTGTAAAGGAACAGACGAAAGGACGGAACGGTCGGATGAACGGACGGACGAACGGGCAGTACAAGCTCATACTCCTGCGTGCATGCATGACGCGGGCAAGCACATTCTTACGCACGCACAAAATCTAACATACAAATATCGAAGTGAGAAGTAAAGATTTAGATGGTAGAATTAAGAAGTTGTACATTTGAAGTATTTAAGAAGATCGACGTTAGAATTTAGAAATGTGAAATGTCTCTAACAGGTTTTCGTACATATATTTGGATCAAGACATAATAATACCAAACTGGTAAAAAAAGAGAAACAAAATCGGAAATGATATATACCGTGCAATCATCTGGAACATCTTTACTTTTCCGATCCCTAGAAATGCATTTACATCTTGATAGGTTATTGTGGCGGCTACAATGACCCATTATTCCCATTCAAAGAATTGAGGGCTATTATCCTTGCAACTCTGCTATACTTAATCAAGTTATTGTAAACAAGGACCTCGGACAGGGTAATGGGAGCCACAATGTTTCTCTGCCTTTGATTTTGAAAGCAATTTAGGTTGGTCAAATGCTTCCATCTTCATTACCAATATTAAATGTTTGGGCGAAGTCAAAATTTACACCCCATAAAAAGTAACTGAGTATGATCAGGAAATACCACAATCACAAACTGCAGACAAACCCATGGCACCACGATGAAGAGCTAGACACCAGGAAGACAACAAACTAAGCAAAGCAACCACCTCTCTCTTCCCCATCAAGATGATTGCAAAACTAGAATGGACATACAGTAACGTACACCAAAACATATAACAATTACAGACTCCCACAGTTGGAGTAACAATAAACAACAAGTCAACAACGACAGAAGCACCGCCTTAGAGCGGACAGCAACTTAAGCCACCGGGGGCTTAAATGCATTTTACTGGTACCAAATCTTCGCCCTAGATTCTGCTGTTGTTGAAGTACAAGAAATGTTCATCGAATGGAAGTCTCCTTCTAACTATTGCAATGTATCATCATGGAGAAACACACCATTGTGAAACAAAGAAAAACGTCCACGATTCACAGATAGTCAGAGCTAAAGAAAGCCTCAAGTTTAGCCACGGTAGGCCCAGCTACAGAGAAGCATCAGGCACCAATCCACGGATTAAAGCTTTACGTCATAGCCGTCATAGAGTCTGAGGCCTGACCCACCGTCGTGCAATTTTTAGCTATAAACCGTGATTGGGTTTAAAACCAGCATGCAGTTTGTCACATGAGTTACAAGTTATATCCAACCTTTATATAACGTTTGTTAATCTTTTTAAATTGATGACTAAAATTACTTTTCCAACAATTCTTTTGAATTTATAAACTAAATCCGCATAAAATATAGGTTCTGATATGCCTTGTTGCAGAAGAGTTTTTAACCCAATGTTGTGTTTAACAATAAAATAAACTCTCAGTGCCTGTGGTAGAATTTAGAAAATGCTTTTCGAATTTTATGATATCTATAACCTTGTTTTAATAACTTAGCAGTTAAAAATAAGCTTCTGTTGTTAAGTCATTAACATTAGAACACTCTCTTGCAAAACGAATAAGCTGTGGAATATATACACCATAGGAAGGGTAGCGAGGAACATCTCCACCAAGAAATCGAAAAAAAATATTTCAAAATTAAAATCATCCCGTTTATCATAAATTTTAGAAGAAACTATGTCATTTGTTATGGACAAGTTCAAGTCCAACAAGGCCAAACTCTGCTCTGGACCGGCGTCGCCGGTGCACATCTTCAATGTGTGAAAGTAAGGGTGCAAAAACTCAACACTCAATATGCAAAGTTCAAATATACAGGAATGAAATCTATTTAAGCTACATATTACACACAAATTGCACAATGTAATCTACAGCAGGTGGTGTAGACGTAACAATGTCTAAATTCAACACTCAAAAATATAGTATCAAATGTGCACAAAATATAGGGTGCGCATGTTCAATATATGAGCAATTGAAATACAAAGTTAGAATATAAAGGAATGAATACTGTTGGAGTTACAGATTAGGCACCATCTAAGCATTTCGGATAGAAAAATGTCCAACACCCGTCAAGAATAAGAAAATATTTATTAAAGGCGCACAAAATAGGAGGTGCACATCTTCAATGTGTAAACAATCATTATGCAAAGTTTTGAACAAAAGGAATGAATACGGTTGTAGTTACATGTTACACAAACTAGGCACTCCCTATGGATTTCGGATGGAAAAAATGTCCAAGCTAAACACCCCTCAAAAGCAGAAAATATTTATTAAATGTGCACAAAATAGGGGGTGCACATCTTCGATGTGTGAACAATTATTTTGCACAGTTTGATTAAAAAGGAATGAATATTGTTGGAGTTAGATTACACTAACTAGGAACCCCTATGGATTTCGGATGGAAAAAATGTTCACACCCGTCAAAAATCAAAAATAAGAAAATACATATAAAATGTGCAAAAACTAGAAGGTGCACATCTTCAATGTTTGAACAATCATTGTGCAAAGTTTGAACATTTACAAATGAAGACTTTCAGAGTTACAGACTACACAAACCAGGCACCTTCCAAGCATTTTGGACGGGAAAATGTCTAAGTTCAACACCCCTTAAAAATGAGAAAAAAGTCGTAAAATGTGCACAAAATAAAAGGTACACATCTTCAATGTGTGAACTATCATTATGATTTAAATGGGTAAAGAGATCAAACTAGGAGATGCACATCTTCAATGTTTGAACAATCATTATGCAAAGTTTGAACAAAAAGGAATGTATACTAGGAGTTACAGATTACAAAACCAGGCCCCCCTCTAGGCATTTTAGACAGAAAAATATCTAAGATCAAACCCCCTCAAAAATGAAAAAAAATCGTGAAATTTGCACAAAATAGATGTTGCACATCTTCAATATGTGAACAATCATTGTGCAAAGTTTGAGTAAAAAGGAATGAAAACTTGAGGAGTTACAGATTACTTAAAACCAAGACCCCTCTAGGCATTTTGAACGGAAAAATGTCTAAGTTCAACACCCCTCAAAAATGAAAAAGAAATCATTAAATGTGAACAAAATCGGAGATGCACATCTTCAATATGTGAACAATCATTATAAAAAGTTTGAAAAAAGGAATGAAAACTTTTGGAGTTACAGATTACACAAACTTGGCACCACAAAAGTGTTGCGGACGGACAGACAGACGGACGGACCGACGAACGGACAGACGGACGGACGGACGGACGGACGGACGGAGAGGACCCACTACTAGACCTGCCTTCGCTAAAGCGACGCAGGTAAAAACGGAGCTTCAGTATTAAAGGAAATCACATTATTTACCTGAAGATCAGTAGGATATATTTGACCTACCATTTGTATAAAATAAGGATTATCAATATTAAGTAACCCCCTTTCGTAGCGTTTCTTGGTTTGTCATAGGGGTATGTCAGTCTAATTATAAATTTTATTCGTTCCTAATACATTAAATGTCTTATGCAAGAGAATACATGTACCAGCGATATCTTGTGCATAGGGCCAATAATGGCCATCTCAATAACAGAATATGAATACATCCAAACATTCTACATAGGGTATCTATCATATCAACTACTCAGACGCACTACTGGGAAGAAAACGATATAATATCGATATTTTGACAACGTATTGTAAATCTGAGAAAATTGCTCCCCTCTACAGGGAATTGCTGCTATAAAAGTGTTAATCTTTGTTTGAATGAACCAACCACCGGGGAGACTGCTGCATCGACTTTAGACCTAACAGAACAGGGACATATATCACTAAAATGAATATAGGGATTATATATGTTTTTGCGTACATTAACATACGCTGAAGACCGAAGAATCTGTTTGAACACGAGGCCTGAAACATCTTCAGAGGGACCCGACAAGTGTCAATGCATGTTTGATCGTTATTTTTGCATTTTACCTGATTATCCGTTTAAACAAAACTTACTGAAAACGCTGCTAAAATGTCAAATTATATTTTTCTCACACAGTATTTCTATACAAAATGGCATCAGCTTTTAACCTTCGAACGTCGTAATGTCCCCACAGCGCAATTACCGCGAACAACGTTTCCGTGAACATAGCATCCGGACCGCAACGGGTACCCGTCTAAAATCATGCAAACAACTCTGGGCTCATTTTAAATATTGCCAAGTTTATAACCAAGTTCAAGCAGCACGTAAAACCTCATAATTTGAACTTATTGAAAACAAGAAATTCATCATAAATATATAAAGTTTATTACATAAAATTTGGCATACCCAGGGACCAGCTCAGAAAAAGCCTCGAAATATTCGCCTAGTAGCTGATGCGAATATCCGAAATAGAGCATCAACTTTGTCCAGCAGAAATAGTGTTGATTCTAAATGCCAAAGAATCACCATTTTTGGTAATAAACGAAAGTCAAAAGTCCTTCCAAACAGTTCAAGGACATAACTGTTCTTGACCCATCAGGAAGGCTCTTGACATAGTATAGCCCAAAACGAGTAAAGTTCTGAGACATTCCCTGGAAACTAAGCTTTGGAATGATCGAACTGTACGAGGTATTGCATTTGAACATTGACTTTCGTTAATTTGACAATGACTTCAAAACTGCTACATGTGTAAGTAACTGTGCGTCTGTACAGGAAGATAATCCAAAGGCTTTAGAGAGTGAATTATCGCCCGTACAGACACACAACCATACAACAACGTACACCAGCATGCATTTGTACTTTGTATATTGCGAGATCATAGTAGTTGATGTTAAACATTGGAATAGCAATAAAAGGTGCAAAATGTGTATTATTGTAGGCATTTATGCAACTTTATATGGATTATACGTGGTTTAACATTTGCCGGGTACAAGGGGCTATACATGTACCACGAGGGTTGTCCCAGTAGTTTGTGGACTTTTGCTATAACACTAGACTGTGCATCAGGATTTCTATGATTTTTCAATGATGTGTTTATATACATACGAGTGTACAAAAAAGGGTGGCATCACAGTTTAGATAAGCAAAAATGAACATTTACTATATGCTGTGTCGGCGTGTGCGGAGCACGTCAAAAACTTCGTTATGAAAACCATCTAGTTCAAATATTAGTGTGCATTCAAATAAATGTTCGCAGTTGTATTTCACACAATGCATTACCACATCAACTAGTGACTATTCAAGGTATAGAGTAGAAAATTTGAAACGTTTCCCGCCGTCTGCACTGATTTTATAGAACATTTATCATGCCTACTACATTTTTATTTTTCAGAAAATGCTAACGATATAAGAACGGGTACGGCGCAAAAATTAAACTTTCAATACTTTTTGGCTAGTTAAACACATTCTTTTTAAGTTAAACAATTGGCAGAATACTTACTAATCTTGTAAAATGGATTTCGTGCAAGTTTATTGTTGTAATACCACAAAAACAAGCTCCTTTTCGGCCTTTTAACTGGACACATGCCATTTTACTTCCTTTATTTTTAAATATGTTGTCTCGTTTGAAATCTAAAATAATCACGCTTGTTTGCTTGCTAAACATATGTAAGGTAAATATTTAGTCATAACTTGAACTAGGAAAAGTAAGTAAGGGTGCAAAGATTAGGAATCGATACAATCAAGTACCACACCTGACCCAGGATACAAATGAGAAAGTGACAAACTCACAGTTAGACACCACAAACGAGAGCCAAGAGGTCGGCCCTTTCCCAGCAGGTGATCACAAAGCACATATAAACAGACGCGCACAAAGACATAGCAAACACAAGACAGAACAAAAACATAAAAGATCCACAAAGAAGTACTTGCTCCCCACCCGCTGACACACTGTCAAGTAAAGGTCCATAAATTTGTTATCTTTACTGTGATTCCATCCATATTTGTACAAAATGTGTCCTAGATGTATATGAACATATCATACAAACATCATAGTTTTGAGGATATGTAATTACACCAATTTTACTTCAGTGACTACCTTTTGTTCGCATAGCGAAGGCAATATTCATGCGGCTAATTTGAGACTTAATTATCGTGTTGTTCTTGTCACATTATGTAAGTAATATTCAGTTCAACATTGTCTTCTCATTTTGCTCGTATTAACCAATATTTAGAACCAATCTGTGACTTTATCACTCTCGTTTCGGCAACTCGACTGGTAAGATTTAGTGAAGCAAAATATTAAGCTCCGCCCACTTGCGCACTGGCAAAATGTACTAGATGAATTTGACTGGTCAGTCGAGCAAAATCATGCTTCATGACAATTGTAAAACCGGTCAAATGGCGGCTACATTGAAAGCGTACAACAAAAACAAAACAAGAATAAAACTCACCATTAATAGACAATAACATAAGCAAAATTGGTCATTTTGCTTAGGTTCGGTTTCTTTAATTTGATTTCTTCCCACATACTTAAATTAGTTACTACACACTATTATCATTTCAGAACAAAACTTTGAAATTAAATATTAACCAAGCAATTTCATTCGTACTTATTATATCTGTCAGACAACATGGTTAAATTACTTTTGACTGACTGCTTGTTATGGTAACCTAAAAAAATACGGAAGTTTTTTCTGACCGTTCCAAGGCGGTGCTTCTTTTGTGGATCTGTTTTGTTATTTATGTTTCAATTTTGCCTTTACTATACTGTCTTGTCCTGTCTTTTCCGTGCAGCCTTGAGGTCACCTGCTGGAAAAGGGCTGGTCTCTTGGCTCTCTTGTGTGTGATACTTCATTATGTTTTGTCACCTTCATGTATGATGTCTCGGGTCAGGTGTGGTACTTGATTGTATCGATTCCTGATATTTGCCTTCTTCTTTACTTTTAGTAATCAATGTAAACGGTTTTAAAAACCGCCAGGAATCTCACATACTGTTTTGATAATGGAGCCAAACCCTTACGAATAAGAAAAATACGAACACTCATCTTCTTGCAAGTTCTTGTCATTCTACTAAATATTGAGGTGGTTCTGTCTTGAGTAAAGACTTATAAAACAAGAGCATATGGGCAGAGCCTTTGCTGCTTCCAGGTACATACACTGTATCATTGAACACTTTGAAGGATACCAATAAGAACAAACAAATTGCTACATATATATATATATATATGCAAGGAATGAAATTAATGTCCTCATATTATTAAAATGGATATATCATACTCTATCATTGATTGGTCAATGCACATTTCAAAATAAAATAAAATACCTGTACATGTATTTTAAGTCAGCAATGAGTTTAACAGGTACGCTCGTATATCAGATATTGTCAAGGATTGTATGTCTCACTTTCACCTAAGTTTTGATTGTCATCATATGTGCTGTTCTAGGCATAGCATGGAAATGTATTTGTATTAATATGGTGCATTTTTCTTAAACTTTGCCATGGGAGTCAGGCGCGTAGCCAGGCGGAGGCCAGGAAACCTGGGCTTCAACATCATATGAGCATAGACACGAGGAACCCTGACTTTTCTTGATCGCGAACAACAAAGGCGCAGATTAGTCTGCGCATCCGCGCAGTCTTATCAGCGCCTTTATCATTCGCTATCTCAAAAGTAAAGTAACAAGGTCAGATATCTCTTAATTCTCCCAAAACCCTCCCGGCCCAGTACTGGTTACTACCCATGGAAAAGCCACAAAAAGTTTTTTTTATTTCTCCAAATATTTTGGTGGGCTTCAACATGATAAAGCCTCTGGCTACGCTCCTGGGAATTAACACAATTTACAAGATATTTTCATTCAATCACGTTGGCATAGGTATTAAACTATCACTTGTCCCTGGCCACCCCTTAAATTATACGAGGGTCATCCAATAAAGAATGAGACTTTCTTCATAGTATGAAAACCTGTGGGTGCATTTAGTTAAAATTCTCCATAATGATAGTATGACATCTTAGCAATTCAGGAATATAAACAATATGTTTGTGATTGATTAGTTGCCATAGTAACGGGATGTTTTGTGGATGGACTTGAAGACGCATGGCCACGTTTACATTATTTTTTGAATACCCACGGTTATTGAAAGTCTTTTATTTTCACTCATAGATAGAATATAACCTCTTGATATAATTTCTTCTACTAAACAATCTTAGTGTTACATAAAATGCTATAAAAAATGAACCAAATATGCATATCCTTTATTTTGGTTGCCTAGCAACCGATTTACTTGATTTTTTTTTATAAACACACTACTTTGTGTTGCTATGGTAACTATGTAGGTGAAGGATATCCAACAAAATGTTCCGTTATCTGCAGCTTATGGTTATTAAGTATACATGAACAGAACTGTGTTCACTTTAATTGCCTTCGACTATTTGATATTAACTGTTAAAGTCAAGAGGTCAGGAAAAATACCAGATATTTCTTGAAAACTTGATTTTTTAAGCTTTGTTTCTATGGTAACGGCTCAAGAATCTGAAACACTACTTTCCCCTATTGGCTATAGACAGATTGCATGACCATATATAAGTACTAGCAGAAAAATAAACTTTACTTCTTAATCTGTTGCTATGGTAACCACCTAAAGTGAGCCGGCCACGCATGTTTGCCCAGCCTTCTAATGTTGCCTAGCAACAAAAGTTGGAACTATGTAAAACGTCGAATATGGTACATGTGAACAGCCAAAAAGACGAGCTGGCTTTGACAGAAATTTCATAAGCCTAGCATGTAAATTCACTGCGCTATGGAAAAAGTCTCATTCTTTATTGGATGACCCTCGTATTTGTTTCCTGTCCCACCTGTCCTTTACTTTAGAAAGTAATCTTTTTTACAGCAACCAAGCACAGTATTGATGTGAACGCTGCATGGAACAACGAATCATTTTTATTCATAATCATGTTTAAATGATAAAATATCAGATGTGTGATATCGCCAACTTTTCAGGGAGAATCATGTGTAATGACTATGGTGGTTTGAGCATAACAATTTTTGCCTTATTGCGTTCAACAAATGTATTGAGTACTTATTTTAAACGTCATTATATAAAACTAGAAACAATCTTATTAGAAATGAAAACAGTGACAAAATTGTGGGTTCGTATTGCCATTAGATAGTGCTTGGTTTGTTGTACTGTTCACAAAGAATACAATAAACCTTAAATGATAGGGACATACCATATACGATGATATACCTTACTTAAATATTGATACTAAACGTATGCAGTATTATCATAAATGAGTAGCATCGTTATCATAAATGGGCATAATCAAACACAAATGTCATTTAGGTAACAAATATGTACCTTTACAGTTAGATTATTTTCTTCTCTGGCAGTAAAACCCCAATTCTCATGTTCCTCTGTACACTCAAAGTAAGTAAGAAGGTATCGATCAGGAATCAATACAATCAAGCCCTAATTGAGAGACTCTGTATTTAACCAAACATTTGTAACCACTAGGTAAGGATTGTGGACATCCGGGTTAAGATACTGTACTGGAAAAAGAAAATGCTTATAACCCCACTATTTATTCCCCATAGGTGGTGGGATCAGTGATTACAAATGACTCGTACATAAGTTGTGTGCATATGATTAAAACAATAAATATATTTCATGACGGTCCCAAACAATGAAAATTTTCAGGGGGCATGTGTATAAAACATCAACCTTAGCGGCATTTGTTTAATTTTTACCAACGTGTTTTTGTGATTAAATTTACACTACATTATTGGTAAGCTAATCCCATACTGGTTTTAGCATTCAGACAAAACTATTGCTTTTTATATTTCCTGGGCGTATTTTAGCGAAGTTAGCGTGAACTTATTGAGCGTCACCCCGTTATCTTTGAACTAAACATAAAAACAGGACAATACTTAGAATTTACGTATATTTTTTTATAATATATTAATATTCCTCATTTCTATATATATTGATAATAATGGCAAATTATCATAGGTTCATCGCATCAGATTAATTAAGTACACTACACGTACTTCATCGTATCCTGTACGTGTGAATGGGTCCCACGCAGGAATATCGGCTATTTATGAGTGCCCCTTTTCACACCAAATACTGGTACATGTTCTGTCGTCTGCTCACACCAAATTGTCGTGTACTGTAACTCGCCCAATGATAAAATACTGTGGCATTTACTTTTAAGCTCGACATTTTCGAAGACTGTTACATGTATTTTAGCACGTGTTTTGCACACCGGATACTTGAGTACATGCACTGCATGTATTACATGTATACACCAAATGCTCATATAAAGTGCTATGTACTTTCCCTCTGAAATGGTCGAATATTGCTGCGTGTATACATCGAATTCCCAAGAACTGATCCATGTACTAATGTACTAATTACGTATCATATGCCCAAGCATTGTTGCATGTGCTTTAACATATCACATGCTCTCGCCATATGAAAGTCACCTCTTGTTGTTCACCATAATTAATAATTTTCAAACTGCATACGTTAAACAATTTCGTTTGTTTAGCACTGTTGGCCTAATGTTACTCTGAGCATTTTAGCTCCAGGTGTATTTTAAACATTACAATGTGAGTAGCGGATCATGTGTTACAAAATTATATATTCTTATAACAAAAGTATTATCAACTAATATATACTAAAACCAAGTTCTAATTGGTCACTTTTCAAACTCATTATTTCTGACCAAACGCTAATAAAATTGAAATGAACTTTTGCCTATATATGTGAATTTTAATGGGCAACCGTTTAGCAGTCTTTTACTTCAAAGTTTTTTTGGTTAAAAATGCAAAAATCGACTTTTTTCTAAATAAAAAAGGTTTTGAAAGTAGTTTTTATAAAATTGACGTTCTAGTCTGTCGGACTAGAAAAACACCAAACAATTGAAATTTTGCTTATGGTGGATTTTTTACGCATTTTTTAAAAGGTTGCATTTTTCAACTTTTTTCGAGATTTATGAAATTCACCAGTATTTCTTGGTAAAATTGTTAAATGCACTTAATTTTATTTGAACACTGTAGGCCAAACACAGTAGAACTTGATTAGTCCATTTTTGGCGATATAAGTTTTACGACTACTGAACACTTCCGGTTTCAATGTGAGAAATTAGAAGTCGATTTGGTAGCATATTATTATTTTTTTTCAATTTTCAAATAAGGACTGTGACGTCTGGTGATAATAAATAAAAAAATCAAATGCCGTGTCGCTGATATTAAAGCGTACAGAGCAGTGCAAAATCTCTATGTAAATTGCAAGCTTAAAGCTGAATTTCAATGATTAACCTGCTTAAAGTGTTTGTCTTATGTTGTTGAGTAGCAAAAACGACGAGTCCGATGGAATAAAAACTTTTGAGGTTTATTCTTCTTATATCACGCTAGCCAGTAACATCTTCAAACAAACAAAAACGTTAATTTGTGTTACGGTTTATATAGTAGAAAAGTGTGACTTTTTGAAATGAGGGTACCGTTTCTCTAGCTTCGTCCGTGCAAAAAGTACACGTCATTTTTGAATGAAATAACTTGCAGAGTCTCGGCAAAGTATTGCTTCACTTAAAAATCATGAATTTTGTATACCCTATGTTTCACTTTCTGAACTAGCGTAAAAATGTAAGGTGAACAATTAGCAGTTGGTTTTAGTATATGTGGAAATTATATGTGTACATTTTTATTTATTGGATGCCGTATGCTGTGTAATTGTGCGGATTGATTTATGTTTGAGAAAGTTTAAATGAAACAGTAGTGTAAAATATTGCAAATGAGCCTATATATTACTTAACACCTACGGGTATAAGCATAAAAGCCTCATGTTCATTTAATGCGACATCGGCAAACGGCACAAAAACGGGCTATACTGTTTGCATATAGAATGCTGTTAATTTATTGTTTATGTTGCTCCAATTGTTTGCGGGGGTTCTGTGCTTGGTCCTTTATTATAATCAGTACTTTGTGTCCGTCTAGTTTTGCAATCATCTTGATGGGGAAGAGAGAGATGGCTGCTTTACTTTAACTATCTTCCTGATGCCTTGTGACAGTCAGTGTTCTGTGACTGTTCTTCGCGGTGTCGTGGATTGGTCTGCGATGAGTGATTGTGGTATTTCCTTATCATACTCACTTGCTCTTTGGGGAATTCCATTAGGCTTAAATGGGTTCAAGTTTTTCAATATATGTATCCGTATATTCTAGATTTATACTCACAAGCTCGCACTCTACTATATTATTTAAACAGTTTCGTCACAAGAATAGTTAGCTCCGATTTAAAGTCATTACAATCAAACGGACAAATTATTATCTGGTAATTATCCCCAATGTAGTAAAACATCGGCGTTATGAGTGTCGCTGTGTGGCTCTGTATCCCAGTGGACATGCAATTAATTGATCTGCCATTATCAGTAGCAACCACTACAATACAGACTGGTTCGAGATAATTTGCTATAGAATGTATCTTTATTATTATGGGGTTTAGCCGTAAGCCAGTCCGCCCTCTGCCATATGACTGCTGCTGTCTTATCGCATACTTTACAACTTTGGCAGAAAAGCACATCGGATTATGTTGATTTAAGAGTGAATCTATCGGATTTGAGTAAACGTTTATTGTTCATTAGAAATATAGCAATTTACACGTTAAGTGTAGTTTTCTTGGATAAAATGTCTGTAGGTACTTATTAGCACAGGGAACCAAGTGCATTTATGGAAAGAAATAGTTGACTAAGAACAAAAATAAATGAAGTTAAAGAGCCATATTGATCTTATAATGCGAATTCAAATGGCAAATGAAAATGCATTTTAGATACATTATTATATTTCAAAATTAGCTGAAAGGATAAATAAATAAAAAAAACTACACTCGAAACAATCAATCATTTGGATTTAAATGCTAATAAACAGGTTAGTTGGCTCCTATATTCTATGTAGATACAGTAACTGTGCATGTTATACGTTTTTTTCTGTATGTTTATCCGTTATTAAATAGAGGATCGCACGTTTCATTGAAGTTATCAAACGAGTTGGGGAAAAGTGACAAAATGTGAGACATGCGAGTGTACAAATTCAATAATACAGGAGCACGAATGTTAGATTCTATTTATCATATGATCCTAAAATTACTTTGAAATTGCGTTTGTTTGTGTGAACTTGCGATTGCTAATATTTTGCCATATATACGCGACGTAATTACGGCGGTCAATACATAACGTTACCAAAATCTGTAAACCACTAGGGGTTTACCGATTTTATTGCATGGCGTTATATCACTACCAGACGAGACGTAATTATGATAAACCTTGTTAGTATTCGTTTCCACAAGTGTGTCTTTGAGCTCGAAACATGTTGTCGTTTTATTCGGAATCAGTAGAATCTTGCATCTATAATGGTACGTGCTTTAGTTTGAATGACCTGATTATTTGTAAACAAATAGGACGGCGATGAGAACGTCCACCGTGTGTTTGTATATCTCATGTCAGAGTCAAACAAAGTTCTTTTATTTCTCTGGCACACACTGTATACAGCTAGAGATTCAACATAATCTTTACACATACCTTAGTAGCATATTTTAGAGTCTAGAGGTCACATGAACGTGTATCATAAGACATAGCATATAATAGTATGTATAAACATACTGATCTATTAGAAACTTCCTGAACATAATTTTGGAATGTTATTTAAACTTCCTTGGGAGACTAACTATATATTTAACAATTTAGTCAGCATTGCAAAAATAAAGTGCATGTCTCGGGCACATTTGTGCATTTGGGTTTCAGTAAATATAATAATCAGTATATCTATTTCATATGTAACTAAAGGTTTTATTACTCATTTTGCTATTATCATTTGGTATGATTTTCAATAAAGCACATGTTGCGTTTGCTAGACATCGTTTTGGTGAGTGCCACATGCCGTAGCATTGAGAATCCTGTATACGAAAACAGTGGGTACCCAGGTCAGTCGCTGCATTGTCAAATGGATAGTTTCTATATGGAATTAAATTGCCTCTATGTTAATTAGTTATTATACGAATAAATGTAAAACAATTAATTAAAACGCGATTCTTGAAAGTTTAATACTAATTATTAGATTGATGTGACACCCGACCATTGACAATATTTACTGTGACATGCTACTTACACGAAACATTGTGTTTTTGCAGTTTATTGAAGTGCGCTATCACTTCATTTCACACGTGCATGACTCGCGATAATTTAAACCCTGATAACTCTTCTACATTGTAACTAAATTATTTGCCATTTATCTTTAAGAAAATGGCTTTTGACCGGAGAGCGCAGTTCTGATATCATTTTCATTATTTCCCTATAAGTAATTATTTATTAATCATGGCAAATAAAAGAACCATTTAAGTGATCGGTGATGAGGCGGGTGTTTTAGTCTACACAATGTATATTTTGAGAGAAACCCTAGAGATTATTTAAGTTTCGGGTTATATAAATGCATATGGCTTGTTAACAATCAAACTGCTCTAAATCGAGCTGCCGATTATTCGAGAACAAACCCGGTAAGTTTTTTCTTCGTGAAAAAAAGAGGCTAGAGTCCAACAGCGTTATGCTGGCTTTGTTGACATTCTGCATTACAATAATATTTACCATAACAAGGTAATTTTAACTCACTATTTTTAGACCAGTACGTGTATTTTATTATTTAAAATGTTATATGCACATACATGTACCGAACACAAGGAGATATTCTTAGCGCAGATGATGACTCGCTTGTACACTGTCATGGAGGCTGCGAGTTCGAGCCCCGTTATTTTTTTTTTATTTTTATGTATTTATTTTTTATATTCATTTATGTATTTATATAATTGTTTGAATATAATTCATTAACAATTACAAAACATTTCGGTTGCTGAATATCGCTTCAATGACAGCAAACAGTCCATACCCTGTTGGGTTCGGAGGCATTCGGTGGCATCTCACATATGTGTTTTCGTGTTCGCTAATGTCTAATCTAAAGGCTTATACTTCATACTCCCGGTCCCGAAATTCGCCTGCATGTAGCCTACATATATATTGGTACTCCGTATGCCTATCCTCCCTCCACCCCTTCAATAAGATTCGCATCATCTTTCAACACAGCTCAGCTTACTCAACTCATCAAGCTCAGTAAAATAAGCACTTTTAGCCCTTTTTCGGAGTAAATTAACGCCAAAGTAACCATGATTGTGCATTTTGGATTTTTATTTACACTGGAACATTTTCATAATTAAAATGCATACATAACATTTATGGAACTGCGTTTTATAAAGTATGGCTATCCCTTCTGCGTGATAGGGATCGATAAATTAATTTAGCTTAAGTTTCAAGTGCACCACCATGTTCATGCGATATAAGAATGGACACATGCAATTTTCCTGAACTGCATTCTGGTGTGTTACTCTTTTATATACTGAGCCAAAAACGTACCATTTATGAAAAAAATGTTATCTGCCTAAAACTGTAACAGATAAATTTAAATATTCATAATTTAATTTTAATGAGTAAATATTTGTCAACCAGTAGGGAAATGTTAGTTTAATACAAAGATATTGGCGTTGACCTACCAAAGGTCCGATTTTCAAAATTCACAAACTAAGGTAGAGCACAGAGATTAGATTTTGAAAGAATTGTTTTTTTTTGTAAAAAAAAAACCCCAAACAAAACGAGCCTTCACCTCGACTGGCAAAAACCGGCACTAAACCTCAGTCGCATGCTGTATGCATATTGTTGGTTAACGTGCGGGGTAAGATTGTTCCGTAGATTTTGGCACTGATGTATACCCGACAAAAAAGAAACGCACCACTACGATTTTCCCATTAAGAT
Organism: Loripinus fragilis; assembly: GCA_964019695.1. Taxonomy (NCBI): domain Eukaryota; kingdom Metazoa; phylum Mollusca; class Bivalvia; order Lucinida; family Lucinidae; genus Loripinus; species Loripinus fragilis. The sequence continues at coordinate 29,160,275 of OZ026522.1, forward strand.
CTCTTTTAATACGTCTTGACATAATCATTTCTGACCAAAATTTACTAAAACTTGAATGTGACGTAGATGAGTATCTGTACTTTCCCCGTGTAGGCACAAAAGAATATGATTGTCTTGTGTTTCGTTTGGTGACTCATCATGGATGATGCTGGTTGGTAAAGAGTGAATATATCCCTTCCCATAAATCTCCGTATTACACGCTTTATGTTAAAGTTGTTTTTAGACGGTTATTATAATCAAACACATAAAGAACATCGTTTTTTGCAGTGTATACCCTTTTAATTTAGCAGAAATAATCAGGTTACACTATAAATAAATTCCTAAGATTCTAGAGATTTACAGAAAAGGTCGTCATTTTCAAGAAAATCAAAACTTACAAAATTTGACCCATGGACTTGAGCAGCGATTGTTTTATCCAAAACATTTTGACCTGATACTTGTGCCTACGTTATACTGGTTACATAAAATGCATAGATTTATTGCCACTTCTAGCTCTTGTAAATGTAAAGTTCAAAATAGGAACGATGGAGAAGCTTGAATTGCAGGTGTTCTTATCTTGTGTATTTTCACGCTGTAAGTGTTTAGATCCGCGTTAGTAAAAACTACCTACGTTGGATGTATCAGGGTAAACGGTGTGAGTTTGTCCACATATGATTTTCCCACTATTTACACTACTCAACCCTATAGTTTAATTAAATATAAACGTATTGATCTCATTGTAAAAACCGTCCAAAGAAAAGCTCTCCTTACCTTGAAAGTAACGGCAGAAACGCATCAATAGCCGCAAACATTGCCGCAAACAGCCGCAAGTTGTTGGGATTCATATGGACACTAATTGTGCTTCCTGGGTTGTGGACTTAGTCTTGTTTTATTAAGAGAGGGACTTTATGATGTGTCTTACTGATGCTAAGCGGGCTGATATCATTGACGCTTTTAACACTACATAGAGGTTCTTACACGAGTGATCATTTCATGTAAAATTTTTTAAATGAGCCTTTGGCGAGTGTAAGATTCTGTTTATCATATGACATTTTGAATTGTATTGTTGTAATGGACGTCGTCATGAAGTTACTTGTTCTTGCCGAAAGTGTTATGTAACGTGTGGTCATAACATTCTTTATGACGTGACGTAATCCACTAAATACCAGTAACGTCATATGATAAACCCATATATTTGGACGATATTTTAAACATAATTAATATCTATTTTGACAATATACCCTTCAGAGATTAAACTTAATAAAGCCAATACATCTGATACCGAAGCCTCGTTTTTGGATTTGCATTTGTCCAATACAATGCTTTGTATACCAATACAATGGAAATCTAAATTCCATGCTGGACTTAAATCTCTCTTACGCCAGGAATTTTCGGTTCCAGACTTTTATGGCAACTAAGTGTATAAATTAAAGAAAATTGTTATCACTAATACCTTTTCTGTGCAGTTTAATAGAATAATTTCTCATTATAAAAAGATTGGTTATAACATTAATGTATTTCGACAGACTGCATGCTTGGTGGTCGTTTGTAATCATATGAATTTAATGAAGAATCAAACAAAGAAGGCCAATTTCTAAATTCTACCACAGACACTCAGAGTTAATTAGTAAATACAACATTGGGTTAAAAACTCTTCTGCAACAAGGCATATCAGAACCTATATTTTATGGTGATTTAATTTATAAATTCAAACGAATTGTTGGAAAATCTAATTTTAGTTATCAATTCAAAAGATTGTAAAATGTTATATAAGGATTGGATATAACTTGGATATCATGCGACAGTCTGCATGTCTGGTTTTAAACCCAATCACGGTTTATAGCTATGGTTTCCTCTTTAATTACACGACGGCGGGTTAGGCCACAGACCCCATGACGGCTCTGACGTAAAGCTTTAATCGGTGATTTGGTGCCTGATGCTCATCTGTAGCTGGACCCACCGTGGCTAAACTTAAGGTTTTCTTAAGCTCTGACCATCTGTGAGTCATGAGCCCTTTTCTTTGTTTCATCATGGTGTGTTAATTTCATCAGAGTGTTTCTCCATGATGATACATAATGCAAGAAAGAAGGCCTCCATGCGAGCTGAACATTTCTTGTACTTCAACAACAGCAGAATCTAGGGCGAAGATTTGGTACCAGTAAATGCATTTAAGCCCCCCCCCAGTGGCTTAGGCTGCAGTCCGTTCTAAGGCGGTGGTTCTGTAATTGTTGACTTTTTGTTTATTGTTACTCAATTGTGGGAGTCTGTAATTGTTCTATGTTTTGTTGTGCGTTACTTTATGTACATTCTAGTATTGCAATCATCTTGATGGGGGGAAGAGAGAGCTGGTTGCTTTGCTTAGTTTGTCTTCCTGGTGTCTCGTGATGGTTGAGTGGCTCTTCCTCGCGGTGCCATGGGGTTGTCTGCGGTTTGTGATTATGGTATTTCCTGATCATACTCACTTACTAATTTTGGGTGGGACATGGTGAATGTTTTATACCTAAAGCACAGTATGTTAACTGAAATAAACATCCTGTACCCGTTCCTCCTAGCTCTCGCCTTATACATTTAAAGTTTTTAAACAAAATATCTGGACATACACTCCCGAGGCAGCAGTGTTACAACGCTATTTTTGACGTCGTGACGTCATGTTCTATATTTGATAAATATAATTTTTCAAAGAATTCTTTCTAATGTCTTGTTATTAAAATAAGCATATCGTCTTAACTCTATAATTTGTTATTTAAGAGTTTTAAGGATGTAAAAGTGTCAGGTTTCTTTAGTATTTAAGTATACATCAGTTCAAGTAAACCTTAGCTAAGTATAGCTTCTTGGAAAGCAGAACTCTGCTTATCTTCAATCTGCTTATGATGATACTTTTTGAACGTCATTGCATTTGTCCAGCCTGTAGTTTTCATGATAGTTTCAATAGGCAACTCCTTTCATTTTGCTGTGGAAGACTGCTCATGTTTTATTAGCTTCAAATTGTTCTTGCAAATATTCATATACTGAGTGCAATGTGTACTTGTATGTTGTAGCATATCAACAAAATGCAATAATATTATCGGTACATCTGTACATTATAGGAAACTTTGCTCTCCTCTGGATAAGTGATACATTCTATTGTACATAGATAAATGCTATCATCTAAGCAAAAAAGTCTATTTTGTATTACGCACGATAACCACTTCCAAGTGACATGAACCATGCAGAAATAAAACCGTTATTACTGATTTACTATACTCAGTAACAAATATGAAATAGAGGATCTCACATAATGCTCATTATTTACTGAAATTTATCAAATGAGTTGAGGAAAAGCGATAAACTGTGAGGCTTGTCGAGCATTTTATTGCTTTTTTCGCAACGAGTTTATTAAATTCAAAAATGCATGCGGACGAATGTTAGATTATATTTATCATATGGCACAAAACAATCTTCGAAATCTCGTTTTAGCCTTAAAAACAAGATTTTGACCATATACACGCGACGTTGTTACACTATGACCGTCATTATCTTGTGTTACTAAAATCTGTAAACGACTAGCGGTTATTGATTTTAATACATGGCGTTATTTCACTCCCAGACGTATGATAAACATTTTTATATAGGCCAAGCGCAGTCCTTTAGAAATATTTGTTTTTGTTGTTGTTATTTGTGGTTCTGCCTATTTAATGTACATTAAACATAATTTGTACACGATACTTATCAACTCAGCATACTAGCACGTGTTTTATTAAATATAAACCTATCTTTAATATCTTTTAAAGATGTATGCAGGTGACCCAGAACGATCTTAGATATGTCTTCATTGCAAGCTGCAGGATCAATTAGTGCCGGGAAAATCGAGGCTTCACCTGCTTTTCTCAGGACTCGTCGAGCCAAGTAAAAATCAATCCGATCTGTGTACCAATATGTTGTGAATCAGCCGGGTGTTATGTTGTACCAATGTAGCAGACCTGGGCCAATACGAAGTCGTTTTGTTAATGGAAAACTCACAACTTGATTAAATCCTGAATTCAAAGATTTAGGGCGAAAACGAGGCGGGTAAAATGTAATTAAGCCCACCTCGGTGGTCTCTGCTGCTGTCTGCTCTAAGACTGTGATTTTCTTCTTCTTCCTGCTGCTGCTGTTGTTGTTATCCCCCGACGAAGTCGGACGGATATAGTTTTGACGTCGTCCGTCCGTCCGTCCATTCCGTCCGTCCGTCCATCCGTCCGTCCACACTTTTTGTCTTTCCGGAACCATATCTCAGTACCTATTGGTCAGATTTGATTCATTCTTGGTACAAATGATTAGTACCATAAATTCTCTATATCCTATAAGTTTGGTCAATTCGACCCCTTAATACTTGAGTTATTTTAGTATAGGCAATTATAAGGCAAAACCTATATTAGCTTTTTTGTGTGATGATCTTCACATTTCATCAAAGCTATTATATTTAACAACTTCTCACTAAAGACCATGATTGCCAAGTGCCTGTAGATAAGATGGCAGTGTCAAAATTTTATCCCACCCCCTTTGGTCCCACCTCAGGGGTCAAAGGTCAAATATTTAAATTTCGCAATAAAGCAATTGTCGATATTTTTGCTGAAATTTTGCATGCAGGCAGAGCAGCTATAGATATGAAACATATCAAACGTTGGGGGACTCAGGGGGTTGGGCCGAGGCCAAAATTAAACTTTCAGAATACGACCATGTTGCATATCAAATTAAAGCTGGCGACGCTGGCAGCAATATGGTACCAATATTTTGCCCACAGACACACCCTCGACCCAGGGGGTGGGGTCAATAGGTCAACTATATATTTTTCTGAAAGTAGTCATGTTGCATATCAAATTAAAGAGAATTGAGCACAGAGCACCATGAAAGCAAATATGCTGTCATTACACACACCAACGACCCCTGGGATGGGTCAAAAGGTCATTTTCTTCTCTAAAAGTGGTCATGTTGTATATCAAATTAATGTGGTAGAAGTGTAGACCTACATGCAAGGATATACTTTGAATTAACACACAGACTTGACCCCTGGGGTTCGGTTTAAAGGTCAGATATTGAAATTGTGCAGATGTAAGTACATTTTTTTTATTAAACTAAGCACTAAAACATACTTGACAGGCCTTTTTTATGATCTGAATGTTACTGAAGGTGAACTAAGGGTTAGATAAATGGGATTTTAGTTTTGTGATTTACATGTTTCACTCAAATAATCCTACTTCGGGGGATATAAATTCGTAAAATTTGTCTTGTTGATTCATTGTTTGCTGTTGCTTTCACTTTGTGTGGAGTGTTGGTTGTGTGTAATGTAGTTCTTGGTTGGTGTCCTATTTTAATTGTTCAGTCATGAGAGAGAGAGAGAGAGAGAGAGAGAGAGGGAGAGAGGGAGGGAGGGAGGAACGGGGGGATGGAGGGAAGGCGGAAGAGGGAGGGAGGGAGAGGGAGAGGAGAGAGGGAGAGGGAGAGGAGAGAGAGAGAGAGAGGGAGAGACGGAGGGAGGGAGGGAGGGAAGGAGGAAGAGGGACGGAGGGAGGGAGGGAGAGGAGAGAGGAAGAGGGAAAGGAGAGAGAGAGAGAGAGAGAGAGGGGGAGGGAGGGAGGGAGAGGGAGGGAGGGAGAGAGAGGGAGAGAAATAGAGAGAGAGAGAGAGAAATAGAGAGAGAGAGAGAGAGAGTGTGTTGCATTTATTGTATTGTTGCATTTCCTTACCACACTCACTTGATGTTTTAGTCATGTCTTCTCCCATTAAAACGTGCTTACGCAATATTAACATTACGCAGAACTCTATACGTGCAAATTAAACTCTAACGTATGTCAACTCAAATTCTTGTCTAAGCTGTTTCACATTTATCCACGTATAAACCAAAACAATTTCAGAATTTGACAAATGTTTCACAAAATAAATCCGTATCATTGTTCAATAATGTGCATTTGTATCAATCATATATCTAGAGACTCCGTTTATTTACATACTTTATGTCTATATAATGCACCAGTCATTTGTATCCCCCGCCCACTCGGGGCCGGGGAATAGCGGGGCTTTTAACTTTTCAATTTTCAAAGCCCTGCACTGTGGGGTCACTAGTGGTAAAATCCCTACTAAATGCCCAGCCTCCTAGGGGTTGACAAATGAGCTAAATCAGTTGAATAAGCTGTCCATCTTTTCCCCTATCCCATGGTTATGCCACATGAAATTTGGCTTGAGGTGGCCAGTGGTTTCAGAGAATTTACGAATAACCTGTCCAGAGCATTACACAGAAACTATATGAGGTATCAACTTGAAATTTGAAACACTGGTAGATAGATCTCAATGAGGAGAAGTGCAGAGTACACGAACCGTACCTCTTTCGCATAATTTAGGAGTTATGGCCCTTTGTTATTGTTCACGCTTAAATTTTGCCGAGAGCATAACACAACAACTACATGTATTTGAGATATCAACTTGTAACTTCAATGGTATATAGATCTCGATGAGGAGAGATACAGTGTACGAGAACCATAACTCTCTTTTTCATATTTAGAAGTTATTGCCCTTTGTTATATTTGAGTTTTGTCCAGAGCATAACAATAAAACACTATTAGAGATATCAACTTGTAGCTCTTATCGATCAACCGTATATTTGGGGAGCATCTATCGTTTCTACCGATTCTCTTGATTTCTGAATTATGAATCCATAGAGAGGTGAGGAGATCCGGACCCCCCACCCCACGGAAAAGTACAAGTGATATAGGTTTCTTTAGGAGTAAGTATTAGGACCTCCAAACCCTACCCCTACCCGAACCCACATCGCCTAAAACTTGCACTCCCCCTCCCTCCTTGGAAATTTTAGTTCCCTTGGAATGGTCAATTGGAACACACTGTAAAAAGTAAGTAAAGGACGACTAAAACGTCAGTAAGGCTTGGACCTCCCCTCCCCCATACGATAATTTCTGGGTCCGCCCCTGCCCGAGAACATACGAATTGACCACCAAAAGCGCCAAGTTACACCCCTTTCGGTTTACATTGGCGTAAATATAGGTGCGCTGTTAAGAGGACCTTTCAGGCAAGTTCTTTCAGTAGTGTCCTATTTAAGCGGGAAATTAAACACCCAGGGGATACTCTCACATTTTCTTCATACCTAGGCTCGGGCCCAGCAGTTACCTTTCACCCCCCCCCCAGAAAAACAAAACAAAAAAAAAAAACAAAAAAAAAAAAACAAAAAAAAAAAAAAAAAAAAAAAACAGTAATTTCAAGCACCTCCAAAAATATTGCAAATTTTAGCAACCCCAAAAAATATCCCCCATTGTGTACATTGACCTTATGAAAAGACCCTAAAATGTAAAGGAATGACCCCTAAATATGGTCCACTTTTGTGATGACCCCAAAAATATCAATTTTTCTGAAAACCCCCAAAAATATTAAATTCAAAATTTTGAACCTCCCAAAAATGCCTCGAGCCCACGTATGTATGAAAATATCAGAGTACACCCCCTGGTTAAACCCCCGAAACATCCACGACACCGCGGGGACACACCGTATGTCGAATCCCGGCACTTAAGCCCCGCAATGTCACTGGTATCCCCGGCCCCAAAGAGGCGGGGCATACAGATTACTGGTGCATAACTTCATGTACAAAAACGGTAAAGTGAAATCTTATCTTTTTCCTCTCAAAGCAATAGATTTCACTAAAAGAGTAACATGTGACAACAACAATACCAGCTTAGTTCTATGTTTTACGTCCTTGAAGCACGCGCTTCACGTATTACATGTATACCCAATGGCCGCTATGGCCAAACGTTAAACATGATCAAACTCACATGTACATGTATAGATGTATGTAGCACCTGTCTATTTGTAGCGCACGGCATCATGGCAGAAGGCACTATAATGACCTTCATATGATTGAATGTTATGAGATGATAATAGTTATATTATGGTACGTTTAACGGTTCAGCGACTGCAGTTAAATGCTTCAAATGCCATATTTTGCTCTTCATAGCTTTGCAATAATGAGCCGATGCACATGAAAAGGTACAACTTGGGGTGTGCGCCTAGTGATGACTGGGACCAGCCTGTGCATCCGCGCAGTCTGACCAGAGTCCTTGCTAGGCTCTATGGGTAGCCAAGGTTCCAATGATTCTTCATACGGATAGGGAAGACTGACCCGACTGCGTGGATGTGCAGGCTGATCTGAGTCCCCACCGGGCGGACATGCCGAGATGTACTTTTGCTATGCTCGGGCTCTATTGATTTTTACCTTGAGTGCAACGCACTGACTTGCAGCGAGGTGCTGGACACATTTCTTTCTTTCCACTTGTTTTGTTATGTAAGTTAGCTTTGATGTACAATTTTACGAGTGTATATACAAATATTCACTCTTCTAGGCGGGACGAGTCGAAGACGAGTTTCCCGCTACAAGGGGGGATATTTGAGTTATTCATCTGAAAATACCATTTCTAACGCTCTTTAGTTTGTAACGCGACGTCTGATTGGATAACGTCAAAAAAATTGCTACAGTATATCCTGCGATATACTGTCGGAAACTCGACGTCATAACGTAACGTCGCTTTTCATCGGTTGACAAGTGAGTATATGCAGCAGACAAGCGGTTTTATGCAGCTGACAGCCGCTGTACGTACCTGTGTAGGCGCAACAAAGTACATTTTAACTGTTTTTTGAAGGAAAAAATGTTTATAGTGCATGAGAATGGGGATAACCATATTAAAATTTTCATTTTGGGAGATATATCGTCGGATATACGTTTGGAAATCACGTATAATAAGTAATCAATAATTTCAATGTAAACCAACTTTAAGATAGTGCCAAAAAACTAACCATACGTCAAAGACTAAATGACAGAATTTTATGGGCAATCGATGGCCCTTAAAATAGCGTGTTCAAATTCTAGGTTTACCTAGGAGTTTGTGAGGAAGGGCTGAGTTTGTGTTTTATTATTTTGCCTAAGTCGTTTTCGTAAATTATATTAGGGCAAGTGACTGGGGCTCATTGCAATATTTTATTTGGTTAAAATCAAAACGAGTATAGATATATTCGGCAGTGAAAAGTGTAAAGTTACTTTTGGTTTTAAGTAAATTACTGTTTCAAGATAAAATAGTAGTATTAGAAATAAAAAAAAAAACACAGAAGAGAATGTGATGAGCGTCATTCTTTGTTTACTTTATAATAGCCCAATAAGCAGATAAGGGTATTTATGATGTCATTTTACAACTGATCTAGCTATATTACCCAAAATTGTGGAAACATATATTTGTGTTAAAACATATTTTCTTCCACACATTTTATGTGAATATTTAATCATAGACTAATCGAACGTTTTTTGCTGTTGTCAAAATGTTTTACTTGAACTACTTAGTCGCTACTAATGCATGTAAGAGTACAAGGAAAGGGGTCTACATGGGGCTAGCCAAAATCACCAACCCCTTAATCAGTAATCCATAACAAAAATGACCAGAAAATGCCACGAGCACTATTCTTCAGCGAGATGGTGCATTCTTTGAAAATTTCAATTGGCATTGATTTAGGAACATCACTTTCTTGGACCAAGCCACTCATCCCCAGCCAGTCACGTGTCCGATTTACTGTAAAAAATATGAATTAAGAAATACACACCATCCAACCCGATTCGTCTAGCACAGATGACGCATTTAGCACAGATGGCTCGGGTGGAGGGCGTTTTAGTAGAATGTAAGTATTGACCTGATTTAAACAGTTTCCGCAGGAATTGATCCAAACCAATGGTGCATTTCATTTAGGTATTGTTTGGTTAACCACTATACAAAATTGGGCTCCAGTCGGCCTTTTGATGTATGAGCAATCTATTGAAATAGGTGCATTTTTTCAAGGAACTATATTTTTTTGAAAAAAAAACCCCTTGCTCAAAATCACATTTAAACATCATTTATCAGAAATGTACCTATTGCATGAGAAAGCTCAGCCACTTTCCTTCCATGATGCCCAACGACAGCCCGCATTTCCCTCGAGTTACTAAGTTATTGAAGAAAGAAAATGACATACAAGTACAAATATAGTAACGCTAAGCACAGATCACAATCCGAAAAGGATACCGTTCATACACAAAATATGGTAACGTTTAGCACAGTCAATTCTTATTTTCATATCACCAGTTTAATGCGCCTTTTTCAATAGCTTGTTTGATTATGATAATTCTGAAAGCAAACAATAAAATGTTTACCTCGTTGACGATCCTAACCACCGGCGTTGGTCAACACTTGATTTTGGTATTCAGACGGTGAAGTACATGTATATGTTATAGTTTCGCAAATGAACAGTCAACGAGAGAGCCCACTACAGAATATGTTGAACTCAGTCATGGACGCTCTTACACATGACATGTCATATTGACTGTCTGATTCATAACGGCATATTAACTAAGCTGAGCCATGGTTGTTCGTTTGAACAAGGAAAGCTTTTTTCGCACAAAAGCATATTTAAGTATTAATTTGGCTACTTAAAATCATAAATCACTATTTACGGGAGACTGCTTGTCATCTTCCATTTAGAAAATCAATGTTGTCTATGTTTAGTAGAAGTGATTAAATAGATGTGCTTACACGTATTGAGTTATTTTACAACATGCGTACAGTCCTTTTCATCAGAACAAACCACGGGACTCGGAGGCTGATATATTTCTATAACATTGGGTACTGCAAGAGAGCTAAATACCGGTGTTACATGTAGGGGGCGTGAGACTTGTTGCACTAATACCGGTGTTACATATAGGGGGCGTGAGCAACAACTAATACCGGTGTTACATGGAGGGGGCGTGAGAGTTGTTGCATTCATACCGGTGTTACATGTAGGGGGCGTGAGAGTTGTCGCACTAATACCGGTGTTACATGTAGGGGGTGTGAGAGTTGTTGCACAAATACCGGTGTTACATGTAGGGGGGCGTGAGAGTTGTTGCACTTATACCGGTGTTACATGTAGGGGGCGTGAGAGTTGTTGCACTAATACCGGTGTTACATTTAGGGGGCGTGAGAGTTGTTGCACTAGTACCGGTGTTACATGTAGGGTGTGTGAGAGCTGTTGCACTAATACCGGTGTTACATGTAGGGGGGCGTGATACTTGTTGCACTAATACCAGTGTAACATGTTGGGGGTGTGAGAGTTGTTGCACTAATACCGGTGTTACATGTAGGGGGGCGTGAGACTTGTTGCACTAATACCGGTGTAACATGTAGGGGGCGTGAGAGTTGTTGCACTAATACCAGTGTAACATGTAGGGGTCCTGAGAGTTGTTGCACTAATACCGGTGTTACATGTAGGGGGCGTGAGAGTTGTTGCACTAATACCGGTGTTACATGTAGGGGGTGTGAGAGTTGTTGCACTAATACCGGTGTAACATGTAGGGGGCCTGAGAGTTGTTGCACTAATACCGGTGTTACATGTAGGGGGCGTGAGAGTTGTTGCACTAATACCGGTGTTACATGTAGTGGGTGTGAGAGTTGTTGCACTAATACCGGTGTTACATGTAGGGGGGCGTGAGACTTGTTGCACTAATACCTGTGTTACATGTAGGGGCGTGAGAGTTGTTGCACTAATACCGGTGTTACAAGTAGGGGGCGTGAGAGTTGTTGCACTAATACCAGTGTTACATGTAGGGGGTGTGAGAGTAGTTGCACTTATACCGGTGTTACATATAGGGGGCGTGCGAGTTGTTGCACTAATACCAGTGTTACATGTAGGCGGCGTGAGAGTTGTTGCACTAATACCAGTGTTACATGTAGGGGGGCGTGAGGGTTGTTGCACTAATACCAGTGTTACATGTAGGGGGGTGTGAGAGTTGTTGCACTAATACCGGTGTTACATGTAGGGGGCGTGAGAGTTGTCGCACTAACACCGGTGTTCATGTAAGGGGCGTGAGAGCTGTTGCACTTATACCGGTGTTACATGTAGAGGGTGTGAGAGTTGTTGCACAAATACCGGTGTTACATGTAGAGGGTGTGAGAGTTGTTGCACAAATACCGGTGTTACATGTAGAGGGTGTGAGAGTTGTTGCACTAATACCGGTGTTACATGTAGGGGCGTGAGAGTTGTTGCACTTTCCATTCACTCTCTTGATTTCTAAAAAGTGTATCATATCTTTTGATCAGATGATCGAGTTTTGATCAAACGCTTTATATGCATTGATACACATTACGTATAGATTGAGTGAAGTAATTATGCCCCCGCAACAAAGGGGGGAGACATATTGGTTTTGTAGTGGATCCCATCGGCGTCGGGGTTAGCGTCCGTGTAACTTCGTTTCCGTGCATTATCTTCTGAACCAGTGGATGAATTTTGACTAGACTTACATAGATACATTGTTGGGAGGGGGAACGTTTTGTTTAGATTTTGGTGACCTTGACCTTAATTTCAAGGTCACACCGGCACTTTGAAATGTCCAAAAAGGGGTTTCCGCACGTCATCTCTTGAACCGAAAAATGAATTTTAGCCAAACTTGATATATATTCTTTCATTGTGACACAAACAAGAGTTGATTAGATTTTGGTGACCCTGACCTAATTTTCAAGGTCATCATCCTATAAAAATTGTAATAATCAGCCATTTCCGCACACTACCTTCTGAACCAGTAGATGGAGCCAAAAAGTTAGTGAGTATGATCAGGAAATACCAGAATCACACAAATGTAGCAGGGGGTTAAGAGTTTTTTCATTTTGGTGACTTTGGCCACATTATCAAGGTCACAACAGCACTTTGAAATGTCAATTTTCGACCAAAATAGGGTTTCCGCATGTAATCTCTTGAATTAAATATGGGATTCTGAACAAACTTTATATATTGTTTAATTGTGACACAATGAAGAGTTGATTAGATTGTGATGACCTAAAAAGATATAATTTTCAAGGTCGCCATTCTTTAAAGACTTCTTTTGCTCCAGTATACAGTTTTAATTGCTGTTGAGTCATTATCTTTGCTTTATCTCCTTTTTACATCTTGATTTATATGTTCTAGGGAATGATGCTTTGATAAGTTAGGGGTCTTTTATGCAAACCAAACATCTATGTGTCTTGATCCACATCTGAACTAAGGGTGAGGTTGGCGCCGTGAAACCGGTTTAAGCCCTCCAGTAAAATATTTTTACTGACCGTTCCAATGCGGTACTTCTTTTGTGGATCATTTATGTTGTTTTTGTATTGTGTTTGTTTTGCTTTCGTGCGCGTCTGTTTATTGATGCCTTGTGGTCACCTGCTGGGAAAGGGCTGACCTCTTGTGATGTCTAATTGTGAGTTTGTAACTTTCCCATTGGTATCCTGGGTCAGGTGTGGTACTTGCTTGTATCGATTCCTGATCTTTGCCCTCTTTCTTACTAAAAAAAAACAGCCTTTCGCACTATCTTCTGAACCGTTGACTGAATTTGACTACACTTGCATGGATAAATGATTGAAAGGATGGAATGAATTGATTAGATGTTGGTGATCTTGACCTGTTTTTTTTAAGCTGTACTTCAGGTGGATTTTTCATCAAACTTGCATGGATACATTTTTAGGGGGAAACTAGTCAATTAGATTTGATGACCATGACCTTATTTTCAAGGTAACACTAGCAGTTTGTGATTTCAAATTATAACCAAATTGTATTGCGTTTCCGTATGCTATTTCTTTAAATCAACATTCTTTATATACTTAACGCCAGTAAAAACGCAACATTTACAGTATAACCTTACTCGAGATTTAATGCTATTTTATCATTCTTATCAAATAAAAAGCATGAAGCTATGCTCGCGCTATCAAGGCAATATAATTTTGATGCAGATAAAGCAGACTAGAGAAGTCAGGCTGTTATTTTTGATAAAGGTACATAACCCGAAATTCGACACAAAAAATGCAAAGTCGCCTTATTAATGTGGATACCAGATCTTCTTTATGACTGGCTCTTTTGAGTTCAAACTTTCGGAAAATTTCAATATTGCTATACGTTCTATGCACACGCAACAAGAAATTTTATTCTTGAAGTTAACACTTTCAAAATGGTCATCAAAGTCGGAGCATTAAAACCGGAAGTTAACGAAAATGCAACACTTTCGACGGAAAATATCGCAGTAAATGATAACCATATGTTATGACCTTGCAAATTACGCATGCCAATTTTGAAATGATTCAGTTCAATTGAAGTTTTAGTTATTTCTTAAATTTTGGGAAAATTTTGTGAAAAACTAAAATTTAAAACATTAATTTTCATTTCTTCCCGCAAAGTGAATTTTGTGTTATAATCCGTATTATTGTTTGTTTGGGTAAAACGCAGTATTTTCACACTGAAATTGAATAGAATTTTAAGATTTAAGATGGTTACAAACACATTTGATGAATTTGTCATTTTCACCAAAATACAGTGAGCCACTTTAGTTTCGCACCACTTTTTAAGGGCCCACATTTTTTCACAAAAATGCTGGAATCGAACATTCTCTATGATAATTTACTTATTGACAATTTATCTGTTTGATGACATCGAAAAAATATCGGAATCACTCATGTGAATCATTCTGCTACGCCAAAGGTAATTTTGACAAAAGTGCACGACTGCACGTGCAATCTGAATCAATACGAAATTTTATCTAACTTTAAAAAAAGTACTTAAATCAACTTTTTTCAAACCTTGGCCAGCTGGGAACCAAACTAGTAAAACGTTAAAAAAAATTATAAAGTTAACAAACACATTCCAGTCTTAGATATTGCCAAGAATAAATCGGTTCTTATCTCTGGCATAGCAGAAATTCGACCCTGAAAAAGTGCAATGTGATCTAAGTTTCATTCGAAATAATGCAATGTGAAATGGTGTTTTGAGGGTAGTGCACTTCAAGATACATATTCTCATTTGTTTCTGATCTGATCACAATAAAATTTCAATGGCTAATGCAACTATTAATGCGCTTTACGCTGGTAGTCTTTGTTTAAAAATATCCTATTTCTTTTTTGAACAATTTTACATTTTATAAGTGGTGCGTAACTAAAGTGGCTCACTGTATTTAGCAGAAGTGTGAAATTGAGCTCAAGCTTTGCTAAAACGTTCTCATACGAAAGAGAAACTTGTTAATATATAGACAAAGTATATCACGCTGATATTTATAAGAAAAACAACATTTGTACCGGTTGCGTTTTTAATTATTTTAAGTATATATTGTATCATTGTGACACAATAATGAGCTGATTAGAATTTGGGTAACCATGCTTGCCGACTCAATTTACGTTGGGGGACATAATTTTTTCTCTGAAAACACTGCTTTAATTTCTATTTTGTTTTCTTTCAACAGTGTGTTATTACACTTGCCAGGAGTCACAAAGGTTTTTGACGTACTGATGTTTCAAAGATGCATAGTAATGAGGTGATTCTATATTTCTTATAAACGATAAAAACGACGTATTCACTACCTAGTGCATATGCAGTATTCTGTGGTTGGTTCATTATATATCTGTGAAGCATCAGTAAACATGTATCAATTTATAATTATAAATTTTTGTGGGTATTGCGCGTCAAAGTTTTGCTTTTTGGCTTAATATCTTTACACCGAAAGTTAATAATATATATTTCAAGCACAATTGTGACAAGGTATTAACTTGCATTGTTATCCTCCATATTTAAATTCATTTATAAAGCGGTTATGGCCCCATCAAAATTCTATTTTGTCAGTATCATGCGGCCGAATTCGTCAGATTTTGTGTTGCTATCGATAAAAGCTAAATATGGCAGGCAAAACGTTACCTACGAGTAGATATTATTATATTTCTGTTTCTATTTTGTTTATATACGCTCCTTTTCAAAAAATCAGATATATTGTAATCGGTCCTGCCCGTCCGTCCGTCTGCCCATCCGTCAGTCGGTTTTGCTCGTAACGAGAAATCCTCCTGCATCTTTAGACCGATGGTGTTCATATTTGATACAATGATCGTCTATGGTGGGTAGATTACAACAAACTATACAGATCACCAATATGACGTTGGAGTCAAAGTCAAGGTCACAGATGCATGTACTTAAATCTGGCTTACGACTCATAACGCGAACTATTTTTTCATTTTTTTTTTATTTGAGGGTGTTCATTTTTGCCACATGTGTCGCCTGTGGTGTGTAAATCACAACACTTATTTCAGTATAGGCATACGATCTTGGCACAATATGTCAAGGTCAACTATACTTAAAATTTGTCAAAAGCTGTATTATGTCTCGAAACTCGAACTCCTCTTTCATTTTTGTGTAGGTTGTTCATATTTAGCACAAATATAGCTTCTGGTGTGTAAATTCAGATAACTGATATGACTTTTGAGTCTATGATCAAAGTCATATATAATTAACCCGTGTTTATAGCTGGTGATGCAAACTCCTCTTTTAGTTCTACAATGTACGACCGAGGGTGTTCATATTTGGCACGACGATTACCTATCGTGTGCAGATTATGCCAACAATCTCAGCATACGAATTTGACATTGAAGACAAAGTTCAAGGTCAAATAGTCCCAAAATCTGCCAAAATCTGTTTTACGACTCTTAACGCAGCTCCTCTTTCAATTTTAAGTGAGTATGATCAGGAAATACCTCAATCACACACTGCAGACTAACCGACAGCACCATGAGGAAGAGCCACATAATACTGACTGTCACATTACATCAGGTAGGTAGTTCAAGTAAAGCAACCAGCTGTTTCTACCCCATCAAGATGGTTGCAAAACTAGAAGGACACAAAGTACACCAAACACAGAACCCCCGCAAACAATGGGAGCAACACTAAACAATGAATCAATAAAATAGAAGCACTGGGGGGGGGGGCTTAAATGCATTTTACTGGTACCAAATCTCGCCTTAGATTTTATTGTTGTTAAAACCTGTCTTATGCCTCCTCTTTAATTATTTTATGGAGAATGTTTATGTTTGGCACAATGCATGTAACTGGTGTGTAGATTAGAACAATACGACATTGGAGTCAAAGGTCAAGGTCACATATACTTGTGGTCAAGGTCACGTCTAGAATTTGTAATAGGGCTTGTTACTTAAAACCCTCTTTCCCTTTTCCATGGAGGATGTTCGTATTTGGCGCAATGATTGCATATGAAGTGTAAATGACAGAACACATTGTATCGAAATATGAATATGACCATGGAATCAACGGTCAAGGTCCAACACACTTAAAACCTGTTTGCGGCTCGTAATGCGAACTCTTCATTCATGTTTTGACCGAGGGCGTTTATATTTAGAACAATGATTAAATATGTCTTGCGCCTTGCAACGCAAACTCCTGTGTCATAATACGATGGAGGCTGTTCATATTCGGCACAATGATTACCTATGGTGTGTATATGGCATCGAACGTTCCAGATCATGTTATGACCCCATAGTTAAAGGTCACATAAGTTTAAAATCTGTCTTACTGCTCGTTTCGCGAATTTCTCTTTCATTTTTATGGAGAGTGTCCATATTAAGCAAAACGATTGCTGACCAAAGCCAACGATGTCTGCAAATATTGGATATTTACATGTATTATATACCCGACAAAAAAGAAACGCACCACTTAGAACTGTTCCACTCTCAGGAAGATCACAAGTGATAGGCCAGTTTAGTTTATATCAGTGCAAAGGTATGCCAGGTACTGTTGCGTCATACGTCTTTTGCAATCTGGCGACGAAATTGTGTTAAAGAAAATTGGTCTTGAACAAAGTGGGGGTCAAATTGTAAAGTCACAGGAAATAACCGTTTTTATATTGCTCTCTTACTGGATAAGTGCAAACAATTGGAATTATCTCAGTAGACCAAATTGTACCCAGACACTTATTCTTTGCAATTTCGATCTTTAAATTCATCATACGCGATAATTGAACGCTAGGAAGCCCATGTATTGTGACTACCCTTTGGATAGTGATTCCACACTGGAGATAAACTTTACAAAACATTTAAAAATTTCAACATTATTTTAAGCAATTTAAACGGTCCTAACTGATGGAAATGGATTTTGAAATTACAAAAATGCATCAATAAACACATTGCTTATCTCACATAACGACAACATATTGTTTTTATACTTTGCAAATGTATAACATACTTGGAAATCTATGCAGACAGTAGAAATCTATGCAGACAGTAGCGTCGAATTAACGCTTCCAAAACTCGTTTACCATTCGTCTTGATGTGTTGTGTGCCTACACAGGGAAAATAAAGATACTCATCTACGTCATACTCAAGTTTTAATAAGATTTGATCAGATATGAGTATTTCATTACAATTAACATTTTCGTATTAAAAGGAGATCTTGATGGGGAAAATCGTAGTGGTGCGTTTTTTTTGTCGGGAATATCAATCATTACTAATTTGCATCGACCTAATGATTCGTGATTAAATGTTTTGGACGCCCCGAATGCTGGCCATAATCAATTATTTGTTTGCCTAGCGTAAATTCACATGTTGTTTTCTTTTGGGACTTTTGAAATAACAATCAAGTGTACCTTGAATATTACATACATAATCTAGAAAACGGATTCTTTAGAAATAGGGAGAAACTGCAGAATTTGTAAAAGTGAAGAGGAAGGCAAAGCTCAGGAATCGATAAAATCAAGTGCATTTGTACCATACCTGACCTGGAACTCCTTATGGGAAAGTGACAAAACACAAGAAAACACAACACACAAGAGAGCCAAGAGGTCAGCCCTTTCCCAGCAGGTGACCACATGGCTGCAAGGAACAGACAAGACGGTATGACAAAGATAAACATGAAACATAAATAGTAAAAAAGGATCCACAAAAGAAGCACCGCCTTGGAACGGCCAGATCCCCAATGTTCACATAAAGTGTAAAACAAGTGAGTATGACCAGGACATGCTATAATTACAGAGCTACCTACCAGACAGACTCGGTTACATTGTGCCTGAACATAAGATTTAATGGAAAATGAAACAGCCTCACGCCCATTTGAGAAAGTCCGCCACAATTCGAGAAACGAATCATGGCTCTGGTGTATGTAAGGAGCATTATGCGTAGTACTATGTACCAAAAAGCTCCATTTTGGTCGCCGGAAATTGCGCAGTGAAAATTAGTTATGTACATGGCGGTTCAGTCCTGTTAAAATCGAGTTTTCTGATTATTCGAAAAGTTTTATCAGCAGAATAAATGAAGTTTTTTTTTTCCATAAAATATCGCTATAGCATCTACTTTTTTATGACGTTTATTGTGGAATGTTGCAGCGTTTGTTTCGCTGCAATCAAACTTGTTATTGTGTTTGACATGATATCTATGACGTCAACGGCACGTTATCAAAGTCCACGAAAAGTAGCCTCTCTATGTACGGCAGAGGTTGAGTCAACGGAATTGGCCGATATGCGTTCAGATTGCCTCACGCCGTCTAGCAACAGTCTCACGCCGTCTAGCACCAGCCTCACGCCTTCTACTGTAGCATCAGCCTCACGCCGTTTAGCACCAGCATCACGCCGCGAAGCAACAGCCTCACGCCATATACGAGGGTCATTTTTTATGTTCGTAGAATCGGGCTGTATCTCTACAAATATAGAATTTACGGTACCATAACTATATATATTTTGAAAGGTCTAGCTTTTGTCTATCAACTGGTATAAATTTTACATCATTAGAGCTTAGTTCGGTCAAGATATATAGCTTTGAATAGGGCAAGAAAAGGACACTGGTCGAAATCCATGTCATTTTAACCACGCAGAAAGGAGGAAATTAGACGCTGTTAAGTTCCATCCGCTATGGTGATATAAGCATTTTTCAAGCCGATTTTTCTTTTGCACCATCAAAATAAATTATTCAAACACTAATCGTAGACGAGTGCAGCAAAACTATAAGCATGCTGTTTGCTGTTCTATAACAATTTTAAAACACCCATCAATATACAAAAATAATCGCAGTCAAGTGCTAGTTATTATGTCTGTTAAAATTACGATTATGAACAAATTTGAAAATTTCTTCTGGTTATGCATAGCACATTATATACTCAATCATTCGTCAGCAGTTATATTGATGTATCGATTTAAGCGTGTAACTGGCTACTTCCGGTACTTGCATACCCCCATGTTATAAAAAGTGGGTGGGGTAAATCAACCCCGCGCAGAAATCACAATAACAATAGGATCTGCATAATTTTCTTATTGCAGTAATTTCAACACCTGTTTAGAGGCACAAAAACAGTTTTAATGTATTTTCTAAGTATAGTACCGCGCCATGGCGTCATTTATGTACAAAATAAGGTATTTTAGCACCCCCTAGGCTATTTATTTTGCGGTTCATTTTTGATAAAACAAAAGCATCAACTTTGTTTTGGGATGAAAGTTACCACGACACTTCCATCTACCATATAAACAAGAAAAAATATAATTCTACTTTACAGCTAACATATTAAGCCACATTCAAAAGCCCGTATCCAACTTCCACTTGTGTCAACTATTTACAATAAAAGTTAATATGCCTACTGTTCATTTTGCTGAGGTTCCAAACAAATCGTCCATATCTGTTAATTGCTGCGTATTTGCTATAATGTTTATATAATATTGTAGCACGTGGTGTCCTTGATCTGCAGCCAAATTTTCAGAAGCTGTGTATGGCTATGGACCCATTTTCATGCAATTGTTACTGACGTTCTGTCAGAGACTAAGTCCATAAATATCATAGTTTTACCATATTTCCAGTGTGCAATATATAGGTATGTCTTTGCCTCTTAGATGACATTAAAGTAATGCATTTTGAAATAATTTTAGGTTGCATATATAGATAAAAGCTCAATCTTTCCAAATATATGCATGATGTATGCATTTACTTTCGCCGTTTTCATTAAATCTACCTCTCTACGAACATAAAAAACGTCCCTCGTAGCAGCAGCCTCATGTCGTCTAGCAACAGTCTCACGCCTTGTATTGTAGCATCAGTCTCACGCCTCACGCCGTCTATCAACATCCTCACGCCGTCTAGCAACATCCTCATGCTTTCTACTGTAGACAGTCTCACGCTGTCTAGCAACAGCCTCACGTCGTCTAGCATCAGTCTCACGCCTCACGCCGTCTATCAACATCCTCACGCCGTCTAGCAACATCCTCATGCTTTCTACTGTAGACAGTCTCACGCTGTCTAGCATAAGCCTCACGCCATCTAGCAACAGTCTCACACTGTCTAACGACAGCCTCACGCCGTCTAGCAACAGTCTCACGCCGTCTAGCAACAGTCTCACGATGTCTAGCAACAGTCTCACGCCGTCTAGCAACAGTCTCACACCGTCTAGCGACAGCCTCACGCCGTCTAGCAACAGTCTTATGCCGTCTAGCAACAGTCTCACGCCGTCTAGCAACAGTCTCACGCTGTCTAGCGACAGTCTCACGCCGTCTAGCAACAGTCTCATGCCGTCTAGCAACAGTCTCACGCCGTCTAGCAACAGTCTCACGCCGTCTAGCGACAGTCTCACGCCGTCTAGCAACAGTCTCACGCCGTCTAGCAACAGCTTAAGCGCTGGTCTGCTTTCAGTCGGAACATAACACATTATAAATACTGACCAAAAAATCAAATTGCTGTAAATGGTTTAAATAGTCTATAGTAACATAATTCTTATTTAGTCTACTAGGTACAATAACCTATATATTTGTCGAAATCTATGATTAAACTGGAATCGGTCGCATATTAACCAAAATATGCCGTAACCCAAAACTGATTTAATGATGATGGTTCCGACTTAAAGACTTATCTATTGATGAGATGGTAGGGGCCTGATGCTTTGGCTGTTTGTCGGGCCCACCGGGGTTTACCTGTTGGATTTCTTTTGCTCCGGTATTCAGTTTAATTTACTGTTGAGTCCTTATCCTTGCTTTATCTCCTTGTTATATCTTGATTTATATGTTTTAGGAGATGATGCATTGATAAGTTAGGGGTCTTTCATGCAAACCAAATATCTATGTGTCTTGATCCACATCTGAAATAAGGGTTAGGTTGGCGCCGTTAAACCGGTTTAAGCCCTCCAGTAAAAGTAACTTTACTGACCGTTCCAAGGCGGTGCTTCTTTTATGGATCGTTTTTGTTCGTTATGCTTCATGTTGGTGTGTGTTGTAATGCTGTGTCTGTCCTTTGTAGCCTTGTGGTCATCTGCTGGGAAAGGGCTGACCTCTTGGCTGTCGTGTGTGTTGTGTTTTGTCACTTTCCCAAATGTGTCCTGGTCCACATCAGAATCAAGGGTGAGGTTGGCGCCGTAAAACTGGTTTAAGCCCTCCAGTAAAATATTTTACTGACCGTTCGAAGGCGGTACTTCTTTTGTGGATCTTTTATGTTTTTGTTCTGTCTTGTGTTTGTTATGTTTTGTGCGCGTCTGTTTATATGTGCTTCGTGGTCACCTGCTGGGAAAGGCTGACCTCTTGGCTCTCGTTTGTGGTGTCTTTTGTGAGTTTGTCACTTTCCCATTGGTATCCTTGGTCAGGTGTGGTACTTGATTGTATCGATTCCTGATCTTTGCAACCTTACTTACTTTTAATATGTTGACTGTATTATTGCGATTTACTCGCTGCGTATGTTCTCACTTATTATTGTGATTATTGTTCCTCACTGTGACGTTAAATGCTTTCACAAAAAATAAAACTGATTTCCCGATATTATACACAATGTGCGAGAAATAATGCCAATTGCAGGCAGATACAGTGATATTATTGAGGTCCATATCATACAATCACTATAATGTCATTATGGCCTTCATCATTTGACAGAATTATGGACACTGCATTTGCGATCTGTCTTATCTTTGTCCCAGAGGGAATGCCATTGAATTGTGATGTGTTGGGAACATTGAATGATTTCGATAATTATCATAATAACTCGTAACTCTAAATGCTCCAAATACATGGCAATACTACGTGTAGGCCCCAATTACTGTGGATACTGTCTCTGTTCAATATACTAAATGGGATCGACTATTGAGGCATCCGTTGGACTTAACCTTTAATTTGAAATTCTAGAGTGGCATTGAAAATTTTATTGAGGTGAAACTAATTTTTGAGAGGTTCAAAAGACATCTCAAAGAATAATGTTGAAACATAGAACCCTTAAATTTCAAGAAAAAAGAGTTGTCCAAAGAATACAACGTTTCAAGTCTTTAAAGTGTAATTAGCTAAGATCATCTTGGGCGTGCGTGTATCTGTAAGTCACGTTTCTTATCCAACGTGAAATTCATTGATTGTTGATTAGCTTATTCAAGTCAGTCAAAACTAAATCTGCAAAATGTTTTCACACTTTTTAGTTGTCACCTTCTGAGGTAGTTGAAAGGACTTTGGGTATCGTAGCATAACTCATTTTGGCACTAAACTCCCCTAAGCCCTGATTAAAGTACCTAGATGGCTGCTGATATACAACTGTTTATATTGAAAACGCAAAAATGACGTTCTAAAATACGATGTAATGTTTTCTGGGACATAAATGAAAATACAGTTTTATGTATTATTGTTTTTAAATTAGTAAACACGGGTTCAAACGCATAAAATGACAAACATCAAAATGCATGAGCATTTTTCGCATCATAACATGCTTCAATGGTGACTCTTATTGGAATTCGGTGAGATGTTGTGATCTAACATTAGCATCCGTTCCACTACGTAATTGATGATATGTGAATGTTGGCGTTGTTTTTGTCTCAGCGCCGAAACTGATACAGCAGTGAATTTAGTGTAATTTATGAACATTACTACAGAGAGATAATTACGCACATTGAATGGCATTACACTAAAAACGAAACAAGTGACTATGCATAGGAAATGCCATTCTCGTACAGCAGATAGGAATTTCCGCAACTAAACATGAACTAATAACACCACAAAACTAGGCCCCATGTCAAACGGTAGCAGCAAAACACGAACTAACAACACCACAAAACTAGGCATCCTGCCAAACGTGAGCAGCAAAACACAAACTGATAACACCACAAAATAAGTCCCCATGCCAAACGGGAGCAACCAAACATGAACTAATAACACCACAAAGCTGGGCACCATGCTAAACGGAAGCAACCAAACATGAACTAATAACACAACAAAACTAGGCACCATGCCGAACTGAAGCAACAAAACATGAACTAACAACACAAGACAACTAGGCCCAATGTCAAACGGGAGCAATCAAACATGAACTAATGACACCACAAAACTAGGCACCATGCCAAACGGGAGCAACCAAGCATGAACTAAAACACCACAAAACTAGGCATCCTGCCAAACGTGAGCAGCCAAACATGAACTTATAACACCACAAAACTAGGCGCCATGCCAAACGGGAGCAACCAAACATGAACTAATAACTCCACAAAACTAGGCACCATGCCAAACGTGAGCAACCAAACATGAACTAATAAAACCACAAAACTAGGCCCGATGTCAAACGGGAGCAACCAAACATGAACTAATAACACCACAAAACTAGGCAAAATGCCAAACGGGAGCAACCAAACATGAACTAATAACACCACAAAACTAGGCAAAATACCAAACGGGAGAAACCAAACATGAACTAATAATACCACAAAACTAGGCACAATGCCAAACGGGAGCAACCAAACATGAACTGATAACACCACAAAACTAGGCACCATGCCAAACGGGAGCAATCAAACATGAAATAACAACACCAAACATCTAGACCCCATGCCAAACGGGAGCAGCAAAACGCAAACTAATAACACCACAAAACTAGGCACCATGCCAAACGTGAGCAACCAAACATGAACTAATAACGTCACAAAACTAGGCCCCATGTCAAACGTGAGCAACCAAACATGAACTAATAACGTCACAAAACTAGGCCCCATGTCAAACGTGAGCAGCCAAACATGAACTAATAACGTCACAAAACTAGGCCCTGGTCAAACGGGAGCAGCCAAACATGAACTAATAACGTCACAAAACTAGGCCCCATGCCAAACGGGAGCAATCAAACATGAACTAATAACGTCACAAAACTAGGACCCATGTCAAACGGGAGCAGCCAAACATGAACTAATAACGTCACAAAACTAGGCCCTGGTCAAACGGGAGCAGCCAAACATGAACTTATAACGTCACAAAACTAGGCCCCATGTCAAACGGCCGCAGCCAAACACGAACTAATAACACCACAAAACTAGGCACCATGTCAAACGGGAGCAACCAAACATGAACTAATAACGTCACAAAACTAGGCCCTGGTCAAACGGGAGCAGCCAAACATGAACTAATAACGTCACAAAACTAGGCCCCATGCCAAACGGGAGCAACCAAACATGAACTAATAACGTCACAAAACTATGACCCATGTCAAACGGGAGCAGCCAAACATGAACTAATAACGTCACAAAACTAGGCCCTGGTCAAACGGGAGCAGCCAAACATGAACTAATAACGTCACAAAACTAGGCCCCATGTCAAACGGCCGCAGCCAAACACGAACTAATAACACCACAAAACTAGGCACCATGTCAAACGGGAGCAACCAAACATGAACTAATAACGTCACAAAACTAGGCCTCATGCCAAACGGGAGCAACCAAACATGAACTTATAACACCATAAAACTAGGCCCCATGCCAAACGGGAGCAACCAAAAATGAACTAACAACATCACAAAACTAGGCCCCATGACAAACGGACGCATCCAAAATTGATCTAATAACGTCACAAAACTAGGCACCCTGTCAAGCGGGAGCAGCCAAACATGAACTAATAACGTCACAAAACTAGACATCCTGTCAAACGGGAGCAGCCAAACATGAACTTATAACACTTAAAACTAGGCCCAATGCCAAACGGGAGCAGCCAAACATGAACTAATAACACCACAAAACTAGGCCCCATGCCAAACGGGAGCAACCAAATTGAACTAATAATACCACAAAACTAGGCCCCATGCCAAACGGGAGCAACCAAACATGAACTTATAACTTCACAAAACTAGGCCCCATGCCAAACGTGAGCAACCAAACATGAACTAATAACACCAAACAACTAGGCCCAATGCCAAACAGGAGCAACCAAACATGAACTTATAACACCACAAAACTTGGCCTCATGCCAAACGGGAGCAACAAAACATGAACTAATAACACCACAAAACTAGGCCCCATGCCAAACGGGAGCAACCAAACATGAACTAATAACACAACAAAGCTAGGCACCATGCCAAACGGGAGCAACAAAACATGAACTAATTACACCACAAAACTAGGCACAATGCCAAACGGGAGCAACCAAACATGAACTAAAAACACCACAAAACTAGGCACAATGCCAAATGGGAGCAACCAAACATGAACTAATAATACCACAAAACCAGGCCCCATGCCAAACGGGAGCAACCAAACATGAACTAATAACGTCACAAAACTAGGCCCCATGCCAAAAAGTAGCAACAAAACATGAACTAATAACTCCACAAAACTAGGCCCCATGCCAAACGGGAGCAACCAAACATGAACTAATAACACCACATAACTAGGCCCCATGCGAAACGGGAGCAACCAAACATGAACAAATAACACCAAATAACTGGACCCCATGCGAAACGAGAGCAACCAAACATGAACTAATAACACTAAACAACTAGGCCCCATGCCAAACGGGAGCAACCAAACATGAACTAATAACACCACAAAACTAGGCACAATACCCAACGGGGATCAATCAAACATGAACTATTAACATCACAAAACTAGGCCCCATGCCAAACGTGAGCAACCAAACATGAACTAATAACATCACAAAACTAGGCCCCATGCCAAACGGGAGCAACCAAACATGAACTAATAACATCACAAAACTAGGCCCCATGCCAAACGGGAGCAGCCAAACATGAACTAATAACACCACAAAACAAGGCCCCATGACTAACTGGAGCAACTAAAAATGAACTAATAACATCACAAAACTAGGTCCCATGCCAAACGGGAGCAATCAAACAATAACTAATAACACCGCAAAACTAGGCATCATGCCAAACGTGAGCAACCAAACATGAACTAATAACACCACAAAACTAGGCACAATGCCAAACGGGAGCAACCAAGCATGAACTTATAACACCAAACAACTGGGCCCCATGCCAAACGGGAACAACCAAAAATGAACTAATAACACCAAACAACTAGGCCCCATGCCAAACATGAGCAACCAAACATGAACTAATAACTCCACAAAACTAGGCACCATGCCAAACGGGAGCAACCAAACATGAACTAATAACGTCACAAAACTAGGCACCCTGTCAAACGTAAGCAACCAAACATGAACTTATAACATCACAAAACTTGGCCCCATGCCAAACGGGAGCAACCAAACATGAACTAATAACACCACAAAACTAGGCCCCATGCCAAACGGGAGCAACCAAACATGAACTAATAACTCAACAAAATTAGGCCCCATGTCAAACAGGAGCAACCAAACATGAATTAATAACATCACAAAACTAGGCACCCTGTCAAACGTAAGCAACCAAACATGAACTAATAACATCACAGAACTAGGCCCCATGCCAAACGGGAGCAACCAAACATGAACTAATAACACCACAAAACTAGGCCACATGCCAAACGGGAGCAACCAAACATGAACTAATAACTCAACAAAACTAGGCACCATGCCAAACTGGAGCAACCAAACATGAAATAACAACACCAAAATACTAAGCCCCATGCCAAACGGGAGCAACCAAACATGAACTTGCAACACCAAACAATTAGACCCCATGCCAACTGGGAGCAACAAAACATGAACTTACAACACCAAACAACTAGGCCCCATGCGAAACGAGAGCAACCAAACATGAACTAATAACGCCAAAAAACTAGGCCCCATGCCAAACGGGAGCAACTAAACATGAACTGACAGCAACATAATCACCGCCTTAGATCGAACAGTCGACGTTTAGGGGACTTAAATAAAGTGTTTTTGTTTGTTTGTTTGATTTGATTCTTTACGTCCCATCAACAATCTTTCAGTTAAACAGGGACGGATCTTCCTGGGTTGAACCAGTACTAAGCAAGGATATATGTGTCTAGCTCAAGGGCCACAACGCAGTGACGCCGGTGAGGCTCGAACCCGCGGCCTCTCGGTCTCGAGTCAAGCACTCTACCACTGAGTCACTGCGCTCCCTAAATAAAGTGTACAGGCTTAATTTTCATCCTAGGTTCTGCTGTTGATGTTTGGTTGCTCCATCGAGTGTTTATCTTTCAAAGTGGCTTCCTAACGTACTCAATGTATCGCCAAAGAATAAAAAAACACACATTTACATCATACTAGCTAACTGTGGTGAAAGAAGATAAGGGCTTTAATACATGACGTCGCATCTGGGAGTTGATATAACGCCATACAATAAAATCGATAAACCACTAGTAGTTTACATATATAGTAACGTTACGTAATGACGTCAATTATTTCGTTGCGTAAAAGGCAAGAAAGATTGACGTTTCACGCCAAAAATGAGATTTTTAAGTATTTTTTAATGCCATGTGATAAATAGAATCTAACATTCGTGTTCCTGAATTATTGAATTTATTAAACTCGTTGCTTAAAAGAGATAAAATGATCGACAAGCCTCGTATTTTATCTCTCTTCCTCGACTCGTTTAATAAACACAGCCAATAGCAAGCATTAGACACCAACCCGCCGATGGAAGTTTTAGGTCAGGGTGGTTCTGGTGTTGTTGATTCATTGTTTATTTTTGCTTCCAGTGTTAGTTGGGGCTTAGTGTTTTGGTTCTTGTTGCGTAATGCAGTACAGTTTAAAATAAATCATTTTGCTGAGGAAGAGTGAGCTGATCGCTTTACTTTCATTGTATTCTTGCTGTCGTGTGACTGTTAGTGTTTTGTTTCACTTCCTCGCGGTGCCCTATGTTGATCTGTGTTCTGAGATTGAGGCATTTCCTGGTCATACTTAAGGTAGAACAGAAGATATAGGAAAAACAAATAGATGCAAGTGATTTGAACATATATTTTGAATGAACTAGGTGTCTGATATTTCTGGGGTTTTATATATTACAAGACATATGTTTGTAGATTAAACAGGCACAATGTGTGCTTTCAGTTTTGTAGAGCTAAATGTGTGTGGTTGAACAAGCAACAACACGTTTTCGAGATTTTTACTTTTGGCAGGGCCTACTTGGAACAAACCAATTGACACAGTGCGTTTCCATTCGGCAGATAAGTAGAAAATACTATTATGTAGTCAGCCCTACACATAAAACTATAAATAACTGAACGAGTATTGAAATCCCGAAATTTTCATTACCTTGTCAGCAGACTTTGGCCAATTTTACAAGTTATTTCCCATCATATTCAAGACAAACTAGCTGTCTATTTTGATTCGTTCTCCATAGGGCTGAATAGTTACAAGTGATTTCTAACTATTGATGCTAAATTCAGTTCCGTAAAAAACATACAGCGGGGAGAATTCAAGTTTTTAGAGAGAATAGTCAATAATTGTATATTAAAACATAAATCAAGCACCGCAGACTCCTGCACGATAACGCAACAGCGCATAAGGCGTGCACTTTGGCTGCGTTTTTTGGAACTGGAGGTTTTGACACCTGAACACACACACACACACACACACACACGCACACGCACACACACACACACACACGCTCGCACACTCGTCTCCAGTATATAATACCCTCCCCTATATAAAATATCCTCCTTGGTCGGTGTCTCGCTCGGTTTATAGTGTATGTGATCTCCAAAGTTTTAATTAATTTATAATGATGGTGGATTACGGTTTTCCGAAAAATTAAAAGTAGTGTTAACATACTTATGTAATGTTTGCAAACATGTAACAAAACATTTAAATGTTTTAATGATTGTTAAAATGCGTTACTCATCGAACATGCGACTAGCGAACGTTCAGTGTGACAGGGCCAAATGCTCATTTAGGGAACGGTCATTATATATCAGCTGGGGTACCACACAATCACCCCCCACCCCAACGCTGATAAATAATGATCGTTCTCTTATAATGAATTCATGGCTAGGATCAGGGTCTTTGTCCTTGCTCGGACGTACCAGTTTGTAGTTTGTAGTAGGAAGTGTAGGCTAATCTGAACATAGTACACTCAACAGAACAGTGTTATACTTTATTCTCAAAAGTTTGTCTACATGCTTATCTGTCAATGTATGTAACGTCTCCTATGCAAATAGGAACGGGATAAGTTGACCCGGACGAGTTGGCCAAAGGACGAGTTTAACCTAGGGGATGAGTTGACTCAGGGACGACTTGACCCACTTCCAGGTAGATGGAAAATATTTTTAAGGGCAAACCAGGAAAATTAGTACAAATTAAATTCAAACAGTGACTGGGAAACAATTTAACTTGCATTATTTTTGAACGTCCCTTGTAATATGTATTAATATATATCTAAAAGTCTCACCTGAGTGCACATTATTTCAGTAACATACATACCGTCTAAGTAATAAAATCAGTACACAGGCATATCACTGAATTCTTAATCCTTTGTATATTAATGGATTCTTCCTTTTGGCTAAGTTTATCAACTAATCCATTGTACATTGGGGTGTCAGGTTATACTTGAACAAAAATATTGTGTTATTTTGTCTAAATATCTTTATTTTACATACACAAACAGTGTAGACTTTTATACTGACCGTTCCAAGGCGGTACTTCTTTTGTGGATCATTTATGTTGCTTCTATTGTGTGTTTGTTATGCTTTCATGTGCGACTGTTTATTGATGCATTGTGGCCACCTGCTGGGAAAGGGCTGACCTTTGGCTCTCGTTTGTGATGTCTATTTGTGAGTTTGTCACTTTCCAACGTGGTATCCTGGGTCATGTGTGGTACTTGATTGTATCGATTCCTGATCTTTGCACCCTTAATTTCTTACTTAGATGAAAAGCTGCATTATGCGGCATTTAATCTGGGTCTCTGCTGTTTGTAAAATTACCCATTTAGGTTATAGGTGTTTCTTGAAAATCCTTAATGTTTCCTGTGATGAAATCACCATTTTACTGCACACTCTTTGTGTTCTACAAAAATGTTCAAAAGGCAGATATAAGATATAACTAGGAATAATTAGGAAAAAAATTAGAAGGCATTTTATGTTTATCCACACGTCTTTTTTTGAAAAAAAAAACAAGCAACAAAAACAAAGGGCATGTGGTCTGTACATACGTCCGTCAATAATGCTATTTCCTCCTAGACCATCAGACGAAATCCAACCAAATTTGGTGTGTGAGTCACTCACATAAATTGGGCGTGCAACAACATAATAATTTGGGTCCCGTTCCCTGAGGCCCTGGGGATGGGTCAAAAGATCACATATTATAAAAATACAATAAGTCTATTTTAAAGTTTTTATACCAAAATTTGCATGTGTTCTTCCAAATAAAAGATATTAAACATATCGAATAGGACTATTGTTCTGATGCGTGGGTCATGCCCCATGTGTAGGACATGGGGGAGCAGGGGGTGCCAAAGGGGTCAAAATGGTCATGAGGTATATCAAATTGACACAGATGAAGAGTAAAACAGAATGCAAGTAAACTTCTCACCAAATGGTCAACCTCGTGATCTTGGGTGAGGTCAAAAGGTCGAATATTATTAAAGTTCAACTACAAGATAAAGTTCAAAGATTTGTGTACCAAAATGTGTTTGTGTTCTCACAAATACGTTATAAAACATATCAAACGGAATTATCATTGTGTCGCCTGGGTCATGCCCCAGGGGTTGGACTTGGGGTTCTGGGTGTCAAAAACTTGAGCTTTTTGGATTTGAGATGGCGCCCATCGACCGTGGGTTCTAGTTACATTGTATATAATGCATATAAGGCTAAACATGCATGGTATACAGGTGTATATATAAGAAATCCATACCCATGGAGCCTCAAGATTAGCACTCTCTAAGGTGCTGGTAGTTGTCATTTAAAGCAAAAGTTTTATGGACAGGCTGACGCTCGCCAGACAGACAAATCGCAATAGCTTACCTTGAGTCTTTGCCTCACGTGAGCTCAAATTGTTAACTGGGTCGTAAAGAATAAAAAAAATCTTTTAAACCATTCAATTGAACTGTACATTCGCAAATGACATTTTGTTACTGAGCCGCTATATATGGTACTGATAAGTCTGAAATCATGTGCAACCAGGTGTGAAGCTCTAGCTTGTATTTTTAACATATATAAGGAAAGGGGAAAATGTCAAAATATACATACAGATGATGGATTTGGAATATTCCGATTTGTTTTTTCTAAAAGCTTGAATTCTCCTCGTTGTAAGTGTATTTTGCATAAATAGTTAGAAACCAATTGTAGCTAGTACGCCCTATGGAGGACGAATAAAAAGAGACAGCTAGTTTTTCTCGAATATGATGGGCAATAACTTGTAAAATTGGCCAAAGTCTGCTGAGGAAAGTTAATTACTTTTTGGCACTGATGTCTTAGGTCTGTTGGACCGCAAATTTTACACTACCATGTGAAGAATTGGTATCAATACGTCACTTTTGGCTAATGTGAAATTTACGTAGGTCAATTTCGATATTTTTGGGGGTGTAAAATTTGTGCTCAAATTTCACATTTCATATTATTTAACGTGTGAAGAACTGATACGATTTTTCTTAGATGTGAAGAATCGGTACAAATTTTTCACAAATGTTCAACAGAGGTCTGACACACGCTTGTGCAATAAAAGAGGAAACCATAACTATAAGGCGTGATTGTGTATACATGTATAACTATTTTTTTTAGGCATGTAAACTGTTGCATAATAATCATTCATATCCAACTGTTGAATAATGTTTTATTATCTGTAAAAATGATCACGGAATGAAGCCTTTCTAACGATTCTTTTGCAAATATAAACTAAATCACCATATAATACTACAATTATACGCTAACTATGCATTCAACTCTGAATGTCTGCTAATTTATAATGTAGATAGCCTTGTGTAAGTTAACCCATTTACGCCGAATTGAATTTCCCACTCCAGTTAGTTGGGCCAGTCCAATATCGTTTAAAGGGTTGTTGGGTGGCATTTTATAATTTTTATTCAAATTCTAATAGAACATTCTATAAGCAAACCACGGAGATTCTGATCAGATGTCGCGTTCTGATCTGGATCTGCACTGTTTGCCTATGTCCCACAAAAAGGACGCTAGGCTTATATAGGTTAAGTCATTCAAAAGTGTATTACCATTGTTGTAGTCTTTAACATTTACGTGAATTATATAAGATAGTGAGCAACGACATCTCGATCCAGAAAATGATTTTTTAAAATAAAATCATCGCGTATATAATAAATATCGAATAAAACAAGCCTGATTCCAAACAGTGGCTTCAGTATGAAAGGAATTTGCTTTATCTAACTGTTCAGTTGGATATATCTGACTTCCATTTGTTAAAAAATAAGGATTGTTAATATTGAGTTAGTCATCTTACTTTATTGTTAGTTTTGCTGATCGCTGGATTTCCATCAGCCATCGTGAGACATTCGCCGTGTGTTGTCCATCTTTTGCGGTCGGCCAAGGCCGGCCGCTTATATAAACTTCAGTCAAAACAAACATCAAATTCAGGTTTTCACCAAACCTTTATGCCTTGCTCAGGCTATATTTTATTCTCTGCCGAACAACAAGTGGGGTACCAAATATCGTGGGTTGACCTACAGCGCGAAGTAAACTGTCCGTGAAATCTGTATGGCTACCTATAGCGCGAGGCAAGCTCGTTTGCGAATTTAATCTTCACAAAGAAAGCGTGAATTTGCCCTGCCGCTTATATAAACGCAATAAGTATTAGCTTTTCAAAAAAGCTGGCGAAAGTCAAACGTCCCAAAGTCAAAACGTCCTTGATTGGCAAAGAGTGCGAGCGAACTTCACATCAGTAAACGTACTTATGTGATTGCCATCATCATCTGATCATATAGAATTACTATGAATTCGGACACTGTCTTATGACAGTGCTTGCTTTACGTAAACCAAGCGTCTTTTTACCATCTATAAATAGACGACTTTCTCTTATCTTTTAACATGATTCCTTCTGTGTTACGAAAACAACTGAGGGTGTATTTTTTCTCTAAACCTTCAACTTGGTTCTTTCTTCGCATGATAACACAGTGTATTAAAGAAGTGAGCTACATGTTATGACATGTATTTAGCCTCAGAATAAATAGATCTACGATATTTTGTGGATCCACACAATTTTCAAAAATTATCAGCAGACGACGCTAAAAGATAAAGTGTAATCAATGCAGGTGACTGTTAGACATTAGCGGTTCTATAAATACACTGGCTGCTTGATTCTGAATACATCTATGATTTGTACATGTGTAGTTACTCTGCTCATCTCAGTGGTAGAATAAAACACGTGAGTACCGGTCTGCTACTGTCCCTAGTTCATACGATGGGGCAGTGAAGAAGTCTAGCTATACTTTTGATGCTTTATGTCCTTTAATCAGAGCTTAGAATACATATACATGAACAAGCTCTAGAAGTTCAAAATGGAAGCATGCAGTGGGCAAGAATGCATTCAATGATAGGGCTAAACGACCGTCAGCTTTTTGGAAAAGCTAATACTTGTATTGTCAAGAATTTGCTTCAAACGATGTCTCTAACTGAAGCACTTGCTAGATTTTGACCCGTTCTCTCCGAAAAATATTCAAATGATTTAAAAAAGCAATTGAGTATGATCAGGAAATACCACAATCACACACTGCAGACCAACCCACGGCATCGTGAGGAAGAGCCACAAAACACTAACAGTCAAAAGACATCAGGTAGACAACTAAAGTAAAACAGCCTTCCTCTCTTCCCCATCAAGATGATTGCAAAACTAAAAAGGACATTACACATTGCATAACAAAACAAGGACCAAACACAGAAATCCCAGAAGCAATGAGGGAAACAATAAACAATGAATCAACAACAACAGAACTACCGCCTTAGAACGGATATCAGTCTAAGTCAATGGGGGGCTTTGGTAATCGTCCTTGATTTTGATGTTGTTAAAACACAAAATATGTTCACTATCATGGAGGCTTCCTAACATGTTATGTTGAAACAATGAAGAGGGCTCACGACTCACAAATAGTCAGACCTAAAAAAAACACATGTTGAGCCACGGCGGTGGGCCCAGCCAGAGTCAAGCATCAGGCACCAACCCACGGATTAAAGCTTTACGCCCAGGCCGCCATTGAGTCTGAGGCCTGACCCACAATCGAACAATTAAAGAGGAAACCACAGCTATAAATCGTGATTGGGTTTAAAACTAGGCATGAAGACTGTCGCATTATATTCATGTTATATATAACTTATTTTTAAGACGTTTGATTATCTTTTTGAATTGATCATTTAAATTAGGCTTTCCAAAACTTATTTTGAATTTAAAACTAAATATCCTTAAAATATCGTCTCCTTTTGCAGAGGAGTCTTTAAACCAATATTGTACATAACAATCAACTCTGAGTGTCTGTGGTTCAATTTAGAAAATGCTTTACAAATTTTATGATATTGACATCCTTGTTTTAACCCATTTATGCAGAATGCATTTCCCCATCCTTATCAATTGGACAAAGTACCACACCTGACCCAGGATACCACATGGGAAAGTGACAAAAACATAATTTAAAATCACAAACAAGAGCCAAGATGTCAGCACTTTCCCAGCAGGTGACCACAAGGCAGCGATGAACAGACCGAGGTTTACCTGTTGGATTTCTTCTGCTCCTGTATTCAGTTTTATGTACTGTTGAGTCCTTATCTTTGCTTTATCTACTTTTTAAATCTTGATTTATATGTTCTAGGAGACGATGCATGGATCTGTGTGTCTTGATCCACATATGAACTAAGGGTATGGTTGGCGCGCCGTGAAACCGGTTTAAGCCCTCCAGTAAAATATTTTTACTGACCGGTCCAAGGCGGTGTTTCTTTTGTAGATCATTTGTGTTATTTATGTCTTGTGTTTGCCATGCTTCATTGTGGTCACCTGAAGGGGAAAGGCTGACCTTTTGGCTATTGTTTGAGATGCGTAATGTGATTTTGTTACTTCCCCATTTGGTATCCTGGGACAGGTTTGGTACTTGATTTTATCGATTCCTGATCCTTGCTGTCTTTCTTACTTTGAAAGCACGAAACATACAAGATATAAGTAACACTAATGATCCACAAAAGAAGCATTTCCAATTTTAGTGCTGTTGGGTTGTATTTTTCTATTCAAATTTTAAACAGTGTAATCAAACATTGGAGAACTTAATCAAACGCCGCGTTTTGCGACATCTGATCTGGTTTCGCACTGTTTGCCGATAACCCGCAAAAAGTATGCTAGGCTTATATGGGTTAATAACTTAGCAGTCGTTTCTGTTGTTGAGGCACTAACATAAGAACATACTCTCGCAAAACGAACAAGCTGCTAAATATATACAGGGAAGCGAAGAACATCTACATCAAGAAATGGGAAATTAACTATTTCAAAATTAAAATCAGTACGTCTATCATCAATTTCAGATAAAACTATGCCATTCGTTAAGGACAAGTCAAAGTCCAAAAAGGGGGCTTTGTAAGCACCGATTTTGTTACCCCAACGCATTTTGTTTCCAATGCATTTTATTACCCGGCAACAAAATGCATTAAAAAGGTAAGAAAATACGGGTCCATTGTCACGCATTTTGCAACCCGGTGACAAAATGCATTACAGACGCCACGCAATCTGTTACCCATTAACGCATTTTGTAACCAGGTCATAAACAGGGGATAGTGTAGATGCCACGTTCATTACCCCACATTTTGCAACCATATTTTCACACTAAGCTTAAAGCCTTTCTCAACCCAAACAGATCCCGTAACAAATACCAAAGTGAACCACACACCAAACTGAATCCAACAGACTCTAGAACCTAATTCCTAATAGACCTAAACCGACCAAGCAGAACCAAACCCAGAACCGAGGCCAACACTGAACCGAGTTTAACACGAACTCAACGTTAAACTGAACTGAACTTCACACAACTCTGAATCGAACCGTTTTACACCCAACCCAATGTCTTTAACCGATCGAACACTGCACTCATCAACTTGAAATATGTCAATGTGGCACGAATGCTCCGTACGGAACAGGACGGGACAAGCGCACGAGGCGTACCGATGAGGATGATGCTATATTCCCCCATTAAAATGGCTGACGAACTTACCAGGAACCGAGCTAAACCAGAAACCAAGCCGCAAACTGAAATAATGGGTAACAAAGATGTGAACGTTGCATTTTAACAACATTATTCCACCATTTTGTTACCAAATTTAGGCGACAAAATACGTTGCACTGTAGACCCGCAATTTGTTAACCGTTGAACGCGTTTTCACAAAATGCGTTTGGGTAACAAAATCGGTGCTTACATGGCTTCAGTATTAAATGTAAGTGCCTTATTTAACTGAAGTTCAGTGGGATATGTCTGTATCACCATTGTTTTCGAAATAAGTATCATCAAGATAAAGCAAGTCATCCAGTTATCTCGAGGTAGCTTGATTTTTGTCAGAAAGATAGGAAATGAAGTCTCTCTTATAACAAAACAAAAACAAATCTGCAACAAGAGGAGCACAATTAGTACCCATTGGAATACTTACAACTTGTCTATACAATTTCGAGCCAAATCTTATAATATATTATTTAAAAAATGAAGAGCATCACAAGCTGTCTGATATGACCACATATTATATATTTTAGGTTGTTTAGGAGTTAAAAGGTGCGTTTCTAATTACAAGCCGAATAAAGTGTGTCCTCTCTGTTAAACGTTTGTTCAATTAATTCAGTAAGATTTTCTTTGAATAGATTATGAGGAAATGCAGTATAGAGAGTAGATAAATCATATGTAGACAAACAAAAAAATGGAAAACCTTTCGAATTTAATTTATTATGAATCTCACATGGAATTTTAATAGACCAAAATAGTGTTTTACCATTCATCTCATAAACTGTTTCACACTATTTAATAACATGTTTTTTAATCGCAGTGAGGCAAGAAGTCTAAAGTATAAACAAAACAGTATTCTTGCATAGATATCTATTCGTATAGCTGTTTACACCCATTGTCAAATGAACGAAAATCCATGTTCAAATCAGGAGATTCACGTGCTGTTTGAACATGGGTCTGAACCTGAAAATACTTAAAATGAGCCCTGCATTATTTATATGGAACGCATTGCGGACCAGACTGATCATTTCGCCGATGTTTTTGTTCGCGAAAACGTTGCGTACGGTTATGACGTAATGACGTTCGAAAGTACACAGCCGACGCCATTTTGTTTAGAGAAATCCAGTGTAAGGAAATAGACAATTTAATGTTTAGCAGCGTTTTCAGTGCGAATTGAGTTGGAATAAGGTAAAATATGCAAGAATAACGATCACACATGTTTGTTTCATTGCATTAACACTTGCCGGGTCCCTCGGATGATGTTGAACACTCGGCCTATCGGCCTCGTGTTCAAACAGCATCCTCGGGACCGGCAAATGTTAATGCATGAAAAAACATGTGTGATCCCTATAGTAGTGCATGAACTAGAATTAACAATAGAGTCTTTTATGAAGTTCAGGTAACCAGTATAAAGTAGGAAGCTCGCTATGATCCGCATCGCCAAATACACCAAACCAAGCAGCCATGTGGCACCGATGCGTATAAACGACATGCCTCTCATCAAGCATATTTATGATCATCGGTTTTAACAGTGCTAAATTCTTATTTTAGTGTGTAAATGTAGTACAGTTTTCAAACGACCACAGCCTTATCTGCAGGCGCTAAAACGAACTTCACGTGAGTTTTTGGACTTGAACTTGTCAATAACAAATGGTATAGTTTCTTCTAAAATTTATGATAAACGGGATGATTTTAATTTTGAAATAGTAAATTTCCCCTTTATTGATTGAGATGTTCCTCGCTCTCCTTCCTATGGTGTATATATTTCTCAACTAATTTGTTTTGCTAGAGTGTGTTCTAATGTTGATGACTTCAACAACAGAAACTTATTTTTAACTGCTAAGTTATTAAAACAAGGCTATAGATATCATAAAATTCGAAAAACATTTTCTAAATTCTACCACAGCCACTCAGCGTTGATTGTTCCACACAGCATTGGGTTAAAAACTCTTCTGCAACAAGGCATATCAGAACCGATATTTTATGGTGATTTAGTTTATTAATTCAAACGAATTGTTGGAAAACCTAATTTTGGTGATCAATTCAAAAAGATAGTAAAACGTTATATAAGGGTTGGATATAACTTGGATATCATGCGACAGTCTGCATGCCTAGTTTTAAACCCAATCACGGTTTATAGCTATGGTTTCCTGTTTAATTACACGACGGTGGGTCAGGCCTCAGACTCTATAACGGCTCTAACGTAAAGCTTTAATCGGTGGGTTGGTGCCTGATGCTTATCTGTAGCTGGACCCACCGTGGCTCAACTTGAGGTTTTCTTTAGCTCTGACTATCTGTGAGTCATGAGCCCTTTTCTTTGTTTTATCATGGTGTGTTAATTTGATTAGAGTGTTTCTCCATGATGAAGCTGAACATTTCTTGTGCTTCAACAACAGCAGAATCTAGGGCGAAGATTTGGTACCAGTAAAATGCATTTAAGCCCCCCTGTGGCTTAGGCTGCTGTCCGTTTTAAGGCGGTGGTTCTGTTGTTGTTGACTTTTTGTTTATTGTTACTCCCATTGTGGGAGTCGGTAATTGTTCTATGTTTTGTTGTACGTTACTTCATGTCCATTCTAGTATTGCAATCATCTTGATGGGGAAGAGAGAGCTGGTTGCTTTGCTTAATTTGTCTTCCTTGTGTCTCGTGATGGTTGAGCGGCTCTTCCTCGCGGTGCCACGGGGTTGTCTGCGGTTTGTGATTGTGGTATTTTCTGAT
Organism: Loripinus fragilis; assembly: GCA_964019695.1. Lineage (NCBI taxonomy): Eukaryota > Metazoa > Mollusca > Bivalvia > Lucinida > Lucinidae > Loripinus > Loripinus fragilis. The sequence continues at coordinate 29,200,079 of OZ026522.1, forward strand.
CATACTCACTTACTATTTTTCATATGGACAAATAAGTAGCATTCTGCTAACAGTCAGAACTCAATATTCCTGAAGGACCAGAATCTGGAAAAAACACTATATCGATGGTACGGGGAGAGGTACTATCAATTTTACGTCGCACAAAGACAGCTGTTAAGATCTCTAAATAATCTGGACAAACGGATCCTTCAGAAATAGAGAGAACGTACAAAATGTGAAATAGCAGATTTTGGTTTTATTAAATGTGTTCATTTTCAAATAAAGCATACATGTATAATGTACTTAATATTTCTAAACTACAATAGAACTATTCGGAAAACACGTGAGTATATATTGAGAGAAAATCTGGTCCTTCTTATTATAATTTCACAGTTCTTTTTTTCTGATGAATTAAATGAGCACATAATTTCTAATATCCTTGTTACACCATTACTTAACTTTCTGTAGAATTGTGTTATTCTCTATTATACTTTATTCTGAACAATATAGTGTGATTTAATTGGAAATTTACAATAATCATTGCTCCGAAACTGAACCATTTTGATTGGATTGAAGATTCTTAATAGCAACTAGGCAATTTTCTTTAAGCTGTTGGGGCAATCGGAACTATCTCGGCCAATTCCGTAGAATCAGACCTCGGATGTACATCGAGGGTCTACTTTGATAACGTGACGTTGACGTCACAGAAACCATGCTAACACAATAACAAGTTTGATTGCAGCAACACAAATGGTTACAACATTCCACAAGGTGCTATATAAATGAAGTTTAGGGACTTCAATGAAATATCGCTAAACTTAATGTATTCTGTTGATAAAACGTTTCAGGTAATCAGAATAATCGATTTTAATAGGGTTGAACCCACATGCCACAGTACTAACTTCCCATAGGCCAGTCCCGGCTAATGAAATGCAGCTTTTTCATACATACATGTATGTATGCCTTACATACATCCGAGGCTTGCTTTTCGAATTGGGCCGAGTTTTTCCGATTGCCATTGGAGTTGAGGACAGAGTTTCAAACCACACTTATAATACTACGTAGTTATTAAATTGCACTTGATAAAATATATTCTACTCCTTTTTGAATTCCAGAATATTTATTAATTTCTATTTAGACATACAGTCTATTCTTGACACCCCAGTGAGCTACTTATCAACTAGAGGCAGAATCGGAATTAACTTTTAGTCAAGTCTATCAGTCACAATTGTTAACTAGTTAGTATTAGTTAACTAGAAGTCTGGGCAGTTACTGGACTAATGCCAAAGCTAAGATATAGGATAGAAACTGAATGTAGTTTGACTTTTTGTGCATCATTTATCATTTATCTGACTATTAACTCATATCTTACCCATATACCAGCACTAAAGAAAATTTGAAAAACATTGAGAGTTATTTCATGGGCTACCATAAACAGTGTAGATAGATAGAATTATAGATAGATAGATAGATAGATAGATAGATAGATAGATAGATAGATAGATAGATAGATAGATAGATAGATAGATAGATAGATAGATAGATAGAAAGCAGATAGATAGATAGATAGATAGATAGATAGATAGATAGATAGATAGATAGATAGATAGATAGAAATAGATAGATAGAAAGATAGAAATAGATAGATAGATAGATAGATAGATAGATAGATAGATAGATATATAGATAGATAGATAGATAGATAGATAGATAGACTGAGTACTGACCCTGGTACAAATATCGTGTCATGTGGCATTTAATCATTCGTGTCTTCTCTGTTTGCCCAAACCATCCAATAACTGGTCCGATAATACAATCCAATGAAAAATACCTTAAACCTTACCATTGCCAAACTCAGATATACTCTGTTTTGAAACAGTGTAGAACCAGATCAGCTGACTTCTGAGGCCAGCTGATCCACTTTTATATTTTCAGCTCTGCTTGTAAATATATGCTAAAGACTGAATCATACAATTTTGTCCAATCTAAGGTGATGACACCATAGGGTGTGATTTTTTGTTTTAGGTCCCTGTTTTGTGTCCTTTAAAATTTAGCACTTGACAATTATAAATTGTTATTGTGGTATTTCCTGGTAGTGGTTACATTTACTTGCATTCCCCCATACATCGATATAGTGTTGATATTTTGTTTTGAGACGTTTTGGTTCAGGATCGCCGCTGTAGCCTGTACTAGAGTACAAAGGTTAATTTTGGGTCACTGCTGCACATTATTGTGAGACATATTTGAAGATCTTCGTACCATACTGTGTTTGAAAGGCATTTAAATACTTAATAGAATTATATTTTAGCAGTGCATTTCCATGGAGTTGTTATGGTTACACTTATTCTATATGGTATTATTTCTATTTAAGATGGAAACTATACTAAATGTGGTGCGTGTCCTGACGTGGCGAGAGTTCTACTGGCTGGTGGCTCGAATCATGCTCTCATGGATACTAGAGTCCAAAGGTAAAGATAATTTCTATAGCAATTATGCTTGTATTTCCTTTATGCAGAAAATGATATTGGGGCTTTCAAGTCAGGGTCTAAATGAAAGTATATTACCTACATTTGTTTATTTATTTGACCAATTAAAGTATTATAGCACCATAAATGTATTTGCTCCCGTAGCTCTACTGAACTACACATAACTTGATTAATATCGTATCTTATCAATTATTGTTTGTTTGTTTGTTTGTTTGGTGCTTAACGACGCATTAACCCTTGTGGGTCATTAGCGTCAGACGGTATTAACTAAACATGATGAGGATGGAAAAAGTTAAAAATTTATAAGATAAAATAAAAGGAATGGTGATGATGAGTTTGTTTTATGATAATAAGTTGCAATACGATTGTTGACAGGAGAGACCACGTACAATATCTGACAGTTTCAAAGAGCTATTCAGATAGCTGTACATGTTCTTTAACTGAACAGAATACAACATAATATAATCTGTATTATGGTCTGATACAAATGTAAAACAAAACATGATTTTAAAAACAGCGATTAGATTTTGTTAAAAAGATTTATTTGTCTTAAAAATGTCATAATACTATCAATATGTATATCTTGAAATAATTCTTTCATGTTATTAACATGGAAGCAATTATTTCTTACTTGTGCAAAATCGCCACATTCCAAAAGGAAGTGACGTACAGTGAAAGGTGCGTCGCAACCAACACATCGAGGATGCTCTTCACCTTGTAGTAAGTATGAATGAGTGACTCTTGTATGACCTAAGCGGAGTCGAGCTAATACTACTTCTTCTCTTCTAATGTTTCGAACAACTGATTGATATTCACCAATAGTTGGTTTGATGTCAAAAAGTTTATTACCAATGCTGTTATTCCATGAAGTTTGCCATTCTTCCAAGATATATTTATTGATAGAGGGCTTAAAATTGGAAAATGGAATTTTAAAAGAAGTTGGTTCTAATGAAAGCGATGTTTTTGCTTGCTTATCTACCATCTCATTCCCTTGGATACCTATATGACTAGGAATCCAACAGAGAACAATTTCTTTATAAGTTAAAAGCTCATGACATTTTTCTAAAAGTTTCTGAATCTGTGGATTCTTTGAACTGGTATGGTTCATTGCTTTCAATACAGAGAGCGAGTCAGAAAATATAATAAATTTATTGTTTGCATCACAAGTGCTAATGAAATCTAAAGCTAGATCAACTGCTTTGGCTTCAGCAGTGAAAATTGATGAATCGTCAGGTATACGTTGCATATTACTATGGTTGTCTGATATAACAGCACAACCAACCTTTGAGTCTTCCTTTGACCCATCAGAATAAATTTGTTGGTAATTCTTATAACGACTTTGCATTTTTCTGAAATCATCTTTTAATATGTGTGGATTTGATTCAGATTTATTCCCTGAATGTAAATCAAAAAGTATTTCTGGTGGTTTCATGCACCAAGCTGGAATATTTGGTGTAAAATGTTTTTCAATATTTTGTGGTTTGATATTGGCAGATTCTAAAAGTGGTGAAATTCTGATGCCAAATGATTTAATAGCTTTAGGTTTTTGTTCATACAAATTAACATAATTTGGTGGGAATGTAACTTCATGAGCAGGATTTGATGGGTTAGCAGCAAGTCTTATAGCATATTGCAAAGAGAGTTTCTCTCTTCGTGAATATAGTGATGGTTCATCTGCTTCCACATAGAGACTAGCAACAGGAGAAGTTCTAAAAGCCCCTAAAGCTAATCTAAGTCCTTGGTTATGTATAGGATCAAGCATTTGAAGATATGATTTTCGTGCAGAGCCATATATGATACAGCCATAGTCTAATTTTGACCGGACTAGAGACAGATACAGCTTTAGAAGTGTAGTTCGGTCTGCACCCCAAGAAGTATGGGAAAGCACTTTTAAAAGATTCAATGCTTTTAAACATTTAGCTTTGAGATATTTAATATGGGGTATAAAACTGAGTTTTCTATCAAATAAAATGCCAAGGAATTTAGATTCCTCAACAACTGGAATAGGTGATCCATATAAATGTAAAACCGGATCATCATGTTGCTTGCGCAACTGACAGAAATGTACACACTGTGTTTTTGATTTGGAAAACTTAAAGCCATTGCTTGTTGCCCAATTTTCAATCTTATTCAAATTTTGTTGTAGTTGACGTTCAATTGTTGCCATGCTTTTCGAGCGATAACAGATACAGAAGTCGTCAACGGATAATGAGCAATCAGTAAGATTACCTAAACATTTCACAATATCATTAATTTTGATACTAAAAAGTGTTGTAGATAGCACACCCCCTTGAGGTACACCTTGCTCCTGGTCATAATAGTCAGACAGAGAGGAGCCAACTCGGACTTGCATGGCGCGGTCTGCAAGGAAGTTTTCAATGAATGTAGGAAGTCTACCTCTTAATCCTAGTTTGTGGATATCTTTTAAAATGCCATATCTCCACGTGGTATCATAAGCTTTTTCCAAATCAAAAAACACAGCAACTACATGTTCCTTTTTAATAAAGGCATCACGTATGAAGGTTTCCAATCTAACTAAATTATCAGTTGTACTGCGGTCAGATCTGAAACCAGACTGAAACCGCGATATATGATTATTGGATTCTAAAAACCAAGTAAGTCTTTTATTTATCATTCTTTCAAGTGTTTTACATAGACAACTTGTTAAAGCTATAGGTCTATAATTCTTATCAATTATCTACACCTAAGTAAGTCTCATATCTGTAGACTTTACAGAGTCTTCGCTAGACACATAAAGAATCAGTGAGTCCTGAGCTAACCGTCAAGTGCACAGGTGGGTCGCTTGTTGATTCCAATGCTAATCAGTGGTGATTGCTCGGTGCACAGGTTATTTAGTTGGTTTTGCCATGAGCTTTTTTTATTTGCATTTTCCTGACTGGGGTATCAGTCGACTTATTGATTTTACATATTAAGTTAACAGTAGTTCTAACTAAAATGAGTTGGTTTGACAATGATATATACCGGTATTATATAACCCACAAAATAAAGCTTTCTAATTGGCCAAATCATTGCTCTTCGAATAAGTATAAAAGTGATATATAACGTTCACTGTTTAAGCAGGAATAACGTAAAAAGCTGCGTCAACGGATGTACATGTGAATCGTCCTTAACAGAAAAATAAAACCATAAAAACATGTATTCTAATGTGGCGTTCGCACTTCACGCTAGGCGCAAGATCTCTCGCGCGCGTTAGTTTGCTGACAGACGACACTATTCTAATTGCACCGCTGATCGTATGGAATGTTAGATATGTTAATCAATGTAAGTTAAGAAATAGATTCGCGCTGGCACTGATTTGTTGCTTAATATATCACTGGCTTGAGGTCAGTCGTTAAAGTGAGTAAATTACGAGCGCAAAGGGCGAGTGATTTATCCACCTACGACTGACCGACAGACAGTGAAATATTAAGCAACAAATCACTGCCAGCGCGAATCTATTTTGATTCTAACACACAAAAAGATCGAAAATATGTACGAATCCTTCATAATCAATAACGATTCCGCCATCTTAAACAGAGTGTTAGAATTTCTTGCAACTCTTGTTTAGACTGACACGCATAATTTTACGTACGCTTTGAACGACCATTAGCTGTAAGAACGACGTTACACCGTCTATTGTCAACGTTACAAGTCTCTATGTGATAGATGGCATCATTAAATCAAACTGGCAGCTGAATGACGTCACGCCGGTCCGTGCCCAGTCCGTGCAGTGATTTATCAACCAATAAATCACTGAATTTATCCATTGGTTATATAGGGGACCAGTGTTAGAATACTGGTTTAACGTGTAGTATTTATATCGCATGCAGCGTGAAGGCTGCTATCTATGGAACCAGATGGTGCAAACATTTGGCTTTGTGACATATTGACTTGCGACTTTTGACTTGCGACTTCTGACTTATCACTTGCGACTTATGGCTTTTGGCTTTATGTGATGTGAAGAAGCACCGTGCCACGTGTTTCTGGCTACGATGAAGCGATGGAACAAGTATGGAAGCCGATAGGTGACATCTGACTAATGACTAATGACTTGCGACCTATTACATGTGGCTTTGGGCTAGTTTAGGTGCAAGCCCTGAAGCAATGGCGGATGGCGAACAATGAGGTAAGCGATTTTGCTCCTGTAGCATACCATTTAGAAGATCTCGATTTAAGTATATTTTGACGTGGCATTTTGACTTGCTACTTTTGACTTGTGGCTTTCGACTTATGATTTGCGACTCATGACTTTTGCGTTGTGACTTGTAACTTGCGACTTGAGACCATTTTGGTGCGAAGCTGAAGTAATGGAGGACAGAAACACAAATAAGTCAGCCTGAGGGTTAAATACGATTTTGATCTGTCCGAAGAGACAGTACCGCCATATGGTGTGGCTCCATTACACCAGCGGTTTGAAATAGCAAGTAACAAGTCATAAGTTTCATCTTCATAAATCACAAAAATGTAAGTGAGTATGATCAGGAAATACGACGGTCAAACACTGCAGACCAACCCACGACACGTGAGACAGAGTCACAGAACACTAACAGTCACAAGACACAAGTAAGACAACCAAAGCAAAGCAACCAGCTCTCTCTATCGCATCAAGATGATTGCAAAACTAGAAAGGACACCTACATGTAGCACCGAATAACAAAACAAGGTCCAAACACAGAACCCCAACAAACAATGGGAAACAATTAACAATGAATCAATAACAACAGAGCCACCGCCTTAGAAAGGACAGCAGCCAAAGCCACTGGGTGGCTTAAATGCAAATAGAGTATGTTGTTGTTAAAAGCACAAAACTTGCTTAGCTAGCATGGTACTATTGCAATGTATCATCACAGAGAAACAATCTTATCAAATTAACACACTATGATGAAACAAAGAATAAGTATAACGACTCGCAAATATTCAGAACTAAAGAAAGCCACAAGTTGAACCACGGTGGGCCCAGCTTAAGACAAAGAAAGTTTTATGTCAGGGCCGTCTTTGAGTCTGAGAACTGACCCACAGTCGTGCAATTGAAGAGAAAACACCATAGCTATAATCCGTGATTGGTTTAACTGCAAGACATGCAGATTGTCGCATGATATCCATGTTATATCCAAATTTTGATTACGATATATATACCTGCTCGCAGTGATTTGTTGCTTAATATATCACTTGCTGAAGGTAAGCGAAGCGCGAATGATTTATCCACTTACGACTGACCGACAGACAGTGATATATTAAGCAACAAATCACTGCCAGTGCGAATTTATTTCGTTTCTAACACACAAAAAGATTAAAACTATGAACGAATCCTTTCATAGTCTATAGCTATTCTGCTATCTTGAACAGACTGTCAGAATTTCCCGCAACTCTTGTTTAGACTGTAACGCGTATTTTTATATACATTTTGGGCGTCCAATATTTGTTAAATCGACGTTACGCCGTCTTTTATCAACGTTACAATACCGTATGTGAAAGATGACGACTTGAAAATTAAACTGGCGACCAAATGACGTCACTCCGGCTCGAGCCCAGTCTGTGCAGTGATTTATCAACAAATAAATCACTGAGTTTAACCATTGGCTATTAGGCGAGGTGTGTTAGAATAACGCTTGAATATCTTTTTGAATTGGTCACTAAAATTAGGCTTTCTAACATGTTTTTAATTTATAAATTAAATAACCGTAAAATACCAGCCTTTTTGCAGAAAAAGTTGTTTAAACCAATATAAACCACATTTAACAGTCGACTCTGACTGTGTATGACTGTGTATGGTTGAATCTAGAAAATGCTTTATAAATTTTATTATGTTGACAACCTTGATTTAATAACTTACAATTAGCAGTCAAAAATTGGTTTCTGTTATTGAAGTTATAAGTCAAAAAGTCACAAGTCAAAAGTGACAATTCCAAAGTTCACGTCAAAAATGTAATCATGATTCAGGATCTTCTTGTGTTATTTTCTAACAATAGAAACAAAGGAGCAAAATCTCTTATTCGTTATTCCATATCCGATATTGCTTCAGGTTTGCACCAAATATAGCACAAAGCCATAGGGGTCAAGTGAGTAGTCAGAAGTCAGATATTTTATATTTATCACAGCAAGAAACACGTGCATGTGTACGAATTCACATAGCGTAGCTGTGAATGCTTATTGTGTGTGGACAATGTTAAGCACGAAACAGCTTCACACATCACAATGTCCCTTTTATCATATTAGTTTGCACATTTTGAAACTAAAATAAACCTTTTGCTAGTGAATGGCTTCAATATTCGTCTTGTTGCTGATCCTGTGAGTTTGTTAAAAAGGTTGCGAATGCAGCCTGTAGGAGTCATCTCTGTGCATATGTATTGGATTGCAATTTACTGTAGACCATTGTAATGTTTGCGTGTCTTCTCATCCAATATCGCACTCCATCAAGTGTTTTACATTAGTAATTATTTTAACACTCCTCTTGCAAAAATTCTCGAAAGTGCACAAATTGTAGATTAACTTGGCGAACACTTAGACCAATCGCTCAAATATCTTTTAGTTTTGTCTTATTCATTCTGACACGTTATGTTTAAAGTTTCATTATTCAAATACATTTCGATTTTTCTTTCAATTAGCGGACATTATCAGAGAGATTATAGATGATGTATTGTATCCCGCATTAACTATGATGTTTGTGAGCGCTCTGTGTATTACTACGCCAGTATTGAGCCTTGTTTCATTGTGCTAGAAATGTACAGACTTGATTTATTTCTGTTAGTTTTACAGTGATGTTTAAGTAAGGTTTGCTAATGTTTACATTTATTCTCTAGTTTGTCTTTGAAGCGAACAAAGGGTAGAATTAGCGTGTCGTCGACCTAACAAATATGCATACTTGTTTGGGTTAAATGATTAATGGCAAGTACACATGATACTGTGCTATAAACTTAGATGCTCCTGTGTTTATCAAATTAACTTGTAGAACACTACTGAAATGTTTCTGACTTTGTTGGTCAAGCATGAGTCCTATGTCTGGTTCTGCGGGAGGTGTTAAAACGGGAAGGTTTATCGCCTTTACGGTACTTATCGTTTTTTTTATTGGAGTTGACTCAAATTTATTTTATAGCATAAAGGACGCGAGGACCGTTTTTGTTTTTCACGTCAAACGCGTGATACATGTAACTTTGTTCAAGACACAATACTGCAACCACGTATGAATAAATCAGAAACATGCTTTTGGTTGTGCTTTCAATGTCATTATTTATCTACAGAATATTTCTAATAAAGCTAGCTGGTATTCTTAACTATAGCTCGGTTTATTCTTAGAGACCTCAGAGTAATCTCAGAACCAACAATAAGCAAATGACATACTTGGTTAAATTGGGTTCAAGCGCCCTAAAGCAGAATAGTATACTCTGTGATAGAATAGTTTTCTTAATGATGTGCGAATCGTGTTTCATTTTACATGTCAAATGTTCACAAATGTATTGTTTCATTTATTCAGTTGATTGGGTTATTATGGCTCAACGTTCTAGTCTATCAGTTGTGGCAATTCTTATGTAGTGACTGCTGAATATCATAACACAATGCCTCGTATGAAGCTTAAATCTGGGACATTTGTATCTCAAGTCGAACACTCTAACACCGACGTCTTAACTATAACCATAGGAACACGAATATCACATTTACTTAGCTTGAGCATTGAACACACAATGGAGATATCATGCAAAATTATGCATAGCTACACAGACAGCAAAAACTGTGTGTAAATCTACTTTATTAGACAAAATTAGTAAATGCCACAAAACACAACCTATAACACGTTTAGCAATGACAAACCGATGTATTCTATAATGACCAAAAGTAATACATTGTACCCACTTCATATGTATACGAACTACAGAAACAATTTAAATCCTATCAAGTCTACTAAATTCACACTGGAACGTGAGTCGATGTCATAATTATGCATACTTTCAGGGTGGATGTCGATCTTCACCCATGCGCACAGACATGCTCATTGCATAATTGTATTTTACCACAAAATAGGTTGAACTGCCTGACAATGAAATTACTCACTAGTGCCCTGAATTCTTGCCAAGAGCAAAAATCATCGATCATACGACAAAACACAACTGTATTAGAAGTATTACTTGAAATGGCAAAATATCTGTATGTCATAAAGTAAATGTTTATTTCTTCAGCCCCAACTAAGTAGCTGTGTACAATACAGTGCAAAATTTAATTTCGTAATGGAGACCTCCTTCGCATAACAGTCATGCTACAACAAGCAGTGTTAAACTACAATTACTTGTGTATGCCTACCTTAGCCGAATATTAGAACGTTAAGTTTGCAAGTCTCACTGAGAGCTTAACACAATGCGTCTTTTTAACGACAAATATTAAAAAGCATGCCTACATGTGTATTTGGCGAATACAATCTAAATTACTTCAACTCTTATGACACAAAGCATACCTTTAAGATTAAATAAGTTGGTGATATATTCAAGCTAGAATAGATAGCTAGTATCTTGAGAAAGTATCATAAATCTTCAAGCAAAAACCACAATTTCCAACTTTTATATGGGACATTTGAAGTTTCAGCGGACATTGACATCGTAGGTTGAGAAAGGTATATTCTCATACCTTTCAAAGGCATGCATGGGCCGACGTTTTACATCAACATCAAACTGTACTGGTTCTGCGGTTTTCGAATGTACGTATTTGTGTTTATGCTGTGAAGTCTATTTGGAGCTAAACTGAGTTGAAACTATACTGTATTATCATACTGGCTGATAATCGCCACACTCACACACACCCACTCTGCTAACACACTGTTTTGTTGTACGTTCGTATTTATTACTTAAGGAAGTACCGGACTTATCAGCATGTTTCCAAAACGTCACTATCATTTAATATGTTAAAAGTAGCTCAAAACTCATCTATTTTGACAAAAAATAACATAACCTTACGGGCCTTTTTAAAATGTTATTTAATTTCAAAAAGTTAAAAATATGAGTTTTTAAAAAAACTTTTTCTCATATTTTAACAAATTGAATTCGAGAAATACAATTTTTTTTCTGGGAATACGCTACATGCTATTGGCTAATTGTTGAAAACAAAAAACAGCGAAAAAATAGGTATGTAGCTTATTTTTAAGTTAAAACCTATTTTGTCCAAAACATTAAGGCCAAATCTAGGATAAAAAAGTCACATAATGTAACTACAGAAACAAAACACTTATTTCTTTGAAGGGAATTTTGTATATATCACCATGCTCGTTTTTTTGTGCTATTTTCTTTTTTTACCTCTAAAATAAAAACCGGCATGGATTGTCATACCTGTTTCATTGTTTATTCTAGATCCATGGGCGTAGACAATCATGATATTGAGTGTATTTGGAAAGCAGCAATGTTTGTTTGAGTTGATGTTTAAGAAATAGATCAGCTCTAGCAGTGAATTGTTGAGTAATAATTCACTGTTTGGAGGTCAGTTGTAAAGAAGATCAAATCACGAGCGCGCAGCGCGAGTGATTTATCTTCGTACAACTTACCGACAAACAGTGAATTATTACTCAACAATTCACGCACTGGGGCTGATCTATTTCGATTCTAACACAAACTAAACGACAAAAACACATTTGAAATCTTCAGCTTCTTCCAACTTTCCGCCATTGCACTGAAGAACTCCCGCCAAAACTTAGACTACGTCGCATACGTTTACATGTATTTGTAACGCCTTTCAAGCGTAAATACGACGTTACACCGTCTAACGTCATGAATGACGTCATTTTCCAGTAACAAATGACGTCAGCTAGCACGTACTTTCCTCGCGATTTCAAAACTGTGAATTATTGTTTGATATATCACACTTGTTTAGCATTGGCTCTATAGGCGAGGTGTGTTAGAATTTACGTTCTAGAAAGCCAAAATCTGCCTTATAGGGATGTCTTCTTGTGTGCTTGCCAGTACTGAGCAGAAAGGATAAAAACCTTTTACTGGAACACAAAACGGCAACTGCATATAGCTCAAATTTCGATATCCTAGGCTTCACTAGTTTGTCTGATAAGGCTTTAAGAGCAATTTTCTGTAACCACTTAAATTTTTACATAGGGTCATGGCACGCATAAGCACCGATTTTGCTAAAACTTTCCTATCTTGGTCATGGTGACCCAAAACCAAGCAATCAACACTACTTTCATCCATATGCATGACCGTTGCCATGGAAACGGCGTATGAACATTTTGGCTGAAAAGTGACAAAATATCACTTAAAATTGATGGATTTCCAAGGGAAATCATAACTTTAACGTTAACCAAATGCCATACGTATAAAAATATAACCCATCTTGGTTAGAAATAAGCAATCAAAATGACATTTGGAAAACCTAGGAATTTAGGAAACCTGACTTGTTTTAATTCTGGAATATGCCGGCATGTGTGTAACCGACCGCACTTAATATGAAAATGTCCTTTGAAAATGCTCAAAAATCACCTTTGTCAAATTTCTGAAACCCCACCCACTTTGCAGAGCATAGATAAAAACCGAGGTTTTTCAAATGTAATTTTGATTATTTATTTCCAACCAGGATGAGTTATATATTCATACATATGGATAGAATATACAAAATTTACAAGAAGGTAGAATAGAAGTGTCGAATACAAGTGTGTCGGATCAGTTCATTTCTGGAGTATAACTTCCACATCCTTTACTCGATTTTTATACCAAGTATCCACATTTCAAAACAATTTGTAGATCCAGATCTGTACGAATCCAAGGTATTGTATTGAAAAGCCACAGGCCAAGGTTAAAAGGAACTTCGTTCTTGGAGCATCACTTACTCATCCTTTGACCATTTATCATACCATATGGCACCGGTGTCCACTATGACAAAGCCATGTTTCACGTATAGGATCCAGGACCATATTTTCAAGGCCTAAGGCCAACGCCATATCAGAACTTCACTTTCGAGCCAAACTTCAGAATCGTTCCCCCGATTATCCTATTACATAGCACAACTTTCCACCAGAACAATACAATTTGTCTCGTATATGGCATAGTTTCGTATGTCTCATCTCAACGTGACAGGTCAGATGGAAAATTCATTTATGCACTTTTTCCTTGAATGTTCATGTCACTTAACAAGATAATGTGTAAATGTACCGTATATGGCCCTTGTATGTACGTCCAAGGTTAAGGTCACAGGACAAGGTCAAATTGAAATTTAGTCCCCGCAGTAGCCAGTTACGGCAATCGGGTAAATCTGTGCCAGGCGGGGTATTTTAGATGTCTTGTTCATTTCAGTTTATTTGGCCTGCTGAAATCATCGAAACTAATTAGATATGAAATGGATGTACAATAAGTTAATGGTACCCAGTATTTCTAGAGATGGTCCCTCGAAATTAACATCCAGGTCATTTGAGCCTAACTATTTAACTAAGGACAAATACTTACCCAAGTCTTTTAAACTTAAATAAATTTTGTATATTCTATCCATATGTATCAATATATAACCCATCCTGGTTGGAAACACATATACTTTTTTTCACCTTGACCGCCTCGTTAGCTCAGCTGGTAGAGCGTCCGCTTTCTGAGCGGCGGGTAGTGGGTTCGAATCCGGGCCGCACCATACCATAGTTTTTAAAAATGGTACAAGCAGCTCGCATAAAATGTTTTGTGCCTGGAATATAGCATAAGACTATAAGTGTCTGTTATAGATATATCTCACTGTTGTAGATTATATGTATCTCACGATTTACGAATTTACAATCCAATCTGACAACATAAAGAAGTGAAAATATAACAAAAAATGGATTATAAAAGTATTGGGATTCTTTAAAACTTTGCACACAACCAATGTAGCTCACCATCCCCAACTTTACTTTATAAATTGTCCCTAGATACAACGAGTTTGGGAACAGTATTATATACGTGTAGCAAAACCAGAGTACATGTACAAGGTAATCATTTTAAAGGGAATAGGCTTATATCTCATGTTTCATACTTATTATAATGCGAATCACCATGTAACATAGAAAAGGCATGTATGCACCAAAATGACTTTAATATGTGCATTATATATAGTATTTTGGTCAGCCAACGACCAGAATCAGCATCATAACAAACATAATAACCTCAAAGGAAATAAATGAATTAATCATTGCTGTTGCTACTGCCCACTCATAGACTGGCTATATTAATTGTTTCTGGCTTATTAATACATTACTCCCCTTTTTATGTAAGGTCGTCAGTGTCATTCTAATCTGTTATTAGTGTTTTATGATCTAATTAGTTGTTTAAATTTGACCCAAGGGTATGGTATCTAGTCTAATATAACGCCATGCATTAAAATCGATAAACCACTATTTACATATTTTGTTAACGCCGTGAAAACGTTTTAGGGACATATGATAAATACAATCTAACATTCTTGCTCCTGTATTATTGAACATATTAAACCCGTTGTGAAAAGGAGAGAAAATGCTCGGCAATTCTCGCATTTTTTCCTCAACTCATTTAATAAATTAAATAAAACATGAACACTCATGTAAGATCCTTTATATGCTGTTGGTGTTTTATTCTGGGTTTTATCATCTGATCTATTGTTGTATATTCGTAAGGTCTGTGATTTAATTGTATCCTTCCTTTCTTGTAAGAAACCCATATTGCAGAGAAAAACAAAGATTAGCGTTTGCTGAATTGAAAATATGAAATTGATATCAGCTAAGCGACACTATGCAATTAAACAAATTCCAACTTCAAATGTCAACATTATTATTAAAGCGAGACCGAGGCGTGCATTATAAAGAGCAAACATGACTAAATGGTACTAAACTAATCTGCATACATCTCGCAATGTGTTTGGCAAAATGCATGCTCAGAAATCTAAAGGTAGTTATCAACGTTATTTACTCTAATATTGGCACCACAGACATACATGCCATTTGTGACCGTTGATGGTTTTACACGCAGTTTAACAATTGTCTACATGCTCCAAAATACTTTATTGTTATATGACTGGAGAGAATCCTGGCTCCTGATTGGCCCAATTTGTCTTCATAAATATCTATGTCTACCTGGAAACTGGTCTAAACCGGTCCATAAGTTAATATTGCATGAAAACCAGCTCGAACTAGTTTCCAGAAGTTAATATTTTTGACACTTCTGCAATATTACCCTCTAGACAGCTAAAAATAGCATGATGAGTGTAAAACTAGCATGTGCTGCATGAAATTGACATGATTTGCTGTTTCACCTCCCAACAGGTAAATTAAAGAATTTCATGAATTTTTACAACAGTTTTGTTTTGTTTTGTTTGCTTATTTATCTTTGCTTGAATAAACAAACTGTAATAACAGTTTTATGATAACATTTTATATTCCCCATTAAGAGAATTAATACACATTTGAAAATGCAAATACTACATTAAAATATTTTAATAATAGTTGCTAAAACTTGAGAAAGTCCTTAAATGTCTTAGATGTCTTTAACAACAAAAGTGAAAGTAGCTAAATTTTCATTCTTAAATGAAAAGTCATATAACAAAACAGTTATTGACTTCAATTTCGGTAGACATAAGTATTTATCTACCCTTAAAAGTGATATTCACCTCGGCCTAGCGGCCTTGGTAAATTATCACTGTTTCGGGTAGATAAATCCTTATGTCTACCTCATTGAAGTCAATAATTGTATAATGTCACACAAAATATGAGAGGGCCGCATATAATAAGCGTTCGTTCTAACTCTTTGAAACTTGCTTTTATGTGTACTTTATAAAGTTATGTGGCGGTGGTTCTGTTCTTGTTGATGCATTGTTTATTGTTGCTCTCTGTATGGGGGTTCTGTGTTTGGTCCTTGTTTTTGTTATGTGTCCTTTCTAGTGTTGCAATCATCTTGATTGAGAAAAAAGATCTGGGTGCATTACTTTAGTTGCCTTTCTGATGTCCTTGTGACTGTAACTGTTCTGTGAGTCTTCCTCACGGAGTTGGTCTGCAGTGTCTGATTGTGGTATTTCCTGAACACAATCACTTACTTTCACCATCGTCTCTGCGTTGTGTGCTTTAGCAAGACATATTAATCATTGCTCAGTACTGGTTCAACCCAGGAAGACTCGTTCCGACATAACTGAGAAAAACAGTTGGCTGGGACGTAAATAAACATATTAAACAAACAAACTAGATAAAATGTGTTTAAACTAAGATGAGAAAATGACGAAATCAAAACTTACCAAATATTGAACATCCTTATTTTGAACAAATTGTAAATCAAATATATCCCACAGAACTTCAGTTAAAGCAAACAATTTTATACTCACGCCCCCATTTTGGACTTTGACATTACAAATGGCACAGTTTCATCTAAAATGTACGATGAACGTAATCATTTTGAAATAGTTTTTTCCCCATTCTGGATGGAGTTCCTCGCTCCCCTTCTTATGGTGGTATATGTTTGCAACTTAATCGGTATATGTTATAATGTTTAGTGACATCAAAATAGACACCAAGTTTGACTGCCAAGCTAAAACAGGAAAGCAATGGATATCTTAAACTTCGTAACGCATTTTCTAAAATCTACCACAGCTACTCAGAGTTGATCGTTAGTTAAAATGTTTTATAACTTTTCTGCAATAAGGCATATCAGAGCCAGTATTTTATGATGCTGTAGCTTACAAATTCAAAAATAATCATAGAACTTCTATAATTTCCTGATCAGTTCAATACGATCATCATTCGTGATAAAAAGTTGGATATAGCATGGATATTATACAACAATCTGCATACCTCGTTATAAACCAAATCACGGTTTATAGCCATGGTTTCCTCCTTAATTGCACGACGGTGGACCAAGCCTCAGATAATGGCGACCCAAGCTTGAAACTTTCATCGGTGGGTTGGTGCCTGATGAGTGTTTTTTGGTTTGGCCTATCGTGGCTCAACTAGGTATATTTAGACACAGAACACAGACAGCCACACACATTAGAAATCAGATATCTCTCTTTTTGAGCAATGTTATAGTAAACCTAGAAAGGACGTTAAGAACTACACCACAACAGAAGGACCAACACGGTGCGAGATAGTACCTCTATAAAGACATAAACATCCCACTACTAGCCTATTTCCACCTAGAAAAGTATACATGTATATACCTTTCTCGAAATAATAAATAAACGTTTTAAAGTTCAAAATATCGAAAACAACAACAACACTGATGTCGAAGAAAATATTTATGTGACCAGTTATATGTATTCTAACTTAATCTCAAATATGCTACTAGCCCGAAGGAGTATGGAGTTTATAGATTTTGCAGGTTAAACAACAAGATTGAAGCACTTGTTAAAGGCTGTAACATATGTTACATGACATAATAAATGAGCAAGGACACTGACTTGATGTAAGAAATGATGTTTCAGGAAAAAAATGAATATATCTCGCATGTAAAATCTCTAGCCTCTGGTGCCTAAATCTTAGGTATTGATGATTATTAAGCCCCTGTACCTTTGTTACAGATGTTATGAATATTTGTTTTCAATATTTCTTAATATGAATAATTCTAAAATAAAGATACACCCTAGAGGAACATAGGAAATAATCTTTTCACATTTAAATAGTACAATTTAGTTAATGTCCCTTTCTAATGTAAATATTCTAAACCAATCCTTACTCAAGTAATATACATATACAATATCGTTTATTATTTCTGCTTCTCTGGTAAAATAATTGTGCTCCTCATATCATAAAAAACAGAATAATCATCAAACAAGATTTTGACTGCAAGCTGAGTATTGACCTGCTCCATCCCAAACCCTTTTAGACATATTCTATCGTATGTACCGATTCAAGGCGCATCGAATAGGAGATGTTTGCACACTGTAAGCATGGGTGTTAGCCAGTATCAGCTTGTTACATATGTTATTTTATCAATTTTAGAAAAATAAAATTGAAAGTTTGAGGTACAGAAAGCAGACATTAAAACTAGCTAATCAATGAACATTCTAATAGTCTGCAAATTACTGGATGTCTTTACTACATATGACAGCTGTTTAACATTAATACGGCTACATGTTGTATTATGTGCGTTACATGAACTTAATTATAATTTAAAAGTGGTAATTTTGGCTATCGTCATTTAGTTTAACGACTGCTCTGAATTGGTTTCAAACTGTTTTAGATTAGGTTTAACAAACATATACTCAATTGACGAATACAAATCCTAAGTTTGCTTTTCTATCTTAAATATTTTGTCCTATATGAGCTAATGCACAACCCTACCCCCAGTTTTGAAGAGGAACAAATTTTGTTTTCGCCGCTTAAATAAAACACATATAAAACAATTGCAGAGTGTTGATATTTTTCATTTTCTTAAACAGTCTTGCTCATATATTATCAAGTTTCTAAGATCAGGACACTTATTAAAGATGTCAATGTGCCATGATGCCACAACCAGGGCTCTGATCGAATTCCATAAACTTTCAGGTGCTGGTACTAATTAGTTCAATGTCAGGACAGAGCAAGAAATCATATTGGCAGGTATTTAGCTATGCTGGAGACTCTATACACGAAGCTTTCTTTCACCTCGGCTCAGTGCCCTTAGTAAGCACTGTGGCGGATGCACTAGAGTAATATATTTGTAAATTGTCCTGACCTCTTGGCTCTCGTTTGTGATGTCTAACTGTGAGTTTGCTACTTTCCCATTGGTATCCTGGGCCAGGTGTGGTACTTGATTGTATCGATTCCTGATCTTTGCCGTCTTTCTTACTTTGCATTAGCCAGTCACTGATATTGTTCGACTCACTGCGTTGAGGTGATGGATGTTTTGGAGAGAAAAAAAGCTGAATTGCAAGAACTACCACTTCCAATAGCTGTGTTTCTCGAAGGTGTCAAACGTGCGCAGTATCAGTGAATCATTTGGACAACCTCACCTGTCATTAATCCTGACAAATCAAGGCCTGACAATTATGGTTAGAGGCCGGACTGTGATAAATATTGTCCCGTTATGATGACATTGCCCATGTGTGGATCCAGAGGGGGATAGGGGGTGTTTGAAAATAACAAGTACATTTATGTGTTTCTATAGAAATTAGCATTTGGACCCCCCTGGAAAAAAGTTGGACACCCCCCCCCCCGGAAAATAATAGACCACCTCTGGATCCTTTGTAAAGTATAAGTATAGTTTTCTCAGCAATAAAACCATTGGTACCCCTCTTTAAACTGTAAGATAAGCTGAGTACTAAATAAAACTGACAAAAATTCCTGGATCCGCGCATGTTGCCTCCTGCCCCCGAAACCTTTCTGCAGCTGATAAAATGTGGTTGCAGCATGTCTGTATGCGAAACATCTCGGTGTAAGTACAAAGCAAACCATTTATATTGTACTTATTTGTGTTGCTGTGGAGCAGAAGAGGACTCATGTAAACTATTGCCAGTGATCAATATGCTTATGACTTTTGAATGACTGAAATTGGCACACAAATGCAAAAAAGTCCTGATCCCCATATACTACAATGGACATACCGTTTAAATTGCACTGATACAATATACGCTATTTTGATGACGTCATAATGACGTCCAGACGTGAAACCCAGATGGGTGACCAGGTGATTTTCATTAGTATTCCCTAAAGTTTGATTTGGTATAGGTCACCATAAATCGGCATCAAAATCGCACGGGAGTCCCGAGCGCCCCTAACTATACGCTGCAACGGCAGTTGAGCTTTTATTTCAGTGGGAGTTCTCTCCCGTCTCAGTGACATCCAGACACAATCACGATTATGAACTTTATGACTAAAACATGTTAACATCGTAATGTAGTGCAAACAACAATGTTTCCACTCAAAGATTAAGCTGTTTTTATACCACATGCTTTTGAAATTTTAGGGTATAAAATTAAATTTGGGGGTATGACTTTTGGGAACAAAAAACAACTAAGTACAACAGTTAACAGATGCACAAATTCGCAACAAATTTCACAACTCTAGCACACAAATAGACGATTTGTTGTTGTTATTATTATCAAGACTCGTGTCATATGCTGGTATTATAAATAATACAAAGACAAAAGTCTTGAAAATAATAATAATAATAATAATAATAATAATAATAATAATAATAATAATAATAATAAAAAAAAACAGCCATGGCCTGTCAAATGTTGCAATATTATATCTGGAAATATGTTCTATATCGAAATATTTATGGTTTAAAAATATATTTATGGACTAAAAATATATATATTTGTTCTATACTTAACTACTTAAGTAACCTGACACATTCTGTGTGTCAATTTTTGGTAGTAAATAAACACTTGTCTTTCCTTTGGGTAAAGTTGAACAAAGGTAGACGAAGATGCACGGAGAATATTTGAAAAGACGAACTAATTTCAGACGTCAGCTATCAAAACGTCACGAAACCCCTAAAATCAATTTTTGCAAGAACAAAGAAATCACGAAAAATCAACAGAAACCGCTTAAGTGTGATTCTTTGTTGTCCCCCGCCTTTTCGAAGAAAAGCGGAGGGATTTAGTTTTTGCCTCTCCGTCTTTCCGTCCTTCCGTCCGTCTGTTCGTCTGTCCGTCCGTCCCACTATAGAAGTAGGTACCTTGTGGGCGCAACTCCTCCTACAGTTTTATACCGATTCTTTTGAAACTTCACTGACGTTTTGGTCATGATCTGAAGATGTGCATGTGGTTTGGGTATAATCCTCAGATTATTTTCCGGCACTATCTATAACAAAGTGAATGGACAGGGGATACCTTGTGGGCACACCTCCTCATACAGTTTTCTACCGATTCTTTAGAAACTTCACTGGTGTTTTGGTCATGGTCTGAAAATATGCATGTGGTTTGGATATAATCCTCAGATTATTTTTGTTACTTTTTTCGCAAGATGAACTTTGCCTTTTTTTGGGGCATTATCTATACAAAAGTGAATGGACAGGGAATACCTAGTGGGCGCAACTCCTCCTACAGTTTTATACCGATTCTTTGGAAACTTCATTGGTGTTTTGGCCATGGTCTGAAGATATGCATGTGGTTGGGATAAAATGCACAGATTAATTTTATCATATAAAACCTCAGCTTAACATTTATCATTTTTCCTGTTTTTTCGCCTGTAGTGCTATCAATATCTTATCACTGTCAATATATATGTAGTACCTTTGAGTGAAAATGCGCCTACAGTTTTATACAATCTGTATGTGCTCATGTCATGGCCTGAAGATATAGATATGCTTTGGATAACATTCTTAAGTTTTGTTTCTGTTTTCTGTTTTGCGAACTTAAGTTGTTTCATGATAGTTCATATAGACAAAAAGTGGCGGGGGACATAATTTCTCTGAATTTGCTTGTTATTTCGTTGACACCTTCTGGACATTCAAATAAAGCATGCATGCATTGTTCACCCAAAAAGCCAATTTTTACTTTCTTAACGTGAATTTTAAGTTATCAGCGTTTTATGAGCTTTTAAAAAGCACTAGCACTTTATCAACTTTTTTAATTATGCATGATGTTTGGAATGCATTTTGACAGTGTTTCAGTCATTTTGAACTCCGTAGCTTCCGCTAACGTCCATTTATCGAAATCAAGCGTTACAATAACATGCTGATATGTGTATACAGCAAAACTTGACATGCATACTCGATTAAAGTAAAGTGTGGCCTATTGGCACTATAACACAGTGGACAGCACACACTAAACAGCGACATACGTTGACAAAGAAAAAAAACGGTTATTTTCCATAGTTTACGTTGCTTCTTAATTGACATTAAAATGGGTTCTTTCCGCTTTCACCCTTTAACGTGACGCGAAACGCAAGTTCTGATTCTTGAAAATGAAATCTCTTACAATGATTGGTTGTATCCAAGTCATTTTACTTTCTAGAAATTGCTTAAACAACGGAAAAAAACACTGCCGTTTAGAAAACGTCGAAAGCACAACTTAAAAAAAACCCATATCATACGTCACAGCAAGAAATTGCAATTTTTTAAAATGCACTTTTGTCTGTACTGGTATTGGCCTTGCGTACATGAAAAAAGTTTTCAAAAAATATCTAGAGATACACTCCCGAGGCAAAAGTGATAAAAACGGTATTTTGACGTCGTGACGTCATGTTCTGTATTTTTCGAAGAATACTTTCTAATGTCTTGATATTAAAATAAACATATCAGCTCAGCACTACAATTTCTTATTAACGTGTTTGAAGCAAGTAAAAAGTGTCAGGTTTCATTAGTAGTTAATTATATATCGAAATATTTATGGTCTAAAATTATATTAATGGACTAGAAATATATTTATTATGTAAAAAATATTTATGGTCTATATTTTTTTGGTACAAAATATTTGTTGTGTTAAAAATATTTATGAACATAAATTTGATCTATTTAAGAGAAATCGTTCGAGAACGATTCAGAATATTTTGTTTCAGACAGCATTTTTAAACGCTAAAAATTGGACTACCCATCTTAAGAGACTGTTTCAAACCAGCGAATAACGTTAAGAGCTTTTTTCTTGTTGACTGTGTATTCCTGGAGGTCAGATTAACCTAAAAAAGTATGTAAGTCAATTATTACAAAATATAATTAGAAATAAAGAAGTAACGGCAATCAAATTTGTTCAAATAAACACGAAATACCTCTTGAATTTCTATTTTATTATATATATTACTTTATTTATTTATTTAATTGTTTATTAATTGATGCATTTGTCAAGTTTGTTGGATGCTATTTTGTCTGGTTAGTGATGCGACGTCATTTGACGCTTAGGCATCAGGGCATTTCCATTTGGCGTACTGGAAATGACGTCATGTTGCCCTTGACTATACTTCATAGCGTTATTTATATTTATTGGTTGGCTTACACAGTGGAGATGTAGCTCACAACATAAATCAATATACTTGTTTCTTGACAAAGGCCAAGTGGCCGAAAATTTGAAACTAGTGAAACTATTGTTATGTGTCAAAATGACCTAGACTTTTGAATAAATTAAAAAATGAAAATACCTTAATAAAAAGAACTGAACATAGATATATGACCCATCAGGAATAAGTTATCTATTTTTAGATTTCATGGGGTAAAAGGTAAAGGAAAAGGCAGTTCATATCCCAGCACATTTTTTTCTGACTACCTCACCTTTAAGTATACCGATTCAGTTTCCGAGTAAGTACGAGTATATGTTCTTCATTTCTGGTGATGGTGCTTGTCAACGTCTCGAGTAGCGTTAATTGTTTTGTACTAACTAATTTTTACATGGAGTAGATATCCTTAAAAGTAAATGCTATAAAATCAGTTGAGCACATGGGTAAGTATGTTTTTTTTTAATTCTAGTTGCAATGGACATTTAATGTCTTATATTCTATTTAACAGTACAAAAGTAAACGTTCAGCGAATTCTTATATGAATTA
This sequence comes from Loripinus fragilis, assembly GCA_964019695.1. Classification (NCBI taxonomy): domain Eukaryota; kingdom Metazoa; phylum Mollusca; class Bivalvia; order Lucinida; family Lucinidae; genus Loripinus; species Loripinus fragilis. The sequence goes on from OZ026522.1 coordinate 29,223,899, forward strand.
ATGTGGGGACCAAATATGGCAAATATGGCCAAGATCATACATGACTCTGTAATAACCTTTTATCTGACAACGTAATATTATTTTAAACCAACAATACATTGCAGGTGCAGATTATTGATTTGTACGGTGCTTAAAATGTGATTTCTGTTCCGACTCATTTAGTATTGCCAGTTTTCCTAATTCGTTAATCGGTTTAAGTCTTATAAGCTGCTCCAAGACTTCTTATAATTCCATTGTAATGAGAAAACGTTAAAAAGAGGCTTTATTTAAGGAAATACTTCCGAATAAGGCAATTACTGGATCATTTGTTTTCTTCTTTGTGTAATGGTGTGTGTGCTGTTCTTCTCCGAGGACTAGCCATGACCTGCACTCAACCGTCGATTAAAAGCATATCAAAAAGAAGCATCTCATTATTTTTCGCTTTCCTTAGCTTTCCTGAAATATCCACACAACACCATTAACCCTTTCCATCATTAATATTCATGCAAGGCTCCACCCACTATGAATAATTAATATATAGATTTATTTTCATGTTGGTACATAGAACAAGGTAATTACTTGTCAGGTTCACTAGTGTATGATCAGATATATCATATTTCCATAAGTATACAGAGTTGACCCTGATCAAGCAGCTCTTACAAGACAAGAGCTGCCTGATCTGGGTCTGCTCTGCTTGCAAAAGCGTTAAAAGGCGTCTCTTTAAGGTAAAGGGTTAACTTATGTTTAAAACAGATATTTCACTGTACTCTTCAAGGGATTACGCATTTGTATAGCATGTATCAAAAGTAGCTGAATGATTATGAACTACCCAAACACAAGGACTCCACTGCACGTTGGTTGTAGTCCATGCAAATATGGTAACAATTTAAAATGAATTTGCAGAGTTTCGCGGTACTGGACATTTAAAGTTAGCGTACGTTTGACTTTAGATCTTCTACCACCTAAACCTAAATTCACTTTTAGACATTTGAAGAAAGGGATCCAGGAATTCCAGAGGAGGTTTGTTTTGGCACCTGCAGATAAGGCTGCTAACAATGTTGTGGTCGTTTGAAAAAGGTACTATATTAACACCCTAAAGCAAGAATTTAGCATTGCAAAAACATATGAGCATAACATGCTTGATGAGATAGGCATCGATGCCATATGACAGCTAAGTTTAGGGTGTTTGTTGATGAGGACCATAGCAAGCTTCCTACGTTAAACTGGTTAGCTAAACTTCATAAACAGTCCTATAAGTCGCGTTTTATTGCTAATTCTAGTTCATGTACCACTACTGAGTTGTCTATTCTTTTGACTTCTTGCCTCACTGCGATTAAAAACCATGTCATTAAATATTGCACAACAGTTTATGAAAGAAATGGTAAAAATTTATTTTGGTCTATTAAAAATTCAGGTGAAATTCTTAATAAATTGAAGTCTAGAGATTTTTAGCATCTTGTTTGTCTACATATGATTTCTCTACTCTCTATACTACAATGCCTCATAATCTAATCAAAGGAAAACTAACAGAATTAATTGAACAAACTTTCAACAGAGAGGACTCACTTTATTGGCTTGTAATGAAAAAAAATGCCTTTTTTACTTCTGAACAACCTAAACGATATAAATTGTGGTCATGTCAGAAAATGTGTGATGCTCTCCATTATCTTTTGGACAATATATTTATAAGATTTGGCTCGAAATTATATAGACAAATTGTAGGTATTCCAATGGGTACTAGTTGTGCTCCTCTTGTTGCAGATTTGTTTTTGTTTTGTTATGAGAGAGACTTCATGTTGTCTCTGTCAGACAATAGTCAAACTGATATCATTGAAGCTTTTAACTCCACCTCCAGATATTTAGATGACTTACTTAATATTGATAATCCTTATTTTGAACAAATGGTAGGTCAGATATATCCTACTAAACTTCAGTTAATTAATGCAAAATCTTCTGATACTAAAGCTCCGTTTTGGGACTTGAACTTGTCAATAACCAATGGCATAGTTTCTTCTAAAATTTATGATAAACGGGATGATTTTAATATTGAAATAGTAAATTTTCCATTTCTTGATGGAGATGTTCCTCGCTCCCCTTCCTATGGTTTATATTTCTCAGCTCATTCGTTTTGCAAGAGTGTGTTCTTATGTCGATGACTTCAACAACAGAAACGTATTTTTAACTGCTAAGTTATTAAAGCAAGGTTATTGATATCAAAAATTCGAAAAGCATTTTCTAAATTCTACCACAGACATTCAGAGTTAATTGTTAAATACAGCATTGGGTTAAAAGCTTTTCTGCAACAAGGCATATCAGAATCTATATTTTATGGTGATTTAGTTAATAAATTCAAACGAATTGTGGGAAAACCTAGTTTTGGTGATCAATTCAAGAGGATTATCAAGCGTTATATAAAGGTTGGATATAACTTGGATATCATGCGACAGTCTGCATGCCGAGTGTTAAACCCAATCACGGTTTATAGTTATGGTTTCCTCTTTAATTGCACGACGGTGGGTCAGGCCTCAGACTCTATGACGGCTCTGACGTAAAGCTTTAATCGGTGGGTTGGGGCCTGGTGCTCATCTGTAGCTGGACCCACCGTGGCTCAACTTGAGGTTCTCTTTAGCTCTGACTATCTGTGAGTCGTGAACCCTTTTCTTTGTTTCATCATGGTGTGTTAAGGACCTCGGACAATTTCCTATTCAATCTGCCCAAATTTTGACAGCATGTGGCTAGAAAATGCATAACTGAAAACTATAGTTTTGTGCTTAAAGTAAACACCTACATTTACGGCACCGAGAAAATAAAAATATTTTGAAAATATTGCATAATTATGCCCGGACTCTAGGGTTTAGGGGGTTGGGGTATTTTTTGTGACCAAATTTTATTTCACAGAAAGTCAAAATTTCGTCGAGTATTCACCTAAACACATGTAAATATTATGTTTGCGACAAAAACTTGAGACAAAAGTGATGCGATTGCATAAAATTCGGGTTGAGAAGATTTCATTGTTTCATCTAAAGAAGTGTCCTGTCAATTACTTTTGATTATTACCTGTAATGCTTCAAGGTCAACCAGTTTGACTTGTGCACTGAGTGGTATCATATCTGTATACTGTATAAATCATAGTCAGGATAAACGAAATTGTTGAGCGTAAAATTGGTAATATTTTCTTACACATCAGATTCAACATATAATTTGGTGCTTAAAAGACCCGTCTCATTGAGACGGTTCTTTTGAGTACCCAAAACATATATTTTGGTTGAGAAATGAGACAATTAATTACTTTGTAAGCACTCATAACTTTAGCCCTGATACATGCCATTGCAAATTGATATTTACCTACAGGTTTTTACAAAATAAGTTTCTAATAAGTTTTTTGCATAAAGTGTTTTTGAGCATTTGACAGCGTTCCCACCGTGACCAATCATGCCGTTTTTATATGAAATGTGAAATGTAAAACAGCAACTGTATGCAAAAAGGATTAGTTTGGTCACGGGGTGGGGGAAGCACTTCAGTAAAACTTTTTTTCTATTTTCTATGTGTTGAATAGCAAAAATAGAGTTTTCAACCCATACTTTTCAATTGGTACTTGTCCAATGAGAAAACGGCTTTTGTGGATGAGTCGAGGATTGAACTTACTATCATGGGGGCTTTTTCATTGCAAAAATATCACTTTCTGTGAAACTTTTCTCTGGTCATTTTTATGGACAATCCTTCATTAAGACTATCCGAGGTCCTTTGATTAGAGTGTTTCTCCATGGTGATACATTGTATTAGTTAGATGGCCTCCATGCGAGCCGAACATTTCTTGTACTTCAACAACAGCAGAATCTAGGGCGAAGATTTGATACCAATAAAATGCATTTAAGCTCCCCCCCGGCGGCTTAGGCTGCTGCCCGTTCTAAGGCGGTGGCTCTGTTATTGTTGACTTTTTGTTAATTATTACTACCATAGTGGGAGTATAGCTTTACAAAGTTAAACTGGCACTCATGAATATGCCGTATAAACTCGTATAACTCCGTAAAACTAATTTTAGATTTGCAAACATTATGAAAAGTATTGATTTCAGACAGAGGTATTTCCTAATTCCGTATCCATCACCGTCCAGCTTAGCCATTTGGATAGAGGGCATAGCTGTAAAGGTTGAGATCGTGGGTTCGAGTCTCACGACATACAATATATATATTTTTTTTAAATATTTTCATTTTTATCATAAATCATGACTTGCACGATTTTTAAAAGACTTACGTGTAAAAGTAAATCTAATAGAATTCATTTCAAAGCATTATATTAGTTAGGAACTATGATGTCTGCTGAGAAATCTTTAAAACATTTAAAATCAAAAGACGAATTTCTCATGACTAATATTTCAACCTATTGTGAGAAACACTCAGGGCGGGACGGCTTATCATATATTCAACATACTGTTCAGGCAACTGGGGTCAGCAGAAGAACCGCTTTCCAAGTACGAAAAGAACTTCGAGAAACCGGTACACTTTAGTCGCCGCAAAGTTCGAAACGGGGACAATACAAACCTGTGGATGACTTTGCTGAGGCCGTTATCAGAAAAAAATGTGCAGGAGTTTTACACCCACCCCCAACAGATTCTGACCATAAATAATCTCTTATCAGTCTCGAAAACAGACATCATGTCAACTATCCATTAAATTAAAATAAACAAAAACAATATGATCATAACTCAAAAAGAATATAAACTTAAAGATGATGCCTAAAATAACTATATCCAGTGGGAATTGAACCCTGGCATTCCGGAATATGAGTTAATCGTCTTACCACTACACCACTACCTCAGCATTGTCAGATCACCTTTCTAATAAATACTTGTTCCATGCATTAATCAATCAAAATAGCTAATACACACCGAACGTGGCCGAATGATGTACCGAACGTGACCGAATGATGTCGAAGATTAATGAGTGCCTGTTTAACTTTGTTTATCTATATGTAATTATTCTATGTTTTGTTGTACGTTACTTTATGTCTTTTCTAGATTTGCAATCATCTTGACGGGTAAGAGAGAGTTGGTTGCTTTGCTTAATTTGTCTTCCTGGTGTCTCGTGATGGTTGAGCGGCTCTTCCTCGCGGTGCCACGGGGTTGTTTGCGGTTTTTGATTGTATTTCCTGATCACACTCACTTAGCTATTTTTGGAGTTAGGAAGTTTACAATATTATGCAGGGGTTTTCTCAACTGTGCCTGGAGGAGAGTATCCCTGAGAATGATAGTTACAGATATATTTATATGGTCAAAAATTAGAAGCCATGGAAGGCAGACATTCTAGGTCGTGTGAAGTCACATGTCTCTTATTAAATATGCATACTAAGTAGAATAACTAATTGCCTACTTCTTATTTGACTCGTTTGCATTTTTATTATTTTTTTTCTGTAGAAAATAAATTGTTTTGAAATCATCTGTATAATTTGCAATATTTGCTGTTGCCCCTGTCTTCCCTTAGATGAACCGTTACATGTATCGAGCAGCATTCATCGTTAATATGAGCTTCATGCTTAAATTCTGACTTTTTTCGTATTCGCATCCCGTAAGTAATCCATATGTGCATTTCTATGAACGACTGAGCATTAGGCAAACATCGTAACTAAAGATATATAAGGCATGAATCCATCTGCACCTTACCATTTTGTTTGCCTTAGCGAGTGCATTTGCAAATGTCTGGTATTGACAGATAGCTGTTTAGACGTTTACTTGTTGAATGTGGCAGCTTTAATTTTAAATTCCAATTGCCATCCTACCTCATGCTCACATACATATGGAGCCATAAAATACCTGTATAAGCATGAAATATGATGACACAAACGTTTGTTACACTGGAGGACGTACATATAAATTCCTAGACATTATAAAGCGAGGGATCCATCTGCATGTTGCGTGCTTGTATTCGCAAACGGTAAAAGTCAAAACCTAAAAGAAACATAAGGCACTACTATACAAGCACGTATATTGGTGCGTTTGTGTCTGCGCACGCGAATGTGTCTGGGACTTTGTTTTAAAACGCCTAAGTGAAGACATCTGTTTCTGACGCAGTCATGTTCACCAAAAGGAATAAGAACGACGGAACTCGTACACATCGCGAACTCCCAGCATCGTCAATTTAGAGTATTTTCAGTCATAACGACGTATGGTATTCAATAGAGGCGGAATTAGCATCCTCTGTAATGGGCATAGGGTTAACCGATGGCGGGACACTGATGGGACAAAAGTGTCATAAAAGAATAGAACTAAAACCTCAATATCTCTGGTCACATAGCGGCGGGGTAATTACATGTAGTTACCGTTCTTTATGATGAAATTTTGAAATGCTGTCATATTACGAAATCAGAAACAACACAACCTTATTGCAGAGTTTAAATTACTTAACTTGATGGGGCCTGAGACATCTTGACTGGAAGACTTAAATCAGGAAATCTGTATTAGATATGAGCCTGGACGCAGGAACAACCATTATTGCATATGCAAAAGACTTTCGCAAAAGAATGATCTATTTTATTGAAAAGATCATCAGAATCTTCTTTAATAGGAAAGAAGACATCTAATGTATGTTTATATTTATTATAATAATAATTCAATGATAAAGATATCATAGTGTATTTTTTGAAATATTGTGTCGTGATTTGACGACAACGGAATCTAGGTTTGGCGCCTGTAAAATGTATTTAAAGCCTCCAGTGGCTTAGGCAGCTGTCCGTTCTAAGGCAGTGGTTCTGTTGTTGTTGGTCTATTGTTTATTGTATTTCCCATTGTTTGTGTTCTGTGTTTTCTTTGTTTTGCCATGTATAACTTTGTGTCATTCTAGTTTTGCAATCATCTTAAAGAGGAAGAGAAAGCTGGTTGCTTTGCTATTATTGTCTTACAGATGTATTGTTAATGTTATGTGGCTCTGCCTCACGGTACCATTGGTTGGTCTGCAGTGTGTGATTGTGGTTTTTCCTAATCGTACTCACTTACTTTTAGAAGTGGGAAAATATGGTATCTCACATCCGAAGAGGGACTATCTATTTTTAACATTTTGAGTGTATTAATGACAAAAAAATCAAAAGGATTTATCTTTATGGTCATTCTATCTCAGTAAGGTACGCGTCACCGGCGCACGCAAAAAATGAAAGAAATAAAATAGTATAATTCATTTTTGATAAGTGGTTGTATCGAAACTCGAGATGATACCCGTTAATCATCCATATTGGGGAAAACATCATTGAATTGCACGTATTGTCACATAATTTCAAAGCGATTGCATAATTTACGAACTGACGGCATACGATCAAAACAAGTCGGGGCGAGCTCGAGCGGCAAAAAATTGCACGTCTTACGTACGGGCGGAGCAGCGGACAGTAATACAGTTGTGTTTTTAGTCTAGAATGACACCACATGATACTTGAAACTAAGTAAAGCAAAAAGAATATCACCTGAATGTATAGTATTTAGTATACTAACAGCATTTCCATTTCTTTTTCATAATCATGCAGTGTATATCAAAACGGGCTTATAAATTATACGTATAACCCCTCCCACTTTCAATTTAGAATGCTGAGTTATATTTACATTATGATTCATTTTTATTAAACATATGACATTATCTAAGATGGTATTTTGTAAGTACATACTTGATTCTCAAATTGCTTAGAATGATTATACCTTTATTGCAAAAGAATCCAAAATTATTCTCAGTCTAAAAACCTGTTTGTATTGTGCTATGTGTTTGTTTAACCTTTCAAATGTGTAATTAAGATCGCCTGACAGAAATAAGCCAATGCAATAAAGCAAATGGCCACATGATGAACTTTCCATGTATAATTTACCAGCTTTGAAATAACTTGATTCAGAGAGTGTGTCTTTTCCAGATCTTTGTTTTACTGAGTAAATTATTTCATCTCATTTTCAATTCATTATTTGTCAGGTCAATAAAATCAACTGAGTATGATCAGGAAATACCACAATCACACACTGCAGACCAAGCTACAACATCGAGGGGGAAGGGCTACAGAACAATGACTGTCACAAGACACCAGGAAGACAGCTATTCAAGTAAAGCAACCAGCTCTCTCTCCCTCTCTCTCTCTCTATCTCTCTCTCTCTCTGCCTTATCCAGATGATTGCAAAACTAGACAGACACAATGTACTGAATAACAAAGCTAGGACCAAATACAGAACCCCCATAAAAAAGAACCTCCGCAAAGTTTACACGTAGAAATTGTCACGCTAATTGAATCTTTTAAGGTTTTCCATTTACAATCATACTTCTACGTAAACAAACAACTAAAATACAAGTACATCCACGTAATTCTATATCATTCTACGTGGGATTCCACGGAAATAAGAATTCTACGTGGTTATTTGAGAGAAGGGAAACCAGTTCTTCAGAACATGAAGTAGGCTGCACCTTCCACTATCTTAGTAGTGTTTGGCTCTGACAGCAAACTAACCCATCGGTAAAAAGTTAAGTTATGGTCATTGAGTTAAAGACATTGCCCAACGCTGTGCAACAAAAGGGGAAAACTTATTCTGAACTGAGATTTGGATAGCGCATTATATCAATGGTAAATCATACTATACTCCTCAAAATAATTGAAGGACCAATACTATCAATTATAACATTGATGCATTTTGTGTAGAACATATTTTGAAAACCAATCTTACGATCTAGCCTAATTTTTTCGGACATCTTTGACGCCTTGTTGCCAAGCGAAGCAGCAAAAAGAAAATGGTAGAAAATGTTACTAACAAGGATTTTTTGTCATTTTAAAACTTGACCTAAATGTATTGGAATATCATTTTTTGTGTGATCCATGGACCACAGAACTGCATGAAATGAATGAAAAATGCTTTTAGATGTTGAAATCTCTGTGTTTACATGCTTTTATGGTGTTTTAATACCGTCGATACCATCCACCTTTTCCTGTGAGAGAAAATTGCCCCTTTTGGCTGTGGCGTAATGGCCAGACTATGGATTCAGACGACTGGTTTTCGCGTTTGTCTGTGACAATCTTTAAACGATTCGTCAGAACATCTTTCTAACATTTAACGGCATAGAATGACGATTGAAAATCTGTTTCTTGATGGCCAACTACACACATTGTTTTCAGAAAACAAGATTTTTTTGCATGTAAGCTAAAGTGTTTTTAACAAAGTTTAATTTGGTGTCACTTTCATTCTACTCGAATTTTCACAGAAGAATTTCTTTACCCCGCCCACTGCCTTTGGAAAGTGTATTTTTGAGGGTATGTGCATTTGAGACACAGTTTTGGCAGAATTAGGCATGTGAATCATTAATAATGATTATCGATTTATGGGCATAAAGAATAGAAAGATTTGTGCCAAGTCTTACATAATTTAAATGTTTGAGTTATTTATACTCGCGTTCTAAAATCTTGTTTCTTTAATTATTTTGAGGAGTATATTTTGAAACGTTTATATTTATGATTTAATCTCGAAATATTTGCTTAACGGCGAATATTTTGAAGTATTAATCAAACGTCAATGTAAAATATAAATATATGTGTTTGTTTCCTTTTCATTTAAATTCTCGCCTGATGACTGCCAAAACAGGAAGGGCGCAAAACATATTGGGAGCAACAAAATACAAAACTAGCAAAAACAAAGTCAAAATGTAAGAAATATAATCAAAAATAGTAAGTGAGTATTATCAGGAAATACCACAATCACAAACTGCAGACAAACCAGTGGCATCGTGAGGAAGAGCCACACAACAGTCACGAGACACCAGGAAGACAAACAAAGCATAGCAACCAGCTCTCTCTTCCCCATCGAGATGATTGCAAAACGAGAATGGACACAAAGTAACGTACAACAATACATAGAACAATTGCAGAATCCCACAATGGGAGTAACAATAAACAACGAATCAACAACAACAGAACCACCGCCTTAAAACGGACAACAGTCAAAGCCACTGGGGGGGGGGGGCTTAAATGCATTTTACAGGTAGCAAATCTTCGACCTAGATGCTGCTGTTGTTGAAGCACAAACATTGTTAAGCTCGCATGGTGGAATCCTAACTAGTGCAATGTATCATCATAGAGAATTAACGCACTATGATGAAACATAGAAAAGGGCTCACGACTCTCAGATAGTAAGAGCTAAAGAAAACCTCAAGTTGAGCCACGGTGGGCCCAGCTACAGCCAAGCATCAGGCACCAACCTACCGATTAAAGCTTTACGTCAGAGCCGTCATTGAGTCTGAGCCCTAACCAACCGTCGTGCAATAAAAGAGGAAACCATAGCTATAAACGGTGGTTGGGTTTACAACCAGGCATGCAGCCTGTCGCATGATATCCGAGTTATATCCATTTTTTTATAACGTTTGATAATCTTTTTGAATTGATCACTAAAATTAGGTTTTCCAAGAATTATTTTGAATTTATAATTAAATCGTCATAAAATATAGGTTTTGATATGCCCTGTTGCAGAAGAGTTTTTAAACCAATATTGTATTTAAAAATTAACTCTGAGTGTCTGTGGTAGAATTTAGAAAACGCGTTTCGAATTTTATGATATCTATAACTTTTTTTTAACAACTTAGCAGTCAAAAATAGGTTTCTGTTGTTGATGTCATCAACATTAGAACACACTATCGCAAAATGAATATGTTGTGAAATAAATAAACCATAGGAAGGTCTCCATCATGAAATGGGAAATTTACTATTTCAAAATTAAAATCATCCCGTTTATCATAAATCTAAACTATGCCAATCTTAATTGTTTTTTGTGTATTCATACTGTAGTTTTGAGTTTATACCATACAGTGAAAAGCAGCATTTATACCGGTTATTTATAGCAATATGCCGCTGCTGCATTTGAGAAATAACTAATGCTCCCAACACAAATGCAGACAAACTCGTCAGCTTTGGTCAGTTTTGATTCTTTTGTTGTCAGTGCATTGTATATTATTGCCCCTATTGCGTATGTTTTTTTGTGTTTGGTCCTTGTTTTGTAATGTATATAGTACTTAGTGTCCTTAATAGTTTTGCAAATTTCTCACTGAGGAAGAGAGCAGAATTAATTGTGGTTTTGTTGTCGTCATGGGCGGATCCAGAGGGGGGGGATTCGGTGCGGACCCCCTGGAGTACCACTAGTGGAATAGGTTTCCATAGGAATAAGCAATAAGATCCCCTGCAGCAATTTGACCCCCTCACCCCTTACCTGGAAAATTTAGTTTCCATTGGAATAGATCAATTTGCCCCCTACTGTATAATAAGTTGAGGTTTTAAAAACAAAAACATTGTCAGAAGCTTAGACCCCTGACAAAAGGTTCTTGATCCGCCCTGGTCGTGTGGCCGTTTGTATTTTGTGTGTCTTCCTAAAGGTGCCATGTGTTGATCTGTGGTCTGTGATTGTCACACTCTTGTTTTGGGAAACGAACTGGTTAAAATCTTGTCCATTCGGGGATTTGTTTTGTTTGATTTAATTCTTTACGTCCCATCAACAATCTTTCAGTTATGTAGGGACGTTATCCGAGCCTTCTCTGATGTTTAGTGGCTTTTCCATATTTTGATATTTGCCACTAACATCAGAGTAACTACTATTATGAAAAACCAGAATTTTCTTCACCTATCAAAAATTGGGTATTTTTACCAAAATGTTGACAGATGAATGATGTATTCATTAGATAACTGCTTAAAATGATAAAGCTAATGAACATACAGCTGAAAAATAAAAGTAATTTCATTTTTAAGTGATTAATGGGAAATGATGGGAAATGAATATAGCTTAACCTCTAACTATATATGTAGAGAGGGTAAGCTACAATAGGTGTGGATAATTTCCATCTTTGTAAGATTTAACTGAAAAATATCATTTTATTTTAGAGATAAGTCTTAACTAGACCCTATATTAACTTTTTATGTCACTGATCTTTCATTCAATTACCATATTTTTCATTGAAAGTGCCCAGCCAGGACTGGCTTGGAGAATTCTGGATTTTCGATAGCTAAATTGCTCTGACGGTAGTGGCAAATATCAAAATAAAGAAAAAGCCACTAAAACGTCAGAGAAAACTCGGACTAGTAGGGACGGGTCTTCCTATATTGAACCAGTACTGAGCTAGGATTAATGTTCTTGCCCAAAGTCACAACGCAGTGACGCCGGTGAGGCTCGAACCCGCGGCCCCTCGGTCTCGAGTCAAGCACTCTACCACTGAACCACTGCGCTCCCATTTGGGGATGGTCATGATTAGGCTGGGAGTTCGTGATGTTAGGATATGACTGTGTACCCGTATCAGGGACACGCTCATGTGGAATAGGCAATTATATAAAAGTGTCCAGTACTGGGACTTTCGCTAGGGTACCAGTTTTATTTCTCGGAAACCATCATATTCGGGTTGGTCGAGCTTGATCTTGATACTTAAGACATTAAATAAACAATAAAGTGAAATATTCAAGTGGTAGGTGCTGAGTAGCTGCATCATATGCAAATGGTACATTTTGTATACTCGCCACATATTTTTAGGCATACGTCTTCGACCTATTAGCAGAGTTTGGAAGCCAAATTGAAATTAAGACAATTTCAATGAATCCCAATAGGAAACCTGATTTCTAATATTCAAATTTCGAATTCACTAATTTGCTTTATCTCCCAAAAGATAGAGTTAACAACACCGCTATTTGCCGTTGCCAAGCGATGACATGGCCAAAACGAGATATTAATATGGCGGAAACATGCAACAAAGTAGAATTTGCAAAATAAACCTGACATGATTCATTTCTTTGACGTTTCGTGCAAACATCGATGTGAAAGAAGTCCTAGGAAAATACCAATATGTGTATCTGTGTTGAATACATTAAACTAAACCGCTCAGCGATACAGTGTGGTTGTTTTTCCTTCTACATGTATTCTGGTCCTTCATGAGTATAAGGATCTGATAGAAAGCAGAATACCGCTTAAGCCGGTGTGTTGTTGTACTTTCCATTTACTCTTCTGAACAGACTTAATGTTGTGTTAAAATGTTGTAGATTGTCTATATTTCTTTCAGATGTTTTTAGCCTTAGATTAAGTACATTAAACCGCAATGGGGTTATTTTAGCTTTTAAGATGATGTGGTGCTCTATGAAAGCTTTATGCCATACCTATTAATATCATTATGTTGTTGTCATGGAGAAATCATAGAACTGTATCATTATGTTGTTGTCATGGAGAAATCATAAAACTGTATCATTATGTTGTTGTCATGGAGAAATCATAAAACTGTATCATTATGTTGTTGTCATGGAGAAATCATAAAACTGTATCATTATGTTGTTGTCATGGAGAAATCATAGAACTGTATCATTATGTTGTTGTCATGGATAAATCATAAAACTGTATCATTATGTTGTTGTCATGGAGAAATCATAGAACTGTATCATTATGTTGTTGTCATGGAGAAATCATAAAACTGTATCATTATGTTGTTGTCATGGAAAAATCAAAGAACTGTATCATTATGTTGTTGTCATGGAGAAATCATAAAACTGTATCATTATGTTGTTGTCATGGAAAAATCAAAGAACTGTATCATTATGTTGTTGTCATGGAGAAATCATAGAACCTACACGCTGAATATAGGAAATTCTAGCTTAACGTATTGAGTCCTGTATATATTCAGAAGGCCAAATTATTCATTATAACAACATGCGCGGATCCAGAAAATTCCGTCAGAGAGGTGGGTCCCTGACAAAGGTTGTTTTTCTCTTTGTCATCAATATATTTCGCAGGGGGCCGTCCGGACCTCTTTCCAGAAGCAATTGGACCCAAGTCAAATTGCTTCTCGAGGGTGTTCGTGCCAGAATCTTTAAGAAAACCTATGACTTGTGATGTTCATTGGGGGGATCAGGACCCACTGCCTCTCTCTGGATGCGCTAGAACATTTTGTTCATAAATTAGATATCAAACTTCAAAAGCAAACCCGTCAATAAGCTCTAAATAAGAAAACCAAAGGTCATTACCAAAGTTATAAAACACAGGGGATCACCGTTTAAACGACCGGGCCGCGTAGCGCAGTCGGTAACGTGTCTGGCTACAGATGCGTGTCTGACTGCAAATCCAGGGGTCGCGAGTTCGATCCCGGCCCGGTCCCATACTTTCGTGGAGATTGATCATGAAATAATTTCTACGGTCATTCTCCTCCCTTCAGCTGATTCATTCAAGAAGGGTTGTTGTCAGTTACAAGCGAAAGTATGTGCACAAATTACTGGTTAACCGCTTGTTCAAGCCTGCCCAGAAAAAAGTGTGGTTAAGTGAACTGACCGTCCCGCAATGACCATAGCTGTTGACTTGGGACGTAAAGCAACAAAACAAACAAACAAAAACCGTTTAAACGGGTAAATCGCAGTGGCTCTTGCTCTGGTATAGTGAACAAAGAGTGTTTGGTATTGTACATGTAATAAGATTTAATGGATTTTAAAGGACAATGACGGGCGGATGTTACATAAATGAGGAGCAGCATGCAAAACCAACATAACGGCATACCCAATGTATATCTATGTCTCTACTGGACACAGTGCATGCTATCGGTGTTACACGCTTTGTATAGATTTTAGCCAAGAAATGACACTTAACTCGTCGCAATGAGCAACTCGAGAACGGAAATCATTTAATCCATTCTTTTGACACTGTAAATTGTACATTGCAGCTGATACAATGTAAGTCACAGCAGAAGTCCAGGAAATCCAATGCATACTGCATTCAGGCAAAGTTGTTGGTCTGCCAATCTATTGCCCTCTGTAAATCTACGGTTAACCGTTTCTTACGAACACACCACACGACATCGTTAGACATGTCATATTTTGGGCTGAATAAACTACTCATACATGTATAGATTTCAAAACAAGAAATTATTATCGCTGAAGATTAAACGGATGGGTTTTTGATAACCTGCAAACCACGATGAATACTCTTTCAGAAGCTCTTTATTTTCTGCACGTAGAAGTTAAGGCCAATTTAGACCACTATAACAGCATAAAGTTAGAAACGTAACTTCCCTGTGACAACTTAGGATAACAAACAATGCAATCACAGTACATTGGAACCATGCAGACGCCGACATGATCTGCCCAACAAATAAATAACCATTGGATATGACTGAGTGTCATGATGTGGTGGTGGAGGGGGTGGTCTAGTATTTGCTAATCATTAAATATTTAGCTCATTATTCACTCTCATTAACATCTTCGCTTATTCATTTAAATTCCATCAGCCATTATCAAAAATTTACCTTATACAATCATGTGATATATCCAGTGTTTTTCTCTATCCTTGTTGCCCCTCTTAGGCCACTTGGGTCGGTTCCCCTTGCTCTCCAAGTTTCACTCCTTATTGGGCGGTGGTGCCTTTGCAGTAAAGTCAAAGGCAGAAAATAAGGTAGGCCTATGCATAGGTGTTAAAAGTGAAAGAGAATGCAATGTATAAAATCTAATCAAAATACTTGCTTCTCCTGTGTGTTAAGCATGTTAAGAGGTGTATAGATTCTGTTCAAATAATGTGTCTGACGTCACAGCGATGATATTGTGCTCAATGTGAAAATCCTAGCGTCTGCGATTCGGTTGGGAATATACCACCTACGCTCTTACGATAGTCTACATCGCTGGGATCCCCGCTTTTGCTTCTGGCGCGAAACTGAAGTGGAAGTAAACGGTCTATTTAAATACAATACTCTCGGGGGCGGGGGGGGGGGGTAACTCCATATATATGACATTGTACGGATGTGCCTGCAAAATAGCCCCTTTTTTCAGCTCCGCCAGGTATATGATAAACCCCCTTTTTGAAAAAATAAAGTATATTAATGTCCCAATTTTCTGACACCAATGTATATGCACATATTTTCGGTCAGATACTCGTCAAGCTTTTGTTTTCACATTTAATTTACATAAAGCAGGTTTTCTCATGACAACTTGTTTACAAATCACAGATGATATGAAAGGATATATTCATTCAAAAAACAGTATACGAATAGGTCAACTTTCTGTGAATTCAAGTATATGAATAGGCTGTATTCTTCAAGGGTCAGGTATATGATTGAGCTTGGTTTCAAAATACTGGCATGCACACCTGTAACAAAATTACCCCCGAGATACCCCTCCCCATCCCCCACCCCTGAGACAATACTGTCCTCGAAATTTTCATTATTATTGTTATTCATTCTACATTATGATAAAGGTAATAAAATGTGTGTTGTGTTTACCATTGATTGATTAATCCTGCTTAAAACAAACAAACGCGTGTTTTGCACTTATATGTAGGTCGCTAATAAAAAAAGCACATTGTCTGCGCAGGTGCGATACTCAAAGTATTTGAAAAATGCTTCTGGTCAGAGACAATGAAAAAGGCAAGATTGAATCACGTCACAAATTAAATGTGCAAGTTTCTTATCCAATGAAAGGCCAGCTTCTTTATATCGACTAATAGATTTTAAGATAAATAGGTCTTAAGCGACGTTAGACTCGACTTCGTAGAGAAAATCATTTCATTCATACAGTCAGGTAATATTAGTTTGACGGTCTCAGTTTTGTTTGTAATTGTGGCGAAACAATCCAGTCTACTCTACATGTAACTAGCACTTTAATGAATGAATCGAATGAATGAATGAATGAATGAAAGAATGAACAAATCAAATCAAGGATTAAATAAGAAAAAAAACATCTACTTTCAACGAGAGTTATCACTTCGCTACAGGGATACCTATCCTCCATACCTTTAGTCTAGATGTTCATTTTCCATTAGTACGTCGCAGTCTCTAAATATAAACTTGTCTGAACAAAGAGTTGGATTGTACAATTGTGTGGAGTGATCCTATAGATATGCCATGACCTCTAAGTAATGGCCTTTGGATCATTCTATTTCAAAAGGTTGATACGTAATGTTTAAAATGAGCCAGTCAGACTGGAACATCTTAGTGTGTCAAAATATAATAGTATAATGTAAGTAAACGCCAGAAACCCTATTTCTAGATCCGTATTCTTGCATAGATGTCTATTCGTATAGCTGTTTACACCCATTGTCAAATGAATAAAACTCCATGTTCAAATCAGGAGATTCACGTGCTGTTTGAACATGGGTCTGAACTTGAAAATACTTAAAATGAGCCATGCATTCTCTGCATGACGTTATATACGGAAAGCGTTGCGGACCAGACAGAACATTTTGTCGATGTTTTTGTTCGCGAAGACGTTGCGTACGGTTATGACGTTGTGACGACGTTATGACGTTCGAAAGTACACAGCCGACGCCATTTTGTTTAGAGAAATCCAGAGTAAGAAAAGGGACAATTAAAAGTTTTAGCAGCGTTTTCGGTGCAAATTGGGTTGGCATAAGGTAAAATATGCAAGAATAACGATCACACATGTTCGTTTCATTGCATTAACACTTGCCGGGTCCCTCGGAAGATGTTTGAACACACGGCCTATCGGCCTCGTGTTCAAACAGCTTCCTCGGGACCCGGCAAATGTTAATGCACGAAAAAACATGTGTGATCCCTATATTTTCACTGTAATAAATACAGTCACGCCTAAAAGCTTTTTGTTTATCTATACCTAGAAAAATCAAGTGTGTATGACCAAGTTGTGGCACGATCACAGATCACGACGTGAACATGACCGGGGATACCACAGATCACAGGCAAACCCATGCCATCGAGCGAAACGCATCATAGAACAACCCTTCATGTAAATCTTAAACAATGCAAGATTAATCTTGATACAGGCTTGCATGATATTTGACGATATCGCTATGCTTTGTCTGCATCAGTATTCTTAGAAATTCTCAAATGTCCAATCCTATATTTTTGAATTCAATAAATATAATAATGGTGTATTTTAAAAAAAAAAAAAAAAAATTCGAACAAATCGTATAAAAAGCTATGCACACTACCGCCCGCGTTTTTATACTTGTCAAATTCGTATACTCACTGTATTTTCAACGCGAATTACAAATAGCCAATCCCCGTTCGTTACCGATAAAGCGTTGAACTGCAGTGAAACGCGTTTACCTGTGTACCAATCGAATCAGCTGGTTTATCAACCCGAATCAACGTTGATCACTGTGTAGCAACGCAGTTCCGCATTGCAATGCATGGCTGCTTAGTCTTTCATTATAGGAAGGATAAAAGACGTTTAAAAGGATTTAACAGCAAAATAACATTTTGAGGTAAGAAATAATATTGTTTTACGCACGATAATGTTGCAAGTTTTAAACCTTAGACTATAGTGAGGGCCCTTAGGGACAAAAATAGGTCCGGTGCAAATTGTGTGCCGGTTTATGGTGACCTATTTCAAAATCTTCACTGGAGTCTAACCTTTAATTTGATGGTGGTCACCCATCTCAAAGCCGCGTCTGAGGCTAGTTATGACGTCACAAATATGGCGACCATAAATAGACACGGTTCGTTAATAAAAGCTATAGTTTGTATTGGTATAGTCGTTTTAAACTAACACAAATTCTTTTTATAAGACAATATCATTTATTTTAGTCACATGATGGCTAAGTCAAGGTTTTATGTGACTTTGATAATAATTTTTTTCTCGATAATGGTATTTTGCATGCAAAATACCGTATATTTCCTATAATGATGATAAATACCCAGCTTATCAGTAGACCAGAAAAGCTGTGTATATTTATAATGACCAAAAACACATAATTGGTCGGTTCTCCGTAAAACTTAAGCTTATGGTGTTCATTAGAATCGACTGATTGAGAAATAATTAAAAATATCCTATAATTATCATCATATATGCAGCTACATTTGTAAACTGTCCTACTGTTCAACAGGACGAACAATACGTTGGTTCTTGATAATTTGTATCAAGACAATACTAATATGAATCAATTCTTTTCACAAACAATTTTATTCTGCATTGATGCATGTTTATTTCCCTGTTTGATCTCAAGGTCTTGGGGTCAAGACCCAACTTCCGTTTTCCAGCGTATAGGTTTTGAAATGTTTAACTTTATTGGGGCCAACTTTTAGACTGATGGCTGATAATGTTTTTGCTCCCCACTAGGGAATTTTGCACACTTATTTTATCTTAAAGTAAATTTCAAGTTGGTTCTTTAAAGATTTTTTTTACATTCGGAATACGTGGACGTTAGTCTTAGACAGCCTGTTACATATGTTACCTTAGGCCTATTAAATTTAGAAAAAAAGAAACTTAAAAGTTTAAGCTACAGAAAGAATGCTTTAAACTGTCTACTTATTTAAATTACTCATATAGTTGGCATGCTGGCTACTCTAGCTACATATAAAAGCTTTTAGAGCAAAATTACAGCTTCCTACTGAGTTAAACGTGTTACTTTAACTAGATTATCCTTTGAAATTGAAAATTGTTACCACTATCATTTATTTTTATAGCTGATCTGTGCATTTTTCAAAATATTTTGAATATTTTGTACTAAAATACTCATTTTGCTTAGTGAAAACCCAAAGTTTGCATTTCAATTTTAAATATATTGTCTAGTATCAGCAATTAAACAATCCATACACCCAGTTTTAAGGAGCGGAATCTGGTAGATAGTATGAAGTAAAGATATATGAAAACATTTCTTGCTGTTGGATATCTTACATAGTTCGGAATGTCTTACTCGTATAATAAAGCATTATATAGATTTTCAGGTTTAACAACAAGATCGAAGAAACTTGTAAAGGCTGTAACATGTGTTACATGGCATAATAAATGAGCAAGGACATTGACTTTATGTAAGAGATGAAATTTCAGTAAAAATGAATATAGTTTGCATGTTTTCCTATAAATTGCTAGCTTCTGGTGCCTAAATCTTAGGCATTAGTTCATTGGTGGTTATTAAGCCCCTGTACCTTTATTGAAGATGTTATAAATTATCTGTTTTCAATAGTTCCTAATTTGTAAAATACAAACATATAGATAGAGCTTAGAGGGACATATAAACAAATAACTTCACATTTAATCAGGACAATTTAGTAAATGTTCGGATAAAATGTAATATTCTTAACTAACCCTTATCTAATATCCCTATTCCACACAGGCCACGAATCGCCACGAATTGTTTTTTTCTTATTCGGGGGGATTCGTGAGGTTTCATTATTTTTTTCTCCAATCATGATGAGCTACGAGTCATTCCCGATTCTGACACGATGTCGTTACGAATATTCGGGGATATCGGCTCAATTCGGCTGGAATCGCGCAAGAATTCATTACGATTAGAAAATAACATTAGAACATGCTGCACGAAAGTTAAGGAATCAATTACGAATCAGTTAAGAGTATGCGGAATGCAGCACGAATTGGGCACGAATTAACAGAAATCCGCGACGATTCGACACGATTCGCGAGATTTTCTCTCACGATAGCTATAAAAAGAGGCCCGTACATGCTTTGGGGCATCAGTTCCAAAATGAATGTTCCTCGTAAAGCAGCAGTAGAATTGATCCTGCAACTTGAGTGTTGAAAACGGCTTCTTATATAGCTAGAAGAAAACAACTACCTTAAAGTCGAGAGGCCCTGACCCAGACGCTTTGACTTGGAAAAATATTGCAGTTCGCCAGTGGCAAAATCGCCAGCCAGGAGCTACTGACTGATCGTGATTGTGTTTCAGAATCTGCCAAATCTGTTTCAAGCAACCTTAGGGAAAATCCTTCTGCTATCTCTTCCTTGGTTTTATTGCTTGGCTTAATCTCCCGATTCCCCACGAATGAGCTAAGAGTAGCTACGAATGCCCAAAACAATGCAAAAATGCCCCCGAATCGTTTACGATTCAGTTACGATATCCAAGAATGCCTAAGAAATTTGGTACGAATCACGCACGATTTTTCGAATCGAGGAATTCGTGGCCAAAGTTTTGAACAGTTCAAAACTTTTGAGCCGAATTCCCGATAGACCTACGAATTGCAAGAACTCACTACGGACTATGAGAATCAGTTAAGACCATCACGAACTGAGTACAATTCAGCCACAAATCCAAATATTTGTCAATTCGTGTCAATTCGTGGGATTCGGGGCCTGTGTGGAATAGGGGTATAAGTCATATACACTATTCATTATTTCTGCTTCTCTGGTAAAATAATTGTCTACCTCATCTTTTCAAAACCAGTAGAGGGAGCGCAGTGGCTCAGTGGTAGAGTGTTTGACTCCAGACCGAGGCCCGACGGGTTCGAGCCTCACCGGCGTCACTGCGTTGTGTCCTTGAGCAAGACACATTTATCATAGCTTAGTGCTGGTTTTGTTTGTTTGATTTGATCCTTTACGTCCCATCAACAATCTTTCAGTTAAACAGGGATGGGTCTTCTTGGGTTGAACCAGTACTAAGCTAGGATAAATGTGTCTTGCTCAAGGACCACTACACAGTGACGCCGATGAGGTTCGAAACCGCGGCCCCTTGGTCTCGAGTCAAGCGCTCTTTCACTGAACCAGCGCGCTCCCATAGTACTGGTACAACTCAGGAAGACCCATCCCTACATAACTGAAAGTTTGTTGGTGGAACGTAAAGAATCAAATTACACAAACAAACAAAAACAAGTTAAATCACCAAACAGTATTTTGACTGCATGCTGAGTAAGGGCCTACTCCATCCCAAACCTCTTTGGAATTCAACAGACATAAAAATAAAACTTCTTTCTTGTACTTCAGAAACAGCAGAATCTAGGGCCAATATTTGGATCCAGTAAAATGCATTGAAGTCCCAAGTGGCTTAGGCTGCTGTCCGTTTTAAGGCGATGGTTCTGATGTTGTTGACTTGTTGTTTATTGTTACTCCAATTTTGGGAGTCTGTAAGTGTTCTATGTTTTGTTCTATGTATATTTATGTCCATTCTAGTTTTGCAATCATCTTGACAGGTAAGAGATAGCTGGTTGCTTTGCTTAGTTTGCCTTCCTGGTGTCTCATAATTGTTGTGTGGCCCATAGGTTTGTCTACAGTTTGTGATTGTGGTATTTCATACTCACTTACTATTTTTATTGTGAATCTAATAAAAGGAGTTTACATACTGTAACCCCGGGCGTTAGCCTGCAATAGCTTGTTATATACTAAAAGACTTTGAAAACGCATCACTCAGATTAAATCCTTTATTTCACAAACCCTGAGAATGTCAGCGAAATAATTATTATTGCGTATCATTGTCTGACCATCTTGTAGTGTGTCCTAGAAATTTCACGGTTGTAAATTTTCTTTAAGGTATTGGAAAAGTATCCGTTTAAAGACAGGGGTGGTCGATTTTGAAGGACACAAATTCAGCTGCAATTTAACACGCGTTAGTTTTGATTCCTGACTTAACGAATTTGCGCCCTTTGCTTCTTTCACGATTGCACATTCATCATTGAAGGATTAGAAATAAATTGACAGTTTGGTATGCTACAAATTACACCCCTTTCAAATTATCGACATACCCCACCCACCCTGATTACTATAGTCTAGTAATAAAATTCAACGTCTTCGGCCTTTCAAAGTTTCGATTTCTTGCGTCCAGTTTTATTGGGAGAGGCTAAGGTCATACACAAATGACAGATTATTCATAAATTACGCCTGTATCACGTGTCTTTTGTATTGTGCAAGTGACGTTAACGTAATTTTTTTAGACGTTCTCAATCACATGACAGCAGATCTTCTGCAACGATTTACATCAAAGCGTCTTCCCCACATGCTTGTTAGTGTATGTAATCAATATCAGTAATGAAAGCATGCATAAAGGTAACTAATGGAGATGTTTCTAAAAAGGAGCTATAAATTGATGTGCAAATTTGACGTTTATTTTCACAATTTTGAAGTTATGAACTACTTTTAATTAGAAAAAAGTCTATAAACTTTTTTGGTAACATGGCATCATAAACGCCACAGTTTACACATAAGAATAATCAAAAAGCTTCATTTATTTGTGCAGAAAGGTGTTGGATGTTGTATGTACCCATGTGACGTCATCAGCAGCGTCGCGTGATAGTGCCGTCAAATTAATGACTGATTCATACCAATTCTGGGTTGCACATTAAGTCCTGCGAGTAAATTTTCAATCGCATATACGGTGTGCATGAAAAGTGCAAAAATATGGTGATGCGTTTTCAAAGTCTTCTAGTATATATGTTATCATATCAATTTGAGAATAAGAAAAATGAATGGTTGAGCTACAGAAGGAAGGCATTAAAACTAGCTAATCAGTCGATATTCTAATAGTCTACGTACTGGATGTCTTTACTACATATGAAAGTTGTTTAATATTATTGCGGCTAATTGTTGTATTTTGTGCATAACATTACCTTAATTATAATTAAACAAAAAAGGTAATTATGGCTATGGTCATTTAGTTTAACAACTGCTCTGTGTTGGTTTCAACTAATTTTTTATTAGGTTTTACAAACATATACTCAATTGATGAATACAAAAAAAAACTATGCACAGCCCTATTCCCAGTTTTACAGAGGAGCAAATTTTGTTTCAGTTTCTTAGGTCAGGACGCTTATTTAAGATGACAATTTATTAGCCGTTCGCGATGCCATTGGTGATCCCACAGCCAGAGTTATGATTGGATTGCATGCACTTTCAGGTGCTGATATTAACTGGTTCATTGTCAGGAAGGCAAGATATCACGTTGGAGGGGTCCAGCAATGCAGGGATTCAGCAATGCTAGAGACGCATTCCAAGAAGCATTCTGTTTCCTCCGCCCAGTGCACTTGGAAATCAGTGTGACAGATGCACTAGAGGAATACGTTTGTAAATTGTATCAGCCAGACGCCAATGTTGTTCGACTCACTGAGTGCAGGTGGTTGATGTTTTAGAAAAAAGCTTAATTGCAAAGCCTACCACCTTCAAGGGCTGCGTTTCCCAAAGGTGTCAAACGTGCGCAATGTCAAATCATCATTTGGAAATCCGAATTTGGCATCGTCCTGACAAATGCCTGACAATTATGGTTGGAAGCGGGACTGTGATAAATATATTTCGTTATGACGACATTGCCTCCTCCCCCCACCCCCCAACCCCCGAACCCTTCTGCAGCTGATAAAATGTGGTTATGCCTGTATGCGAAATATCTCGGTGTAAGTGCAAAGCTGTACTGATTTGAGAAGAGGACCCATGGTAAAAATATGGCAGTGAGCCTATGACTTTTGAACGACTGTTTTCATTTGGATTCAGGCATTTCTTTAACTATATCAACAAGAATGCCGTACAGTCCGATTTTGACCTCTGAAGGATCTAAAATGTGACGATTCTGCCTATAGTACCATGCAAAAGGTAAATCGGATTGTAACAGTTTTCTATTGCCCGTGCTATCGAAGTGTAGAGGTTTTATCCTTATTTCTATTTCATGTGCTACTAAGTAGAGTAAGTAAGGGTGCAAAGATCAGGAATCGATACAATCATGTACCACACCTGGCACAGGATACCAATGGGAAAGTGACAAACTCACAGTTATACACTACAAACGGGAGCCAAGAGGTCAGCCCTTTCCAAGCAGGTGACCACAGGGCACAAATAAACAGACGCGCACAAAAGCATAACAAACACAAGACAGAAAAAAACTTATAAGATCCACAAAAGAAGTACTGCCTTGGAACGGTCAGTAAAATATTTTACTGGAGGGCTTATTTTGATCCTTCAGAGGTCAATATTAGACTATAGTTTGGTTGATAGTGGGTTATTCCTGCCAATGAGTTAGTACTCCGTCTTTTCTTTGGGTGTAGGATAAACAGCTACATATGAGATATTATATTTTACCCGTTTGTTATCACAAACACTGATTGTTTTTCGTTCAGCCCGATGTTATTTTCCGTAAATCGTGACGGCATTTACGTCCACCCTCGAACTGACTTCGCCCTATCTGAATATATTTTGAATGTTACAATTTGCATTCAGTGTGGAGGGTTTGCATTCAGTCGTGATACGCTAAAAGAACGTTTCCATGCGTTGGCAATAGACAAAATGCATATATAATGGTATTTACATATAAGACGTCATATATGTGACGTCATCATTTTGTTCTGACTCGAAATAAATATGGGCGATAAGTTAATTTTAATAATTTACCCCCTAAGGTTAATTTTGGTATATTTCGACTGAAATTGGCAAATAAAATGCAAGAAAATGCTGATTGCCATAGACTACAATGGACATAACGTATAGACGGCACTGACACAATATACGCTACTTTGATGACGTCATAATTTCGTCCAGCCGTGAAATCCAGATGGGTGACCAGGTGATTTTCATGAGTTACCCCCTAAAGTTTGATTTGGTGTAGGTCACCATAGATCGGCATTAAATTTGCACGGGAGTCCCGATGGCCCCTGACTACTAGATTTACCTATAACAGAGTAAAACACTTCAATATCGATTTTTCTAAACTGGCAATTTGATTGGTTAACGCACTAACGCTTCCCATCTCATATGAATATTCATGATTCTTGCCTTGCGTTGATACGAGTTAATTTGCGTTTTCAACGCACTTTTAATCCTACGTGCGTATAACGCATTGAAAATGCGCACGAAACGCGAATTCTCAGTACAAATACGCGAGCGTCAATTTTTTCCACCTAGTCCATAAGGAACACTTTAACTGTTTCATTTAAATGAGCACTTGTTCATTGCTTACTGAATATAATTAACCGATTCTTGCTAAAGCGCAAGTAGCCAACTTCCAAAGAAAAGTAAGTAGATTTATTGTAGACCCCGACATTAATGAGTGCATCTCCATCCAAAAGGTGTGCGAGCGCGCGTGTGTTTGTATGTGTGCCCGCACGTGTGTGTGTGTAGATGGGAGGGGTTTTATTAAGATAGGTGCAAGTATCCCGTTAATATTTTATAGGGGACTGGGATCCTTTCATTCAAATGAAACCGAGTTTGCTGTTTAAACTTTTGTAGATTCTCTTTATCATTATTTAGGGTCCGATTTTAAGATAATTTAGAGCTCACAGCTGCTGCGTTGTACCGCAATGACGTGACAGAACTTCTTCATGTATATCGATATAGTGTTGATGTTTTCCCATATTCTGTTACTTTAGAAATCGTGGACGGACGCAGGGGAGTGGCAGGGTGTCTAGATCCCCCTGGAAATCACAAGTGGCTCTCCCCTTGAGAAGCAATTGGCACCTCGGGTCCATTTGCTTCTCTAGGTAGGTCCGTGGCCCTCATTTGAAATATGTTGATGGCAAAAATAAATATAAAAAAGTTGCCGGCCCCCCTCCCTCTCCCCGCCCCTTTAGTGAATTTCCTGGATTCGCGAATGGAAATATTGAGTTCTGGTGGAAAGCAGAGCATCGATTAAGTCGGTGCCTGGTGGTGTTATACTTGTTATATTTTGCATTGTCCATTTATTCTCATGAACAAACTCACTGAAACCGTGATTGCTGTTTTCAAATGTAGGTTCTCCGTTTCTGAAGGATCCTGATTTTTTTTAGATTTTCTAGATGTCTCAACAGCTGTTATTTTGACGCGTGGAGTTGGAAGAATTACCCCCTGTACACTGGTATAGTTTTGACATTTTTTCATCTTGTTGGTCCATCCGGAATAATGGGTTCCGGCAGATAGGCGACGGTGCTTGGTAGTCATGAGTGTGTTGCACTTTCCATTAATTCACATGGAAAGGTATGTTATGATCTCTGTAGTAAATCCAGGACATATTCGTCTAACTATTTGTTTTTGTTTTGTGGTGTGGTTCTTGGTGTCCTTTCTGGTTTAGCAATCATCTTGCTGAGAAAGAGAGATCCTCAAGTTGCATTGCTTTTATTATGAGGTGGCTATCTGTATTGTGTGTCTCTTCCTCGCGGTGCCACGAGTAGTTCTGCGGTATGTGACTGGCATTTCCTGGTCATACTTACGTTTTATTTTCTTATTGCCCAAAACATGATCTAATATATAGAGAGACAGAAGCTTTCTTCTTGCAATATTTAATTCCCCTAGAGACTTAACACGCAACATTAGCAATAGTGACAATTTAGAACACATGTATGCATGCAAGTAAAATACATTAATGTATTTTGTTCAAACCGATGCTTTTAAAATGCCAATTAAAGGGTAAAACACTCATATTAGTGTCTTGCAGACTTTATTTCAAGGCAGAGGCTGAATGAATGGATTGCCATCTTAGATATGAAACAAGAAAACGCCCTTACATAATAACTTGTTACGAAATGTTGATATTTTTAAACGGCACATGTCCAAGCTTGTTTGTACATTTTATTGTACGTCTCGAGGATTAAATAAAAACAAAACATCTACTTTCAACATGAGTTATCACTTCGCTACAGGGATACCTATCCTCTGTACCTTTAGTCTAGATGTTCATTCTCCATTAGTACGTCGCAGTCTCTAAACTTTAACTTGTCTAAACAAAGAGTTTGATTGTACAATTGTGTGGAAACTAATGCACATATAGCTTGGCCGAGCATGCAAATCATCACCTGATTGTCAGTTGAAGGAGTTAAACCGGAATCTTCTTTAACAAATCCGTTTGGTCATGTTACAAGGAACTTGTCCTCCATGTTATTGAAAACCAACACAACACAATACAACACATCTATAATATATAAACTTAAATACGTCATACCAAACACCAGCCATTGTTGTAGAGACAATCTAGAACAATTAAACCGAAATATCCATACAGAAGCCTAGTATGCAACTGCAGAGACAATCTAGTACCTATAAACCTAAATATCCGACGCCTATCTATACAGCTGTACAGACAGCTCGTATGAACCTAAATATTCCTTACCACCCTATGCCACTGTAAAGTCAACAACATATAACCTATAAACCTAAATATTCAACACCATACTAAGCAGCTACAGAGAGAACCTAAACCTCATATAGATAAATATTCAACACAACCCTATGTAGCTGCAGAGACAACCTAGAACATATAAACATAAATATTCAACACCACCCACGCAGCTGCAGATACAACCTACAATCTATAAACCTAAATGTTCAACGCCGCACTGAGCAGCTGTAGAGACAATCTAAAACAAACAAAACCAGTATATGCAGCTGCGGCGACAATCTAGAAAATATAAACCGAATTATCCAACATAGCCCATCTGGAACTAATGTAGAAGCTATAAACCTAACTATTCCACACCAGTCTATTCAGCTTTCGAGACGATCCATAACCTATAAACCTAAATATTCTACACCGAACTATGCATCTGCAGAAACAATATAACATCTACAGATCGTAATATTCAATACCAACTTTTGCTGCATGAGAGACAATCTACAGCCTATAAACGTTAATATTTTAATTTTCTACACCAGCCTTCGGAGCTACATATTTGTACAGCGACAACCTAGAACCCTTAATATCTATATTTAGCATATGTAGCTGCTGAGACAACCTTTAAACCTGAATAGTGAACATCAGCATTAAACAGCTCCAGAGACAACCTATAAACCTAAATAGTCAACATCAGCAGTATACAGCTCCAGAGACAACATATAAACCTAAATAGTCAACATCAGCAGTATACAGCTCCAGAGACAACATATAAACCTAAATAGTCAACATCAGCATTATACAGCTCCAGAGACAACATATAAACCTAAATAGTCAACATCAGCAGTATACAGCTCCAGAGACAACATATAAACCTAAATAGTCAACATCAGCATTATACAGCTCCAGAGACAACATATAAACCTAAATAGTCAACATCAGCAGTACACAGCTCCAGAGACAACATATAAACCTAAATAGTCAACATCAGCATTATACAGCTCCAGAGACAACATATAAACCTAAAAAGTCAACATCAGCAGTATACAGTTCCAGAGACAACATATAAACCTAAATAGTCAACATCAGCAGTATACAGCTCCAGAGACAACCTATAAACCTAAATAGTCAACATCAGCATTATACAGCTCCAGAGACAACATATAAACCTAAATAGTCAACATCAGCATTATACAGCTCCAGAGACAACATATAAACCTAAATAGTCAACATCAGCAGTATACAGTTCCAGAGACAACATATAAACCTAAATAGTCAACATCAGCATTATACAGTTCCAGAGACAACATATAAACCTAAATAGTCAACATCAGCATTATACAGTTCCAGAGACAACCTATAAACCTAAATAGTCAACATCAGCAATATACAGTTCCAGAGACAACATATAAACCTAAGTAGTCAACATCAAAAGTACACAGCTCCAGAGACAATCAAGAACCTATACACCTAAATACCAAACACCGCCCTATGCAGCTGGAACGACACTCTATAATCTATAAAGCAACATACTCAACATCCGACTGTGCAGGTGCATAGAGCAAGACCTAAATAATTCGACACTGAATCATGCAGCATCTTAATAGTAAGTGAGTATGATCAGAAATACCACAAGCACAAACCGCAGACAACCCCATGGCACCGCGAGGAAGAGCCACTCAACCATCATGAGACACCAGAAAGACAAATTAAGCAAAGCAACCAGCTCTCTCTTCCCCATCAAGATGATTGCTATACCAGAATGGACATAAAGTAACGTACAACAAAACATAGAACAGTTACAGACTCCCTCAATGGGAGCAACAATAAACAAAAAATCAACAACAACCTATAATCGTAAATGCTTAACAATGGACATTGCAGCTGCAGAGAAATTTCTAGAATATATTAACCTTAATATTCAACACCAGCCTATGCAGCTGTTGAGACAATCTAGAATATATGAATATCCGACACAAGCCCATCCAGCTAACCTATTATATTACCTTTTTTTATCGAATACCTTGGCTGTTATTCGCTGAGTACTACGAAGTCGTTGTCTTAGTGATACTTAAGACTATAATAGGTTTTATCTTATACACTTGCATGGTGCCGAGACTACACCAAGGGCAGTAACTCAGAAGGCTTCCGCAGCTTTGACAAATATCAAAATTGCAGTAATTCATTTTGAAAACTACATTATAACCTTTTTTTTATCGTTTACGTTAGCTGTTATACGCTGAGTATTGTATTAAGCAGTCGTTGTCTTAGTGACACTTTCGACTTGGACCCCACACTTCAAAAAACTGATCTGACAGAACAACTATTTGATATCGAACTTTATTTTCATGGGGCTAATCAGACTGCATGTTAACATAAACTGATTGTTATCTCACATTTACGCATGATACACCTTCGCTAGTTACATGTACATCTGTGTGCTTTATTAGTTGATTATCTAGTAAGCTTTCCATATCATTAAACCAGAGCTGCCTTGTCTGTTTTCTAGATGTTCTCATGTTCGATAGATAATTGTTTTCGTGATAATTATAAAAAAGCACGTGGGACCTGGGGACCTGTATCGCATACATGAGTCATGGCTCAGTGGTTTAGGAGGAGATGTCCAGTAAGATATTTATTCTTTTAGCTCTGGTGGCCATTTTGTTTAGTGGAGCAGAACGGTTTGTGCGATTTTGTTTGCACCAGTTGTTAAGGAGATGACTTTAAATATATTCTATTTTTAGCTCTAGTGGCCATTTTTTCAGTTGAGCAGAAAGGTTTGTACATTTTTGTAGAAGGTATTTTGAAGAATATTTCTGTGAAACTCTATTCCACTAAAAGATAAAGGAATATTTTCAGGCATGAATTACAATTAATGCCTCGGTTACATTTGCCTTACATGTACTACGAGAATACGATGCCCGTACGATGTCCAAATCATCGTTTCCGTGCGGCCTCCGCAGGGAGACCTTGCGATCATCGTACGGATTTACGGGCATCGTAGCCTCTACGATTTTGTTTAACTCCGCACAATGACAAATTTGAAAAAAAATCGTAAGCCCGTAGCCCGTAGACACATCTCAGTGACATCGTACGATCCCCGTACGGGCACCGCACGGTGATCGTGAGGACAACGCAGGGTTGTAGACTCTTGCGATAGTCGTAAGGAGCCCGCAAGGTCGCCACACGATGCCTTTGCAGAGCCCATAAAATCGTACGGGCACCGGACGGTCATCCTGCGGTAAACCCAAGGCGATGGCACGATGATCGTGCGGTCGCCTTGCGACGTGTCAGCAATTTCCCGGAGACTTAGCATTAGCTGTTTGTTTCATTTCAATATTTATCTTCAGGCGATGTCTCTAATACCACCACTCAGTGTGTCTCAATATGGACACAGTTCAGTTTGCTGATGGAAGCAGTCTAATCATGGGCGGATCCAGAGGGGGGGACAGGGGGTCCCGACCCCCCCTCCCACCCTGGAAAATTACAAAAATATAGTTTTTAGCAATACTAGTCCAGATCCCGTAGAAAATCTCAAAGCTACACATGTACCAAGCCAGCATTGCATGACGGGCCATCGTCGGTCCGCCAGCGAAACACCATTTAAAATGACGTTTCGCTAGCGGGCGAATAATGACCCCCGCTTTTAGTCGTATTTGGATCCTCTCCCCCCCCCCCCCCCTGTATCAACTAAAAAATGTTGAGTTGGACCCCCTCTGACATAACTTTCTGGATCCTCGCAGGGCCCATAGAGTATGCTTCCATAATTACATTGTCTGAATTGCAATTCAAAATATGCACCTAACGTGAAATGCATATGCATTTTCAGTATATAAAATGCTGGTTGGTTAAGGGGTTTAAGAAATTAGATAAGATTAATAAAAAGTCCAGATATTTTTTTGTGATTTATAACTCTGGGATTTGAATTTGAGTATTACTTCAAGTAAAAAAAATATATGGGTAAATAGTGAGAACATGTGACTAGTTCGAACATTGAAATTTGAATGAATGAATGTTCTACAAAATGTATTTTACTGAAAACAAATGGCAAATGTGCTGACCAGGCCGGGTGGAAGAAAGTGCATTTTGGTCAGTACCTTTGTTGTTCTTATGCAACGACTTCATTTTTGCTTATGACGAAGATTTTATGTGTTGCTGGCCGTAGAGTGCCTTTGGCTGATTAAAAATAAGCGTTTTAGTCTACGCTGATACAATTAAAGCATCTTTATATTTTCAATTAACGCGATACGTTTAGAATTATAAAAGTGTACTATAAAAAGGGATTGCAATATTCTGTGATTTAAACTGTATGAAAACTGCAGACCTTAGAAATTGACATTAAAATATACACAAGCTCATCACGCTGTTCTATGCCTTGGGACCATGTTCAACTAAAAACACTAGCCTCTTCATAGCACGATTTGTGATCACATGATTTTGAATTCTAACACACCTCGCTTATATAGCCAATGGTTAACATCAGTGATTTGTTGTTTGATAAATCACTGCACGGACTGGCGTGACGTCATTCGGTCGCCAGTTTGATTTTCATGACGCCATCTATCACAAACGGCATTGTAACGTTGAAAATAGACGGCGTAACGTCGTTTTTACAATTACTTGACGTTCAAAATGTACGTAAAAATACGCGTTTTAGTCTAAACAAGAGTTGCAGGAATTCTTACAGTCTGTTCAAGATGGCGGAATCGTTATAAACTATGAAGGATTCGTTCATATCTTAATCTTTTTGTGTGTTAGAATCGAAATATATTCGCACTGGCAGTGATTTGTTACTTAATATATCACTGTCTGTCGGTCAGTCTTAAATGGATAAATCATTCGCGTTTCGCGCTCATGATTTATTCACTTTAACGACTGACCTCCAGCCAGTGATGTATTAAGCAACAAATCACTGCGAGCGCGAATCTATTTCTTAAACATACATGTAGTTCAAATGGAATGCAAAAATGAACATGGATTGCCGTTTTAATCCATGCACATAATTACACGACAATTGCACAGTCAGCGTACCGACTCCTTGCAACTTCCGCAAGGTCATTGTACGGGCATCGTGGGATTTATATTGGGAGGTTGTGAAGATAACACGATGATTGTACAATAACCTTGCGGTTGTCGTACGATATCCGCAAGGTCTCTGTAAAGTTTTGTTCTAGTTTGTTGCCGAAAGAAATCGTAAGGTGATCGTAAGCAATATAAACACATACGTCGTAGCTTATAGCCACCTACGATGCCGAAAAAAACCACAGAGAAAATCGTAGACAAATAAATCGTACGACGACCGTGGCAAATGTAACCGAGGCATAAAGTGGATAAAATTATTACAAACAACACATCCACTTGGTTTTAATGATAATATTTACCATGAAGGTAACATTTCTAGATTACCTGATTTTGAAGTTTTTTCTCTTTAAGATATCCGTAAACGCAATAAGCAATCTCATGGTAGACGTAAAAATGGAAGTTTAAAACACAAAACCAGACATGTTTTAACACTTTAAGTATTACCTAAAACATTCAGGCTGACATATAGCCCTTTCACGTTTAGTTACTCTTTCTATCTCTTCACTTTGTAATTTGGATATTGAGGCTTATAAATTCTATGATAGAGCTCATCGACTTTATGATGCAGCACTTCTTACTAGGTGTTACACTCAACATGCTCTTCGACCATATATAGACTCCGAAATTAATCATATTAGACATTTTATCGAAATTCAATTTCCCATAATACTTAAAGATAAATCTGTTATCTCTTCTATTCATACCTATTTTGAAAATAAGGAATCACCCATCATTTGTTATAAGTACAATAAACCTGTTCGTACAACTGTTTTTAACTATAATAAATTAGTAACTGAACTTGATATTGAAACTACTATTCCTGACTCTTGAGGTTGTAAGGACTCTAAATATTGCTATCAACCTGCAGGTCATGCAGTCAGTGGGGATTTAAAAATCATAACTGATTCAAGAATACGGTTCATTATATGTAAAGGGACCTAAATAAAGGTTTCCTTTACCTATAGACTTCAAAACATGTCGTGAGGAAATTGCTGGCGCCTTACAAGAATTTTTTATAATCGCTGGTGTAAATGAGAGCATTTTGAATCTAATGCCTAAAATAGTTTGAAATTAAATATTTTTAAAATTATTGATGATAGAATTTCATTTTACTGCAATAATTTATCCACTTAAACCTAAATTCACTTATAGAAATTTATCCAACTAAACCTAAATTCACTTTTAGAAATTTGAAGGAAGGGGTCCAGGAATTCCATGGGAGGTTTGATTTGGCACCCACAGATAAGGCTGCTAGCTATGTTGTGGTCGTCTGAAAAAGGTACTACATTAACGCCCTAAAGCAAAAACTTAGCACTGCCAAAACATATGAACATAATGATGCTTGATGAGACGTCATTCGTTGATAAGCAACGATGTCATATGGCGGCTAGGTTTTGTGTGTTTGTTGATGAGGATCATAGCAAGCTTCCTATGTTATACTGGTTCCCTAAGCTTCATAAACGAACCTATAAATCAAGTTTTTATTGCTATTTCTAGTTCATATACTACTACCGATGTCTATACTTATGATATAACAGTTTCTAAAAGGAATGGTAAACATTTATGTTGGTCTATTAAACATTCAGGTGAGATTCTGATAAATTCAAGTCTTATGGTTTTCTAGCATCTAGTTTGTCTACATATGATTTCTATACTCTTTCTACTGCGTTGCCTCATAATCTAATCAAAGAAAAAACTAACGGAATTAATTGAACAAGCTTTAAACAGAGAGGGCTCACTTTATTTGGCTTGTAATGTGAAGCGTGCCTTTTTACTTCTGAACAACCTAAACAATATAAGTTGTTGTCATGTCAGAAAATGTGTGATCCTCTCCATTTTCTTTTGAACAATATATTTATGAGATTTTGCTCGAAATTATGTAGACAAATTGTAGGTATTCAAATGAGTACTAATTGTGCTCCTCTTGTTGCAGATTTGTTTTTGTTTTGTTATGAGAGAGACTTCATGTTGTCTCTGTCAGACAATAATCAAACTGATATTATTGAAGCTTTTACCCCTACCTCCAGATATTTAGATGAATTACTTGAAATTGATAATCCTTATTTTGAATAAATGGTAGGTCAGATATATCCAACCGAACTTCAGTTAAAGCTGCATAGTCTGTAACTTTTGATCTTTTAATTTTAGAACTTATGTTTCTATTTTTCAAGAGCACAGTAAAAAACTAAAATTCAGGTATACATTTTACCAATTTCTTAAATCTTAACAACTTATCAGTATCAAAACAACGGTATTTATGTTAAAATTAGCTGTCTATATGTATTGGAGGGACGCAAATAATTACCAACAAGAGAAAACACACCTGTTTTTATAAGATAATTCACTTTTCCGTTCAGTTTTCAGCTTTAGTGAACAGATTTATTGTGAAAACAAAACTTAATTCTACTTTTACAAATGATTTAAAAAAAAAATAAAAAAAATCGAAAAATGTTCATAGTTGCAGACCTAGTCTCTTTAAGTGAAGCAAATTCTTCAGATACAGACGTCCCGTTTTTGACTTGGACTTGTCCATAACGAATGGCATAGTTTCATCTTTATGATAAACGGGGTCATTTTAATTTTGAAATTGTAAAGTTCCCATTTCTTGATGGAGATGTTCCTTGCTCCCCTTCCTATGGTGTATACATATTGCAACTTATTCGTTTTGCGAGATTGTGTTCAAATGATGATGACTTCAACAACAGAAACCTATTTTTGACTGCTAAGTTACTGAAACAAGGTAATAGATATCATAAAATTCTAAAAGCATTGTCTAAATTTTACCACAGACACTCAGAGTTTATTAGTTTAAAAACTTTTCTGCAACAGGGCATATGAAAACCTTTATTTTATGGTGATTTAGTTTAAAAATTCACAATAATTGTTGGAAAACCTAATTTTAGTGATCAA
Source organism: Loripinus fragilis (assembly GCA_964019695.1). NCBI lineage: Eukaryota > Metazoa > Mollusca > Bivalvia > Lucinida > Lucinidae > Loripinus > Loripinus fragilis. Next base: position 29,259,564 of record OZ026522.1, read on the forward strand.
TTCAAAAATATTATCAAATGTTATAAAAAAGTTGGATATAACTTGGATATCATGCGACAGTCTGCATGCCTGGTTGTAAACCCAATCGCGGTTTATAGCTATGGTTTGGCTCTTTAATTGCACGACGGTGGGTCAGGCCTAAGACTCAATGACGGCTCTGACGTAAAGCTTTAATCGGTGGTTTGGTGCCTGATGCTTAGCTGTAGCTAGGCCCACCGTAGCTCAAACTGAGGTTTTCTTTAGCTCTGACTATCTTAGAGTCGTGAGCCCTTTTCTCTGTTTTATCTTAGTGGGTTAATTTGATTATATTGTTTCTCTATGATGAAACATTGCAATAGTTAGGAATCCTCCATGCGAGCTTAACATTTTTTGTGCTTCAACAACAACAGAATCTAGGGCGAATATTTGGTACCAGTAGAATGCATTTAAGCCCCCAGTGGCTTTGTCTGCTGTCCGTTTTTAGGCGGTGGTTCTGTTGTTGTTGGTTCGTTATTAATTGTTGCTTCCATTGTGGGATTCTGTGGTCGTTCTATGTTTTGTTGCGAGTTACTATGTGTCAATTCTTGTTTTGAAATCATCTCGATGGGGAAGAGAGAGATTGTTGCTTTGCTTATCTTCCTGGTGCCTCGTGTTGTATGGCTCTTCCTCGCGATGCCACGGGCTTGTCTGCAGGTTTTGATGGAGGTATTTCCCGATCATACCCACTTACTATTTTGGACCAGTGGTCAAGGAAGAGCTGTCCTTTAAAAGATATTTATATTTTCAACTGTTGCGGCCATTTTGTTCAACCGATTGGAATCTTTCGTGCAATTTTGGTAGAGGGTATTATGGGGAACATCCTTTTGAAAATATTTAAATTCAGACCAGTGGTTCAGGTGATGCCGTTTATAGATTTTTCTTAGAAAATATATGTTTAGCTCTGGTGGGCACTATGTTTTGCGGAGTGGAACCATTTGAGCAATTTAAGTGAAGGGCATTATGGGGGGGCATTCATGTGATCCTTTTTTTTTTTAAATTAGGACCAGTGGTTCAGAAGGAGACGTTTTTTTAAAAGAAAAAGCTGACGGACGAACGGGCGACGGACGCCGAACGAAGACTGATCACAATAACTCATATCCATTGGATATTTTTGCTCTGGTGAGCTAATAAAACATATTGATCACTTTACAAACCGTTTTTATTCAGACGTCAGAAAACAAACAATAATATTGATGGATTGTTCACCAGTAGATTACACTTTTACTTTGACATTGTAATTCTGTAAGTGTTTCAAACAAATCGAAATATAATTACACCTATTTAAAATAAATATCATGACATTGATGTTTCCTCCTGCTGATGTATGAGTTGTGAATGAGCGTAAGTGTACTATTACAAAACTAGTGGTGGTTTTAATATCTAGTTGCAGGAAGCTGCTTATTACTATTTTATTCAACGTTTGTTCCAGCTATTTACATCAGAAGTAGAAAGATGTGCTAAAGCAATATCAAATGAAGCACGTCGTTAGAAAACATGTATTCAGTTAGTTAATTTGATCCGATTGTTGCCCTGAAACCTCCATATGAGCTGAACAATATTTGTGTTGCAACAAGTGATGAATCGGCCAGTAAATTATATCTAAGCCCCACACCCCACTGGTGGCTTCGGTTGCTGTCCATTCTACGATCGATGATGAACCATTGTTTATTGTTGACCCCTTTGTGTATGTGGGTGTTATGTATTTTTTTTAGATTTATTGTAATGTGGATCCCATTTTGTATGTGAAGTTTGTGTTGTTGTTGATTCATTGTTTAGTGTTGATCCCATTGTGTATGTGGGTTTTATGTTATTGTTTTAGATTTATTGTAATGTGGATCCCATTTTGTATGTGAGTTTTGTGTTTGGCCCTTGGTTTGTAATGTGGTACTTAGTTTCTTAAATAGTTTTGCAATCATCTCAGTGAGGAAGAGAGATTTAGTTGCCTTATCTTAACCATGTTATTGTTGTCATTTGGCTATTAGTGTCTTGTATTTCTTCCTCGCTGTACCGTTGGTTGATCTGTGGTCTGTCATTTAGGCATTTTCTGGTTATACTCACTTGTTTTGTTATTTTGCCATAACGTGAGACGCCAACCAGCCAACGCACCAACAACGACACCCTGAACTAACTGCAAATACCAATGTGTTAATGAAAAAGGCACAAAGCCTTACGCCCCATATTACCCACTTAAAAGCAGGGTTCCTTAACTCATCGCAGAGGATTAGCACGTAGTTTGTATAAGGCAGTAGTTTGGTGGAGCTTAGCTCCTGAGCTGATAAGACTGTTATCCCAATTTAGCTTATTAGAGATAAACATCAGGCTTCTGTACAACCTTGTCATAAAGTCACCGGCCAATGAGCTAATATGAGCTATCAATCAGTCCACAGGAAAAGTAATCAGCAAAGCACATTCACTCAAATTAGAGATGTAGCTGTATGAGCTACAGGAGCCCTATCACGCCTACCAAAAGGTCGGATGCTCAACCGCTGGTTGAGTTCGAGTGTCTTCCTGTTGAGATTTCGAGGAGCTAAAAAGGTAAAGAAATGTTGCATGTTCTGTATATGATAATTTATATTTCTTGTCTTAGGAAGAGAATCGAAAATCGGGGAATGTCATGCAACCTCTTACGGACCCCTACGTTTATGGTGTAAATAGGAATTCAGAGAGTTTTTCTCCTTTTGTCAGATTTACTTTTTGCGTGAGGAAGGTGTACCAGAAGCAGATATAAACGTGTAGAAATTCGTGTTGTTTTGGGCGGTGTATTCAATTTTATGATGTGCTCGAAGGTGATATATACAGGCCTGATCAAGACTGAGATCGGCAACTGGAATTCTGATGGTTATTTTCATCGAGCTTGTGCAATATGCGAAAAATCCTGGTAGAAAGTCGCGGAAAAATCTGGTTGAGCATCCGATAATATGAAATGATAAGAAAATTTCATAGCATCATTTGTCTTTTTTTTTGCACCCCATAGTTAAGATAACGCATTCAGTCTGTTACGTGGGCCCATACTGACTTACTATTCCCAAACTTGGCGCTAAAAATTCTTAAATTCTTGAAAAAAATACCGAATAGCAAAATATAAGTAACAATATTTTTGCACGAATATAAAATCATATGAACGATCATATGCGACCGAAATACACTAAAATACAGTTATAAACAATTTTGAGGTTTTAATACCACTCTTTCAGATTTTTGTATGGTTAACAGACTGAATGTTTTATCTTATTTTCGCACCCCATAGTCAAGATATCGTATTCAATCTGTTAACCATAAAAAATCTGAAAGAGTGGTATTTCTTGACGAAAACAAACCTCAAAACTGTTTATAACTGTATTTTAGTGCATTTCTGTCGCATATGTTCATTTATATGGTTCTATATTTGTGCAAAAATATTGTAACATACAGTTTGCTATTCGGCATTTTGTTCAAGAATATAAGAATTTGTAGCCCCAAGTTTGGACATAGTAAGTCGGTATGGGCCCACGTAACAGACTGAATGCGTTATCTTTACTATCGGATGCTCAACCAGATTTTTCCGGGACTTTCTACCAGGATTTTTCGCATATTGCACAAGCTCGATGAAAATAACCATCTGAATTCCAGTTGCCGATCTCAGTCTTGATCAGGCCTGTATATATCACCTTCGAGCACATCATAAAATTGAATACACAGCCCATCTACATGTTTTTATCTGCTTTTGGTACACCTTCTTCACGCAAAAAGTAAATCTGGCAAAAAGAGAAAACTCTCTGACCTCCTATTTACACCATACACGTAGGGACCCGTAAGAGGTTGCATGACATTCCCCGATTTTCGATTCTCTTCCTAAGACAAGAAATATTAATTATCATATACAGAACATGCAACATTTCTTTACCTTTTTAGCTCCTCGAAATCTCAACAGGAATACACTCGAATTGTTTTTCTCGCTCAACCAGCGTTTGAGCATCCGACCGTTTGGTAGGCGTGCCTATAATCGTCGTTGACTCTAGCAGGTGCTTAATGCCATGGTAGCTGTTGCACTTTCCATTAAGTCTTTCTATCGTTGATAGGCATCGATGCCATATGGCAGCTAAGTTTGGGTTGTTTGTTGATTAGGACCATAGCAAGCTTCCTACATTATACTGGTTACCTAAACTTCATAAACGGCCCTATAAGTCGCGTTTTATTGCTAATTCTAGTGCATGTACAACTACTGAGTTGTCTATTCTTTTTACTTCTTGTCTCACTGCAATTAAAAACCATGTCATTAAATATTGCACCACAGCACAGTTTATGAAAGAAATGGTAAAAATTGATTTTGGTCTATTAAAAATTCAGGTGAAATTCTTAATAAATTGAAGTCTAGAGGTTTTCTAGCATCTGGTTTGTCTACATATGATTTCTCTACTCTCTATACTACATTGCCTCATAATCTAATAAAAGAAAAAACTAACAGAATTAATTGAACAAACATTTAACAGAGAGGGCTCACTTTATTTGGCCTGTAATGATAAAAATGCCTTTTTTTACTTCTGAACAACCTAAACGATATAAATTGTGGTCATGTCAGAAAATGTGTGATGCGCTCCATTATCTTTTGGACAATATATTTATAAGATCTGGCTCAAAATTATTTAGACAAATTGTTGGTATTCCATTGGGTATTAATTGTGCTCCTCTTGTTGCAGATTTGTTTTTGTTTTGTTATGAGAGAGACTTTATGTTATCTCTGTCAGACAATAATCAATCTGATGTTATTGAAGCTTTTAACTCTACCTCCAGATATTTAGATGACTTACTTAATATTGATAATCCTTATTTTGAACAAATGGTAGGTCAGATATATCCCACTGAACTTCAGTTAAATAAGGCGAATTCTTCTGATACTGAAGCTCCGTTTTTGGACTTGAACTTGTCAATAACAAATGGCATAGTTTCTTCTAAAATTTATGATAAACGGGATGGTTTTAATTTTGAAATAGTAAATTTCCCATTTCTTGATGGAGATGTTCCTCGCTCTCCTTCCTATGGTGTATATATTTCTCAGCTTATTCGTTTTGCTAGAGTATGTTCTAATGTTGATGACTTCAACAACAGAAACTTATTTTTAACTGCTAAATTATTAAAACAAGGTTATAGATATCATAAAATTCGAAAAGCATTTTCTAAATTCTACCACAGACACTCAGAGTAAATTGTTAAATACAACATTGGGTTAAAAACTCTTCTGCAACAAGGCATATCAGAACCTATATTCTATGGTGATTTAGTCTATAAATTCAAACGAATTGTTGGAAAACCTAATTTTAGTGATCAATTCAAAAAGATAGTTAAACGTTATATAAGGGTTGGATATAACTTGGATATCATGCGGCAATCTGCATGCCTAGTTTTAAACCCAATCATGTTCTATAGCTATGGTTTCCTCTTTAATTGCACGACGGTGGGTCAGGCCTCAGACTCTATGACGGCTCTGACGTAAAGCTTTAATCGGTGGGTTGGTGCCTGATGCTTATCTGTAGCTTGGCCCACCGTGGCTCAACTTGAGGTTTTCTTTAGCTCTGACTATCTGTGAGTCATGAGCCCTTTTCTTTGTTTCATCATGGTGTAGTAATTTGATAAGAGTGTTTTTCCATGATGAAACATTGCATTAGTTAGATGGCCTCCATGCGAGCTGAACATTTTTTGTACTTCAACAACAGCAGAATCTAGGGCGAAGATTTGGTACCAGTAAAATGCATTTAAGCCCCCCGGTGGCTTAGGCTGCTGTCCGTTCTAAGGCGGTGGTTCTGTTGTTGTTGACTTTTTGTTTATTGTTACTCCCATTGTGGGAGTCTGTAATTGTTCTATGTTTTGTTGTACGTTACTTTACGTCCATTTTAGTATTGCAATCATCTTGATGGGGAAGAGAGAGCTGATTGCTTTGCTTAATTTGTCTTCCTGGTGTCTCGTGATGGTTGAGCGGCTCTTCCTCGCGGTGCCACGGGGTTGTCTGCAGTTTGTGATTGTGGTATTTCCTGATCATACTCATTTACTATTTTAGAAGATACTCAATGAAAGAGAGTCTGCTGTTTTAAAAGTTGGTAGGTTCTATCTTTTTCGGAAGGATACGTTTTTCAAACTTCAAAAGTGGTTGGAACGACAGTCTTTGTGTTGCATGGAGTTGGTAGAACGTATTCCCGTACGTCCATATACACGGTATACAGACGTACAGGATCCTATCCGTTCAAAACTGCTTTTCCTGAGCCCTATCCGCTCCAGAAAAGAAGCCTATCCGCTAAAAAAACAATCTTGCTAAAAAAACAATCTTAATCAGACACAGTGACATCAAAAGGTAATTAAAATTATAAATTTCATTAATTGCATGAAGAAAATGGCAGATGCAACGGAACAACAATGAAGCTATGAGACAAAAATTAAACAACCACAGGTTCGTCGATGATGCAGATTTTTTACAACACGACACACTCTTCATTGTGGAAAATGACTTATATACATTTCACAGACCGAATTATACGTTATTTTCTCTATAAATTACATGGTAAGGAAAATACCCTGGCTAGTGACCTATTTGTCTTTGGCTAATGAGCCTATATGGTTACTGACTAAGGATCCTTTATGTTATTTCTTACTTTTAAAACATATAGGCTCCAATGGCACTAAGTTGAAAACATATAGGCTCCTGTGCCGCGGGTACGACTCATTATCATGTGCCATAAAATGGTCATTTTTCTCACAACGTATAGGCTCCTTAGCCGTCTTATTTTCACAAATGACCCTTGTTTTCTATGGAAAATCAATTTTAAAAGCAAAACTAACGCCCTAAGTAAGGGGGAAAAATAACACATTTTCTGTTGCGAAGTAGGTCGGCAAAATTGACAGAATCGTTTATATTTTCTTCATTTTCAAACGCAAACTAAATCGCCAAACAGTGCAGTCATTTTCTGTTCAACTTTGTAGTCGCGATTTGATATCAGCCTTATCATATGTTACAAAATACAGTTGGAGACTTAAAAGTCCCGTAACGTTCGATTTTCCGTCACTTACATCGTAAATATTCTGATATAAGTACAGATTCAGAGTCCCTCCTTCCCACATGTCTTGATGTCTCCCCTTTAACCACTGGTCTAAATTTTGTATAATTTAACATGAATGTTCCCCATAATGCCCTCTACCAAAATTGCAAAACTGATTGTGGCCATCAGAGCTAAAAAAGAAATATCTTTAAACAGCCACTTGCCCAGTTTCATAATAATTTTACAGTAATGTTTCTCATAGTGCCCACTGCCAAGTTTGATCAAACCGTTTTGCTCCGCTGAACAATGAGGTGTAATAGCTAGATAAAGAAATATCTTTAAACAACATCTCATCCTTGACTACTGGCCAAAATTCAAAATAATTTCACAGAAATGATCTTCATAACACCTTCCACCAAAATGGCAGAATTCAGAAACAGCTTCTCCTGAGCCACTCAGGTAAGACTCATATCCGCTTGCTCTTCTATACGAGGGACGTTCCTACAGTTCTGATCCTTGCCTCATAGCTTTTCTCAGAGACATATATGAGTGATGTATAGTGCACCATTCGAAAGATGTACGTTTTTGTTATTATGTTAACATCTCTTCTTCAGAAGCTTGTACTATTTCGTTTAATAGTTACAGCCTATTTTATATTACACAGTGTTATTGGTGGCGACTGGTTGTGCCGATTCAATATTCAGAGCAGATTACTCAAGTCTTATGACGTCATTGTTATTGGCAACAACGTCATTTTGAATGCATTGCAGAACTTTTAATTCCAAGAATATTTATCTATCCAGTTGGACTAAATAAGCACACATTGAACCAATTATCGGCAAAACATTTAAGACAATATAATTTTAATCACAAAAAATACAAATATATCTTAATTGTAATAATATTAATTATCAGTCGTTCGTCTATGGAAGTTTTGTATGGGAAATTCACGTGAGGTATAATAATGTAAAATATGTTTTTACCGAATAAAGAATTGATTGTAAAAAGAGATTTTTCAAAAGTGTAATTAGTTTCAGAGGGATACGTTGTGCTCAATTTAAATCGATAATGTCATCGTTTGGTTTTTAGATAAAGTAATCATTTGAAAAATGATAGTGTTTAATTTATGAGAATCACAAACGAAATTAGTGAGCCTATAAATATTGAACTATTTTGTGAATACGTTATAACTTTCTAACGCAGATTACTATACTAGTCTCCGATCATAAAGACTGGTCATTACTGCTTCAGACTAACACTACTGCATTGAAGATCTGTTAAAAGCTGTTAACTAGCCATTAAAATACCATAAAATATTAAAAATCATTTTAATTTATACCTTTAAATCATGTTGCAATTTATAATGGGATTACAACATTCTCTTAAAATGCCATTAAACTGATAGTGTATGGCTCTTTAATGGTCTTCAAAACATATAAAAAAGGTATTAAAAAGTAAAGACCTTGAAAATATCATGAATTCTTGTATGAATATTTTAAGGTTGTATTAATTTCCCTTAAATGGTCATCAAAACATATAAAATAAGAGGTGTTAAAAATTGAAGACCTTAAAAGTCCCATGAATTCTTGTATGAATAGCTCAAGGTTGTTTTAATTGTGCTTAACTTGAACAGAAATTAGCTAACTTCAAGCTGTCTATCTCATGAATTCTTGTATGAATATTTTAAGGTTGTATTAATTGCACTTAAATGGTCATCAAAACATATAAAATTAGAGGTGTAAAAAAGATTGAAGACCTCAAAAATCCCATGAATTCTTGTATGAATATTTCAGAGGTTGTTTTAATTGTGCTTAACTTGAACAAAAACTAGCTAACTTCAAACTGTTATTATTGAAGCTTTAAACTCAACCCTTCAGATATTTAGATGACTTACTTTATATTGATAATCCTTATTTTGAACAAATGGTAGGTCAGATATATCCTACTGAACTTCAATTAAATAAGGCGAATTCGTCTGATACTGAAGCTCCGTTTTTGGACTTGAACTTGTGGCATAGTTTCTTCTAAAATTTATGATAAACAGGATGATTTTAATTTTGAAATAGGAAATTTACAATTTCAAAGTTAAAATCTCGATGGAGATGTTCCTCGCTCTCCTTCCTATGGTGTATATATTTCTCAGCTTATTCGTTTTGCTAGAGTGTGTTCTTATGTTGATGACTTCAACAACAGAAACTTATTTATATCTGCTAAGTTATTAAAACAAGGTTATAGATATCATATAATTCTAAAAGCATTTTCTAAATTCTACCACAGACACTCTGAGTTAATTGTTAAATATAACATTGGGTTAAAAGCTCTTCTGCAACATGGCATATCAGAGCCTATATTCTATGGTGATTTAGTTTATAAATTCAAACGAATTGTTGGAAAACCTAATTTTAGTGATCAATTCAAAAAGATAGTAAAACGTTATATCAGGGTTGGATATAACTTGGATATCATGCGACAGTCTGCATGCCTAGTTTTAAAGCCAATTACGGTTTATAGCTATGGTTTTCTCTTTAATTGCACGACGGTGGGTCAGGCCTCAGACTCTGTGGCTGCTCTGACGTAAAGCTTTAATCGGTGGGTTGGTGCCTGATGCTTGTCTGTAGCTGGACCGACCGTGGCTCAACTTGAGGTTTTCTTTAGCTCTGACTATCTTAGAGTCATGAGCCCTTTTCTTTCTGTCATCATGGTGTGTTAATTTGATTAGAGTGTTAGTCATGATGATACATTGCATTAGTTAGATGGCCTCTATGTGAGCTGAACATTTCTTGTACTTCAAACACAGCAGAATCTAGGACAAAGATTTGGTGCTGGTGGAACGCATTTAAGCTCCCCGGTGGCTTGGGCTGCTGTCCGTTCTGAGGCAGTGGTTCTGTTGTGGTTGACTTTTTGTTTATTGTAACTCCAATTGTGGGAGTCTGTAATTGTTCTATGTTTTGTTGTACGTTACTTTATGTCCATTCTAGTATTGCAATCAACTTGATGGGGAAGAGAGAGCTGATTGCTTTGCTTAATTTGTCTTCCTGGTGTCTCGTGATGGTTGAGCGGCTCTTCCTCGCGGTGCCATGGGGTTGTCTGCGGTTTTCTGTCGGCTAAATATTGCAAATAACCCTCAAAATTCCGTGAAAATATACATTCAATAATTTAAGTTGATTTTAAAGGCATTACATTTTGGCTTAAAGCCATTTAATGTAAAGAATCAGCTTTTTAAGGGTGATACATGCAGGTGGATGATGGGGAAAACATGGCTGCCAGAAATCGAGGGATATTAAATGCTCTTGTTAAAAATAGATGTGAGGCAATTTGAGATGGCAAACACAATCGTATGTTAGCTAACACAGTGAGTGACACCGTTTCTAAGGTTTTCATAGTTAATGTTATTAGAGTTGCTGTGTTTTTTTAAAAATAAATGTAAGACAATGTTTTGAAATTGGCGGGGTAACACACAATGAGAAAATTGGCAAGGATTATTTCAAACAGAGATGCTAACAGTGTGCATTCATTTTGGCATAGGTTACAATTGCAAGTGATATTGTATAAGTTTTTGCAATGAATGTTGTTTATTTTTTATTGCAAATAGCTCTTGCGAATTTATTTTTTGTCATCAGGATCCTTAAACATCTAAACACAAAGATATTAAAAGTCCCATTTAATTAGTTTACAATATATAGTTGAGGTCTTATAATGGCACCATTAAAGTTGAATATCAGAATATGAAGTTTAATTACAGTACTTAGCTCATTTAACCTGTGAAATAAAGTACATGGTATTATGAATGTATCCTGAAGTCCATGAAGTATTATTGATATGTTCTTAACTAGAGTCTATCAGACAGAACCCTTGTAATGTTTCGACGCATTTAACTACCCCTTCTTGAGAAGCCATTGAACCTCCTCTGTAAAATATCCTGATGACTAAAAATATATAAAAAAATGTCATAGATTCTGTCAGTTTGACCCCCACCTGCCCAGACGCGGATCCAGAGAGGGGATAGTGTTTCCAGACCCCACCTGGAAAATCACCAGTACTCTAGGTTCCCATAGAAATACTGTTTTGTATCCTCATCCACCCCCTCCATAGAAGCGATGGACCCCTTCAGTAAAATAAAAATGAATAAAAAATGTCAGCCATTCTGTCAGTGTCATCCACCTGCCCATGCACAGATTCAGAGGGGATAGTGAGTGCAGTACCCACCTTGAAAATCTCACAAGTATTCTAGGTTTCTGGTTTCTATAGAAATACTTAAATGGATCCATCTCCACCCCTCCTGGATCCGCCCCCTCTGTAAAGAAAACCAACAAACTGTTTGCTGTTTTGATGTATGAACTTCAATAAATTTTAAATGCCTTTTAATGGTCATTTTTTGGAAGGTATGATTCCAACTAAGTGCTATTAATTTTGAATTATATACTAATTAAAGGCCATTAACTTCGAATATGATTCCCTTAAATATTTTTTTAAGTTTAGTCATTTTAAAAGCCATTAAGTTTTACAGTTTTAAATGCCCTTAATTTTGTTAAAATAAAGACATTGCAATTGCCATTAAAGGCCCTCTTAACCATGCTATAGTTACAATGTGGTTTAACGGGATTTTTAATGGCCATTACCTTTGAGGACCATAGTTTTTAATGTCTATTTTAATGACCAATTATTTATAGTCAGTTATTTTAATTGCGTTTTTAAAAGTATCATTAAAAAGCAGTGCCCCTCTAAAATAAAGCAGCTATTGTAATTGCCATTAACTTAATATTGCTCTTAAATACCCTTCATTTAATAGTACTTAATTTACTGTACTCTTAAAACACCATTTATGTAAAATGACATTAATTGTTATAGTTTAAGGGTAATTTTAACTGCATTTTAAGGTATTTTTAATGGATGAATTTCTCAAAATTCTATTAAATTTCAATAAGTTTTAACTGTTTTAAGGGTCATTTAACAGCAGTGCATGCAGTCGTGTAAAATCATTTCATCTAGCATTTACCTCAAAATAATTTTACTTTCAGTACAGTCCTCGTTACGAAAGTATTAGCTGGTCAAAACTTCAAGTGCTTGATATGATCTCGAATTTGCTTAAAGCTGGTAGTCGCATAGCGGAACTTTCGAGGGCTTAGGAAAGTCTGATCTTATAGAAATTACGCCAGATTCACAGGCCTAGGGCATATAAAGTTTGTTTATGGATGAAATTTGTGCATCTATGAAAGCAAATGGCTAAGACTGCTTTTGCGTGAATTGTAAGGTCGCAAATGCGCACGATTTGCTTGTTCAGTCAGTGCTTTAACGGTTTCGAAGCGGATTTCCAATTGCTGCTTCAAATTACATTTTGGAGCTGTGTTTAGACAAAATATACAGTTTTGCTACAATTTGATGTTAGTTACAGCAGCATCAAAACTTTCAGAACACCCCTCGTATATGTATTATGTAGATTAAAACTAGTTGTGATGACTAAATGACATTATTTTCTACTCGCTATTCCTCTTTATTATTTTGCAATCTAAAATTGCCGCATTCATATACAATAACCTGTATTGAAAAAATAATTGTTTCCAATAAACATAAATAAGATCATATAATGTTTTCATATATTCAAGAAACAGACCCTGGCAACAGAATTATTGAGACATAATTAACATGTGCGTATATTGTATGTCAGGGTGGACGTTCAATGGGTGCCATACAATCAGCTAGAGACAAACTGAAAATTTATTGTGACTTTAACGTGCTTCACAAGCGATGTGCCCTGGTTCGATCCCTACTTAAAACCCTATTTTCTCTTTTCTCTCATTATAATCATTATTTTGAATGGCAAATGAGCTGTAAAAGTGATTAAGGACAAAACAGAGTATATAGTATACCTTAGCACGTAGTTAATATAAAATTACTGTCTTTTATGTTCAAAGTGAAAACATGAAACAGGTAACATGGATAAATCTTTTAACCCAGAAGGCAAAATACACAATTTAATGTAGTCCTATCAAACATGATGGTATAATATATCAACGTTGAGAAGTTGAGATGTTTCTTTTGTTTCTTTTATGAGCATTAATACTGCAATGTGAAGTCAATTCAATCAATTTAATGTATAACTGACCAGCACATTGATTTACATCAGCACTGTGCATAAACAGTATTGTATTAGATTGATAGCGTTCCCTACTTTGTCGTCTAGATACTTTATGATTTTGCTAATCGAATCTTGATATGTCTGAGTACCTTTTGTGAGGGATTGGTGGGTGAGTCTTCTGCTTTCTCAATCTACAGATTTAGAAAACGTTTTCCATTAATCATCTTCTTATTAAGTTGACCGCTAGCTTCAAATTACATGTCAAATAATAAAAGATTTTAATCAAAATATTATCAAATTATTGACCATTATGTCTCCTTCTTCATCAAACGTCATACTTCTATGACCTTGTAAAGAAACAACGCATATGAAACCATCGATATGAAATAAGATAGAAGCCATGATTTAACAAAAGTACCTTATTCTTATACTATGAGTGAAGGTCCCGGTCTGAATATTATGGATCAGATACTTCGTTACTCACCACGTCAATTTGACCATGAATTTGCCAACAAACTGTGAATACTCTCTGTACAAATAACCAGCACATACATAACATAATACTTATCAGCTTATAGTATAGCTCAAGCGTTTACCATACGTGTTCAGTGAATCTACATGCATCATGAACAGACTCAATGAAACTGAGTTTGCTGTTTACAATTTTGTATGGATCCTCTTTATTTCTGATTTGTCACTGATATAACGCCATGCATTAAAATCGATAAACCACTAGTGGTTTACAGATTTTGGTAACGCAATGTAATAACGGTCGTAATAAAGTCGCGTATATATGACAAAATCATATCGTTTTCACGCAAAAAATGGTAGTTTTAGGGTCATAGATAGAATCTGACATTTGAGCCTCTGTATTAATGTCTGATAGGACAGATTTTGCTATCCTACCTCCACACAAATAATGGATTATTTCCTTGCCACTATTAAATACCACTTTTTTCTATTTCAAAGTAAGCTGGCAGAAGTTCCTTAGTACACTGAGATACAATGCCACTTGATGACGTCACATTGGCGTGTGGCGTGTGTTCGAAAAAAAAAACAATGATCAGGCCACAAATGATAACCTGGTTATGATATAACATGGGTAAGATAAGATTTTATCACCTAGGAAAAATATCACATTTCCTTATCCGGTGTACAAGAAAAGGGTCAGAACGGAAGCAATATATCACAAACACTACATGTAGTTGTCTATTGAGCACGCTTACTTTACGATACTTTCAAATACGACATGCTTCTCGTGGACTATTGTGTTATGACAGAACCCTAAATACCGCAGTTAAATGTAACTGCATGCTCCATTTACATTATTAAGCAGATCGCTACTTTCAAATTAGAACCATGACATGAGATTTCCAACAATGTGGTATGTGCGACCAGCAAAAGGCTCAGACCAGCCTTCGCATACGTGCAGTCTGTCTGATCAGAGCCTTTGCTGGTCGCTTGAATATTCTTTGACTGTTAAGCTACTGACCGGGCATCACTTGGAGTTTCTAATCTCAAAAGGAGGCTGCACATGCTCGTCTGAGTCTACACTTGTCAAATGCCACATCGTTGGAAATCACGTGTCTAGGCTCATTTATTGTCTGTTGACATTATTTCCAGAAGATCCATTTCTCAGAATGTGTGTGAGAATTAGAATATAGCTGTATTCAAAATTTTTCATTTTGGGAGGTGGATATACGGTCGGAAATTTAGTTTTACGGCGACGCGCGAGCAGAGCCGTTAAACGTGATTTTCGAACGTACATGCATATTCGACGTCACGATATACCTCCTCAAATGAAAGTTTTGAATATGGTTACATGTGTTTCCATCTTCTAATGCACTTCTGCATTTTTGGTCTCAAATTTGAGCGTTTCAAGTCGCAAAAAGCCGCATGTCATCCAACGAAATGTGACGAATTTAATGACGTCAAGTTATTACCGACAATACATCGCAGTATATATTGTCACAATTTTTTGACGTTATCCAATCAGACGTGGCGTTACAAAATCAAAAGCATTTATTTAAAAGAATTTTAGTAATGTGCGGCTCAGGTATCTCAACATTTTTTTTGTTTTGCATGGGTGAGTAATAAATACGATCTTGTCGCGTGAGCTTTTGCCGGTCATACACACAGTGTATATAGAAATGTAAGTGCATACATGTAACGGCCCAAGGCCTACTTGGAACCTGGACATCTACATTTTAGCCAGTGCAGGAGGTTTCCAACAATGTGGTTTGTGCGACCAGCAAAGCCTCAGATCAGCCTGCGCATATGCACAGTTTGATCAGAGCCTTTGCTTGTCGCTTGAGTATTCTATGGTTGTTAAGCTACTGACTGAACACCATTTGGAGTTTCTAAACTTAAAGGGAGGCTGCACAGGCTCATATGAGCCTACACTTGTCAAAATACCACATTGTTTGAAATCTCGTGACAGGGCTCATTTGTATCCTCACTGGATAACTGTGTATACGTCTTATAAACGTCTTTTCGCATTTGTAATAAGAGCCTTTATCAAATGAGCTGGAACCAATGTCGCCTTATTAGCGAGATTGATACTACATCGTGAACTAGCATTTATAAGTTCTTTTTTCTTCTTTGGAAATTATGTTCCATGCTTCTTCATCACGCACGCTAAGTGTCGGATATCGGCATACATCCGCGTGTTAATTCACTGGAAATTAGGTTTCTTTAAAGTTTATGAATAAAAGGAGGACCGGATACTTAATAACTGTCTTACTTATTGCCCTTTATTGAAAATCAATATCAAGTGATGGCTAAATGCATTTACCGTGGACTGTGTAATGGTTCTTAAGAAATTACTGGCTGTCATCGCGAAGACCTTTTAAATATCAAGGTACGTCTATGATCCTTGTTCGAACGCAACGAAAAAAACCTGCATTCGGGATCTGGGAAAGTATCTACCATGATTGTGTTTACCAATATAGACTTGTTTATTTTGTAACTTGTGTTATTTATGCACTTTGTCTAGTCAGTTGTGCTCTACCCCTACTGGTCCCTACTCTGGCGGAAGGTGGTGGTATTCGAATATCAGATTTGGTTTGTTTTGGGCACCCATATTGTCATTGTGAAGCCTCACCCCCTCCCCCCTCCCCAAAAAAGTATGTGTTCCCTTAGGACATTGGTGTTGTTCCCGTTGTGTAGGTGTATGGAAGTGTGGGGTATTCTGAATTGGTGATGTAGTTATCTATGTTTTTATGTGTTTCAACAGCAACGGAATCTAGAACGAAACGCAGCAACAAACAATTCATAGACAACAGAATCACCCTCTTAGAACAAACAGCAGCCTTTGTCACTGGGGTGGGGTGGATGGGGGCTTAGACACATTTTGCAGGTCAAACTACCAACCTTGGTTCTGCATTTGTTTACTCATGAACATAGATAAACAAAGCACATAAGCTCTAGCAAAATTGATTTTCAGCATAAATGCTCCTGGGGTTACCCTCTATCAAGAGTGTTCAAATCATTTTGACGCATCAAAAACATGGCCGCTAGGAGGCGGAATTAGTATTTATAGGGAAAACTAAAAATATATTTGATTTAAAGATAAAATGGCACTAACTGCCCATGTATGACCTTCTACCAAAGTGACGTAAAACACTTTTGATCCGTCAAAAACATGACTGCTAGGGTACGGGGTTAGTTTTTCTTATACATAGATTGCCGGAACGTGATATGATAGGTGGCAAGTGGAGATTCATTTTATTGGGTCTGCTTCATTCAATAGCATTTGTAAGATCAAGCATTATATTATGTTCGATGTTGTTAACGTTACTATCTTTAGTATGAACAGTTGTATCATCAGCATAAAGATCTGGCGAGCAGTATTCGAAACAGAGCGGTAAATCGTTTATAAAACGAAGAAATAATGTTGGACCTCGTATAGATTCTTGTGGGACACCAGACAATATGTGCAGGACATCTGTTCAGCCCTTGTCACATGCTATGGTTTGCTCGGGGGGGGGGGGGGGGTACTGGCGATGATTTAAATACGATTTAAACCTTTGGATAGCCGAAGAACTAAATTTATAGATAGAAAGTGTATTGATTATGATCGAGTGGTCCACTAGCTGGAAGGCTTCACTAAAATTAAGGAACAGGGCACCAATCATATCCCCTCTGTCAATGCATTCCGTCAAACTATCAATTAGCTTGATTAATTCAGTTTGTCAACTGCGTTTATGACGAAAACCTGACTGGCTTTCATGTAAAAGTGTGTGTTTGTTCAAATACCGCATCATGTTTTTGTTGATGTGGTATTTGTGTTCTTTTTTCCATTATGTTTGACACTGTGGGTAATATTGAGATTGGCAGGTAAGTATTTTGATATTGGCCTTTGACTCAAAGGCCATACCTGGAATCCAAAACCTTCCTTGTAAGGCAAACATTGTGTGAAATATGAATATCCTCCGTCAGAAATGTAAGAGCCGTTGGCATTATAATCCATACAGCCTATTTGTATGCATGTTTGACCTTGACATTTGACTCCAAAGTTTTATTGGCGATCCGAAACATAAGTTGTCATCCGCACGCCATAGACAATCATTAACCCATTTGAGCTTAGCTTGGGACACAGACAAACAGTGCAGACTCAGATTAGACGGCGTCTGATCAGGGTGATCACTGTTTGCTTACAGAAAGTTATATAAGAGTTTTGATAAAAATGAAAAGTACAACCTAACCACTCTTAAAACGAAAATGGACTGGTCCAATTGATAATAATGGGGAATTCCAATCCGCATAAATGGGTTAATATAAATTTGAACCACCTCCATCGAAAATTTTAATATGAGTTTGCACTTCGAGATATAGATACATATGTTTGGTTTATTTGACCATAGCCTTTGACTCCAAGGTCATATTAGCAAGGAGTTTCCCTAGTTGGCCGCAAATACAAACATGATTTGTTCAAATTGCCAAATGTTTACTAAAACCCAAGGGTTATGGAAGTAAAATATGTTCACTTAATATCAAGTTACGTTTCAAAGCCTTTCACGTTTATAAAGCAGCGAAACTTTCCACTGATTCCCCTCATTTTTACATCTTCATACTGGTACCGTTTTGATAAAACACACCTTGCTACTTTTCAAAAAATTAAAATGCTAGTATATTCCTTAGGAAACTTTTAATAAATCTCATTGTCCAAACATCTGGTCTTTGAAAATTAAGTGTCATATAGGGCTCTTGAGTGAGCTTTTATCAAGATTGCTCGAAGCATGATCCTGATCCGTCAATAAACATGGACGTGACGCAAATACACATGTATGCCTATTGGAAACAGGCTTCTAATAAATTTTTGGTTGAGAATGACTCCACTGGTCACGAACGTCTAAACAAAAGTGAACAAAATTAATACTTCACCCAGAGATAATGGGATTCTAAAATCTGGCACAAAGGAGAAAGCCGACATTTGTAACTGCCTTCGCACATGAGGCAAATACTGACCTGTCCTTAACAGGGTCCAGTCAATTCTTCTCTATGGAGGAGATCACAGTTGATCCGAAAAGGGTCACTAAACTGTTAGACGAACTAGATGTGCATAAAGCATCTGACCTGATGCACTGGTAGTAGAATGCATGAATGCTAAACAAATGTAGATTTCACCGATACTGGTCCTCATTGTACTAGATGAATGGCGACGAGCGATGTATCCGGGGAAATATATGATGCTGCATAGAACGGAGCCGCGTACATGCACTGCTACAACGCCGCAGAGCATTATAGAAGTCATTAACATCAATAGACACTTAGCTTTTGAAAGCATACTTGCTGAATGCCAGCATGGTCTCCAAAGTCAGAGAACTTGCGAAACCCAGTTGGTGCAGTTTGTGTACAAGCATACAGATTTGGACATTATGAATTGTGCAAAGGCCTTTGATTTGATGCCATGGTACCATACGGTAGGCTACTATACAACCATGTTTATGTTAAAATTGATAACTGAATTTGATTAGCTCTCGCAACAGTGCTTATTTCTACTGTAGTATAGCCCTTCAAATGAGACACTGTTTTTTTGGCAATAACACTTTATCGAACATGCGGATTTGAAACTAAATAAGAAAAATATACTACAGTAGAGTATATAAACAAAAATACCTTATAAAAATATGTTTTTTAAGTTTGTAAGTGTTTTCACAAATGCTGTGATAGGATGAAATTATTGTTATTGTTTTACGCCTCGTATTATTCCCTTCTAGTACCTTGGGCGAAACGGATCACTGACTATCAATTTAACATAAGTAATGTATTTTCTAACATTCAAGAAGTTACAACAATGCTTCATTGGTTTTGAAGGTAGCTGCACATTGGCGTATAGCTTGGTCGGCGATAAGTTCAAACTGTGTCACAAAGTTAACGACAGTGATGAAAGGCAGGCCTGGAAAGTTAACATATGTGCATACTGCGAAACAATCCCATTTGGAACACCTTTGTTTTTCCATGATTGAGAGTGCTCTTTGACCCCAACCACTTTCTTACACAACAATATATTCATGGTAATAGATAAAAGGTGAAATCAAATGCTTCTGTTTATATGTCGAATATAGATGTCCATCCTGCAGTGTGTGCGGGGGATGTTATCCGTATTTGCATAATTCGTCTGTGTCAGTCTGCTTGTATAATATTGTACTCGCGCACATACAGAGACACAGAAAATCCATAGGTAGACAGACGGAAGCAGACAAATGATAATGGTGGTAGGGCGTTAAACGCAATAATAACACCTCATTAGCAGTTGGAACGTGCTATTTGGTGAATTTAATAAGATAGTCCTCTGCTTGTAAACCTTTAATGCACGTTTATAGATGAGCAAAACTACGATCTCTATTCCACGTGAATTGCACTGACAGTATGAAAATGTGAACTGAAAGAGTATATCATACCAACAAAAACTAAGTTATTTATTTTTACAAGATACATATTAGAGCATTAAGATTGACATCATTCGCCACCAAAATTTAATTCTAGTTAAGGTGTTGATGTTTCTATGCCCATGCAAACTTAGACTGCGATTTAAAGTGTACTTAAAATTTTGAAAACGAAAATCTGTGTCTCATTTGAAGGGCTACACTACGGTAGTGTGTGTATATAATCCGTCACTTTTCAAACTTATTATTTCTGACCAAACGCTAATAAAATTGAAATATTTTTGCCTATATAGGTGCATTTTAATGGGCAAACGATTAGCAGTGTTTTTGAACAGTTTTCTTTTGCTTCAAAGTTTTTTAGGTTAAAAATGCAAAAATGGACTTTTTTAAAGAAAAAATGGTTTTGAAAGTAGCTTTTTTTAAACATTGACGTTTAGGTGATTACAAACTGGTCTGTCCGACTTGAAACACACCAAACAATTGAAATTTTGCTTATGGTGGATTTTTACGCATTTTTAAAATGTTGCATTCTTCGAAATTTTTCGATATTTTTAAAATTCACGAGTATTTCCTGGTAAAATTGTTAAATGCACTTAATTTAATTTGAACACTGTAGGCCAAACACAGAAGAACTTGATTAGTCCATTTTTGTCGATTATTGTTTTACGACTACTGTACACTTCCGGTTTCATTGTGAGAGTTTAAAAGTCGATTTTGTAGCATTATATTTTTGTTGTTTTTCAACTCTCAAAGAAGGACGGATACGTCGGGTGATAATAAATAATCGCTGAAAATTTGAATGCCGTGTCGCTGATAATAAAGCGTACAGAGCAGTGCAAAGTCTCTATGTAAATTGCAAGCTTAAAGCTGAATTTCAATGATTAACCTGCTAAAAGTGTTTATCTTATGTTGTTGAGTAGCAAAAACTACGAGTCCGATGTAATCCAAACTTTTGAGGTTTATTCTTCTTATATTACGCTAGCCATTAACATCTTCAAACAAGCAAAAACGTTAATTTGTGTTATGGTTTATATCGTAGCAAAAGTAAGACTTTTTGAAATGAGGGTACCTTTTCTCTAACTTTGTCCGTGCAAGAAGTACACGTCATTTTTAAATGAAATAACTTGCAGAGTCTCGACAAAGAATTGCTTCACTTAAAAAAACACATGAATTTTGTATACCCTATGTTTCACTTTCTGAACTAGCGTTAAAATGTAAGGTGACCGATTAGCAGTTGGGTTTAGTATACGTTCAAAATATTCTACCACTTAAATTACATCGGGACTGGGACGGAAAGCAACAAAACAAACACACAAACGAACAAAATCACATCGGGTTGGCAGTGATTAATATCATTAAACGTTTTTTTCTCGAACGCCAAAAAGAACATTTTCGATCGCCATAATGATGATCCTAGAGCGCAATCATAGCTTGTTTGTGAATTTTTGCGTTTTCGGCCATCGGAAACGCAGTTATGTTTAACAAATGCATTCGGGACCCCCGCCAACCCGGTGAGAAAATGAACATAATATTATGAAACATGTGCAATTTCGCATACGTTTTATAATGTGTATATTTCCTGCAATTGTAACATTAATATACATGTAGACCTATCATTTTGAGATGCATGTTGCCAGCCCATTCTTGAAAGCATTGGATAAAAATGCATCTGCTTTTTCTACTGTCATTTTATTTAGAACTTTTACAGCTTCTGACAAAACCTGCAAACGAATAGGCAGTTTAAGCACTGTATTTTAATGCAGAAAAATCCATACTTTGGTGGGAAATGCGGGTAATTTCGACATTATTTTGCAACTTTTTCCACGAAGGTCTGATTTACTATCAATTAGTTTAGCACGTTTCAAATACCACATTTGTTTGCCACTCTGTGAATAAAAGTACAGCCATATTGTATGTCTCTCATTTGATACATGGTGATTTACGTTCGCATTTCATTTGGAGAGAACTTACGTTGCGTTTCTAAATGTGTCATTGGTTTTTTTTAGCATCATAAGTTTATCAGAAGTTAAATCTATTGATTGTTTGAGCTGAGCGATACCAAAGAGCCTCTCTGTGCTGTTATCATAAGCGATCTTGACCATTAGATTCTTTCTCAAATACCTCTTGAGAATCGTCCCTGTCTTACAAAGTTAACATCTCTCCCAGTCGGGGACAATATCTCGTCTTAACAAGACAACCCTGGCACATTCATCGTATCCAAATTGGATATAAATTATCAGATATACTGCATTTGGTTGAGGTGATGGTAAAGCAGAACTCAAAATGACAGGCTTTCTAACAAATCTCTCCCACGCCGATTTACAACAAATAAAGATGCGTTCAGCATAATAGGTTTCCGACTGAAACACAAATGCGGATTGTTTGCTTTCAAAATATCAATGAAGTTAAGAAAAATCAAGAAAGTGATCAAAACCAAATTAAGAACTCAGTGAATGTATTTTACAGATATTAAACAAAGCAATCATTTTATAGATATCCCTGTGAGAGCTTTTAAACTGATTGTTATGATCCCAAATCTTCAGAGGTTTGTCAGACAAACCCAAATAATCACATATACTGTATTTCTAAATTTTTCGCCATTTCGCGAGGCTTCCATTTTCACAAAACTTTGCAACCGCGAAGTTTCGTGCAAATAAAACCCTCGCGAAACTTTACAGCATCCGAGGATCCGTTTATCAGATTATTTAGAGGTTCCAACAGATGTCGTTGTGTCACTTGGTGAACTGCTCTTTAATATATGTTTATATGTTTTCATATTATGGTCCTTCAGGAAAATTGGGTTCTGGCAGAAAGCAGAATACTGCTGAAGCTGGTGCTACGTTGCTGCACATTCCATAACTCTCATGAAAAGACCCAATGAAATCAAAAATAGTAAGTGAGTATGATCAGGAAATACCACAATCACAAACCGCAGACAACCCCGTGGCACCGTGAGGAAGAGCCGCTCAACCATCACGAGACACCAGGAAGACAAATTAAGCAAAGCAATCAGCTCTCTTTTCCCCATCAAGATGATTGCAATACTAGAATGGACATAAAGTAACGTACAACAAAACATAGAACAATTACAGACTCCCACAATGGGAGTTACAATAAACAAAAAGTCAACAACAACAGAACCACCGCCTTAGAACGAAATGTAGCCTAAGCCACCGGGGGGGGGGGGGGGGGCTTAAATGCATATTACTGGTACCAAATCTTCGCCATAGATTCTGCTGTTGTTGAAGTACAAGAAATGTTCAGCTCGCATGGAGGCCATCTGACTAGTGCAATGTATCATCATGGAGGAACACTCTAATCAAATTACTACACCATGATAAAACAAAGAAAGGGGCTCATGTATGCTCACTTCAATTTCTGAAGGATCCGTCTTTTTTCCAGATTATTTAATGTCCAAACTTAAGCTAATTGCATATATTTGAAATTGATATAAATTCTACAACTCCTTCATATTATTTGGGTACAAATGATGTATCAAAGGACCTCTTTTGGTACTGCAATTTACCTTTTAAATTGGCTAGGAGTCCATTAACTTTTTTGATATTCTAAAAACAGTTAAAAGGATATCATGGAAACGATGAGAATCTACAAAATTTGAAAATCAGATTTGGTTTGAATGGGTCAGTTCATGAGAATCATTAGCACGTTCGAGAACTCTCATGCCTTTTGTGCCGGTTTAAGCGCCAGGACCAAGTACACTGACCCAAAATGAAAACTTTACACTTTATTTCTTCGAATAGCTGTTTTGTTAGTACACATATCGTTGTAAGATTTACGCACGATTATCGAGATTTCGTCGCGGGTAACGATTATGCAATTTTAATTCAAATCCCAGATCTATTCAAGTGGCAACCCCTGAAAAACGTGTTCCTTACGTTGCATTGTTCAGGAACAGGTGGTTCACTAACAGCTTTAAAACCGACAAGAAAACATTTGCAGCTGAGTACTGATAATAAAAAAGATAATTTATTGTTACAAAACGCTTTCAAAAGATCAAAGGAACCAAGTTATTGGTGTGCTCAAGGCGGGATCTACGGTAAATGATATCGCGCATCATTTTCGCTGCTCCAGACAGACTATTCATGATCTTATGAACCGGTACAACAGTACTACGTCTGTCAGAGGCCGTGCAAGACCTGGACCCGGAATTACAATGCCTCCTTAGAGTTAATGAAGACTTAAATTAAGTATTGGTTTTTATTAGGTTGCGAAAAATAACGTATAAAGCTGATTAAAATCAAAATAGTTTTATTTTTTCTGAAGATCGCAATGATATCTTTGACCACAAAATACCACATAGATCAAGGCCATTTATTTAGTAGTTAATATAGCATGTTGAAATGTCAATACTTAACTTAAGTCTTGCTTAACTTTAAGGAGGCATTGTTATTCCGGGCCCTGGTCGTGCACGTGTGACAACGTTACGTCCTTATCGCGTTACACGTAAACTCAACCACGTAATCGTTTCAACCAGCAACCTTTATTGCTCGGCCTTTAGGGGGTTCATGCACAAAAGATCACAAATCATTTCATCATGTATGATACAAAATAACGAACCTAGTATTTTCCAGCATGACACTACAAGGCTACACAGAACGCGTAAATTGCTACATAATACATTGCACAAAATAACGTCAATGTCCCTTGACCTGCTTTATCCCCAGTCATGAACCCCATAGAACACGTATAGGATGCAAAGCGTCAGGTCTAATCATCAAATGAATGCGATAAATGATTCCAATATGCACCTCTGTTAGAATGACAAACGTATCCCTTACTAGTGTAGGCCCCTGTGTCGAAATTTGGGCTCCCGTGTGCACTTTTTGGTAAAAGTGATTCTTATCGATTTTCAACTAGAGAAATATATGCAGTGTAAGGAAAATGATGTTTACAATTTTTTCTTGCAGTATTAACGACACAGTGACGTCACAAAATGGGGTACCGTGGTTTCACTTGCATCAAAGAACTTATATGTGTTGGGGTTATTTACACACCTAAAATGATCTTATTTTCTATGTTTGTTGCATTGTAATGGTTGAAAACCTCTATAGAAACACTAAAACTGAAAATTTGATTCAATATAGACTTAAATTTTACGTGAAATTGACGTCGATTTGACGTCAATGTGCTGGAAAAACACATTGTGTACAAAAAAATAATTCTGGAAATTCGTGTGTACCTCGCGACTAAAATAAGATCGTAGCATAACGGTATGCTTTTTGGAACAAGTTAGCTCTCTGATGGTTGGGGCGTTTAGCTGCTACAGCATGTTAACTACGTTACCCTACATTTTTAAACAAAATAATTTAATCAAGGTTGTTAAGGTAATACTTGAATTATTTAAATTGGACAAACATTCATGGAACATAGAAGAACATTTAATTCCTTGCACATATTTATGTTTATAAAAGTTATAAGGGCCCATTGTTATGTCCTTTATGTTGCATTTTAAGCTACTCCCTTTAACATCACTGGCATTTTGTTAAATAATTTTCTTTGATAAGCTTCCCGGTTAACTTTCAGGTTTTAAATACATCTTCCCCAATACTAGTAATGGATTATTATATAGCTACAAACAGTTTGTTTGTATCATAAATACTTTAAGAGTTATAAACTGTTTAATATGATGACCCTGAACAGAAAGTTCATTCTTTAATTTGGCATGAAATTCAATTTGAAAACCTTCAAACACCATATATGAGCATTCTCTTGATAAGCAAGAGTAAAAAAGCCAGGCTTAACTTCGTTTCTGGTGTAAAATATTAGTTTTTTGTTTGTACAGCATCATGTAACGTATATTACAACTTTCAAGACTGCATATACATTACATTAATCCGTCTATTATACATCATAGGATATTTTATTTCATCTAAAAATTGGCTGTGCTTGTTAAATAGATATCAAGATACCAGTCTGCCTGAAAAAAAGGATTTATCAGGATTTATTAAGTTCCTACTTATTATCCATGTACATTTCATTTGCAAAATAGTATATATTTGAACTTGTTACATCTACAAAGAAATGATTTGCCCATAATTATGGATTTTAAAACTCGTAAACAAAGGAAATAATAGCACTTAAGTTACAGCACTTAGAACGATGCATTTCAATTTACTGTCAAATTTGTTAAAATAACATTATATTACTGTAGAAAATATATTATATTGTCATATGTTTATCCAAAATGTTAACAAAGCAGATATATAATTGAGCCAGAAAAGCTAATATATTATGTTAAGCTTAGAGTTTTGGAATATTTTTCTGGAGATTTCTAAGTTTAATTGAGCTACTTCTCTTCAGGTATTTAAATTGTCTGTAATTAGTTATCTTTTAAAGTGACTGTCTCATAATCAACTTGTATCCTGACTTTGAGCTGTTTATGCATATAGTGACGCATTACAGCAGCTTTGAAATTAGGTTTAGATTATATACAGCATAGCTTTCGCTGTGCAATCAACAAAACTGTCCATCACATTATGTAAGTACCTTGGATCACGTGCTTAACCGATAATATCTAAAGAACTGCTTTATTGATGAAAAAAAGTTCCCTGGAAATAGAGAAAGTTAGTTATAGTGGTGATTTTTATTTTAAGGCCACATTAGATATGGTTATATATATAGGTCAGCTGTAACTACCATACCAATTTATATCAAGACTTTTCAGGTAAAATTGTATTCAGCAAAATTTTAACACATGGCATTTATAGTAAAGTAGACTTTACAATGTTTTAAGAATGCTGGATAGAAATTTGAAATATTAAAAATGCAGTCAAGAGATTAGATCTGATTTAGTTTGAGCAATAAATGGTTATATACCTGATGTTAATTTTCACTAACCAGAACGTTGGCAAAATATTACAGGGACCTCGCAAACATGATAAATGTAATCATTAATAACAAGGTTTAACATGTATATGTGTACCTAAGATTAGAATGAGTTGTTAACTTGCCAGGAATAGATTGAAAAGGAGCATGCACAATGCTAAATGTTCAGCATTAAGGTGGCACATTCTCAGTATCAACATTGTCACCAATGATAGTCGCACATGCAAAGTTTAAAATGTACATGAACTTTTGCATGTATACTTTTATTCAAGTATCGCTTTAAGAAATCATTTCATTTAAATGTACAGGATATCATTATAAATCTGAGAGGTTGATTTAGCAGTGTATTATTGTCAATTGTGTAATATGCGTGTATGGTATAGTTTATGAATGTAAAATGCTATATTTCAGATATATTTTTTGACAGTACTGCAGGTATAAATCACGGTGCTTTAAGATGAAAAATATTTTTACTCTTTCACTGTAATTCATAAATAAATAGTTGAACTAGCAAATGCATTGTTTAATCGCTCATGATGATTCAGAGGGGCTAGCGTTCTAAAATTTGGTCCTTAATCTACATCCTACTTTGTGTATACGAGCAGCGAAGGCTCTGGCAAGTCTACCCACACATATGCACAGGCTCACCTGAGCCTTCATTGCTCAACACTGCGACAAGTACCAAAATCAAATGAGCTTATTCCTTTGATCTGTTCTTTCGTTACTTGCAAAACTATTTTGTTTGATTTGAACTATGCAAAGAATTATTAGGCTGCAATTTTATACCAACGATAATTTTCACATTTGGCATGCTAAATTTCAATTTGATAGTATCTGCAACAAAATTCCACTGTAAGACCAGTGAGTTTAATTGATAGAACAATGCAAAACAAATAATTTATAAAAAAAAAAAATTATTGTGAGTCAGCTACTTTAGCAATGGCTACAATATACATGTAATACTAACAATGTCTTGGGGCTTTTCTAAGTGATAAACATATATCTTTCAAATGTATGATTAAAATGAACCATTAGAACAAATGTTGTCCTGTTTGAATGCTTCACAATAGTTT
The DNA here is from genome assembly GCA_964019695.1 of Loripinus fragilis. Lineage (NCBI taxonomy): Eukaryota > Metazoa > Mollusca > Bivalvia > Lucinida > Lucinidae > Loripinus > Loripinus fragilis. The sequence goes on from OZ026522.1 coordinate 29,287,471, forward strand.
AGAGCAAGACAGAACAGATGTTAAGACATGTCCTTAAAATTCTCTTGTTATGCATTTTACCATCTGAAATGGTATTCTTTTATCACCAAACTGGACATCGTTCTGATATAAAGCAGTTATAACCACAGGGATAGGTTTGGCGTGTGTCATACTTTTGGGCGAAAATCGTTAAGGTTTTTTTTTTTAATCATTTCAGTTAATTTTTCAAAAGAAAAGGATAAAGGACTGTTTTAATCTCAATTGTCGATTTTGACATATGCTTGAATTGACCTACAATTACAAATTCTGAAAAGTTTTTATTCCTGAATGGTATCAGCATCAGCATAGTAGTTGAAATTAATAGCTGGCTTAAACAATATGTGATAAATCTTACTAAGCTAGTCCATGCTTAATATTATTGTGTTATCTAAAATACGATACAATATAATACAATGTATTTTATTCAGCTTCAAACATAAAACAATGTTTATAACCTACACACTAGGTTAACATGTTAATGTAGTGAAACAACAACAATAATTTGCCTGAAGAGCATAAAACCTTTCTTCTGATATGTTTGATGACATAATATGCGTTTTTATCCGTCATTTCACGTATAAAAGAGGCAAATATATCAGTGTCATTGACATGAAATATATCATATATTAAGCATTTAAGAAAATAAAGTGTTGTTTACATAATTGATAAAACGCACAGACTTAAACATTTCGTTGTATGTGAATAAGGCTCAAATTTCAATATTTTATTCATCCATGCGTTCCTTTAATTACAATTAATGGCAGTTAAATGGCAATAATTTGTCCACTAGCAGTGTAAACTTAAATAGTGTTCCTTTGTAATTTAAGAATGTATTTAAAAGAAAGTAACGTATATCACAGTAATAACATATCCTTCTACTTTGATACCATCATATTGCTAGCCATTTGCTTACAATTAAAATGTTATACTGTCGTGTAAGAATAAGGAGTAATTAGATAAGATTTCCAACTATTTTACAGTAACGTAGAAAATTTCGTATTGCGTGGTATCGCCCCAACCGCTAAACGGTTAACATACATTATTCTGTGGCTTGTAGAATGTGGTCTTAGAAAATTATAGTGTACAAAACTCTCCTATGAGGTATTTCGGTAGTCCAATGTCTAGTGACAGTAATGCATTAAATAGTTATACATTTAAAGTAGCATATATAACTAACATCATAGTGGTGTATTGTTTTAATGCATACCGGCTGTTACTTTCATTTAAATATGTTTTAAGGCAAAAAGCATGTGGATGAATAATAATTAGGTATAATTTGGTATTTGCAAAATATGATTTAGAACTATAATAGGGTAACGTAGTTAACATGCCTGTCTAAATATAGGCCAGAGAGCTAATGTATGTCATTTCACATCTTATATAATGTAGTTTCAGAAAATTATAGTAAACAATATTTTCCCTGCTGTGTGGAGAGGAGGGTCTGGCTGTTAGAGCTTTCACTATCAAAGAATTTTCATTTTGGCACTGACGTCTTTTTTCCATGTACAGACATTATTTTAAAGTTAATGTTACCACTTTTAAATCCAGAGTCAGGGTCTATGCTCCGAAATCAACATGTCGCCAGTAAACTTACTACAACTGATCAAACAGTTCATGTTTATGCCTGCTGGAATTCATAACACTCCACTTTCAAGCCTGAAATAAGCTAAAAATGTGCGTCACTTTGTGACGTCACAATGACGTTAAAACGCCAAGGAAAAATTGTAAACATCCTTTTTCTTAATCAGGCTACAATTTGCTACAAGAAAATATATGTTTGACACTTTTACCAAAAAATGCACATGGAATTACACAGCGGCCTACACTATACGTGCTCATACAAAGTTACGTAAATTCAATGCGGCGACAAATTATTCTACGCATTCGTAAAAATGGTCACACTGGTTACCGATGATCTTTTTAACATCACTTACAACACGCAGTCAGTAATTTCTTGTTTCCAAATGCTGTGTGACTGTTTTATTTATCTTTAGAAATTTTCATTTTGACCCCACTGAACTGAATTATTCATAAAAAAAGTATGCAATTTATTATTTTCATCCAATATTTTTTTCAGAGACATCAATGGGGCATTGGAGATTCGATGACAGAAAAAATAACCCCGAAAATTAATGTATCATCAAAATACATACTTATGAATACTATGTAAAGTTTTCATTTTGGGTAAGTGTAGTACCAAAGGACCAACTTATACAATAAAATCAATACTGCACCGCAAAATAAGGAGAACTTGTGGCGATCCACGCGATACATAACTTGAAGACGAAAACAACCTTGAAAAAGGGATCTTTATTACATGTAAGTGATAGACATCTCGATATGTGATGGTGTACACAATTGCATCGAGCACAATTGTACACTTTTTTTCATGTGTACATACATGTATCGTTTACTCATTGCGAACTCTTTTCTATAAGTACATTCTGTTCACACGTACAAACAGTAAGTGAGTATGAGCAAGAAGTACCACAATCACAGACCACAGACCACCCACGGCAACGAGAGTAAGAGACACAGAATATTAACAGAAACACAACACAAATAACAGTAGCAAAATCTTTGACCTAGATTCTGCTATTGTTAAATTCAAAAATCGTTTAGATTGCGTGGAAACCTGTTTTCATTTGCACGCACTGTTTATACGCACCTCTCCCATTCACTTTTTAAGTCCTTTCATAGTTGTACACTCATTCACAACCATGTTCAAAACACTGTTACAAAACAGTGAAGACACAATAAAACGTGCAAACCCCGCTTAAACTTGCATAACCGGCATGCGTGCGTCTTCAAACCTAATAAAGCAACAAAACGAAGTGCTCCAATAGAATGTATATTTCTGACAGTAAGAGGACGTCCATCGCGCTTTGAATAAGTTGTTATCAAAATGGTGGTGCTGTGGTTAGTCATCTAGTTCACTCACCATAAATGTTTTTCATGAAAACAAAAGCGGATATAACGTGCTATACTATATAGTAGTATTAGGCTTACGTTATTTGATCTAAAATACATGACGACTGGTTTTTCCTCTATTCGTTTGTTTTCTTTTAGCGTTTTCCTTCTAGGCACGCTTTTGCACTTAGCCAATTATAACTGCGTTTCCAAGAAACATAAAGGTAGAAAAGGGCGTTTGTCCAACTTTGGAACTTGTCAGCATTTGGTCCTACTCGGAAGTAATTAGTCACACGCCATTATTGCTGTCTTGTCTAAGTAAGGGTCGCTCAAGAAGTGTTTAGTTTCAATTACGCATAACTACGCTCTGATATTGGAAAGTTTATTGAGCTTTGTTTGACATGTACGATATCAGGGTATTTTGCTCTCGGTGAAAGTCTCATATCACGCTTGAGGATTTGTATAGCCTATACGCCGCTCTCATTGTACATCCCTAAATGGCTCATATCACGCACGTCACTTTGTTTACTTGGAACAGTTTCAATGCTTTTTAAACCCTAGTACAAAAAATGGACGTTAGTCATTCAGAATGTCACATGATTTAGTATAATAGTCGGCATTAAACACTTTGCCGACCAGTTGTGTTGATATTGTTAGATGATACAGTAAAACCTGTGTAAAACGGCCAGTCTCAAATGACCAAATCTTGAGTTTCAATACCACTTAAAGCTTTAGTGCAGGTCAAAAGTATTGCAGAATGCTCCAAGGGGAACATTCTGCAATACTTTTGACCTTCATTAAGCTTACATTTGTCTTTAAGGTATTTGTTTTGTCTATTTCGAAGTTGCCGTTTTTCACTAGTTTTACATGGTGAGCTTGAAAAAGCGAGAACGCTGGCTTATTGATCTGAACTCGGTCGTCTTCCACCTGGCAATCAGAAGATCAGCATCTTGTCAGTTTGTTGGCACCAATTAAATGTTTTGCTGCCGAATTACACACAAATATGATTCTTCTCCTAACTTGATTGATTACTTTTGTTTCAATACAGTAATTGTCTTCTACAAGTTTCTTCTAATGTGGCTGGACGCAACAGTCTTCATTGAAAGAGGATAATTAAGCCTGCTTAGCTACCTCTGCAAGTACTGGTTAATATAAAGAAGAATGCTACCATCAAGTCCTCGGATGGTTGGGGACACTCACTATTTAAGTGTGGGTAGGGATGTGTCGATCAAAGGGGTCTTGTTGTTAGGGTCTGAGACTCTGAAAACATCAGACTCTGAAAACAAGACCCCTTTGATTGCCACATCCCTACCTCTCTGACTAGAATGGAAGTGTGTTTCATCGCTAAAAAATGAGAAGGGATTCAAATATACATATCTGTGTTTTTACAATGGAGAATATAATTTATGTAGGTCTAACTTTTGTCTGGAGAGGGGTCTCTATTGTGTTTGGAAAGGGATAGGGGTCCCAAGCTCCTGTTACCCATTTTGATATTGAGTGTTCCAATGGTTAGCAAGCGTTCGCCATGACAGTTTCAAAGTTTAACCCATCCCCTGACTCGTTAGTCGGGTTCAAATGTCATTCATTTTTTCGCAATAACTAGGTCAAGTGTCAATATTTTTTACCGAAGCAGAGGAACAATAGATATGAAACATATCAAACGGGAATTTAGTTTGTCGCCCTTGGTTTTCCCCGGGTGAACATAGGGGGTAGAACTGAGGCCAAAATTAATTTTTTGGAATATGGTCAAATTCAAGGAACGGCGCATACAGTAACATGGAAGCATATATGTGCTGCCATATTCAAGAGCTTCATAAAAATTCACCTTATCTTTTCGCGTTAACTACCACACTAGCAGGTTTAAATTCCACGAGGTTTTTGGATGATTTAAACTCAGTGTTAGCCCACCCAAACTGGGTTTATGAAATCCATCGGTTTAAAGGCTTGACCTGAGACTTGTTGTTTTATGCAATCGACGACCAGGTACTGATCTACCAAAAGCTTTGAAGCGTGTCTCTATTTACAATATCGATATGTTGTTCTAGAAAAAAGGGTTTCGGGCATTTATTTACATTTATTATAAAAGCTTTGTCATACACATAAGTTCCATCCAGACTGGCTCATTTCACGCATTCTGCATCAATCGTTTGAAATTGAAAGACCCAAAGGCCATTGGTCAGAGGTCGTGGTACATCTATAGTTTAAGCTTAATACTAACCTGAGACTTGTTAAACCTGACTTTATGCAATCGACGGCTGTTAACCTCGAGTTTAAACTCAAGGTTATCTTTAAACTAGCCCTATATCTTTTGTCATTTGCAGTCATAGTCCAATCCATAGCGATATCATACAATGCTTTTGATGACCTTTCAAGAATAATGCATATTGATATAAATAAAAGAAACTATTTCCATTAATCACCGTTGATCAGTTGTTTTAAATAACGTTTTTCGAAATCCAATATCAAAAGGAAATTTTTGTCTAAAACACTATAGTGCTTCCGAATACTATATTGCCCCTTTCACGCCTACCAAACGATCCAATGCTCAACATCTGGTTGAATATGAAAAACAACTGCTCTTTATGCCTCTATATGTTAACATTAGTCCTCTTGAAAACATGGCGAAATTAATGGGCTTCTGTCCCATTTTCGTGCAAGGTACATGGTTTACCTATTGATCATTGTTGAGCCCATATGAACATAGCGTCCTTTTTGTCGGACATAGGCAAACAGCGCAAACCAAGATCAGACGCCGAAGAACGCGGCGTCTGATCAGGGTCGCCACTGTTTGCTCACATGATGTTCTATCAAAAGTTGAATAAAATTGAAAAACCCTCAAAACGGAAATGGACTTGCCCAATTGATAAGGGTGGGACATTTCATTATGCTTAAATGGGTTAACATTATTATCAAGTGCCCGGCTGCTGTCCGTTCTGAGGCTTTGGTTGTGTTGTTATTGGTTTATTGGTTAATTTCCTGCTGCTCCCTTGTATTATGGTACAGTTCTTAGTATCCGTTTTAGCATTACAATAATCTCTCTGAGGATAGGAGAGCTGATTATATTCTTGCTCTCGTGTAGGGGTAGGTCTCTTCTTCGCAGTTCTGGGGGTACGTCTGTGCTCAATGACTGTAAATTTTCTGGGCATACTCGTTTGTGCTTTAGATGTCATTACAAAACAATGAATGTTCATGGCATTTGCAAATGATTACTCTTTTAATGTACCTCGGTTATGATGTAATATAACAGTCATGCTCGTATCTACTAGGGTAAACCATTCGCACTTTGGCAAATATGTGTTATGGCATAAAGCCAGTGAACAGAAGAAGATAGTGTTTATATTATTACTTGATTGTTTTTATTTACCCTTAGATGACCAGAAAGCCAAAAACGGGTACTTTGGCAAACAGTGAAGACCCAGATGAAATACAGTACAATGGTGCATTCCATCAGGGTCTGCACTGTTTGCTAACTTGAAGACAAATTGTTCTTCCGAGAAAAATAGACAATGATTATGTTTTTTAGAAAGTATAACCTGTCACCCCTCAATATATACATGTATACCTGACAGCAAAAAACGCATACTTTTCATTACTTACTTAACATTTTAAACGATACTAAAAATTTACAGCAATAATGTTAATATGTTTGACAGGACTCCTAAACTATTTCTGGGCCGCTTTATTCGTCATTACACAGAAAATTAATAGTTTTGTTAGATAATGTAAAAAAACCCCGCAAAAACAGTGCTGTACGTTGGGAGATCCATGTTTTGAATCCAATTTCACTGCATATTGCCACAGAACAATGTAACAAATTAGGAAACGGTACAAAACTTTTAAAATCATTGCTGTAGGCGATTTACTGCGGATCCAAAACTCTTCAGATTTTACACTTTTACATTGATCTTGAAAGACGTCCAAAAACTCTGACATACAAGGAAGTTTGGTATATTATGCGTATTATTAATTGAGGCACTGTCCAATTGAACCATATAAAACAATTGTTTTGATGCTAACGTGCCTGTTTCATACACACCAATACAACTCGTACACATTGGTTTGCCTTGACTAATTCTGGACAAATTAATCTTCAGAAGTAGCCTGTATGGCCAGATTAAGACGCAGAGTGATTTTAATTAAAATTCACTCTGTGGTTTTTGGTATACAACATCTCGAAGTTTGTGTTAATAGTTGTGTTAGATTTACCTCCCTTTATTAGCATTGCTCCGAAAAGCCAACCGATTACGATGCACTGGTTTATACACCTGTTCCACGCATCATTGGTACCTTTCATGTCATTAGATTATTTTTCAAAGTGCATTTTATACAAAACACACAATAATCAATAATATGCGTTTCTTTTGCTGTTAAGTATATAATTGAGCAGTATCAAACACTTTTGGGAAATTCCATTGGTCACAGGTATCATACCGAATTCTTGGACGCGGATATTTTTCGACAAGTCTTTTCGCGGAGAATAAATATACTTAAATGAAGGTAGGGGCTCCCATTTGAAATAGTAAAAACTTATTTACGAACACTTGTTTGTGTCGACTAAAGGCATATATGTTTTCTTGAATAGTCACTCTAACAACACATCATAGCTAAGGCATTACAGTACTTAAAATATGCGAGAAAAATGCAAATACATCATGAAAGAGTCCTTAAAATCGGGATACTTTGGAATTGATTGACAATTACGCCTTTTACAGAAATGGTTTCTATATTTTTTGCGTTTTTTGGTGAAACGACGTTTACTTGTTTTTACCTGTATGTTAATGATTCGGCTTCAATAAGCGTCAATTGTTTATGAGAACTGGATTTCTGTCCCTACCCCTTCAACGGTTGCAAGTCTTAACCATGGAGGTGCGTGAAAAAATACTATAGTGTCCGCGGGGTTTTGTTATCTGGCGGCGGGGTAGGGCTTTCTAGAACCGTTTTTTTCATATATTAATTATAGTGGCAAGAACCAAATATAGGCTCGAAGGCACTTACATTTTGATAGTCTGTTGGTTTCTACCATCAGGGACAGCCAATACTGGTTCTTTTGCGAGTTAGATGCGAATCTGAACCATGGGGTGAGAGCATGCTCCTAATCTTACTGTGGATGTGACCATTGTCGGCGTTGTTCATGGCCGCGGGGTTCTGCAATACTATGCTTTCTTTTCGCGGAAATCCCAAACTAAAAAAACTATCAGAATCATCTATGACAAAAGATAGGTAGGTTAAATTACGGTTAAATCAGAATGAAGCCATTGGGTTTTCGCTCATTTTATTTCTCTGTATGCTCATTTAGCCAAATAATCTAGTATTTGCGGTAGTAAAATCGCCTAACCAAAGTGCCAAAGGTTGTGAGCAGCAAAATCTAGCTGTTTGTCTGTATGCTCGTTAATCAGCCCGCCCATCTGTCTGCATTGTTTTTTTTTGTTCAACTAGTCCTTTTCAGACGGTTGGATCCATACTTAGCTAATCACTGTAGCTGAGCAGTCTCACTTTGTCGGTAACCCCGAAGACAGGTTTTCCCGCGTCGCGACCCATATCGTTTTTATAATTTTATTGGTGCACAATCTGATTAGCACCTTCGTTATTCGCTGATTGGAAAGTAACATATATAGACCTACCTCAAGCCAAATTTCAATTTCCTAGCTAATCGCTGTAGCTGAGCAGTCTCACTTTGTCGGAAACCCCGAAGGCAGATTTTTCCCGCGTCGCGACCCAAATCGTTTTTATAATTATATTGGTGCACTGTGTTAAAATTTGTTCAACTAGTCCTTTTCAGACGGTTGGGTCCATACTTAAATCAGTAGAAACCACATGACGCCAGAGGTCAAGAGACAAGAAATTATACTTGAACAAATGACTGTCAAGTGTCTCTTTATTTACGAGAAAATAATGTAATTCGGTGCTGGGCTGTTTAACCAGAAACTGAATGCAAAATTTTATGAAGATCACATTAATACATTCATGTAGTTCATATAAGCAAACGTTTTGCATTACTTGACTTTTCGCTTACTGTAAAGGCGGCAGCTTTAATATTCATATCTGGGTGTGGTTCGGCTATTTCATCTGTTAAGGAAGGGAAATCAGGTTTTATTTATAATTTGGTAAAGAGTTAATAAGCTTTTTGAGCCGCGCAAACGTGTGTGCATTTCATGAAAATCCTGACCGTATACAAACTGAACTCTTATTCATTAACCCTTAAAGCGCATAATCACAAAATGTAGGTTTTTGTCGTCCACTAAACTATTTGAAGCCTTATAGATAAACAGTGTGAACCACAGTGTTTGCCGCCCTGCTTATGATAAATAGACATTTTCAGGTGCAGTTATTTTGCTGGCATTTTAAGGACTAAATAATGACTGAGGTGGTGGCACAAGATGATACAGTTACTTTTGAATAAAACCACGCCTCCTCTTCAGCTTTTACCTATGCCTAAGTTTGACTAGTCCTAATTACGCATTCATGAGGCGCCACCTTTACAGTAAGCGAAAAGTCAAGTAATAACAGACCATGCCCTGAATGGCCACAGTCTCTTTCCTATTTCGTAGTTGTATCACATCAAACTACAGAATAGCGCTGGTTAAGCATTTTGATGACAAATTACAGCCATATTTTAATTGATAATAAAATACATACTCAAATAAACATTGTAGAGTACCTCTCTGAAAGCCTCACAATCAAATTACAAGATATTATTGAAATACTGATTGATTTTGCTACCGGTTCGTTTCCATAGCAAGATGTGCTAACAAATATTCTTAGATTCTATAAAAGCATTTTGATACCCTGCAAAATCGCAAATTTCTAAATCTTTTTTGCTATTTTTCTCTCTTAGTTAATAAGTTAACTTATGTCTATCTTCCAAATTGGAGATGGCGTATTTTTTATTATCTCACCTTAACCAAAGGCTCAAGGTCAGTTTTTTGTGATCATAGGATGTGCATCATCCGTCCTTCGTCCGTCCGTTTCTTTGAGCATCATCATCTCCTAAACCACTTGGTGGAATTTCACTAAACTTCACAGGATTGATCTTTGGGTAGTCCCCTTTCAAAATTGTTCAACGATTTCTAATCCATGCAGATGCCGCCATGGTAGCCGAAAGTAAAAAATATAAAACTCTTCTTGTTAAAATTTACTGGCCCGCTTTATAAATAATTTGGCACAAATTGTCCTTGGGTGACCCTCTGCCACGATTGTTAAATACATTTGATCCAATGAAAAGCATGACTGCAAGGGGACGGAGCCAGATTTCATATGTATATATAGGGAAAACTTTAAAAATTCTTCTTGTTAAAAACTATCGGCTGGATATGAAAACATACTTTTACACATATATATTACTAAAATGCAGAAAAAGATTATATTTTGACTCTTTTGCAAGGTCACAGAGGGTCAAAATGTTAGAAAAATACTGTCTCCTGAATAGATAAATTAATGTAAAACAAACTAGAAAATATAATATCATAATATCAGGTGTTGCAAAAGAACTGATTATATTTTGATGACCTTTGTTCTACTTTCAAGGTCGTCAGAAGTCTTGGTTGAAAAATATCTCCTAAACAGATGGATGAATTGAAACTTGCACAGATTGCTTATTATTTCGATCAAACGTGCACACATACTCGAGCAGAATCGAGAAATTAAATGTACCACAGATGTACCACAGATGTACTATACCACAGATATACCACATCACACGCTGGTAGAATGGGCATATGTTTATTCTGAAAACACTGTTCTATATATAGCTAGATTCATCTAAACTGATGAATGATAAACGGGATGATTTAAATTTTGAAATATTTAATTTACAATTTCTGGATTAATATGTTACTCGCCCCCTTCTTTATGGTGTATATATACTGAACAAAATAGAAACTTTTCACATTTTTAATTAGAAATTTAACGCAAACCCATTACTTTAAAAGTATGCGCATATAAAGGCCACACATCTGACAAGACAACTTTCGAGTCAGAACGTCGAAAATCAACAAATAACGTCCGCAAAGAGTACTGTTACTAATGCACATGTACGTGTACGTCAAAATGAGCGTAAGAAGATTTTTTGGCAGGTCGCCGCCGTACCAAGAGAAATACGCGCGACAAAGATGTTTGATTGCTCATAGCCTCGTGAGACGGTTTGAGAAGACAGGAGATAGCTACATGTATCATTGCACACGATCGACCAGACGTAAGAAAACAACCCCAAGACAACACCGTTAATCTACACTCACAAATTGACGTAGGTAACTGTAGATGTTACACACCTCAACGTTTCATACCAGACGATAAAAACAAGAATCGGAACAAACGTGATTTTTTATTTTGACCCCTTACTCATTCCCAAAGCTACCAGTCAAACGCACGATGTTGCAGCTGTGCTTCAATTACACAGATCTACTGAGAAACGCACACCCATTTTTTTATATGATTTCTTTTACATCGGAGATATTAGTATTTAAAATAGTGTAAAGTTTCTATTTTTGTTCAGTATATTTCGCAGATTATTCGTTTTGCGAGAGTATGTTCTAATTTAGTGACTACAACAATAGAAACAATTTTGTGACTGCAAAGTTGCTTAAAGAAGGTTTTCACTATCATAAACTTCGATAAAGCAAGTGCTTATGTACAGGAAATACAACAAGCACACACTGCAGACCAACCCAAGGCACCGTGAGCCACATAACAATCACAAGACACCAGAAAGACAAACAAAGTAAAGCAACCAATCAAGATGATTGCAAAACTAGAAAGGACACAAAGCAGTGTACAACAAAATACGGAACAAACACAGAACCCAACAATGGGAGCAACAATCAACAACGAATCAACAACAACAGAACCACCGCCTTATAAAGGACAGTAGCCTATCCACCGGTGGCTTAAATGCATTTTACTGGTACCAAATATTCATGGAGGCTTCCTAACTATTGCAATGTATCATCACGGAGAAAAAATATAATCAAATTAACACACTATGATGAAATAAAAAAAAAAGGGCTCTTGACTCACAGATAGCCAAATGACTCACAGATAGCCAAAGCTAAAGAAAACCTCAAGTTGAGTCACGGTGATCCCAGCCAAAGAAAAGCATTTTCTTAATTATATTAGAGGCTCTCAATGTCGATTGTTCCTTCTTTTCCTGATCAATTAAAAACGATAAATGAGATATAACATGGACAGTAGTATTAGACTTCGAGCTAAAAAAGGTCCTGCTCCCCCCAGGGAATTTGCAGACATATCCTATCTTAAAGAAAATTTCAAGCCGCATCTTTTTAAGAGGTGTTTGCACTCTCTGCTCTGGGGCGTTAGTCTCTGACAGCCTGTTACATATGTTCCTTAACAAACTAAAGAAAAAAACAAAATGAAAGTTTGAGCTACAGAAAGAAGATATTTAACCATCTAATTATTCAAATGTAGTTTGCATGCTGGATGCCTAAGATACATAAAAGCAGCATTTTAAACAAAATTACAGCCTTCAATGGTGTTATATGCGTTACATAGATTAAATTTCCCTTTGAAAGTTGAAATTGTGACTAACATCTTTAATTTTACAGACGATTTTGCATTTTTACAAGTATTTTTAATCTTAATTTACTAAAATACTTATTCGACTAATAGAAAAAACAAAGTTTGCTTTTCTATCTCAAATACATTTTTATATGAGCTATCAAACAACCCTACCCCCAATTTTAAGTATACAATTTTGGTATCTATTATTGAAGAAAAAAATATGAAAATATTTGACGCCTGTGGATATCTTACATTTTTGGCACTGTCTTGCTAATGCAATAAAGAATCATACATTTGCAAGTTTGACTTCAGGATCAGAGCACCTATTTAAGTATGTAGTGTATGTTACATGGCATAATGAATGAGCGAGGAAATTGTCTTGGAAGTTAGAGATGATATTTCAGAAAATACTATTTTCACATCTTTTCCTATTAATCTCTAGCCTCTGGTGTCTTAGTGTTAGTAATTACAGTCATTGCTGAAAACAAGCCCATGGAATTGTGTTACAGATGTTATACATAATCTTTTTATCACATATTTCCTAATGCCTATAATATTAAAATATATAGTCATATAGATATAAAATAATAGTTCTCATTTAAATGCCACAATTTCATAAATATTCCTATTGAATATAATTATTCAAAAACAATCTTTATTCAAGTCACCCTCACAATGTCTATCATTACCATTTCATCACAACCTGTAGAATCATGGAATAGTATTAGGACTGCAAACTGAGTACAATCCTGTTCCTCTCCACCCCTTTGGGAATTGTGCAGAAATATCCTACCTTAAAGAACAGTTCAAGCTGCATCAAATAAGAGATGTTTTCACTCTATTATCTAGGGGGTTAGCCTGTAATGGTATGATACGTTTGTTACCATATCAGTTTAAAAATAAATGAATTGAAAGTCTGAGAAACAGAAAGAAGACAACAAACTATATATTTATTTGATTTATTCATGTAGTTTGCATGCTGAAAACCTTTGATACATAAGAAAGTGTTTTTAACAAATATACAGCTTCCTATGGTGTTATATGTGTTACATTAAGATAATTTTTTAAAATTGGTAATTGTGACAAATATCACTTATAAGCATTTCGTGTGATCCTCCTCTTTTGCCATCAAAAGACTTAATTTTCTTTGTATGTGTGGCCAGTGCCAGCGTCAAACAAATTGACGCGGCTATAAATTGAATCCTTAGCATTCTTCAAAAACAGAAACAGCATGTCAGTGTCATGGGATTAAACACCTGATTAAACATGGGTTTAATGCCATTTCACATATATGCATACAATGGAGTATACTCTGGTATATGTCTCTTCCTGTGAAGTGGCAAAAGCAATCTTACTGCAGCTGCCTCTGCATCCGTTCTAGTCAAATGATAACTTTGCTCTGTTTTTGCAAAAGCTATGTCTCTACCATGTCCCTCTAAGAATACTTTAAGATTTCTGACATTGGTCAAACAGAAATTTGATAGGCTGCTTTTTTGCATCTTTGCCATGAACATATCCAGTATTTTGGTGCTTAAGTCCTCAGGTCTTAGATCAATAGTATTGTGCTGCGCCCAAAGAACTTAATAAGTTTTCTTTAGTTACAATGTGGACTCTTGATGTATTTGGCAGACCGTCTGAAACAATTTCTGTTACACCTTGAAAGTTATCTGTTTTAACAGAAATAATATGAGGTTGGACATTGCCACCAATTATGTTTACAGCTGGTTGTAATTTTTGTCAGTACATTGAAGCAGGCCTTAAGATAATGTAAAACCTATGATTTCTCAGTTTTTGCAGCCATATTATTAGCTGTTGCATTCAAAAGAAGGAAACTGGACTATGGGTAACCAGTAGTTCTATATTATGCTCAATGGAAGATTTATACAGAGTAAACAAGTTGATAAGGTGCCTCTTTTCATGATCCATTGAAAACACTGAAAATAAAAACACTTGCCTCTGACTGTGAAATCAAAAAGGATAATAAGTGCAGAGACATTTTTAGATGAAAATATGTTTGTTGCATGTATGGAAAGGCTACATTTATAAAAATAACCAGCTAAGATATGATTCTTTATCAGAGAAATATCAAGGTACATCAGTCCAGGTACTCATTGCGTTAAATGGCATAATTTTCCTCCTTGTAAAGCTTTAGTCTTTCTCCTACTTGCAGTATATCACTTAAAACACATACTCAAAGAGCCAACTATTAGGAATTCATATCAGTTTCCGAATGTTCCAAGCCATGAATGGCAAAATTGGAAAGTTGAAAATAGCACATCAATTTTGAGTAGACTGGTGGTAAAAAGTGTATAACAGTAAATGATTGAAATATTGTGTGATGATTCTACTAGTTGCATGGAGGCGTGTGATAATAATGATTACCACTAAAGCAGACAACGACAAACGTTTAACATGAGTGTTAAATCGATGAGAATTAGTTTGGACCATTTCATTTATTGTATTGTCTTGCACAAATGTAAAACTATCTTTTCTATTTGTGGCTCTATATTTAGCATTATATGCACAGTATTGGGAAATGTGTCCAAAAGGTCATTGATAACATCTGTAACAACAGTCCACGGGCTTGATAATCAGAAATGAATATAATTTATAGTGTTTTGGCACCAAAGACTTATATTATAAGTACACATTAAGTGTCCTGATCTTAAACTTAATGACATCTTGCAGATATATGAGCAAGACAGACTAAGAAAATGTAAAACATCCACACGCTGCAATCGCATTCATGTGTTTTATTCAAACGGTAATAACAAAATTTGCTTCTCTGTAAAACTGGGAGTAGGGCTGTGCATTAGCTCCTGAGTAGGGCTGTGCATTAGCTCCTATAAGACAATTTATTTAAGATAGAAAAGCAAACTTGGTTTTTCCTATCCATCAATTGAGTATATGTTTGTTAAATCTAATAAAACAGTTTGAAACCAAGTCATAGTAGTTGTTTAACTAAATGACGATAGCCACAATTATAGCTTTTAAATTATGATTAGGTTCATGTAACGCACATGAGACCACAGTTAGCCGTATTAATGTTAAACAGCTTCCATATGTAGTAAAGACATCCAGTATGCAGACTATAAGAATGTCAATTTATTAGATAATTTTAATGTCTTCCTTCTTTTAGCTCAAACATTCAAATTTCTTATTCTCAAATTGATATAGTAACATATGTAACAAGCTGTTACAGGCTAACCCCCACATTACAGAGTGCAAACATTTCTTATTAAATGCACCTTGAATGGTTACATAAGATGTAATATGTCTGCAGAATTCCAAAGGGGAGTTGGATGGAGCAGGACCTTACTCAGCTTGATGTCAAAATACTGTTTGATGATTTTACTTATCACGCTTACATATGTAACACTCTCTGATATTTAAAACTTAGTGACAACTAGCAGATCTTTAAGTCTTTATCATACGAGCCATTTTAAAATCCCTTAACAATTTAAGATATCCAGCAGCTGCGAGTTTTTTTTACAATTTTAGCTCAAACTTTCAAACTACATTTCCTTTATTTGATAGATCAACGCATATAACATGCTGTTTCAGACTAACGCCCCAACATACAGAGTGCAAACATCCCTTATTCGATGCATCTTGAGTTGTGCTATAAGAAGGAATATGTCTGCAAAATTCCCTCGAGGAGATTAAAACATTTTAGGCATATCTTACGTAAAGACAATGAGCTTGCCCATTTATTACATCAGGTAACATATGTTACAGCCTCTGATTTAAAAAAAAATGCAACAAACTTTCAGATTTATGAGTCTTTTCATATAAGCAAATAAATCCCAAACAATGAAACATATTCATCAACTGCGATGATTTTTAACTATTTTTACTTTAGTTTTAATACCAAACATTTCATCTTAAAACTGGGTAGGGGTAGGGTTGTTTAATTGCTTATTCTAGAAAAAAAATATTAAAGCTAGGGAAACAAATTTGAATTTTTCTGTTAGCCAATTGCATAAGCTAGTCAGATATGGTAACAAACATTTTTCAAAACACACAGAGAGATTGTGAATGTAAATGATACTAGCCACACTTGCAAATTTTAATGGGTTATCTGATTTATGTAACGCATATGACACCTTAGGAAGCCGCAATTTTGTTCAAATTGCTGTCATACGTAGTTAAGATATCCAGTATGCAGACTTTATGAATGATTTTTTAAAAAACAAATATTTTAATGTCTTTAATTTGTAGCCCAAACTTTCAATTTACTTTTTCTTAATTTGATAAAGTAACGTATGTTACAGGCTCTTACAGACTAACGCCTCAACGCACAGAGTGCAAACATTTCTTAAAAGACTCGGCTTTTAATTCTCTACAAGATAGGATATGTCTGCGAAATTCCCTAGGGGGAGCAAACCCATTCTCAGCCATCCGTTTATATGCAGTCTGTATGCTCGACTATAAAACCAATCACGGTTTTCATCTTTGATTTCCTCTTTAATTGCATGACGGCGGTAAGGCCTTAGACTGAATAACGAACCTTACCTAAAACCACCGTGGCTCAACTAGTTGTTTTCTTTTGCTTTGACTGTCTGTGGGGTAAGAACTCTTTTGTTGGTTTCTTTATTAGTAACCTAATTTGATTTTGGTTGATTGTTCCCTGTGATGATGCATTGCGTAACAAGCCATTTGCGTTATTTGAAGGACAAAGATTCGACCGGTAAACTATATTTAAGCCCACCCAACCCCTACCCTCGGTGAACTCGGCTGCCGTCCGTTCTGAGGCGCTGGATCTAGTTGTTGATTCATTGCTCGTTGTTGCTCTCGTTGTCAGTGTGCGTGCGTGCGGTTGTTTGTGTGTGTACTTAGTCTATATTTTATGATGTAGTTCTTCGTGTCCTTTCTAGTTTGCAATCATCTTCATGCGCAAATCCAGAGGGGGTGCCGGGGCAGGTGACGGGTGGGGGGGGGGGGGGGGCTGTACCCCTCTCCTGGATAATCACAAAAGGGCTATATGAAATACTGGTACAGACCCCCTTCGAGAAGATGGGAGTTTCAACGGCCCTCTGTGAAACACGTTGATGACTAAATCAAAATTGTCAGGAGGCAATTTTCCGGATCCGCCCATGATCTTACTGTGTGTAAGAGAGCTGGCTACTTTAGTTTAAATGCGTTTTTACTGTCGTGTACAAGTGTTCTGTGTCTTTTCCTCGCGGTGCCGTGAGGAGTTGGTCTGCATCTGTAATTGCTGCATTTCCTGGTTGTACTTGTTTGTTTTATATGGACCAACTGTAATAATTGTTGTGTTTGACCAATTGTTGCACTTGGAGCCGTAACAACTGGTACCCTTGTTACAAGAAGATGCTTAACTCTTTGCCTACTGGCGTATTTGGCATGTGCTGATTTTTTCAATATCAATATTTTCGAAGAAAAAAAACCATACATATTTCAGGTATACCATCAGAGTGTCAAACAGTTTGAATCTGATCAAGCCCGACGTTTTGTCGGGCCTGGTCGGGGTCCAAACTGTTTGCAAAGGTTTATCAGCAGACAACACTAGTACTTTATATACTGACGGACTTTAAAAACGCAACACTTGGATAACAGCTTTAATTTATGTCTTGAAAAAGAAGGCAGAACAATAATTTGGATTAAATGTTAAAGAGCATTTATTTGTAAGTAAAGCATGGAAAACTTGTCCAACTAAGGTGATTTTTATGCAATAAAATGTAAACTTTTTGAGGTAGAGGTCAACTGTTTCATGTGACCAAATGTTATGGATGAAAGATTCCCTACTACGTTAAATCAAGAAACACTAGAAGCATCAAATTTGTATCATGGACTTTGTTAGTTATCGAGGAATCACTCTCATATTGATTGGCAGGTCTGCGATGCAGCTTATTTGCGGGTACGACGTTTACCTGAGTGTACCCTTTCATTCAATAGCTTAAAATCTCCTCTACTTAAGAAATGTTGAAATTATGGCTAAATTCATACGAAGCAAAAAACGTCATCCAGTTTAGTTGTACAATTAAAACTTAAGTGTTTGCTGAAGAAGCCAACTCATGATGACATTATCAAAGCGAAAGAAGTTTACATTCAACAGTCTTTTGGAAGATATAAGGGGAAGTTAGTGTTGCGTAATTAAAGTCCGTCAGAAAATTTCAATGTGCGCGCATGACCTCTGTTATTTGTATTATATTCATTTGCAGTGTTTGCAGCAGAGCCCAGTTTTCGGGTGCCAGAAATCAATGTGACGGCCGTCGAAGGCGACACAGCTGTATTACCATGCTCCATACAATTCCTTGGTGAACATAAGGTATGGTTTTAATAAATGTGTTTTGCATGATAGGTCAAATTTCCATCTCATGATAAAATGTGACGTTTCGCTATGCATTTATCCATACGCTTGTTACAGCCCTTTAGTGATAGTGGTGTCTCGATTTTGGTCTGTCTATTATATAAATGTGTGAACAGCAATTACTCTGATTAGTATGTGCGGATCACCAGGCTTGTCTGAGCCTTCGCCTCTCGCCTATACTGATCGGCTGTGTGATATTAGACTTATAAAGTCTGATGAGATGTGATTTTTTTTTATTCATATTTCTAACACACCTCGCCTATAGAGCTAACGGTATCAAACTGTGATATATCGGGCAATAATTCACTGCCAAAGTGTGTGATAGCTGACGTCACTGGAAAATGACGTCATTCATTGCGTTAGACGGTGTAACGTCGTTTTTACGCTTGAAAGACGTTACAATTACATGTAAACATATGCGACGTAGTCTAAGTTTTGGCGGGAGTTCTTCAGTGCAATGGCGGAGAGATGGAAGAAGCTGAAGACTTCAAATGTGTTTTCGTCGTTTATTGTGTGTTAGAATCGAAATAGATCAGCTCCGGTGCGTGAATTGTTGAGTAATAATTAACTGTTTGTCGGTAAGTTGTACGAAGATATGTACTAATATATGTGCCTAAATACTCGTATATTGCTCTGGCAAGCGCTGTGCCGACCCTGATTTAAAAAGTGCGGTGAGTGGCATCTCGTTATCAGCTGTTTAAGGAACAATATGCCCAAAGGTGGTACATGTAACCTCTTTATGTTTTACGTCATAAAATGAGACAGCGAATTCTAGGAAAGATCAGTAAGAAAACTGAATTCAGGTATTGGACACTTCCAAAAGGCTTAAAGGCATAGATTACTGTCCAATAGAGATTATTAAAGGATTAACTGATAAGGGGCAGTTTCAATATCTCACAAATTTAAAGGGGCCTCAAGTTGGGAATTACCTGTATACAACACATTTTCTTTCACTAAGATAAAGATCAATATTTTATCATAAATTACCTAGTCACTTCATGGGACCACTTTATTGCCCCTGTAGGGAAGTCATAATCACCTCATTATGACTGTCCTTTTGATCTGCCCAGTATGACCCCTGGAGAGAGTCATAATGAGTGGTACCAGTATTATTGCTAAAATTTTTATGTCTTTAAATATATAGTTATCAATAGATTATAATATACCGCCATATGGTTACATAGTAACGAATTTACTCGTTGTTCTAACATGTCTACTAACAATAGGTTATAAATCGTACACTCTTCTTAAAGACATATGCGGTTAATTACTATGCGCTTATTTCATGCGTCGGGAAACAGGGAAAGTTGTCTTGGTCCTGTCTTTCTACCAGTTTGAATTCGGATCAATACAGATTTCAGATACTCTTATTTCAGATCGATGTTCCGACGGTTATCCTGACAAAATAAAGGAACTATAATGTGTCCGAAAAATCTATTTGACCTTTCATCAGACTTGATAGTCTCAGCACCAAATACAGATAAAAAGATCAGCAAAAACAAAAGTACATAATTTTCAACTCTTAACCCGGATTACATATACGATTGTCTCATCTTTTGAGCCGCACACAACCTGATCTCATGGTCTAGTGATTAGTGTGTCAGCCTACGAAACCAGAGGCCCTGGGTCGATTCCCAGGTTGGCCACATATTTTCATTGTGTTTTTCTTCTTCCTTTGTTAGCATTTTAATGCTGAATTACTTCATAGACTAGAAATGTGTCCATGGGACACGAATGCCCCCGCTATTGCCAAATTCGTATGAATAGAGAATTGTCATTAACAAAGGGCAATAACTCCTGAAGGCATGATGCAATATGTGCCATTCTGAAACATGAAGACATTATGGTACTTAATAATGTGACCAAGTTTCATTGAATTATAATCAAAACTGTTCATCTTTTTTTATTTTTCATTAACTTAGGGCAATAACTCCTTAAAGCAAGGTGCCATATAGACCATTATCAAACTTGGTACTAAACAATGTGACCCCGTTTTAAACAAGTCTGATCAAAACTATTCGACTAAGGGAGTGGATATCGTTTAATACAATGAATTTTTATAAACAAAGGGCCATAACTAATAAAAGCTTTGTGTGATATGGACCATTATCGAACTTGAAAAAGACATCATGGTACGAAACAATTTGACCAAGTTTCATAAAATTCTAATAAAAAGAATTCGACTTAGAGAGCGGACATCGTTTCAAATGGTGAAGTTTCATAAACAAAGGGCCATAACTACTGAAAGCATGTGCGATATAGACCATTATCGAACTTGAAGAAGACATCATGATACTAAACAATGTGACCAAGTTTCATAAAATTCTGATAAAAAAATATTCGACTTAGAGAGCGGGCATCGTTTCAAATGGTGAATTTTCATAAACAAAGGGCCATAACTACTGAAAGCCTGGTGCGATATGGATAAGAAGACATCATGGTACTAAACAATGTGACCAAGTTGCATGAAATTCTGATCAAAAGTATTAGCGGACGTCATTAGACAGACGTACGTACGTACGTACGTAAATAAAGTACGTATGGACGGACAGCTTAATGCCCTGGCCATTGTCATGGCGGGGGCATAATTAAGACATGTGAAGTTAGCCATCAAAAAAGAACCTGTATCATAATGATAAACAAAAAATTCTTTTCACCTAAGTTAATAACAAGACTCAGTGTACACAATCCAAAAACACCTTTACCAGAAAAAAAAGGATACATGTTGTGACAGAGAAGCAAGTTATGATGTGATAGCTAAATGATAAAGGAATCTAGATATATTACAGGCAGTGATAAACAACTCACTACATACGTGCAGTTAGGAATGAGCTACACAAAGCAGTTTTTGTTGATATTTCCAGCACTCGCTTATAGGAGGCCTCCACGATGTATATCATGGAAGTACCTCTTCTAAAATTAAACGTTTTGTTTTGTTTGTTTTGTTGCTTTACGTTCCAAGTCAACAGTTATGGTCATGGCGGGATGGTCAGTTCATCTAACCACACATTTTCCTGGGCAAGCTTGAACAAGCAGTTAAAAAGTGCGAAATAAAATTATAAGTATTGCCATAAAATGCCATGCTAAACAGCTAATGTCAGTTTGTACTAAGTTTCCAGTGTCAATGCCATGCTATACCATAGCAGACTTTAATGATATCCTGGGTAAAAATGTAGCCAGCAAGCATAGCAAAATCATGCTAGTTTAATTGAGTGATGAACTTTAAAGAGGCAAAAATGAAGTTAGCTATGCTATATTAAAAGTCTATAATGATATACTGGGCACCGCATGCATAGCACCTAAAAAGCAATAACTACATACTACAGGTTGAGTGAATATCAGTGCTTTATATATACAAAGGTTAAACAGAAAAACAGTGGTTAAAGGTAATGCATTTACTTGCCTCAAGTAGATCATGGTGAGGTCCAAACTCAACAAATTCCATTCGGTGGCCCAGCTGACCTTTGCTATGCCGATTTCAAATGTACTGAAAAGCTAAATATAACTTTAAAACACAAGTATTCATATACAAACCTGCTGACTACATAAGTATTTATCTACAAAAATGGTGACTACATAAATACACATGTAAGTGTTTCTTTATAGTATGACACAATAAAAGAATATGAGAGAAGCTAATATCATTTATAAACAAGAACTATGTGCTTAATTAGATTTACTGTCGTGCTAACCAAGAGTGACAGTTACTTAATAGTTTTGTTATGTATTATAATGCTATCCATTATGTTCATGTCATACATAAAATACTGTAAGATATGAATAAAAATAAAAAATGAATAAAACATGCACTGGTAGTCTGGTAGTGATGAAATATACTGAATTTAGAGAGTATATATACATCATAGAAATTAGTAATTTTCACCAACATAGGTAATAACTCATGATAGCAAATAGACCATTCTCAAACTCGAGAAAGACATTTTAGTAATAAACATTGTGAGCAAGTTTCATAAAGTTGTGATCATTTCACTGGATTTATAGACCAAACATAAAAGCCTAAATCACTGCTGTCCCCGAGGCTGGAGGAGGGGCGTGGTTACAGATGACTGGTACATTACAACAGACCTGTTTCCAGCATAGAGAAACAAAAATGTGGATATCAGAATGTGCAAACGTGCAGTACTGTCAGCACCTACGTTTCCACCGCTTGGAAATGTTGTATTATTATAATTTGTATGAATACTCTTTGTAAAGGAGTAGAAGTCGACTGGAATCTCCAAACAAAGATTTTTTCACGAGCAGGTGCATGCATGCAGATCGATCTATTTTAGTATATAAATAGCATTGAAGTTGTAAATAAGATAACAAAAAGGATAAAGACTTATGTATTTATTTTAAAAACATTATGGAATGAAACAAAAGCAACAACAGCAAAAAATAAAAATAGTAATAAAAACCGTGAAAGTCTTCAGAAGTCTGTCCAGAAACAGTGTGTGATAGAATAAACCACTGGCAATCTGCCAAAAAAAGACCTTACTTCCCACATGATGCATGTCAACGTGACCCTAAACAAATTCGTCAGTTTTCTACATGGGTGGTGGAGGTGTGGATAGGGACACTCACTGTATAAGTGTGGATAGAGACGTGCCAATCAAAGGGATCCTGTTTTCAGCGTCTGCCTTGAACGGTGATATGTTTCATCAGTAAAACTCTGGAAAGGGATTAAACAATATTTTTCTGGAAGGGGTTTATGCCTATCTGGAAGTACTTGATAAACTATGAGGTCAGGTGTAAACATATATGTTCAAGGGGTCTCAATCGTGGCTGGGTCCCGAACCCTGTTGGTACAACCCTACTCATTTTGATATTGATTGTCCCCCCAAATACTGGGTTTCTTCCTTTGATGTATATCTTACATGTAAAATATTATGGGTAATTATTAATCGTAATAAGAAATAGAAACAGAATGACAGTATTCAAATCGAAAAAGAAATCTCAAGAAAAAAATCACATCTACCTGAGATTAGAAACACAGAACCTGAGTACTACAGCTTGACCCCTTATCCACTCAGCCATATATCGCATTCTTATATTCCGTTATAATATCAAATGTAGTTCTTAAATATACATGTATCCTGTGTCCTCTATTTACATTCCTGCCATTATTTTTGTAAATCGCACTGTAAATGTCCAATTTTGCATTTTTTATTGTCTATAACTGGAGAGTAGGTTTCCTCTTGTTTTGTTTTATTTTATTGCTTTCAAGTCAAGGTCGCCCCAATTTAGCGGGTGTGTAGCACGCTTTTGCTCGACTGGTCAATATTCGTGAAGTACGCTTTTGTCACTAGGCAAGTGGGCATATAACGTAAAGCACGAAAACTTACCAGTCGAATACGGCTAATCAGTGTGAAATGTAGGAGGACGAACGTTCAAGCCCAAACCATGTCGAGATTAACAACTTGGTTAAAGTGACAAAACTTTATCTGAAAATTATGTAAAACAGCAGATGCATATTTTCAGACCTTAACAGAAGCACTTGCAATTTTTCAAAATACTCAGTTTTAAACTGTATGAGTTGCGAACACAAGGGACCCCTATCCATAGTTATTGATAACATTCAAGCCCGTATAATTCCGTAAAAGTTCATTTTGTGAAAAGGTAGTGAAAAGGAATCGGAGGATTTGAAAAATCCACATGCAAGAATGGGGTGGAACCACCCTCCACGAACCATGATCCACACGCAACATATGAAAAATCATGATTGTTTGCTCTCTATAATCATTATGTGGCTAATCATTACACTAAGAACGGACTTTAAAAACACAATATTAAGGCTACAAAATAAATCCAAATTTCAAACGACTCACTGACGTCAAAAATTTGTTTCGTATGTATAGCGTTTAACATCCAATTCCACTGGACATTTTTGAACGTCTTTTTATCAAACTGTCAGGAATATTTAAACATTTAGCGTATTCCAATGAAATCTAAGACAATGATTATATACTCGACAAAAAACGCGTACAGTAATATTTCCCAATTTTCTTGAAAATAACAATATATTCAGTTATTCTTTTTGTTCTTATCTTAAGTGAGTAAATCGAACAGTTTATCCGTTAATTTTACACCTTTAGATTCAATACCATTTTTGTAAATTGTAAAAGAACAGGGTAGGGGTCATTTTTAGATGTCACAGTATGGTTAATTTCAGGTATGGCCTCCGTCAGTCCGCATACAGGCATGGCCTCGGCGACACATCAAACCAATAATGATTCTCGTGTCAACTCACGCAACGCAGTGATCATTTAAGGACGTGATCTATTATCATCATGGCACCTGACGTTACACCCTAAAATGTCTCAAAAATAGTAAGTGAGTATGATCAGAAATACCACAATCACAAACCGCAGACAACCCCATGGCACCGAGAGGAAGAGCCGCTTAACCACCACGAGACACCAGGAAGACAAATTAAACAAAGCAACCAGCTCTCTCTTCCCCATCAAGATGATTGCAATACTAGAATGGACATAAAGTAACGTACAACAAAACATTTAACAGACTCCCACAATGGGAGTAACAATAAACAAAAAGTCAACAACAACAGAACAACAGCCTTAGAACG
The DNA here is from genome assembly GCA_964019695.1 of Loripinus fragilis. Lineage (NCBI taxonomy): Eukaryota > Metazoa > Mollusca > Bivalvia > Lucinida > Lucinidae > Loripinus > Loripinus fragilis. Next base: position 29,312,829 of record OZ026522.1, read on the forward strand.
AACAGCAGCCTAAGCCACCAGGGGGGGGGGTGGGGGGGGGCTTAAATGCATTTTACTGGTACCAAATCTTCGCCCTAGATTCTGCTGTTGTTGAAGTGCAAGAAATGTTTAGCTCGCATGGAGGCCATCTAACTAATGCAATGTATCATCATGGAGAAACACTCTAATCAAATTAACACACCATGATGAGACAAAGAAAGGGGCTCATGACTCACAGATAGTCCGAGCTGAAGAAAACCCCAAGTTGAGCCACGGTGGGTCCAGCTACAGATTAGCATCAGGCCCCAACCCACCGATTAAAGCTTTACGTCAGAGCCGTCATAGAGTCTGAGGCCTGACCCACCGTCGTGCGATTAAAAAGGAAACCATAGCTATAAACCGGGATTGGGTTTAAAACTAGGCCTGCAGACTGTCGCATGATATTCAAGTTATATCCAACCCTTATAATTATAACGTTTTACTATCTTTTTGAATTGATCACTAAAATTAGATTTTCCAACAATTCGTTTGAATTTTTCAAACCTGTTCAATCGTTACTATATCGGGCCTCAAAGGTTATAAAACTTGAATTCATTCTCAAACTCAAAATAACGCGCAATGATTGACTGCTTGTGGACACGTGTCCGCAATCAGCCAATCATTGCGCTTTATTTAGTGTAACGATGATCTGATTTTCGAGTAAGTCTCTGGACAAGCATGTAATAGTCTTCGCATAGAACGGTTTGGCACATTAGCAGCAGAAACATTATCTAGAAGCACCGCACAGTTGAAATGCCATGTGAACAGACCTCGAGGTTATAAAACTTTTCCCATGTTCAACTCAGCTGAGCACGAAATTTATCCTGCTCATATTGGTTAAAATGCTCACATTTATTAGCATGATAAATACAACATCTGAGAGACTTAAAGCATGAAACTTCTTCATTTGTCGGTATTTTAGTTTTTATGAGCAGTTGAAATTTCGTGCTCTGTTGAGTTGAGCATAAAAAAGTTTTATAACCACGGAAATTGGAAAAAAGGAAGAGTTACTTACCGATTGAAGTATTCCAACTTTTTCATGCAAGGTACAAGTATGGATAAATTACATGAACCTAAAAAGGTAAAACTGAACTGGAAATATTTACTGTTGGTTGGTTATAGTAATTTATATATGTGTTTCTTTTTCTGTTCAGTATAATAAGCTACGATTCATGCAAGATGACACAGGCTACTTTGGTTTTCTTATCTCTCTGATATCCATTAATATATTTATGTGCTACCAGTCATGTTCAAAGGAATTCGCTACCCTCTGATAGTCTATGCTGTGTACACGTACTACGATACTTGCTTGAAGACATCGACTGTCCTGGCTCGACAGCCATAACATCAATTCAGAATAATCTGGCAAGAACGGATTCTAAGATTGTTTCCATAGCGTCCCTTTCATGTCTTGAAAACAATCGGATGTCAGCAGACATGTTTATGGCATATTATCATAGCAGCAGGTTATGTTTGTGGCTTCTTGAGATTAGAGTATCTTGACCCGTGTCTTGCTGATCACATCTTTTATGCTTTGGTCGTTTACTTTTTTAAAGAGAGCTATATTTCTGTAATGTGGAGATAAATGTATACATGTAGTAGTTATCTTCTTACCATAATAGTCTAAACCCTGATCAGTCAAGCGGTATAGTACATGGCGCTTTAAGGCTGAAATGTAGTACTGTTTTTCATTCTATAGAACAACAATGGCAAAGACGAAATAGACATTTCATGAAAGATGGCACCTATTGTTATTGAGAAATTACACGGACATTTCAGTTAATCCATTCGCTATTGCAACCTATATCATAAAGAGGGAACTACATTTGTATCAATCATTGTGTGTTTATTACAGAGTTGTAAGGCATTTTAAAGTGTCCACTGATATAGGTACTTTCTGACTAGTCCAGAGATTTTCAAAGTATACAACACAAGTTTGCCTCTCGACCAAACCCTACCCGTTTACGTGTAGCAAAGCATGACCTACAATTTGGCGCTGCTTAACACGATTCGTTGTTCAAAAGGTATTTCCTTTTTGCACATATGCAACTGTAAAATCTTCAAAATAAACTGCTAATTTACTCATATTTTTTTTTCCACAGACAAAATAATCTGGGAAAACGAATCTTTCAGAAATAGAGAGGACCTACAAATGTTGTAAACAGCAGACTCGGTTCCTTCGAGTAAACTCAATGTGCAACAACTCTCAGGCCCCCTAGTATAAGTAAAAGCGGCATTCATCTTTCTGGCAGGTCCCACTATTCCTGAAGGACAAGAATATGAGTAAAAATAAATATTAAATTTTAAGAAGAGCTGTCAGCGTTTGGTTGCAACTTTCTTGAACGATATCTGCATCACTGTAGTAGACGAACTATATATGTAGACTTGTATGCATACATCGAGACATACACCCAAAGGATTTAAAGCAACACTTTTATTCAAATCTATTAACCAGCAGATAAAATACTTTGGCTGTGACAAATAAACTGGAAAATATTAAATGTACTGGATTGCTTTGGAGACTACAGCAAAACAGGGACCTCTTAGTAAATTGCTTTTTTCTGCTCTGCGAAAAGGTTACTGATAAGGTAATGATCCACTTATCTGGGGCGTGCCAAGTTCGCAACGCATCGCCTATACAGAAAGGCTTTTATCCAGAAAGACCGTGAGCTGTTATAAGACCGCCCCCTCCCCGAGGATGAATTGTGTACACTTTCTTAAATTACATTATTATATAAGATGCAAAATGACACATGTTGGCCCTCTGGCAGTTGGGGCGTTACTGTGTAACAACCACGTTAACTACGTTACCCTATGACAGCTTCAAATCCTATTGTGCATATACAAAGATATATACTTATTTCTTATTTATCCACATGCTGATTGACTTAAAAGCACTTAATCAAATGCAGCAAATAGCCAGTATGCGTTAAAACAACCTATACCCAATACATTGCAGTTATATGCGTTACTGTTTTCAAATATACTACTATTTAGCCCTGTTTAGTCACCAGACCATAGGCTGCCCAAAATACCGCCTAGGGAGAGTTGTGTAACCTAAAATTTTCTTAAACCACATTATATAAGCCACAAAATAAAGCATGTAAGCTCTTTATAGGTTAAGGCGTTACCATGCAATAGCAGAGTTTACTATGTTACCCTAAAATAATAGGAACTCCTATAATGTTAATATCAGATTATTCCTTATTCTTACATATCAATTGTATCTTGTAATTGAAAGTGAATGACTATCAGTATAAGATTAACTCATTTAGGTACCTTTTATTACTGTTTCATACGTTATTTTCTTTTGAATACATTAGTATAGAGCAATAATAGCATTTTGTGAGTTTAACTCATAAGTGTAAATTACTGTCATTTTAGGGCTCAATAATGAGCGAAAGAATGAATATTGTCTTTTTTTAGCATAAGATATAGGTGAAATAAAGCTTTGACAAAAGCACAGGTAATGAAAAGTAAGAAAAATTGAACCCTAAACACATAGCTATTACTTAAATTAAGAGTGGTTTATCGAATATGTAAATATTACTTATGGAAACTACTTTTTTAAATGATCAAATCATGTTTCTTAAATCCTTAAATAATATTATTTATCTCTCTCACACCTATATGTGTTTACTTAATTTAATACTTAATTGAAAAGATATATGCAAGACATTTTTTTCACACTGTCTACAGCTTATTTTAGGCGAAACACTATATCAAAGATGTATCAGCTTAGTAAGATCCATTGACTATTGTGTAAGCCAACAAAATACATATGCAGCTTATCAGCTATTGATTACAACAACTTTATTGATAACACTCAAGGATAAAAGCTAACTTACACTTTCTAAAATTGTACGTCCATTCAAACATGGTCAAACTCGATAAATGAAGAATTTATACAGGTGCTGCTATCCTGGTACGAAAGCTGAAGTTCTTTTTAATCATAACGATTTCCACCCCACATATGGTACCCAACATGCCTATCCCTATAGATACAATACCTATGGTAGTAATTTCTTTATATCTAAAGCACGTCGAATGATACAAATTATCTTTGTGGCATGCACAACAAGAATATTTAAGGAGAATATAACACTTATCCTCTGTTTTGCCTGGTTCTACAATTTTGTGAAGCATTGAGATAGCTATCTAGGGCAAAATTTGTTTTAAAGGTTAATTTTAATCACTTGTATTTATAAAAAGATAGGTTATAATACTTAGAAAACCTCCCTTGCATTGTTAGTATTGTATGACTAAATGAAAGGACTCCAATAATTCATTGAGACATTTTATTCGATTTTTTTTTTGTTTCTCAATAATACATAGTCCAACCGTGTTATTTTGTTTTATATTAAATTTGTTACTTAGCATGCCTAATGGGAACATGACCATTGATATAAAATTGCATCTTATCCTTTGGATATTTCAAATCAATAGATTTTAACCAGTAACAAAGAATACGTCAAATGAGCCAGCACGTTAAAATTTGATTATTGTTCTCATTGCACGGTCAAGAAATGAGGGCTCAGGCAAGCCTTTGTAAATGTGCAGACTGACCAGAGCCTTTGTTGTCTGCATACACAAAGTATAAATATAGAACAAGACCCAGACCATATTCAATACGACTGGCTCCACTGCATCTGCACGAGCAATGAATGTAGGCATTTTCCAATATATGATAAGCATCAAAATCTCACGTGCTGGTCAAATCTACTTTTGGGCGCTTTATAAATTCAAAAAATGAAAACACCACTTATTTTTAATCTAAAGGCAACATTTTTCATTCGTTTGCTAGTGACAAATCTGATATAAGATTTCAGTGTTTGGTATACTATACCATACATACATGTATCATAAATGACAATAGAGACACTGCTATCAGCATCTGAACTTTATTATATCGTTTTTAATATGGAATAAACATTATTCGTTTTGGAGATGATTAAATAAAAAGACCCAAGGTAATTAAATAGACAAAGATATTTATCATGTATTCTTTGTTAACATTGCATGTAAGTCTGTCAGTGGTAACAATGTTTATACTGATGAAGTGCTCTCTCAATACCTTTTTTTGTCAGAACAGTTGTTTTTTGCATGTGTGTTGATCAATGAACTGGTGTGTTGGCATCTTTCTTATTTTTAATATCCATATAACTCTTTGCTATAGCTTTGTCATCTCACACTCTATATAGTGGAAATTAACATCAGCTAATTTAGCATTAATTGCGTAAACCATCAATAAGTAAGATTTCATGCCTGCACTCTTACATCAAATATTAAACTTTTCCTTCCAGTATTATAAAATGACATTGTAAAATCTGTTTTACATCACATTGAATGTCAATTTTAGTCTCACCTTATTCAGGCTGATAAAGTCCTATAAATTTTAATTAGTATCGTAAGTAACAGTTGACCTGTGTCCTTAGAGATTATCATATCACACGAGATTTAGTCATGTAAAATCCACCATAACAATTTATTTTTTCCCATTTACCAGAAATATTTGTTCTTAATCAACCATTTACTTACAAAATTTACATTGCTCAAGCAAATGATCAGAAGTATTCTATTGATTTGATTAACAGTTTCATTCATTAAACAATGAAAGCTATGCTGAATACAAACTAAAGTATATTAAAAGCTAAATGTAAAGTAATGTTCCATCATCTGCATACGTAAATCATATGTCAGTATAAAGTTTGATTTGGAGACAGTCTCTTTAAACAGTATCTGATTACATACACTAATAATGCATAGTATCTTATGTAACATTTATCGGTTTTTATTCCATCAACGTACAAATAATTGATTCTCTCTGGGTTGCAATAGCACAAATGCTGTGTATGCTACAACCCTCTATACACCATGTAGCAAAAACAGATTTTTGTTATTGTAGATGAACTGAAATATACACGGACTACTAGCCTGTATTGTGTTACTAATTATGTTTGTAAAATGCGAACAACAGTTAACTGAGTACACTAAACTATTTGGTTGTTGTTGAACAAGTGACTGGATCAAACCTAGTTTTACTCAGATAGGTAATACAAAAATCTAAAATCCACCATATATAAGCATTTCAGACTCAATTTAAAACTTTTTTCACAGTATTTTGGACATACATATGACCTTAAGATATATTTAATATAGTAATATTATGCTACTTTAACAATATTAATAGAAGATGGGAATTATTCAGCTGGTACTCGAGGGCATTAATTGTCTTTGTTAATGAGATTTAAAACCTATTACTTTGGCCAAATCGATAAAATATTTCTTTTGCTGTTTTAATAAGCTCTTATATATACAGTTTTATGGATTTTAAAGTAAATAATTTTATGCTTTGACAATTTGACATAGATTCTGAATAAGAACCGATACAAATGTTTCATACAAACTAGTATCTTTATGTCTATTTAACACAAAAATCATTTCTGAACTGTAATAAAATACCCTATGGTGTATCGTTTAGAGGATAAGGCAATATATAGAATGTCTTAAAGTTTGTAACATACGTTACACATTGCCAAAAAAAAACCAAAACAAATGATACTTTACATCAGAAACAATGTTTAATATCCCTTTTATTCTTGTTTATCAATAGAATGCTCATTTAGGTGTTTTGTTGTACGTTACTTTATGTCCATTCTAGTTATGCAATCATCTGGATGGGGAAGAGAGAGCTTGTTGCTTCGCTTAGTTTGTCTTCCTGGTGTCTCGTAATGGTTGTGTGGCTCTTCCGCGCGGTGCCATGGGTTTGTCTGCGGTTTGTGATTGTGGAATTTTCTGATCTTACTCACTTACAATTTTTTTTATAAACTTACATATATGATTGCATGCTTTGTTTTTAAATGAAGCGGTTCTTACCTGTTTTCTTCGGGGTTGTCATATTAAACAGCTTATAATATAACTACTGAAGTTTTTGTGATATAAGCAAGCTGTTTGCAATTTTGAATTAATCTGTTAATTTTCTTTTAGAGACCTGTATATTTATCTAAAATTTTACAAACAAGTTTAAAAAATAAAGCTATATAACAAAATATCAATGATTTTATGGGGTGTAGTCGAAAATGTAACGTAAATGACACCATAATCAGCTTAATCATTCTAACAAACATCAATAGCTACAGTGAATCAACTGTTCTTACAAATTACATAACTGTTTAAACAATTAAAGTTATATATATCTTTTTAAAATGATGGAAACGTTTTGATCACGCTTTAAAACCCTAACACCCCAACCACCAGAGGACCAGCATGTTTCAAAACGCTCGTTAGATGATATGCATTAAGAAAAACATGGTCTACAAAATTCCCACTAGGGGCGCAAAACCCTTAGTAGCTCATGGACTAAGCGGGCGAAGTGTATAGTGTGTTTTGTAGTTTGTGGTTTCGAAAAAAATGTTTGTATTATTGATGTACAGTGTAATCCAGCGCAAGTTGTAAGGGCTGTAAAACGCTAATTGTATATGAAAGTTTTTGCTGGAATATGAGTGACAACCGTAAACTTAGAAATTTCAGATTTCCAGACATCACTCATATTGCACAAAGTGTTTCTTGGTGATGTCAGCAGCAAAGCATAGCCTACACATACTGTCTGTATAGTACATAATGTCATTTATGGCAACACTCTTTACCCGTCGGAAGCACTCCTGTTAAATAGAGGATCTTTCATGAGTGCTCATGTTTAATTGAATTTATTTAACTAGTTGGGGCTAAGTGATAAAATACTCGAACTGATATTCAAACTTTAAACGCCATTAAAAAACCTGTCAGTTCTTGTGAAGAGCTGTTTTGATGCACTATATATGGGAATTAAATTAATGATAAACTTTTTTTGCACTTTCAGTAACATTCATAAATTTAGGCCCTGTTAATAAACAGTAAAACTATTTGAATGGCCTTGAATGTAATGCCGTAGTTAATTTAATGATAGTTAATATAAGAGGTCTACAGTAGTTTATGATTAATCTAATGGTGCAACTAGATTAATGGCGGTTGGTTTTCAATGGTCATTTATCTGATTGGGCAGATAGCCTAATGAAGGTTAACTCAAAAAGTTTTTTTCAATGGCATTCAATTTATTGGGACAGTCAGTTTGAAAGATAGATAATTCAACAATATTTTAATGGCAATGGACTTAATGCAGCGGTGCCATTAAAATGCAATAAGACTGAATCACCACTATTGCTTTGACACATAAAATATAGTTCACAGAAAGAATTTAGGCAAAAAAGATACAGTAAACATTAAACTAGGCATGCAGTAGTTTGTTTCCTTCCTTTAAGTCAAATTATTTACCTAAGTATATATTTTGGCTTATTTTGCATAATTATTCTTTCTTGGAAAACACAGTTTTCATACACAAAGTTTAAAAATAATGGCTCAAAACAGTGGTCAAGATGTCAGCGTGACAATCAGTTTATTTCCAGGACTATGGCATTTAAAGTATTTTTCTACGGTGTCCATTTTATACCTCATAAATCTGCATTTTAACAGCACTTAATGGCAATGAAAATTCCGCTACAATGTGCCCAATTAAAACAGTATTTAAATGAATCCTGAATTAAGGGTGTTCTTAATTTCACTGCACTGTTAATACAAGTGTATTTTAATATACTTTAATTACCATTAATGTATACCATTTTAATTGGGTATTTAAATACACATTTAATGAGGTTTTCATGGAAAGAATCTTCAAAAATATGCTGTTGAATTTAATGGATTTAATTTATTCTTGTTTAATTGATCTTTAATGGCAATGTATGCGGTAGTGTAAGGAAGGGAGAGCAGCTGGCGTGCGTGTGCGTGTGTGTCTCCATCGTGGTGCCATGGATTGGTATGAAGGTCAATCTTCCTCGTATGTTTTTATTCGTAAGATCTAAAAGGGTATGCGTAAAGCATAATAATTATGTTGCATACCGTGAAACATAACGTGGGTGGTTTTGTAGCTTATTTCTGAATCCCCATATACATTAAGATTATATGTACATACACAGATGCCTAACTGATTGTTCGATTGGACATAGTTTGCTAAAAATTCAGAGTTGGATACATATGCGGCAGGCCCAAATATTACACATATAAAGAAATGAACGCAATGACAGAATGGCATACGTCAGAGGCAAGCAACATGAACGCCGTTCGCCATACAATGTTGTAGATTAATGATTTATTCTGGCTAATGAAAGTATTCCTATGAGATCTAAATAGAACGCTCATTTATTTCAATAAGTATTCATTTTGATCTCTTCTTCGCAGAATATTTGTTTTCATTTGCATAATAAAACTATGCGAGACATCCAGGGGCAAAACAAGACAAAAGCTAAAAAACATCGTTTAGCTGAGTATATTACATTTAAATACAAAATACTTTTTAAGAATATGAAAATGTTGTGTTTTGTTGTATTTTGTCACTTTCCCATATGGTGTTCCGGGTCAGGTATGATACTTGCTTGTATTGATTCCTGATATTTGCCTTCCTCTCTACTTTAATCACACCGTAGTTTTAAGCCAAGGCGGTACTTTTGTTGTGATTATCTGTTGGGCGTTTTGGTGTCAGTTTCTGTGCTGTTTTCACTTACATGTACCTAGATGATGTTTACAAAAATATAGTAAAGTCTAGGTTGCTGAGTGGCCACCTATAGGGAGATTTTCTGACAAGGTTAACCTTAGTGTTGTATAGCATTTTGGTTTCGAGGGCAGGAATTCGGTTCTGGTTGCACCAGTTCCTGTTCATCGTAGCCGTTTACGTTTTCTACGTATGATGGGCTAACTGAGATGCATATACGGCTGAGTTACAGGATAACAGATAACAAAAGATACTCAAAGATCCTATTATCCATTACGTTTTCAATGATTGTCATGCTGATTGTTTAGGGGTATCGGTTGTTTATAAATAAAGAGCCACATATACGTAATACGTACAAATGCGTTATAACATACGTTATCAAAGTTGGCTATGTAGTCTACTGACTTAAGACTTGTTTAATTGGATTAATTGATATTCATTATTTGTCATAATCTATCAAAACATTTTAAATTAACCTTACTATTTTAAAATAAGTAGAATAGGTAACGTATACAACAGAACAGGTAATAAAATATATTACAATGCTAAGATTATTCAGCAGTCCAGTAATATTAGGCTTGTTAAACTATTCTTCATTCAGCTTAGTTGATATCCATTATTTGACATAATTTATCAAACTACAATCTAGTGAACCTTGAAATTTAACTATAAGTAAGAAACGTAACATTAATAACAGAAACTGTACTAAGAAGATGTTACAGTGCAATGATGAATTCAATATGAATGATGAAATACTTTCTTTTATTTTGAAAGGTTGCTATACATGACTCAATGTCTGCATAGTATAAAGTTTGAAGCATGGTCTTTGTATTGATTATCATGCTGTTAATGGGCCATTTGACAAAGCATGGCAAATTCTTTTCCAGAGAGGGAAAAGCACATGCTCCTGATATATGTGTCTATTTAAATTCATGTTTTTACATACGGAATGTGTGTCAGACATGATATTTCCCAAAAAGCATACATGTGTATAAGGCCTGTACGCTTTGTTTTTGAACATGAAAAAGAGGCAAACATGTGCTTGGTTATTTTCCAAATCAAGGGGAGGGGGAGTGTGTTATTGACAAAAGTTGTGCCCTCTTAGTGTCTCTTTGATGGACCTGGACTTACTGTACACAATATGTGGAACGCATTTTCGGTTACCATACCTCTCTATTTGCATATTTTATTCACCATGCTTTCAGCTTTAAGATGATATATAGGAACCTTGGTACTAGGGGAGGGGTGCAACCAAAGTAAGTAAGGGTGCAAAGATCAGGAATCAATACATACACATTATCATAATAGTAACTTGATCTGACGTACTGTATCACGTCGAGTAGATGAGGTCATACCATCGGATCACCCGAGACGCGTAGCGTCGAGGGTGATCCAATGATATGGCCTCATCCGCGAGACGTGATACTGTACGCCAGATAAGTTACTATTATGATAATATGTTTATTATATGCCTTTTTCTGACATTATTCTGATTTTATAACCTATTTTGGTCAATAATCCCGAAAAATTGCGGGAACGTTTGCCATAACGTTACGTTTCTTGACGTCACGTCATCATGTTTTCCGTCTCTGGTTCCTTGCTTGAAATTTACTTTATGCATCGTCGCCGCAAAAACAGGTAACCGCCGTTAGCCTCGTTTTAAAGGATAGTGATATGGAATCAGAAAACCTCAGTTCGTTGATCCGACTTTCTGTATCAGATGGCCAGAAAACAGACAGTGAACAGTGTATCATTTGTAGGAATATGATTAAATCATGTACCACACCTGACCCAGAAAACCATTGGAAAAGTAACAAACTCACAGGTAGACACCACAAACTAGAGCTAAGAGTTCAGCCCTTTCCCAGCAGGTGACCACAAGACACATATAAACAGACGCATACAAATGTATAGCAAACACAAGACATAAAACCATAAAAGATCCAACAAAAGAAGTCCCGCCTTGGAACTGTCAGTAAAATATTTAACTGGAGGCCTTAATCGGTTTAACGGTGCACCAACCTCACCCTTAGTTCAGATGTGGATCAAGACACTCCTTAATTACCCCCCCCCCTTATTTCATTTCACCTTAGGGGCTATTTGTTAATCGTATTCTACGTCATTGTTCATAGTTAGGATACCGAAGATTATGGCGAGACTGCACAAATGCCACGGCACGCCTTAACTTTCCCTGGTTGTTTTGTGACTAGCAACATCCTCAACTAGAAACATATCAGAATGCTACATGTAAATTGAAACCAAGTTCTAAATGATCACATTTCTAACTCATTATTTCTGACCAAACGCTAATGAAAAATGAAATTATTTTTTTTTGCCTTAATGTGTGCATTTTAATGGCCAAAAATTTAGCGGTGTTTTGGAACAGTTGTCTTTAACTTCAAAGTTTTGGGTTAAAAATGCAAAATCGACTCTTTAGGGTAGATTTTTTACGCATTTTTAAAAATATTGCATTTTTCGAGATTTTCGAAATTCATGGGTCGCTCTTGCTGAGATTGTTAAATGTACTTTATTTTATCTGAACACTGAAGGACAAACGCAGTAGAACTTGATAAGTTCATTTTTGACGATTACTGCACACTTTCGGTTTCAATGTGAAAGTTTAAACATCGAATTGATGGCATTATTTTTTTCAATTCTCAAAATAGAACGCTAAAATTTTCAGTGCCGTGCAAGCCGATGATAAACTACAGAGCAGTGCGAAATTTATAATGTAAAATTGCAAGCTTAAAGCGGAATTTCTATGATTACGTTGCTAATAGTGTTAGTATTCTGTTATTATGTGGTAAAAACGAAGAGTCCTATCGAAACAAAACTTTTGAGGTTTATTCTTCTTGAATCACGGTTATCAGTAATATCTTCAAACAACAGAAACGTATATATAACATCTCTGTTAATTATTTTATATCGTAGAGATAGTGTGACTTTTTGAAATGTTCCGTTTACTCTAACTTACTCCGTGAAAGGAGTATACGTCATTTTTTAATATATTGCAGAGGCTCGGCAAAGTATTTTTTTATTTATAAAAGCATGGATTGTGTATGCCCTATTTTATACTTTCTGAACTAGCGTAAAATGTAAGGCGACCGATTAGAACTTGGTCTCAGTATATGACTTCATGTTATCTTAACAAGGAACCCAGTATACCACTGAGAATTCCATTTCTTTTTATTTCCATAATAAAGCTATAAAGAATGTGTTTTCCTAGAGCAGATCCGCCAAGTGACTCTGATAGACATAAGTATCGTAAGAGGCACTGACAGAGCTTGCATTATTAAACGCATTTTAACATGTAAGAGACGCATTTAAAACAGATGAGGTTACACTGCGTCTATATTAGCCGTTTCGATTAAATCTATGCGTCTCTAGTGCAAGCAAACACTCGAATCAGACGGCTGATATAAAAGAATTGGTCAATTTTGTGGAACGTTGATGTCCCTTTAAAGTCACCAATCGTATACTAATATAATACCAACGGTACATGTACTTGAATTTGAATTAACAAGAGATGAAAGTGGATGTCTTCTTTTAAAATGGCTCAGACAAGCTCGATCTCAGATGCAAACTATGACATTCACAGTCTATTTGACATTCGTGTTTCCAGAGATGAATTCCCAAGAAAATAAACCTAGAAATGATACCACTTTTGAATTCTCTGTTTTCTGGCCATCTTATACAGAAGGCCGGATCAACCATCTGAGGTTTTCTGATATTTTGTTATTGCTATCCTTTAAAACGAGGCTAACGTCGCTTACAATGTACCTATTTCTGCGGCGACGTTACGTAAAGTAAATTTCAAACATGGAACCAGGACAATCTGCAAGCATATCGGCCAATTCCGTGAAATCAACCTCTGGCGTGCATAGAGGGTCTACTTTTGATGAACTTTGATAACGTGACGCTGACGTCACAAAAACCATGCCGACATAATAACAAGTTTGATAGCAGCGAAACAAACGGTTACAACATTCCAAAATAAACGTCTTAAAAAGGAAGATGCTATTGTGATATTTTATTGAAAAAAACTAAACTTCATTTATTCTGCTGATAAAACTTTTCGGATAATCAGAATAATGGATTTTAATAGAGCTGGACCAACATGCTACAGAACTAATTTTCTATACGCCAGTTCCGGCTAACAAAATACATAGTACTACGCGTAATGCTCTTTACATACACCGGAGTCATGTGACGGACATTCCTGAATGGGAACCTGGAATGGAAAGCATGATGAGGTAACGTCATATAACGATACTTAAAGGCAAACGTTCCCGCATTTGTATCTGGAATAAAGACCATAACAATTTATAAAATCAGAATAATGTCAGAAAAAGGTATATAATTAACATATTATTATTATAGTAACTTGATCTGGCGTACAGTATCGCGTCTCAGGGATGATGGTATGATCTCATCCACTCCGCGTGATACAGTACGCCAGATCAAGTTACTTTTATAACAAGGTTAGCTTTTTAAAAAAAAGCTTAGAACCATCGCATGGCGTTTTACAGTTATCTAAGAATAAATTTTAAAGTGTTTTATTATTGCATTTGCTGAAGCCACTCTTTTCAGTGTTTCATGGGCTTCAATCTCTGGGTTTTTTTTGTTTTAGTTAACGATTTGTACATAGGTGATCCATTGGAAGCAAATAAAAGACAGGAAATATGCATATTCCAGTAAGACTCTGCTCATGAACACACTGAATAATTGTAGAGTTAACCCCCTCCCCAGCAGTATGTATTAGGTCATTCAACCGTATTCCTCAATCGAAGTCAATGCACATAATGCCTAGGGGGCATATTGAAACTGACCCATCTACATCTAGATATTTCGTCACATTTAGTCTAGAATATCCGAGGGCCCATGTTTGATCGGTATTCTCGCTCAGTGGTAAGGTCTCTAATAGGCCTTTTCACTTTTAGAGGCAATCCAGTATCCAAAGTATATCAACATCGCTCTCTCAATGATGGAATTATGGAAGTAACTTGGTCGACGGGAGTCTGAGAAAGAACTGTAAAAGACACTGCTGTTGGGAAGTTAACACCTGATCCATTTCCGTAACTTGCTAATGGAACAAGCCCGAATCGAACACGCGCCCAATGGAAGTTTACTAACGTATATCACCAGCGCTGACGCGCTGGTGAATAATGTGTATGTAAACATTTTGAAACACGTGTTCTTTAAGACTGTCTCTACGCTATACATTGTAATACGAGCGCTCAGAATACATAACACATCACATGAGGTAGTTATGTCACATATGCCCATTGCTTTCGACAGCAATTCTAAAACACGTGGAAGTATTTGTGACAGAATTACTTAATGTCTTCTGTGATTTTAACATTTGTAATTTTAACAGTTTGTACAAATAAACGAAAGTCGATAATGAATATTTTCTTGATATAGGGTGGGACGAATTTTTGTCCGGTCGCATGTATATACTAATTTTGAACAAATTTATTTTGCATGACTGTGTTTCTAATCAGTTTTCTTAAACTGGAATTGACATGTCAGGCAAGCTTAATCCTAAGGAGACAGTTTGCCTGGCATGTAAAACTTAATAGGAAAAGAAAACCATCGATTGTTCTGTTGAATTGATATGCATTTCTTCAGTCGCCTGATTCCAGATACATTCTACTCACAGAAAACAATGTATTTATTGCTCACCTATACTAATCAGTTTGGCCAATTAGGGATTATTACATTGAGTTTCGGTCATCGCCCTAAGTATCAACCCAAGATCCCATTATAAGCTCGAGAGTTTTAACTCGAGGCTGATACTGTTTGAATATTGGTACTGAGGGTTATAACAAAACTCCATGTTATGATATGTTTATCACTTACATGTACATGTAATTCCAACTCGCTAGACATTCTAGCCAACTCGCGTCAGAAGCCCAAGACGTTCATTTTGCGTGACGTCTATCCACTTGTTTACATGTACAACTGACGTTATAAAAGTCTCGCGTGGGCTGGGTAACCGCCTCTGTTCAAAATACATGAGTTCCGGTGAGAAGTTGGTGGGAAAGGGGTTATCGCACATGCTAATGTTTGGTTATAACAGCAAATACAAATGTAGTGACCTAAATATGTGATTACGTAAAAACTGGCATGCATATACTTATATTCATTTACTCATAGAATAGTTGATAAATCTTAGGGGGAGTAACTGTATTCAAAATATTCATTTGGGAGTTCTAGACTAACATTTCCGTCCGTATATCCGACGATGAAGCTTTGACGCCCAAGCTCACAAATAATGAGTCATCTGGTCTGCTTCTGTTTAAATTGACTCCGACCAGTTGCGTCTTTACCTTAAACAATGTACCAATATTAAACTCCTTCAAGAATAGCCTAGACTGGTTGGGTACATGTACAATGTACTACAAAAGTCGAAATGGGGCTCAAGAGGCATGGTGAGGATGTATTGACCAACTGGGGAGGTTTAAAGCGATTCGGAGACTTTTTCAAGTTGACAAATACAGAAAAAAATAAATTCATGGCAAAATCTAAGAAAGAAAATGGCATAGGCAAAAGCAAAACTACAACGTTAAATACTGTTGTTATATAACTACAATGCACTTTTCCATAATTCACGATAACCTTGTAAACAATAATGCTGAATAAATAGTTTGGAGTTCGAACATGTTATGAAAAAAAAAAGCAGTACACAACTTAACCACAACACCGATGCTTCAGCCAGAATTAAAAACGAGTGTGTATGCTTACTACACTGTACTAGTGTCTTTATCCGGATGCAGCTGGACAAAAGCATTGCAAGATTTTTAAATGCTTTGTTACAAGTAACACATTTCACTTCATATGAACACTGCCATTAAATTGAGGGCCACTGCCATGAAGTTAAGGCCCACTGTCATTTATTGTAGGACCACTTTCCTTTACATAAGGACCATTGTCAAGAACTTTAGAACACTGTCAGGAACTTTAGAACCACTGTTATAACAGTAGGACCACAGTGTCTCGAGCTTCAGAACCACTGAACTACAAATAGCAAAAAGCCCAAACTTCTTCAACCCAGAATTATTGCTCGAATAACTACCCACAAAAACAGTTTTGTTCCGCACACATATTCACTGATTCATTATAAATTTACCCATTTTAAATGTTTACTGTTTCAGGTAATCTGGACAGACGATGAATCTTTTCTACTGACCCTAGCAGACCGTCGAATAATAGATGACGACCGGATGAGTGTGGAACGACCATTTACAAAAGATTGGAATCTTCATATTCGCGACGTACGCTACTCCGACCAAGGAAGATACATATGCCAAATAAATACAGAGCCAGTAAAGGTTAAGCACGTGCAGTTAATTGTTTTAGGTAAGCAGTCACCTTACACGACCGGTGTGCTAAGCATTAGTTAGTCCATCTATATAAATACCGCTTACTGCTACTTTGTTGTGTCAGGACTAATTCCTATTTTCAGATACAATAAGGTGTTCATTGTTAGCTGATCAACTCGCCTTCAATCTGCTAAAATGTTGGATCGAAGTTGAAGGAGAAACAACTCTTGCATCTTAGTTGTGTTGATTTCGATAGGAATTACTTCCCAAAATAGGAAAAGTGTCAGTGATCGAGAAAGTTATGCCTTTTGGTTCAGTTCAATCTACACAACAACAAGTGAGTATGACCCGGAAATGCCTCAATCACAGATCACAGCACGGCATCGCGAGGAAGAGACATAAAACACAGACACCGTACGACAGCATAAATACAATTAAAATAAAGTAACGAGCTCTCTCAGCCTCAGCGAGATGATTGCCAAAATAGAAAAACAAGACAAAACACAAACCCCTACACGCAATTAGAGGACGAGACCAAACACAAACCCCTACACGCAATTAGAAAAAAAACAAGACCAAACACAAACACCTACACGCAATTAGAGGACAAGACCAAACACAAACACCTACACGCAATTAGAGGACAAGACCAAACACAAACACCTACACGCAATTAGAGGACAAGACCAAACACAAACCCCTACACGCAATTATAGGAACGACACACATGCCATACGCGGATCCAGAAGTTTAGTCAGAGGGGGTCCAGAGGGGGTCCAACTCTGAAAACCTTTCTTTTTTAGTTGATGAGGGGATAGAGGATCCAAAAATCCGAATTCCAATAAAACTGTGCCAATGGCGTTCCGCTGGTGGGCCGATGATGGCCAAACATTGAATGCTGGCTTGGTAGCTTTGTGATTTTTAGGATATACGGACCAGTATTGCTAAGAAACCCTCAATCTTTGTGATTTTTCAGGGGGAGGGGGGTACGGACCGCCTGCCCCACCCCCGACTCTGGATCCGTGCATGCATGACCTAAGAACCACCGCACTAGAACGGACAACGACTTATCTTGCATAACGAGGTCATAACAAAACCCCTTCATACAATGTGAGCAACAAAAACAATGAACTAACGCCAACAAAATCACCTTTAGAATGGACAGCAGAGGCTGCCACCGGTATTTATGTAGGGGAGGATGGTTCTTATCCATAGTTACCGGACAAAACTTCTTCCTAGATTCTGTTGTTAGTTGTTAAGCATTTAAAATGATAATTGGTCGAGGAAACAAGCTGTGATATATTTCTGCATGTACATGTAATATGGACTATTTTGCGAGTTTTTTGTATCCCAAGGAAGAAAATCTTGGTTACTATTTTCAGTCAAGAACATGTCTTGTGGCTTTAAAATCACATGTTTTCCTATGTTTTCTCTGGTCAAATTTCTGTAAATGGCCTGTAATTAACGTTCACCTACTAACATTGAAAATATCAGTGCACAAATACAATACGAGTTATGATTTATTCCAATAGTAATTTGAGCTTTAAATGTGTGAGCTAGAAACAAACATCAATTGCAGACATCAGTGAGATGAATTTTCCGCTCGTCATCGTTACTTATGCTATATTGTATACGAAATTGCAGATACTGAATTTGCAGATTAGAATAAACCATGTTACCCAACCTTAAATACATAACATATATTTCTATTCCAATGAATAATGTCTATTTTTATATATTTAAAGATGTGAATAACTTGCCACTGCGTGTAGTGAAGTAAATGTTTAAGCATGCTAATTAGCATGTAACTTGTACCAGCTTACAAATTTCCTATCAATCATTTACATTGTGTTTGAATTGACAATGTCTTCTTTATCTCAGATGTAATTAAATCCAATAATAACTATACAATTTGAACTATAATCGATCTTTAATGACTGTCAATAAATAAATAAATAAGGTAACATAAGCAACAAAAACGTATTTTAATAAACTTTTCTCAAAAACACTAATTTAAGAGAGTTTTATATTTTGTTTGGTTCTGTTACTTTGATATCGCAGTTTGTAGAATTTGTTTAATCAATGAAGCATAATAATACACATGGAATCTACTTCATGATTCAAATAGCTTACTGAGTATACATCAATAAAAACCTTAAACTAGTATAAAACATTTCTTGCATCTGATGAAAGCAATGAAAAGGGTAATGTTGGAAATCTCCCAGTGCGAGGATTTCTGTTTGTTTTGCACAGAGAAGGGCAAATACGTTCATGTGTTAAGCCTACTTTTAAACAGAGCGAAGGGGTAACTTGATCGGTCCAATTTGGTGATGAGCAGTTTTATAAGCTATCAACCCTTTACATTTAATTCCATGCACACATTCAATAAGCCAATAACATACGTAATAGTACATTGTTATAGTTTCAAATCTAAATTTTCAGTGTCGTATATTGCAAAGCAAATATAATTCCAACCAAAGCACGCATTAGACAGAACCTGCTTGGTTGCTATCCAAACATAAAGTGTTTCGTAGATTGAGCATTAGCGGTTTTCCGTGTATTCTGTATACATTTAATTTTCACTGTTCACTGTTGACAATTACATCAACCACTATTTAATTCATGGCAATTGCTGAAAGCGATTTCATTGTATCCTAGCGTAAAGCGTATTATCTTATTACATTATACAGCAGTTCTGAATGAAACTATTTTGTTTGTTAATTATCTTTAGAAGGGTGTTTCAGGTAAATGTTACAAGAGTCATAAATCAAATTCATATGTTATAAACATATTTCATGATAATATGTATAACAAAAAGTAAGTGAGTATGATCAGGAAATACCACAATCACACACTGCAGACCAACCCACGGCACCGTGAGGAAGAGCCACATAACATTACAGTAACAATACATCTGTAAGACAATTATAGCAAGGCAACCAGCTTTCTCTACCTCGTCAAGATGAATGCAAAACTAGAATGGACACAAAATAGTGCATAATAAAACAAAGGCAAAAAACAGAACTCCCACAAACAATGGGAAGTACATCAAACAATAGATTAACAGCAACAGAACCACCGCCAAAGAACGGACAGCAGCCTAAGCCACCAGGGGGGGGGGGGGGCGGGGAGCTTAAAAGCATTTTACTGGCGCCAAATCCTCGCACTATATTCTGTTATTGTTAAAACACAAAATTGTTGAGCTCGCATGGAGGCTTCCCAATTAATTCAAAGTATCACCACAGAGAAACAATCAAATCAAATTAACACACTATGACATTACAAAGAAAATGGCTCATGACACACAGAAAGTCAATGGTAAAGAAAACCTCAAGTGGAAGCTACGGTTGGCCCTGAGCCAACGACGAGCATCAGACACCAACCAACGGATTGAAGCTTTACGTCAAGGCCTGACCCACCATCGTGCAATTAAAGAGGAAACCATGGCTATCAACCGTGATTGGTTTCACAACCAGGCATGCAGACTATCGCATGATATTTATGTTTTATTTTATCATAAGGAGTAAAATCAATGCATATCAATAAAATTGGTATTTTTCTACAGTGAAAAAAATATCGTATTTTTTCACTAGTGAACGATACGATTTATATTTTACCTGTAGCAAAACAATGCTTTCTTGGCAATTTTTGGACTGTTACATTTTTCAAAAGATTTAACAAGAAGGATGTTTGTCGGACATTACGCTACGCATGTTGTGACGACAATATCAAACATAATGACGTCATTGTTTGACCTGGTGTAGCGCCAGTTTGCTAGTGACGCCAACATGTATCATAACTCACAAGGCACACTCAATAGACTTTCTTTAAATGCTGATCCCTTGCGTGTCATTCGTTAAAATATGATTCAAAGCCATTTCCTAGGTATGTTACCCCCAATAAACACACTGGAAAAGTCAAATCGAACGAGAAACGACCAGGGGAAAAGTTAGTCTGTTTTACCGTTGAGTATAAAATACAAAGAATTTTTTTTTTTGCAAATACCAAATATATTTCATCTCGAGTGGTGAAAATATCAGCATATTTACTCGTGCTACCCACTGGTGAAAAATACTGAGTTTTTTTCACCGCATTAGATGTAATATATTTGGTATTCACCTCAAAAAAGTAAATGTCCTCTATGTATCCTACTCATATATAACGTTAAGTAATCTTTTTAAATTTATCACTAAAATTAGGCTTTCCAACGATTCTTTTAGATTTTTTTGAACTAAATCTCCATAAAATACAGGTTCTGATATGCCTTGTTGCAGAAATCTTCGCCTTATAATTAGGCTAGGAGCATGTGATAACTCCGCCCTGTGACTTCGACTGCTGTCCGTTCTAAGGCGGTAGTTCTGCTGTTGATTAATAAATTTGTTGTTGCCCCCATTTTTTTGTGTGTTTTTGTTATCGTCCATACTTTCAACCATGAATATGTCTTTAACCAGCTGACTTACTGCAATTTAAGCATCAAAGGCTCTACAATCGTGTTGTGTTCTGAATGCCATGTCAATGTTATCGGAAACACTTTCAACCATGAATATGTCTGAAACCAGCTGACCTATTGCAATCTAAGCATCAAAGGCTCTTTACATGTTTTATTTGTCCTTGTTTTGTTGTAGAGTGCTTTGTGTCATTTATAGTCTTGGTAATCATCTCGATGCATAGACAGAGAACTTTAATCGCAATACTGTGTGTATGTGTGTTTCTTCGTTTGTCTGTTTTGTGTTTTCATGCTTTAATAACTGCGGTACACAGGGCAAAGATTTTGCATGTACCATATGTTTCCAGTTGACTTTGTCTTCTATTCGTTCTAAGGGGGTGATTCTGTTGCTGTTGATTTAATGTTCGTTGTTGCTCCCATTGTGTATAGGAGTTTTGTGTTGGGACCTTGTTTGTATTGTGATTCTTTTCGTCGTTTCTGAGACAGCAAGCGCTGGTTTCTTTACTTAAATTGTGTTCTTGCTGTCATGTGGCTGCATTTGTTCTGTGTCTCATTCTCTCTGTGCTATGGGTTCGTCTGTTGTTTGTGAGTGTGGTTGTAAAACTCAATTATATTGGTTATATTGTAAACAGTTATTAACTTCAATGAGATGGGTATTTAGAGATTATCTCATGGCGTTTTGGTTATCGCCCAAAGTATCAACCCGAGACCCCATTATCAGCCCAAGAGCTTTAGCTCAAGGGCTGACAATGGTCGAGGGTTGATGTTGAGGGCGATAACCAAAGCCCCATGTTATAATCTGTTTATCACATATTCCATTTCACTATTTCAACGCGTTTGACGTGATAAAAATGTAAGTAAGACAGAGGAATGGCGTAATTTTTGCGTTACGTCACACCACTTGTTTACATATGACGTCATCAAATGATCAACGTAACGTGCCAGGCATGATAACCTCTCTCCCTTCAAAATACATGACTTCCGGTTATCATCACGGCAGGCTGATAACCAGTTGGCGGGAAAAGAGATTATCGCATATGCAGACTTTTAGTTATCACGTCAAAATGTGTCTTTAATATGTGATAAAAGGATTTATAAATCCTTATATCCACCTTTTCAAAGTCGATAGTGGTTTGGCACTGGTGAAATGCATTTCAGCCACATAAAGGTGGTTTAGACTGCTTTCCGTTTTAAGGCGGTAGTTCAGTTGTTGTCGATTCATTGTTTTATATACCTCCCATTGCTTGTGGGAGTTCTGTGTTTGGTCTTTGTTTTGTTGAGCATTATTTAGTGTCCTTTCTAGTTTAACAATTTTAAAATGTTGTTTGCAGTATCAGTTATAACAACTTCTTTTTCACAGTACCTCCAATAATCACAGATGAAGCCACGAGCGCTGATATGGTAGTTCAAGAGGGTGACACCGTGACACTGGTCTGCAATGCCAGTGGAGTACCAATCCCTAATGTATCCTGGTTCAGGATCGGAACACAGCCATTCCATGATAAAGAAAGTAAGAACATTATACTGAGTGTTGCTATGATTCGAAATTACCCCAATTACATGTACCAAATGTATCAATTTAACTCCCTCTGAATGAATCTGTCACATTTATGTACTTAGACTAAGAAAATGCTATAGGCTATTCGCCATTTTCCTGGCGTTTTGATATAATATTTTCAATTGAGATCCACGCAATGTGACATTAAAGGGATTAATTGTACTATCTACAGATAATTTAAATACAAACAAGAAACTATCATAACAATAATTATTTAATTTACAAACTGTATTCCCATGCTCAAAATCAATATTCTGAATAATGAAAAAATTGTGTGGGGGGACTTGCTTACCTAAACACAGATTTCAAAGTACTGTTATGTATTTTAAGATGGTGTTTCATTACGATGTATAAGTGATCTTTAGTTTTACTTATTACTGGAGCATTCTTAGACAGATCAATAAAATTAAATAAATAACAGAATCATATTGAAATCAATTTCTGTTCGGTCAATTTAGGAGCGGATTGGCTCATTGGTAGAATGCTTGAATCGGGATTGAGTGGTTGTGGGTTCAAGCCTCAACTGAGGCACAGCACTGTCCTTGAGCAATACACTTAATCATCTGCCTAATACTGGTTCACCCAGGAAGGCCCGTCCTGATATAACTGAAAAAAAAATTGTTGACTGAGGCATAAATAATCAAATCAAACAAAATAAATCCGGTCATTTGTTATTGTGAGTATATCTCACTTATGCTTTTTGATGTTAAAGCAGTTCTGGTATTCAGGATTAGCTCAAAGCGCATGTTATAGTGACCTTTAGATTCCAATACTCCCGACTCCTGAGATTCTCCAAATTCTAATTACTTTTATCCCCCTGCAGGACATGTGATTACAGGTAATCTTAATGTCATTCCTGACGCTAGAGTTCGCAATATTATTTCTAAAGGCCCCAAATATAGATTTCACTCTAATATTGATTTTCCTTAATGTCGTAGAGAGATCGCTGCGTCTTTAAATGACTTCAGTAATCGTTGGTGTAAACGAGAAAATGTTGAACCTGGTGCCTTGAAGGAAAAGAAGATCAACGTTTTAAAATTATTGATACTCATATTCATTTTACTCTCGTAATAAACACATCTTTTACCCTCTAAACCTAAATCTTCTTTTCGTCATCTTAAACGAGGTATGCAAGCTTTTCATATGAATTACGTTTTGTTTCCAGCTGATTAAACCGCTAACAGTGTTGTAGTTGTTTGGTGATTGTATAATATTGATTCTCTTAAACGTGAGCTTATTGACACCAATGCTATAGACTGCAGGTTTATTTGAGTGAGAGGGTGGTTGTCGATGGGCATGGTTGTGATACAGCCCTACATTTTGGTGTCAACGCTAAAGAAAACCAAGACAGAGTTCCTACGTTGTTCTGGTTACCTTAACTCCTCAAAAACCTATAAAGCAAGATTTATTGCTTATTATAATTCTTGTACGACAACAGAACTTTCTAAATTGTTAACCTCATGTCTTACAGCTGTTAACAAACATGTCTTTAAGTACTGTGCAAAGGTATATGAAAGATCAGGTAAGAATCTATTTTGGTTTATAAAAATTTCAGGTGAAGTTTTAGATAAACTTAAAACTAAAGATTTCCATGCGACCAATTTGTCTACATATGATTTTCTACTCTTTACACTACTTTACCTCATAAATTGATTAAAGATAAACTTATTGATCTTATTGAAAGAACCTTCAATGGAGAAGGCTCTCCTTTCCTTGAATGTAACGACAGAAACGCATTTTTTACTTCAGAAAAATCTAAAAAATATCATGTATGGTCTTGTCAAAATGAAGTATGTGATGCGCTGACCTTTTTGTTGGACAACATTTTTATTCGATTTGGCACCAAGTTATATAGACAAGTAGTTGGGATTCCAATGGGCACTAATTGTGCTACCCTGGTTGCTGATTTGTTCTTGTTTTGTTATGAGAGAGACTTTATGATGTCTCTTTCTGATGATAAGCAGGCTGATATTATTGACGCTTTTAACGCTACATCCAGATATTTGGATTATATTTTAAATATTAATAATGTTTATTTGGACAATATGGTAAGTCAAATATACCCTTCAGAGCTCCAACTTAATAAAGTCAATACCTTGATAATGTTTATTTGGACAATATGGTAAGTCAAATATACCCTTCAGAGCTCCAACTTAATAAAGCTAATACCTCTTATACTGAAGACGCGTTTTTAGACTAGCATTTGACCATTTCTAATAATATTGTTTCTACCAAACTTTATAATAAACGTGACGATTTTGATTTTGAAATTGTAAATTTCCCATTTTTAGATGGTGATGTACCTCGCTCTACATCCTATGGAGTCTATTTCTCTCAACTTATTCGTTTTACTAGAGCGTCTAGCCATGTTGCTGACTTCAATAACATTAATGTTTTGCAACAGACTGCATGCTTGGTGGTCAACCCGATCACGGTTGATAACTTTGCTTTCCTCTTCCGGTGGGTCAGACATCAGACTCTATGATGGTTCCGACTTGAAGACTTATCTATTGATGATATGGTAGTGGCCTGATGCTTTGGCTGTTGTCAGGCCCACCGGGGTTTACCTGATGGATTTCTTTTGCTCGGGTATTCAGTTTTATGTACTGTTGAGTCCTTATATTTGCTTGATCTCCTTTTTATATCTTGATTTATATGTTCTATGAGATGATGCATGGATAAGGTAGGGGTCTTTCATGCAAACCAAACATCTATGTGTCTTGATCCACATCTGAACTAAGGGTGGGGTTGGCGCTGTGAAAACATTTTAAGCCCTCCAGTAAGGTATTTTTACTGACCCTTCCAGGGCGGTACTTCTTTTGTGGATCATTTGTGTTATTTATGTCTTGTGTTTGTCATGCTTTCGTGTCTGTTCATTGCTGCCTTGTGGTCACCTGCTGGGAAAGGTCTGACCTCTTGGATCTTGTTTGTGATGTTTGGTTGTACTTTGGTCACTTTCCAATGTGGTGTCCTGGGTTGGGTGTGGTACTTGATTGTGTTGATTCTTGATCTTTGCCCCCTTTCTCACTTTTACCATGTTCGCCTATATATACTCAGTACAAAACGCAATGTACCAGGATATTCAATGCTGTATAAAAACTCTTCCTTAATCGATTTTTAAAAAACGCATATCACCCTGTTCAGCAACTACTGCACGTTTATCAACATGTATTGATGTAGTTTGTCAGAAAATAAGATCATTTATTTCAGACCTTGTGAATGAAATTGCATTTTCATGTTCACATGGTGTACCTATTCAGCACAGCTGAGTTTGACATCCACTGAAATTGGGCTCCTTTACATTAGGAATTGTAATGAGAATGTATGACTTAAAATGAAATTGAATCACATATCTAGCTTTATATATACTCAGTTGAACTATTTAACAACTACATATTTTAACATCTCAACAAGCGCTCGTTTATCAATGGGAGAAAACATTTGCAAATTTTTCAATTTTGACCTCGTAATTGTCATATATTTCTAGGAATTGGTTCAATGGGTGAAGTTTTGATAATACATAATGTTTCACGTGAATGTGGAGGCAAATATGAATGTGAGGCTGACAACAAGATTGGAGATATAGCTCGCAGACAAATGTTTATCGACGTACAATGTAGGTATCTTTGTATAATCAGTTATTTTATATTCTCCGCTGTACATGTACATTATGGTAGAAATATAAGACTTAGTGTGATTGGGTGTAGGTGTGTTTAGCGTCCCACTAACAGTTAAGGTCATGTGGAGACGGAAATACGGCTTAGAATTTCAGCCGAAAGACTGGAGGAACCGGGAATCAAACTCCGGACCACTGGGTACAAGGCGAGTGGTGTAAAACATGAGTAACAATAGATATCTGAAGATACACAATAGTAATCATCATACTACCATCATTCATTTACTTATATGTATATGTATATTAACGAATATGTATTTTTTTTCGAAGCAAGCCTAAAACGAATCTTTAGTAGTCTTTGACTTTTCGCTTACTGTAAAGGCGGCGCCTTATGTATGCGTAATTAGGACTGGTCAAACTTAGGCTTAGGTAAAAGCTGAAAATGAGGCGTGGTTTTATTCAAAAGTAACTCTATCATCTTGCGCCATTATCTCAGTATAGACGCAAAACACATTATTTAGTCCTTAAAACGCCAGCAAAATAACTGCATCTGAAAATGTCTATTTAACATAAGCATAGAGGCAAACATTGTGGACCCAGATCAGACTGCTGCTACAGGAGCAGTCTGATCTGGGTCCGCACTGTTTGTCTTTGAGGCTTCGCATATTTTAGTGGACGACAAAAACATACATTTTGTGATTATGCGCTTTAAGGGTTAATAAATGTCAGTTCAGTGTGTATACGGTTAGGATTTTCATGAAATGCACGCACGTTTGCGCGGCCCAAGCAACTTACTATATAATTCTTCACCAAATTATAAATAGAACCTGATTTCTATTCTCTTGTTTAGCAGATGAACTAGCCGAACAACGCCCAGATATGAATATTAAGGTTACCGCCTTTACAGTTAGCGAAACGTCTATTAATATTGACAATAATTGGCTGCTCCGTTATAAAATCAAACAAATTGCAAATGAGTTCGACCAGGAAATACCACCGTGAATCACAGACCACAGATCAACGCAAGGCACCGTTAATATGATTAAACTTGAAATATTATATTGTTATTAATGTATATATAAAGGTATAAGTAAAATTGAATATCATTATATTTATCATTCAAAAGTAATTGTTAGAGAAAAACTTCGTTATTTTTTCGATATGGACGCCATGTGTTTAATTCCAAATACGTCATACATATTTTGAACTGTCTGTTTTCTGGCCATCTGGGCCCGGAATTACAATGCCTCCTTAGAGTTAAGCAATACTTAGGTTATGTATTGATATTTCAACATGCTATATTAAATGCTGAATAAATTGCCTTGATCGATGTGGTACTTTTGGTCAAAGATATCATTGTGATCTTCAGAAAAAAAGAAACTATTTTGATTTTAATCAGTTTCAGCGTTATTTTTCGCATCCTGAAAAATCAATACTTAACTTAAGTCTTCCTTAACTTTAAGGAGGCATTGCAATTCCAGGCCCCGATACAGAAAGCCGAATCAACTAACTGAGGTTTTCTGATTTCGTATCACTATCCTTTAAAACGAGGCTAACGTCCGTTATCTGTTTTTGTGGTGACGTTACGTAAAGTAAATTTCAAGCATGGAACCAGAAACGGACAGCATGATGACGTAACGTCAAGAGACGAAACGTTAAGACAAACGTTCCCGTATTTTTTCTGGATTAAAGACCAAAACAATTTTTGAAATCAGAATAATATCAGAAGAAAGTATATAATAAACATATCATTATACCCGCTTTTTGTTATTAAAAGGGTATATTAATATCGTTCCTAAGTCGGCCCGTCGTCCGTCCGTCCGTGCGTCCGTCCGTCCGTCTGTCCTTCACGTTTCTTGCAAATGTATTTCCTCCTAAACCGTTAGACGTAGCAACTTCAAACTTTGTAGATGAATATGTCACATGATGTAGAGGGTACTGAGCAATATTTCATGTGACCTTGACCCCAAGTTCAAGGTCAAAGATCAAATAAAACATTTTCTTATAAATGCATCTTCTTCTAAGCCGTTGGCGGTAGCAACTACAAACTTTACAGCCGAATAGGCCATATGATGTAGAGGGTACCAATTAACATTTATTGTGACCTTGGACCCTAAGGTCAAGGTCAAAAGGTCAAATACTGTATTTTCTTGTAAATACATATCCTCCTAAACCAATGGGTGCAGCAACTCCAAACACTGCGGCTGCATAGGTCACATGATATAGAGGGTACTTGGCAACATCTCATGTGACCTTGGCTAAGGTCAAGGTCAACGGTCAATTACTGTATTTTCTTGAAGATGCATCTACTCCCCAACCTTTAGACGTAGCAACTCCAAACTTTATAGGTGCATTGATCACATGATGTAGAGGATACTGGGCAACTTCTCGTCTGACCTTAGCCACAAGATCAAGGTCAAAGGATAAATACTAAATTTTCTTGCACCTCCTAAACGGTTGAACTTAGTAACTTCAAACTTTGCAGGTGCATAGGTCATTTGATATAGAGGGTGCTAGACAATATTTCGTGACATTGATGTCAAGGTCAAGGTCAAATACTGTATTTTCTTTTAAATGCACCTCCTAAACCGTTTGACGTAGCAACTTCAAACGTTATAGGTATTTAAATCACATGATGTTGAGGGTACTGGGCAACATTTCATGTATGCTTGACACCAAGATCAACGTCAAAGGTAAAAAAGCGGGTATCTGCGATGGTGTACCATCGACTGCAGTCTAGTTATAATAGTAACTTGATCTGGCGTACAGTATCACGTCTCGTGTATTAGCACATATCATCGGATCACCATCTTCGAAGGTGATCCGATGATATAAGCCAATCCACTCGACGTGATACAGTATGCCAGATCAAGTTACTATTATAATAATATGTATGTATTGTCTTGGTTCATTTCAAAGTCATGTCCACGTTTATCATACACGTGTACAGTAAATCTGTCTAAAGCAGTCACCCCCAAAAAGACAAAATGGTTTTCAAGACCGATTATCGCTTAATGCAGGTCAAAAGTATCGCAGAATGCTCGAAGAGAGCATTCTGCAATACTTTTGTCCTGCATAAAGCTACCATCTGTCTTTGAGACCTTTGTGTTGTCTATTTTTGAGTGGCCGCTCAAGACAGGTTTTACTGTAGAACATGTACATTCGAAATGGAACAATATTGTTTGATAGAAACCAGGGTATATATTATATTAAAACATATTGCATCAAGTGAAAAATTGTAAAACACTTCAAAAATGAATTTCAACGTGTATAATTTGCCAGATCCCCCTGAAGTTTACTTGCCTAACCGGAAAATGGGACAATATCCTGGTAAGGAAACGTTTTTACAATGTGAAGTAACTGCGCATCCTCATGGCATAATGTACTGGTCAAAAGATGGTATCGATCTGGACATTGGATTACAGACTGAAAAATATACGGTAGAAATGTATAGTGGAGATGACCAAGAGAAGAAAATTCTAAGTTTACGAATACGAGGAATATCAGGAATAGATTTTGGTAGATATGCCTGTATAGCCAAAAACTTCTTGGGGGAAGATAGAGAAACAATGTTTTTATATGGTAAGTAATATTTTAAGTGACAAATAAAAATACAATTACACCCCTAATATTTCAGAATAAATATTACAGAAGAATGCAAGCTTTGCATTTCTACCATTAACTTTACGTTATGTGGTCACACACGACTTTTGTGTTGGGTACATGCTTAAGGTGTAGTTCTTTGTGCTCTTTCTAGTTTAGTGTTCATTTTGCTGAGGAAGAGATGACTGTTTATTTCCTTTAAATTGCGTTGTGGTTGTCTGTGTGTTTCTTAGTACTTGTGTATTGCAAATTAAAGATAATTCGACACTCTTCATGTAGTTCTAGAGCAACAGCAGTCCCAGTGTCCATATATTGTCAATCTGACCATTTAATTATCTGTGTTAAACATTTTGCTGTTTCATTTTCTTTTCCGTGAGCCAATTGACTTCATTTTTTAGAGTTGCTAAATGCTAATCTGATGAAGCCCTATATGACGTCCTATATGTCCAACATGATGGCCTTCTTACAAAGTAGATTTCGACCCATGAATCGTAGAATAAACTGAACTAGAAATTATCTGTAGACTATCTTGGTGTTGTATTAGCTGAAATTTATTCCAATAGTGACTATAGCCGTAATTGCAGCTATCTTGAAAATCGACAAATTTTAAGTATTCTAATGAATACGAATTGTGCTCCCCTTGTTATATCCGCACTTTTGAGAAAAGTATTTTGTAATCAGAAGCGTCTGTTCAAACATTTGTCCGTCCGTCAGTCTCTGTTGCTCATAACGCAACATATAGCATGTAGATAACAAAGATTTGTATCAGATCACCGATATGAACTTGAAATCAAAGGTCAAAGTCTATCCGTTTATCAGCTCCTAGCATTTTATCGAAGGTGATTATCTTTGGCACAATGATTGCCTTTGCCGAAGGTTTCAGACCACCGATATACACTTGAAGCCAAATGTCAAGGACAAATAAACTTTTAAGTTAAAATCTGTCATACAGCATTTGTTTGTTTTGATTTTACACGTCCCAGTCCACATTTTTTTCAGTCATGTTGGGTCTTCCTGGTTTGAAACCAGTACTAAACAGAGGATAGAGTCTTGCCCAAGGACACAATTCCGTGACTCCGGTGAGGCTCGAGCCTGCAACCCCTCGATTTCGAATCAAGCACTGAGCCACCGCGCTCTTATGTCTTACAGCTACTAACGAGAACTCATCTTTCATTTTTTGACGGAGGGTGTACATATTTGGCACACTGATTATGTGTTTATTGCAACACATGTTTCAGGTCACTGATATAAACTTGGTGTCAAAAGTCAAGGTCAAATATTCTTAAAATCAATTTTATGGCTTGAAACGACACGTTTGAACTCCTCTTTCAGTTTTTGATAAAGGTGGTCATATTTGGCACAATGATTGTGTATATTTTGTAGATTACGAAGGCTTCAAATCGCTGATTGACTTTGGAGTCAAAGATCAATATAAATACACTTAAAATCTGTCTTACAGTTTGCAACTTCAACCCATCAATTTTGGAGTGTGTTCATATTGGGCACAGTGATTGCTTATGGTGGGTAACTAACAACGAATGTTTTAGATCACTGATATGACCTTGAGGTTAAAGGCCAAGGTTAAATACCTTTAAAATCTTTGTTATAGCTTGTACTGCGACTCCTTTTTCATTTTTGATGGATAGTGTTTATATTCAGCACAATAAATTCCTATGGTATATAGACAACATAGAGATCAGTGCTGTAGTATTTGGAATCAATGATCAAGGTCGTTATATTTAAAGATGTCTTACTGCTCGTAACGAAGACTCCTCTTTCATTTTCTGATGAAGAGTGCTCTTATTTAGCACAATTACTGCTCAGGTCAAGGTCAAGTGTACTTAAAATTAGACATAAATAATACAAATGATCCAAAAAAGAAGTTCCGCCTTGGAACGGTCAGTAAAAATATTTTACTGGAGGGCTTAACGGCGCCAACCTCACCTTTAGTTCAGATGTGGATCAAGACACATATAGAGGATATCCGGGGAAGAGAATAATTGAAGGTGATTGTACACGCAATCCTTAGGATTGGAATAATAAGAGCATTACATGAAAGTTGGGGGAGACTTTCACAGAACAGACAAAACAACTCTGATAATCAAAGTAAGAAAGTCAAACACGAAACATAAATAACAAAAATGGTCCACAAAAGAAGCACCACCTTGGAACGGACAGTAAAAAGTAATTAAATTACTGGACTATTTTTTTCTTCATTTTTTGATGAAGGTGGTTTATATTTTGTACAATCATAGCCTACACACCGTAGATGATAACACATGTATCGGGTCACAAAAAGGTCAAGGTCAATTATACACAATGACAGGCTGTATATATTGTATTGTCAACTACCCTTACATGTTTTGATGGATGATATTTTTTTTTGACATACATGTAGTGTTTGTGTAGGTGACATGAAAGCTTTTGGATTTCAGAAGTGGCTTTTCAAATGTTAACGTCAAAATACTTAAATTCTGGTTGTATGGGTTGTACGGCTTTGATAAATGCTACTCATATTTTACATACGGATTGCCTAAGGTGTGTAGATATCTTTTGTCTTAAACTACTAATGTCTATTCCACGCAGACATATACCCAATAAAAAGATACGCACCACGTTAAACTGCTTGACTCTCAGGAATATCACAAGTGAACTGCCAATTTCTTCTATATCGTTGCAAAGGTATGTCAGTTAATTTTGCGTTACACATCCTTTGCAGCCAGGTGTCAAAGTTTGCTAGAGAAAATTGCTGGATTAATTCAAGCAATGGGAATTATCTCAGTAAACCAAATTGTACTATGTATTTTGCGCCTTTGCGAACCCTCGCGAATGAGGCGATCTTGTAGCGTAACAGACACGTAAGCTTTCGATGCTGTGGCGTTGCCGTGGCGTTCTGAGCGAACGAGGCGATCGTGCAGCGTAACAGCTACTGCATGCTGTGGCGTTGCCGTGGCGTTCTTTACAATTCAAGATGCGCCATACGTTCGGCGTATAAAGCGTTGTCACGTCATACCTATTACCCCTATTCCACACAGGCCACGAATCGTCTGAATCGCCACGAATTGTTTGTTTTTTTCTTATTGGGGGGGGGGGGGGGGGGGTTCGTGAGGTTTCATTAAAAAATTTTCTCTCATCGTGACGCTCTACGAATCAGTCCTGATTCAGATACGATGTCGTTACGAATATTCGGGGGGAATCGGCTCAATTCGGCTGGAATCGCGCAAGAATTCATTACGATTAGCAAAATAACATTAGAACGTGCTGCACGAAAGTTAAAGAATCAATTACGAATCAGTTAAGAATATGCCGAATGCAACACGATTTGGGCACGAATTAACAGAAATCCGCGACGATTCGCCACGATTCGCGAGATTTTCTCTCACGATAGTTATAAAAAAAGGCCCATACATGCTTCGGGGCATCAGTTCCAAAATGAATGTTCCTCGTAAAGCAGCAGTAGAATTGATCCTGTAACTTGAGTTTTGAAAACGGCTTCTTATATAGCTAGAATAAAACAACTACGTTAAAGTCGAGAGGCCCTGCTCCAGACTCTTTGACTTGGAAAAATATGGCAGTTCGCCATTGGCAAAATTACCAGCCAGGAGCTACTGACTGATCCTGATTGTGCTCCAGAATCTGCCAAATCTGTTTCAACTTCTAGGACTGCTCACATGCGCGTGACGGGTTAATTAATCTAAGGGAAAATCCTTCTACTGTCTCTTCATTGGTTTTATTGCTTGGTTTAATCTCCCGATTCCCCACGAAATTGGCACGAATGAGCTAAGAGTAGCTATGAATGCCCCAAAACGCCTCTGAATCGACTACGATTCAGTTACGATGTCCAAGAATGCCTTAGGAATTTGGTACGAATCACGCACAATTTTTCGAATTGGGGAATTCGTGGCCAAAGTTTTGAACAGTTCAAAACTTTTGAGCCGAATTCCCGATAGACCTACGAATTGCAAGAACTCACTACGGACTGTGCGAATCAGTTAAGATCTTCACGAACGAAGTACGATTCAGCCACCAATCCAAATATTTGTCAATTCGTGTCAATTCGTGGGATTCGGGACCTGTGTGGAATAGGAGTACATGGCGTTCTTTTCTTATCATAAGCGGATCGTATGCGATTGAATGCCGTATTATTTTGATCATTGGCGTGTAACAGTACGCCACACACTCGTCATGCACCCACCATAGATACGTTACATATACCTCGTACGTCGCAGGCCTAAAAATTGCATAAAATTTGCCAGGATTCTTTGCGATTGATACACGAATATATTTTTGGCGATTCCCAGATTCGAAAAATCGTGCTTGATTCGTACCGAATTCCTAAGGCATTTTTGGACATCGTAACTGAATCGTAGTCGATTCGGATGCGTTCTTGGGCATTCGTAGCTACTAAAACCTCATTCGTGGAGAATCGGAAGATTAAGACAAGGAGTAAAACAAAGGAAGAGATATAATAGTAGAAGGATTTTCCCTTAGAGTAACTACCCCGTCACGTGCATGTGAGCAAGTCCTAGAAGTGGACACAGATTTGGCAGGTACTGGAGCACAATCAGGATAAGTCAGTTACTCCTGGCTGGTGATTTTGCCAATGGCGAACTACCATAATTTTCCAAGTCTAAGAGTCAGGGCCAGGGCCTCTCGAGTTTAACGTGGTTGTTTTCTTCTAGCTATAGCTATATAAGTATCTGTTTTCAACACTCAAGTTGCAGGATCAATTATACAGCTACTTAACGAGGAAAATTCATTTTGGAACTGATGCCCCCGAACATTTTTATAACTATCGTGAGAGCAAACCTCGCGAATCGTCACGAATCGTCGCGGATTTCTGTTAATTCGTGCGCAATTCGTGATGCCTCTAGCGTATTCTTAACCAATTCGTGATCGATAACTTAACTTATTGCAGTATTTCTCAATATGGTATTGCATGTCGTAGTGAATTCGGCACAGTATCGTGGCGACTCAGTCCGAATCCAGCCGTATCCCACGAATATTCGTAACTGTTTCTTACCTGTTTCGTAACTGAATTGTAGAACATCAAGAATGGGTCGCAAAAAAATTACAAATCTCCACGAATCCAGCCGAATCCTATCATTTATTGATTCTGGGTGAGTCGGGAGATTCGTGGTCTGTGTGGAATAGGGGCATAAGAGCCGCATTAGAAACAGTTACGAATATTCGTGGGGTTCGGCTGGATTCGGCCTGAATCGCAACGGTACTGTGACGAATTCATACAAACCTATTTGGAAATGCTGCAATAAGTGAAAGAATCAATCGAGTACGCCGAATGCATGCACGAATTGGGCACATATTAACAGAAATTCGCGACAATTCTTGACAATTCGCGAGATTTTCTCCCACGAAAGGTAAAAAAGGCCATATTCATGCTTTAGGGGCATCAGTTCCAAAATGAATTTTCCTCGTATAGCAGAGTAGGACCCGTTAGTGTCTACATCGACACTAACGGTTGCAACTGCAACCGTTAGTGTCTAAGCGTTTACAATAACGGTTGCAGTTGTAAACGTAGACACTAACGGTTGCAACTGCAACCGTTATTGTACACTGTCGACAATAAGCGCGCACGTGTCGATTATATGTGCATAATCAACGCTTATTGTCCACAATGTCCGATTTTATTTCTTGACATTAGACACTAGGTTTATTGATCCCTTGATTGGCTTCTTGTCAAAATATAGGAAAACTGACTCTTGTAACTGCTAGATTCTATTTCTTATGGGTATATAGATATTGTCTTTCCGTCGTTAGGCCAGTATATTATTTAGGTTATACATCAGGATTTTACGTGATATTAATACTCAACAGTAAGCACTCTTAGTATATGTCATCTTTACAATTCATTGTCTTTATTATCTTAACTTATTTAGAAACATATTGTTAACATGAATGGACAGAAATTAAACACATTTTGTATACACATTATCATTGACAATATCTACGTTTGGGATACTAAATTGTCATTTTTCGCAAATTTGCAACAGAGTAACGGGCCTTGATTGACATCAGAAATCAGTTGTTCAATATCTTGAGAACGAATCGACTTATAGAGCCCAATTTTCGTATACACATTATCATAAACAAGATCTACGTTTAGATCGTAAATCAGCATTCTCTACAAATTTGCAAGAGTTATGGCCCATGTTTGATGTCAGAATTCAATTTTTATTCAATATCTTGAGAACGAATAGACTAACTGAGACCAAATTTTGTATACACATTATCTTTGACAATATCTACTTTGGGATTGTAAAACATTATTTTTCGCAACTTTGCAACAAAATTACAGCCCTCGATAGACGTCAGAATTCGGTTTTTGTTCAGTATCTTGAGTGCACAGACAGACAGATGGACGGACGAACGGACGAACGCCAGGGGAAAAACAATAAGTCTCCCAAACCTAAAGGGGGAGATATAATTCAAGTCTGACCGACAATCAAACGCCGATTAATTTGAAACATTGAGTGACAAGCTTTGTGCGCATCCATCCAGCTTTCTTCATGCGGCCACCCAAGACGCTGATCAGACTAGGCCGATGTCCAGAATGTCCTGAGTCTTCACTCGGTGAGAACTCAAAATGGTTTGTTTTGTTATGTCTGAGAAAGTATTATGGTCATATTTCTTAATTTTCTTTTTTTCATTAAATGCAGATAATAACGGTTGATAATGTACATTATCGCCGCTTAGTGTAAACATGGCCCTGTAGACACTAACGGTTGCAGTTATAACCGTTAGTGTCGACGTAGACACTAACGGGCGTGTAGACACTAACAGGTCCTACATAGCAGCTGTATTATTGATCATGCAACTTGAGTGTCAAAACAGCTACATGTACTTATTTAGCTAGACGAAAACTCTTTCGTTAAAGTCGAGAGGCCCTGGCCCTAACTCTTTGACTTGGAAAAAATGCTAGTTCACCATTTACAAAATCACCAGCCAGGCATTACTGACTGATCCTGATTGTGCTCCTGAATCTGCCACATCTGTTTCCCCTTCTGGGACTGGCTCAGATGCGCGTGACGGGGTAGTTACTCTAAGGGTACCACCTTCTGCTATCTCTTCCTTGGTTTATTGTTTGTCTTAATCTCCCGAATCAGAGTACCTACAAACGCATAAGAACGCCTCCAAATCGATCACGATTCAGTAACAATGTCTGAGAATGTATTACGATTTTGTTTCGAATCAAGACCGACTTAAACCTGATTAGATCTTGACCTTTGACGCTTAGGTCATATAAGCATAGGCAATGGACAAGCCGGATTACAGTTTATTCGACTTTTTCAAGAAGTACATTTTGTACATAGAGGATCTTACATCAGTGCTCATGTTTTATTGAATTTATCAAACGAATTGGGGAAAGGTGATAAAATGTTAGGCTTGCCGAGCATTATATCACTTTTTGCAACGAATTTGCTAAATTCAATAAAACAGGAGCACAAATGTAAGGTTCATATGACGTTAGAATTTTTTATAATCGTATTTTTGGCGTGAAAAATCAAAATTTTGCTATCTTTTACGCAACGTTATGGTGGACGCCATTGCAGTACGTTTCATTGCTAAATCTGTAAAACCACTAGTTGTGGTTTATCGATTTTTTGCATGGTGTGTTATCACTCGCAGATGCGACGTCATGTGATAAATGTATGCATACAACTG
The DNA here is from genome assembly GCA_964019695.1 of Loripinus fragilis. Taxonomy (NCBI): domain Eukaryota; kingdom Metazoa; phylum Mollusca; class Bivalvia; order Lucinida; family Lucinidae; genus Loripinus; species Loripinus fragilis. Next base: position 29,350,659 of record OZ026522.1, read on the forward strand.
AGAGAGACGTTTAAATAACATGAATCCCCAAGATACACGCTTGGAAGACGTTACAAATACATATAAGTGTATGCGAAACAGCCCAACTATAGGCTGGATTTCTTCAAAGTTGGAAGAAGCTGAAGACTTTCTCGACGTTTATTGTGTGTTTGAATCGAAATAGATCAGCTCTAGTGTGTGAATTGTTGAGTAATAATTCACTATTTGTTCTTCAGTTGTACGAAGATAAATCACTCGCGCTGCGCGCTACTGACCTCCAGGGCCCGGAATTACAATGCCTCCTTAAAGAGGTAAAAATTTGAGCAATAATACTGGTACCACTCATTATGATTCTCTCCAGGGGTCATACTGGGAGGATCAAAAGGACAGTCATAATGAGGTGATCATGACTTCCCTACAGGGGCAATAAAGGGGTCCCATGAAGGGAATAGGTATTTTATGATAAAATATTGATCTTTATTTAAGTGAATGAAATTGTGTTGTATACAGGTAAGTCCCCTCTTGAGGCCCCATTAATTTTGTGAGATACTGAAACTGTCCGTTATAAGTTAATCCTTTAATGATCTCTATTGGACAGTTATCTATGTCTTTAAAGTTAAGGTAGACTTATATTTACGAACTTACTTAAATTTCACAAAAAGTGCATTACAATCATTTTCCCCATCTTAAATGTCTTATATGCGAGCAACCATGGATGGCTCAAAGATAAATCCAATCAACTCGCCTGCATAAAATATGAACGCGTGTGATGGTTCAGAAAAAAAGATTTAAAACAACCTTAACCCTAACAGGATATGTAGCTGATCATGCATGTTTAATGTAATGCTATACGGATGGGATAAGCAACACAGTCTATTTTGTCGTATTTTCGAGTCTGCCGATTATTGACAGAACGCGCGAAACATTTGGGTCGCTTACAGTCATTAAAACTATATTTTTCGCATGTGTTCGTAAACCTTTCCGTCAAATTAACGATTTTATCCGATGATTTATGCTTAAGTTAGGTACACAAAAATTGTGCATTATAAATGCACTTTTAGGATAGAATCTTAACTTTAAGAAATATTGGAGTTAAGATCGTAAAAGTCTCCTTAACTTAAAGAGGCATTGTAATTCTGGGCCCAGAACATTATTATTAATTATTATTCGACAATTCACTGCTAGAGCTTGACTTTTTCTTAAATATTTGGACTATGAAGTGAATAATACCATTGTTTATGGTGATTACTCATGTAGGATGTAAATGCGCTTTATAGCAGATGAAGAGCCGTATTTTCCACTTTTGATTCCTACCTTTTACACGTACATTGTATACAGCAACTCTTAGGAACTGTATATATTTCACTTTCAGACTATTCGATGACTCTCCCAAAGACAACTCGACCAACTACGTTACTACCAAAGTTGCATACTAGTACAACGGTAGATAAATCAAAGATTAAAACGAAGGAAGGAGTGGATGCAATAATACAAAGTTCCATAGCGTCTGCTGGGAGTAAATATTATAAAGACCACAAGCAACTTATAGGTGAGAAATCATTTAAATAGAGGTTCTAACATGAGTGCTCAAGTTTTAATATATTTATTAAACGAGTTGAGGCAAAGCAAAATGCGAGGTTTGCCGAGTTTGATAAATTGTAAATGTGTACATGTAGCATACTTAGCATGCTAAAGTCATACGATGGGAGATGTTGTACATTTTTTGTATATACATAACATAATCAAACTCAATCCCCTGTGGAGATATACTGAGATTGCCGTGCAGACGCCATTCTGACGATAGGACTTATCTAGAGCAAGAATTAGGCAAGTAACATTTAGTGAAGCCCCATGGTACATGTAGCCTCGACTGCTGTTAGATTTAAGGCGGTGATTGTGGCTATTTCTGGTCACACTCTTTTGTTTTGGGTTTGGTACAGGATTCGCATAAAATAAAACCAATAAGATTATTCTATAACGTATAAAGTATGGTCAAAGTGCCAGCTTTATATTGCTAGAAATAATTAACACTCTACCTCATTGCTTTTAAAAGCCCAGCTTGACTGCTTTATCATAGACACCTACATTGGTCTCATCCGCCAAAGTATGAAAGGCGGCAAATATCAGGAATCGATACAATCTGGTACCACACCTGACACAGGATACCACATGGGGAAGTGAAAAAAACACAATTAAATATCACAAAAGCCAAGAGGTCAGCCCTTTCCCAGCAGGTGACCACAAGGCAGCTGTGAGCAGACGCGAAAGCATGAAAAACACAAGACGTAAATAACACAAATGATCAACAAAAAGAAGTACTAAACGAGCTGCCCGAATCATACATATACTAAATGCACCCTACGACACAACCTCTTACTACATGTTCAAGGCATAAGGATGGCCAACTAATTACAAAATGACATGATAGCTATATTAAGGCAGTACTTACATATAACGCACTTAATAGCCCCATACCTTCATATACATCTGAACTGCTAATTCCTTTGTCGCAAACGCATAACTACTAACTCCTATGTCGCAAACGCATAATCGAACGCTAAGGTCAACTTCAAACGGCTCTTTAGCAGTATCCAGATCAAAAACAGCAATAGTTGACGACTCGTTCTCGTGTACTGCACCCAAAATGTGGAAGCTACCAAAAATGCATCTTTTTTAAGTTGTTTTAAGACTCAAGTCAAAATATTTATGTTTGATGAATGTTTTTTACTTTCACAATGAACTTTAACTTTTACCATGTTCTTAAAATGCTCATTTACAAGTTTTTAAGCCTTGATGTATTAACGAGACCAAACGCTGCCAACCGCTAATGTTTTTATGCGCTCGTTTATACTTAACATATTAAGTAGAACACAAGACATAAATAACACAAATGATCAAACAATCAAAAACACAAGACATAAATAACAGAACTATATTAGTGTGCGTTACCAGTTTGTTATGTAGTTGCATCCTTATGATGTCAAGACTGTAAATCCACATTATTTATTTACATGTGAGCTTAATAATCAAATAAGGTATTATAAATCTATGTTTTAGAGGGGCGCATGGTAGACTAGCGTTGATCGCTAAATGTGCTGTCCTCTTTAAATAAAGTATAAATGAAAATTAAAAATCCATTTAATTTTATTTGTTATGTAGTTGTTCTAAGTTCTGATAGTTGTGTTTAAAAAATAAAAAGGCTTCTTAGAACATCAGAGAAAACTACTTATAAAGACAAAAAAGAACGCAATTTAAACTCTGGATCTCTCCTCTGGTCTAGAGGCATAAACATGATTGTTAGAGGGAGTTTGGGGTAGAAACTGACAATCAGTTTTAAAGCATTTTTAATTACAATTAACACATTTTGATAAACAGAGATTGTATAATACCTTATTTGATTATAAAGCATTTGTTACGTGTTTTTTTCCCACAAGATATTTCTCCTATAATCATTATTTTTCTTTTATTACAGGTGAAGTAAGGAGAAACTCATCGTGTAGATTATCAAGTAACTTCAGTTTACAGTTAATGCTCCTAGTTGTAACTTTTTATCTTGCATCCTTATGATGCCAAGACTGTAAATCCACAGTGTGACCAATACCGTACAGTAAAACATGTCTTAAGCGTCCACTCAAAAATACACAAAACAAAGATCTTAATGACAAAATGTAGCCTAATGAAGGTCGAAAGAATTGCAAAACGAAGCATTCTGCAATACTTTTGACCTACATTGAGCGATAATCGGTGTTAAAAACCAACTTTTGATCTTCTTATTGAGTGGCTGCTTAAGACAAGTGTTACTGTATTTGTACGTAATCTCACAATGATCAAAGAATCTAGAATAAAAGCTAATTAGCTGTATTTATGTGTAATATCAGCATGGAAAAGAGCGCTGAAAGCTAGCTAGTCATGATGTTATGTTATCTCATTGTGGCCACAACGCTAGAAAGCTTGGTAGCCACGATTTCAACGTTGTATTTGTGCGTAATCTCAGCGTGACCAAGAGTGCTGAAATTCTTACTGGTTATGAAGCAGAATACCAGGTTTAAAGAAACCTAATTTTCAGTGTAAAATTATAAAAATTTTCTTACCTAACAATTTAACAGATGTTTTTGTTTGCTCTAAAGAACCGTCTTTTGAGTAGCCATAACATATGTTTTGGCTGAGAAATCAGAATATTATTTTTTTTTTACTTTACAGGCCTGAGATACAGAAATAACCTAACTAACTCTTGGTGTACTTTTATATACTTGGCTGGATTCAGTATGTGTTGCACTTATGTTTTAGGCTCAATTGAATTATACCAATAGGGGATACAACCGTTAACCTGAGTATGTGACAAGAGATCCTAGATCCTTTTCCATAATTCTACTGGAACTGCATGAGTCTTTTTCATGTGTCTGTTCATCTGTCCACCCATATGTCATTTTTCTTCTTTAACTTCTCTTAAACTGCTGTACCACAACAACTTTGGATATTGGGGCTTTAAACAGTCTCAGATTTGTTGGAATGATATCAAATATTGATTATATGACGACCATCTTGAAATAAGATCTTCTCCAGAACAGCGTGTTTGATTAGCCTGAAATTTGTTGTGGTCATGTGGTAGATTTAGATTTGTTCAATTGTGGCGTCATGGCATCCAATATGTCTGTCATAGTAGCAATCTTGGGAATATTTTGATGTCTTCTCCCAAACCACTTGTCATATTGAGATCAGGGCCCGGAATTACAATGCCTCCTTAAGTTAAGTAGACTTTTACGAACTTAACTCCAATATTTATTAAAGTTAAGATTTTTTCTTAAATGTGCATTTATAATGCGCCGTTTTTGTGAACCTAACTTAAGTATAAATCCTCGGCTAAAATCGTTAATTTGACGGAAAGGCTTTCGAGGATCTACGAAGAATATAGAGTTTTACTGACTGTAAACGACCTAAATGTTTCGCGCATCCCGTCAATTAATCAGCAGACTCGAAAAATACTACAAAATAGAGTAATTCCTGCTCATAAAAACATCCCCACGACGCAGAATTACTTGAGTTGATATTTTCCATTTCATAAAAGAGCGTGGGCGTCATTTTAGAGGAGACGGAGAGGGAGGGCAGGTGGGGGGTGATCTGCGGCAGGGGGGGGGGGGGGGTACACACGAACTCGTTCGCGATGATTATGTTTTTGTTTGTTTTTGGGGTTGCAGTTTACTTGCATCTAGCTCGTTGTAGACTATTTGTGGGCTAACCAATGATACTATGTTGCTTATCACATCCATATAACCTAACATAAATGATGCATGATCAGTGGGGGTTAAGTTTTTTTATCCTTTTTTTTGAAACATCACACGCATGCATATTTAAAGTTGAGGTGGATCTGGCAGATTATGTGGATCCTTGAGCAATCCATGATTGCTCGCCTATGCGATAAGTACCATAATATCGTGCTGGCTCGGTTGCTGTTTGCTCGTACGAATGTTTAAAGTTAAGGTAAACAGTACAATATCATTTTTGTTTGTTTGTCTGATTGATTATTTACGTCCCATCAACAATATTTCAGTTATAAAGGGACGGGGCTTCCTGGGTTGAACTAGTACTAAGATAGGATTAATGTTCTTGCTCAATGACACAACGCAGTTACGCCGATGATGATCGAATCCGCGGCCCCTCGGTCTCGAGTCAAGCACTCTACCACTGAGCCACTGCGCTCCCAAGCAATATCAGTAATTGGGAGACTTCGAGGTCTACGTAAATTCGGGAGTTTCATCCGACTTGGGCTGTACAATACTGATGCCATGCTATAAGCTACAAATATCTCTGCCAAACTGGCACCCGAATACCCATCTATTTCGCGAGCCCTGTCGAGTCATAACTAATGACTTGCATAGCGTACATATACTCATATGGGACACATAAATTCCCAATGGCAAGCCAGAAATTGGCTGATTATCAGATACTTAGCTAGTTTTTGTTAATTTAATGGCGCCAATTTAGCCAGAACGTGCTACAATGCATACGTGATAATTCCAAATGAAAAAAAACAACACACTCCCATGTATGGTAAAACAAAATATGTTTCAATAATAAGCCTAAGTTGACCTTGACCTATTTTAATTTAATCAATGAGATCATGTAAGCACTACAGGACCTTAAGAGCCTCTAGTTTGTCCATATGCTTAAGGGGGAGTGTGTGTGTGGTACTCGCAGAATTCTTGATGTGGTGAGCCATACAACCTTATTACTATAAAATCATACCTGATAGGCAGTGATACGCATTTTTTAAAATACAAAACAGCGTTTCTAGCAATTCAGTTCATTTGTGATCGCCGCATACAGTGTGAGACAAAGCACGTGGGTAATTCGGTATTTTATATGTGATAGCAACACTGTAGAGACTCCCTTCACATCCGACGTTGGAGATAATACAAGATCCCATTGCACAAAACGCCTTTGATACACGGTGCACTACCCTACTCATGGCATGTATGATACCCCAAGCGTATCTCCAATCACCAAACAGTAGGACCCTATCGTTGTTTACCCCAGCCGCACAGAACTTGCATCAATGGAGTGAGTGTCATGTTATGTCTTTTGGCCAAGACGATGTGTGGACGAACCCAGTTAACGATGCTATTCGCGGATCCAGAGAGGAGGGGGCAGGGGTCCAGACCCAAGCCCCCTGGAAAATCACAAATTCTATAGGTTTATTTTACCCCCTCCCCCTGGGAAAAGTTGGACCCCCGGAAATTTTGGACCGTCCTTCTCCATGGAATATCGGAAAGTTATAGTTTAATGATAGTTTTCTTTGAAAAAGCCATGATCACTGGACTCCCTCTGCAAAATAAGCTGAGGACTTACAAAAAAAAAAAAAAACTAAGAAAAAAACAACAATGTCAGAGCTTTTTTTTAGTCAGTCGCGCTTGGACCCCCCACCGCCAAACCCGACGAAAATTTCCTGGATCCGCGCATGGATATACGTTATCGTGGTGGAAGAGAAACGATATCGCTTCTAAAAAATTTCTATAGAGCGACCATGTTTACATTTGCTTGTTTTGTAAACATTGAAATCAAAACAGTAGGCTGGCATATTCAGCAGTCAGGTGTAGTTTTGAAAACTGTTTGATATCATCTTGTATAGCTTAGAAGGAAGAGTCGCTGGCAGCAGAACATACATTTATTTTTCCATTATGCACAGGTTCGAATCCCATCAATACTTTCATTCCTTTTTCTTCATTTTTGTGTATCATATTTTCACATGTATCCTTTAAGCATTATTGGAAAACAGTTTTAACATTTATACAAAGTGTCTATCAAATGGGACATTATCAAACACGAAAACGCATATGCAAGATGCCTCTGAATGCATCTACTCAATACGGTACGCATTGTTTGCTGCCATTAATGTAAGTAAGGGTGCAAAGATCAGGAATCGATACAATCAAGTAAAGCGATATTCAGCAACCCAAATGGTTTGGAAATGCTTATGAATTTTATCTTTAAATAAGCCGCTACATGAGATTTCTAACAATGTGGTATGTGCGACGAGCAGAGTCTCAGATTAGTCTGCGCGTACGCGCAGTTTGATCAGAGCCTTTGCTAGTCGTTTGAATATTCTATGAATATTTAGCTACTGTCCAAAAAGCATTTTGACTGTCTAAGCTTAAAAGGCGGCTGCACAGGCTCGTCTGAGTCTACACATGTCAAAATGCCACATTATTGGAAATCACATGCCGCGGCTCAATAAAGTATTGATAAAAATAAAAAGTTAAAATAACATGGTACTGTGACGGGGTTCGAACTCGCAACCTCTATGACAGTGGACAAGCGATTTATCCACTATGCTACGAATTCTCCTTGTCATTTGTGTGTGCAAATAACATTTTTAATAAAATGCATGTATTATTCTAAAAATATGGAGTTGAAAAAACTTTGTTATTGGTAAATATTATTGCAAATACAGAATGTCAACAAAGTCAAAATAACGCTGCAGGACTCAACGTGTCGTTGTCTTTGCAGTCTCACCAAAGTCCGGACGTTCGCCATTGTTTACATTTACGTACATCGATATGTTAAAAAGTTAAATCTAAACTTTAAGATAGCCTCGCTGCTACCTTAAATATCTAAGCATTTTGTCGAGATAAGGAGACATTTAAGATAGGGAAAATGTTCGTGAAATTTAAGTAAGTTCGTCAATTTAAGTCTACCTTAAATTTAAGGAGGCATTGTAATTCCGGGCCCAGATATATAAGCCAGACCTGATATATAAAGTGGCGTCACGAAGTCACTTTGGAAATTTATTTTTGATTTGTTTTAGGATCAAAGCAACGCATATGTGGCATATTGAACGCAGATTTTCAACTCTTCCTTGAACGGCTTGCCATATTTAAATAGGTTTATCATAAATTCCAATATCTTCGCCAGGGTGACCATTTTGAAAAGTTTGGTGTCTGATGATTGCCTTTGGCAAGACCAACCATAGCTCATTTTGATGTTTTCTTCACTCTGACTGGCTTATAGTAACGAGCCTTTTTCTTTATTTTATTATATACTTTTAAAACAATTGAAGGATATTAAAATTACTTTGCCTTTATTTCATTTGAGAAAATAATTTCCAAACAACGCAATTTTGTATCTGGTAGAACTACCAATATGCAACTCAGCAAATGCATAATGGAATTTACGGGGCATTTGTTACGATACATTACTACGCCAAAGGTACCAACAATCTATCTATACCTTAAGTTCACAGGCAATACATTTAGCTTTTATATTTTTGGCTGCAGTCTTTTACTGGTCATTGCATATGTTTTAATTCCGCTCATTAACTAGTTTCCATATCCATTTATTAGCCATTGCACCTAATAATGCGACAGTGTTTTCAACAAAAATGCACATATATGGCATACCAGAGCCAAAATGACAACAAATAGGCAGAAAAACACTGACTACAGCTACAAATTAGGTGTCATTCTTTTGACTGAGAGCCAGCAATGATTTTTTGCACCAATCAGTATGGAATACAAACGATAAAAATGGGTTTCAGTCATGTTTGAATGTTTGTGACTTTTCAGTAGAGAGGGTTAAACCATTTGGACTGTACTGTACTTTAACCATTGAAGCGTGGCTTACATTAAGCATCCATTTTGATTGCAGATATCTGGAACTATATAATGCATGCATAATTAGTTTAGTTTTTATTGCATTGAATGTTGTTAGAGAAGGAACTGAATCTAAAAATCCTTCAATTGTGTTTCTGTAAATTTGACGTCATTGTTTCACTTTGATGATGCATTACATACATTAAGAAGCACCCATGCAAGCTGACCAGTTTTTGTGTTTTGACAACAACAGAATCTAGGGCGAAGATTCGGCCAGCAAAATGCATTTAAGCCTCACCACTTCCACCAGTGGCTGTCCGTTCTAACGCGATAAATCTGGGTTTTTTGTTTACCCTTTGTTTTGCTCCCATTATGTGCAGGGGTTTTGTGTTGTTGCCTGTTTTGTTGTAGTGTTCTTGGGATCCTTCCTAGTTTAGCAACCATCTTGCTGAGGACGAGGGAGCTAGTTGCTTAACTTTCATTGTGTTATCGCTGTCCATGTTCTGTGTCTCACCAATGCCAAAAATAGTAAGTGAGTATGATCAGGATATACCACACTCACAAACCGCAGACAAACCCGTGACACTGTTAGGAAGAGCCACACAACAATCCCGAGACACCAGGAAGACAAAAAGCAAATCAATTAGCTCTTTCTTATCCATCAAGATGATTGCAAAAATAGACACAAAGTAACGCACAACAAATATAGAACAGAGAATTTCACATGGGAGTAACAAATTCGCTAGTCTGGGTGGGATGAAACTTTTATGTAGAGCATCAAGTCATTGGGGTAGATTTAAATTTCGCCAAAGATGATGTCGTGACTTTTGATATGGCCATTAGTGGAGTGGGTCACAATTATCTACCTAATAATCACACATGTGTTGATATAATTTTGTTATATAAACGTTTTTTCCATACAGGTACCTGGTAGCAGAAAAAGCATAAGCCGTTGCTAGACGGTCAGTCATCATTCAAATTGACTTTCGATGAAGTCAATAAACATCCATAGGTACACTTGAAGCTAGAATGGAGGTTTCGTGTTACATTCTTGACCCAAAACATATTTCAAAATAAAGATTATCATGCTATCAGTTTTGTCGTTGTATGTTCACTTCAAAAGGTATCAAAAAGGTTTAAGCAGCATTCGCTATACTATTACTTTTATCATACACGCTCAGTGGCAAAAACGAAAGTAGGAAGTAAGCAAACATAGGTACATTGTAAATTTAATTGTCACATGTTTGTGCAATTGCAAGCTTCTAGTGACCTTTGATACCGCTATACTATATCTGCTTTCAATACACTGCTTTATCAAAATACACGTTGCTCAGTAGTATAATTGGAAATACAATGGCCAATGGGAATAATGAAGATTGTATTGGAATACATTCTTCGAGGAGAAATCTTGTAAATATTATTCTTAATGTCGTACATGTATGTACCGAGTTATTCGTTGCTTAAACAAAAAAGATACATTGAGTACACCGTCAGCCTTAACTTTGAATATCGCTGTAACTTTTTAATGAACATAAAAAGAAAACTTCATTAAGAATATTATTTTCACGATTTTCCCTCAGAAAATGATATTCATTATAATCTCTATTAGTCACATTGACCACCAAGTTTAAGCCGAATGAACTTTTCTATCTCTATCGGTAAGACGAGTCTATCACACAATTTAGGGGTGTTGGGTGGTAATTTACATTTTATTCATATTTCAATAAAATATTCGGTGAGCAAACAGTGGAGACCCTGGTTAGATACCGCGTTCTGCGGCATCTGCTTAGGGTCTTCGATGTTTGCTTTTGTCCCACAAAAAGGATGCTAGGCTTATATGGGTTAAATTAAACCCCGGTGTGAAAAGGATATGAGCATCAAAAGCAAAGCGTTTACAAACAACAAATGCGTGGACCAGCCTGCGCATCCGTGTGGTCTGATCAACGCCTTTGTTACCTATATTCATCTATTGGAGTGTATCTTATCTAAACTTGCTACAATGGAAATTTCACTTTTCTAGGAGACTTGTTTGAGTCTGGATTTGTCGGAAACCCTGAAGACCAGTTTTGTCGCGACGAGGCCAATATACATTTTAGTATAAACGTATTTGACTGCATCAATAAAGGTCTCTAGAAACTCGATATTGCGAAAACTCTTACTTATGTTTTCTTCCTTTCTATTTTCGTTTTCGTCACTGAGCGTGCAGGACAAAAGTGGTAGCTTAAAGCGTTTTGATAAATTCCAGGTGAACATATAACGATCAAAAATGATAGCAAGACATTCTTATTTTTTAAAATATGTTTTGAGGTAAAGAAAAACCTGGTCATACTAAATTGCTTTGTTTTTATCTTTTTCCAAATGATCTGTTATTTTCACCCGTACATGTATTGCTTAAATGCTCAAAAGGCATAATGGTCGCTTTTCTTTAAAAATGAGACTACATTTGACAATTGGAGGGTTAGACGATCTTAGACTAATCACATCTGTGATAATCAGTTTAGTCAAAAAGTTTTTGCTAAGTATTGGATCCTCCCATTTTTTTTAAAAAAAAACACACTATTTGATCCGCTGTTGTCATTTATAAAATAGTCTCCTCTAGACTTTTTGTGAGATGAGATGCGAATCAGAATGATCATTCCATAAAGTGTATTTAGTGTGATTATATATGTGTTTACCTGTGTTTTATATACATATTGTTTTGTACAGTAGTTGAACGTGACGTTAGCATTAAAGAGTGATTGTAATTCGCTAAGTTCTGATAAAAATGTATAAACTTAAGGGGATATATCTTCCAAAAGCTCTTACTTGCATGATTTTTTCCTGTATAAACAAAAATGCTTATTTAGCAATCCACAGAATGCTTATCAGTCTTTTTAGAGTCACTTCCTGGTTTGATACCGTTTGCAAATTGTGACACGCTGGGTGAATTTAGAAAAAAGAACAGTTGCATGAACATAAACTACAATTATCCAACTACAATAGTTAGAAGTATTTTCGCCCAAAATGTGCAAATTTCTGGTAGAAAAATATATATTTACATTTTTCAAGGTCAAAATGAAAAATTGTAAATAATTATACCAGAAATACATATATTTGGGTCAAAATACTTCTAAGTATTGTAATCAGATAATTGTAGTTTATGTTCATGCAAATGTTTTCTATAAAGTTCACCCAGCGTGTCACAATATTGCAAACGGTATCAAACCAGGAAGTAACTCTAAATAGCTGCCGATTGCTCAAAAGCTGTATGTTGGGGCGTACAGTGATCCATGTGAGATGTATAAATTGTTCATACAACAATGTGGCCAAAGGTATCCATCTCCTTGATAAAAAGCATTTTTTGTTTATACAGGAACAATTTCATGCAAGTAAGAGCTTTTGAAAGATATATCCCCTTAAGCTGTTTTGTTGTATGTAATATGCTCTCTCTCTCTCTCTCTCTCTCTCTCTCTCTCTCTCTCATCATAGTGTCGTTCTCTTCAAACTGAATCAAACACTATCTCTTGTTGTAATACTACATATATCAGATACTTGCCATTGAATATTTGTATTGCATGAGGACAATATTATACAATTAATGTACATGTAAATTCGGAAATTTTCTCGAGAATTTCATTTTCGCGAAAAGCGTTAAAAGACATATTTGTGACGTTAAAAAATCGTGAAAAGGGCATGATTTGCCTTCATCAGTAAAGGACATAGTGATTTCGCAATTTGCGAGGGTTTTAATTTCACGAAACTTCGCGTAGGCAAAGTTTCGCTAAATAAGATCTTTGTGAAAATTTCCGAATTTACAGTATTGACTTCAATGATGCAGATATAAGTATGTATATTAATGATATCATTTTAGTGGTGATAAATCATTTTACCAACCTCAAAAATTCCTTTTATCATTCTCATTGAACTGTTTTGTTATATGACCAAAAGTGACTATTTTACAGAATTTTATCATATGATATGACGTCTCATCTTGGAGTCACATAAGCACTATTATTAAAATCGATAAACTTCTAGTGGTTTACAGATTTTGGTATCGTTATGAAAATTAATGACGCCATAACAACGTCGTGTATATTTGGCAAACTCTTCACGTTCTCAGACCAAAAATCGCAATATCAAATACAATTTAAACGTCATATGTATGATAAACAGACTCTAACATTCGTGCTTGTGAATTATTATATCTATTAAACTCGTTGCGAAAAAGAAATAAATTGCTTGAAAATACTCGCTTTATATCACTTTTCCCGAACCTATTTAATAAATTCATTAAAACACTCGCACTCATGTTACATCCTCTATGTTATGCTACGTGTACGGGTACATTGTAAGCGTCTGTATACTATTTAGAAACGCTTGCTCGACAAAACCTGTCTTCAGAGATTCTGACAAAGTGACACTCAGCTTCAAAGACTAGCAAGAAAATTGAAATTTCACCTGTACACGTAGTAAGTTTAAACTAGATACGCTCCAAAAGGAGATCTGCGCCTTTGTTGTTCGTAAACCCCGAAGATGTTGAGGCCCAAATATCTCTCCACTGGATTGCCGAACCGGGCCGCGTAGCGCAGTCGGTAACGTGTCTGGCAAGAGATGCGAGTCTGACTGCAGATCCAGGGGTCGCGATTCGATCCTGGCCCGGTCCCATACTTTCGTGGAGATTGATCATGAAATAATTTATACGGTCATTCTCCTCCCTTCAGCTGAATCATTCAAGTAGGGTTGTTGTCAGCTACAAGCGAAAGTATATACACAAAGTACTGGTTAACTGCTTGGTCAAGCTTGCCCAGGAATAAGTGTGGTTTGGTGAACTGACTGTCCCGCCATTACCATGGCTGTTGATTTGGGACGTAAAGCAAAAAAACAAACGAACTGGATTGCCGACTGGCCAAAACAGCCAAAGTAACGCCTTTGTACACAGTTAAGACTCAGATCAGCCAATATGTATATATAAGCTGTCTGCATGTGAAAGCCCGAAACCCATAAAACAAATGGGACCAGGGGAAAACTCTCGTCCTGTGCTGTCGTCAAGTTCTGCCGACGCTACTGTCTCGTCCCGTGGTAGTTTTAATGACATAATGCCAGCACATCCCCTATCGTTATAATTACTATTATGTCATGTAATATCATGTTGTGTCGTCCCGTTCCGTTATCAAGTGCTATCAACTATACTGTTCCAAACATGCATCTCTACAGGCCCACCATTTGGTTTAATGACGAGACCATGGGTGTCTCTAAAAATTCGCCCCGTCCCGCCAAGATGGGGTTGCATTAAGGAAGTCACGGGGCATCATGAAAAGCTTGTCCCGTGTTTACCCGTAGGAAAATTTACACAGGGATAAAGCTGGTATTGATATATTCACCCATGACTTTTAAAAAGCCTCAGGAATTTGCTATTGCCTCCTTTCGCCCGTCTGTCCATCTGTCTGTCCCTTTGTCCGCTATCCTGTCTCCTCCTTAAACCTCTGGACCATATTGGGATTATTGATAGTTTCAGCAGAAAACGCCTAATTTTCTGACCCTCTGGACCCGTTGTGATGTATGTAGTATCATTGCAATAGCTAAATCCAATATTAAAATAGTCTAAGAATTCCTACGCACCCTAAAATATGGTGGGAGTCTGAATGTGTTTTTGTCCCTTTTCTTGATTTCTGGTAAGCATGGAACTATTTATTGTATATAAAGTCAGAACCAAAAATGAGGGAACGCTTGTATTTCATTTGAGGCAATTTTTATTTTACCTAAAACACATTCAATAAATGGAGTTCAAGTCAATATCGGGTATGACCTCCACGTGCAGCAACCCATACATGTACACGACACCAGTCGGGCATACTGGAGATACGGCATATCGCTGCTCTCGGAATCTGCTGAAATTCCTCCCGAAGTTCAACACCAATTTCCTGGAGATTTGTTGATCCTGGGTGTCGTGCATGGGCTTTTCTACCCAAAACACCTCACAGATGTTCAATAGGTGAGAGGTCTGGGGATTTGGCGGGTCATTGAAGTGTAGTAATACCTTGTTGTCTGAGGAAGTCAACTACAACACGAGCTCTGTGGAGCATGGCATTATCATCTTGGAAGGTAAAGTTTCTACCATTCCTACGAGCCAATGGAACACCCACAGGGCGTAAGATTTTATTGACGTATCGCTGCCCTGACATGTTATCAGAAATATGAACAAGATCAATTCTTCTATCGTAAGAACTGCATGCTTGGTGGTCAACCCAATTACGGTTGGCAACTTTGCCTTCCTCTTTTATTGCACACCGGTGGGTCAGACCTCAGACTCTATGACGGTTCCGACTTAAAGACTTATCTATTGATGAGCTGGTAAGGGCCTGATGCTTTGGCTGTTGTCAGGCCCACCCGGGTTTGCCTGTTGAATTTCTTTTGCTCTGGTATTCAGTTTTATGTACTATTGAGTCCTTATCTTTGCTTTATCTTCTTTTTATATCTTGATTTATATGTTCTAGGAGATGATGCATGGATAAGGTAGAGGTCTTTTGTGTAAACCAAACATCTGTGTGTCTTGGTCCACATCTGAACTAAGGGTGGGGTTGGCGCCTTGAAACCATTTAAGCCCTCCAGTAAGGTATTTTACTGACCGTTCCAGGGCGGTACTTCTTTTGTGGATCAATTGTGTTATTTATGTCTTGAGTTTGTCATGCTTTCGCGTCTGTTCATTGCTGCCTCGTGGTCACCTGCTGGGAAAGGGCTTACCTCTTGGCTCTTGTTTGTGATGTTTTATTGTGTTTTTGTCACTTTCCCATGTGGTATCCTGGGTCAAGTGTGTTACTTGATTGTATCGATTCCTGATATTTGCCACCTTTCTTACTTCGACGTACTGTACTGTTATAAGGTCCAAGTCCAGTTGCAGAATGGAGTTCCTTCTTCCGTTCTGGCGTAGTTAGGAACCGGTTGCGCAGAGCAATAACCCATACGAAGCGATCATGCTGGGCTGTAGTCTTCCTATGGCGTCCACATCGCCCCTCGTCAGTTAGACGTTACCAGTCTGGCGGTGTAGAGCTACAACCTATGCTATCGCGCTCTTTGACATCCCAAATAACCTGGCAACAGTGTTTGGGGAATCTTGAGCTTGCAACAACATGCCTATGCATTGCCGTTTCTCAGCTGTTGTAAGGTATAGTCTTGGTGGCATTTTGCTGTGATATGACACTCAACTGTGATTCATTTCTAAACAAAAATCAGGGTGTACATGTAGAGCATGGTATTGAGTGTGTTAACTTACACTAAGATTTGAGTTCAGATGACTAAAAATTGATAGGCAAAGTCACCCTATCCTATCAAGCAAAAAAAAGAAACCAGGAATAGGGTTCCCTTATTTTTGCCTCTGCGTATATATATTATTAGCAGCGTGTTTAAAAATCACAAACTTTGGTGAATATTGCTATAAGCACAAAATAAAAGTTTTGTAATAAAACCATATTGGGGAGCGGCGAGGGAGGTTCAATATGTAATGAAAATAGGCCAATAAATCCAAAAGTTTTATATTTGCACGCATTATAATTACTTTTATAAAATGGCTTGCTTCTTCGCTATGTTTAGGTAAAATTGCATTTGTCCAGTTTTTGTTTCCAAATTTATACAAGCCGCTTTGAAGATAGGTTACTGAAACACACTGCGCTATGTAATTATACAGTGCTTTCAGAAGCAGAAAACTACATGCGCTAGGGATATTTTTAAATAGCCCGTTTTTTTCATGCGGTTAATATCTATATATTGGTGATTAATAACTGCAAAAAATCTTAGATGTTGATTTATATTCTACGATATAATGAGGTCGCACTTTTGGTTAAAATCCTTCTTAATGCCACATTCTATGGCGTTAGGGCCACATAGTCGTTTTTGCGTGAACGATTACATTGCAAAAATGTACATGAAACTCGCTTTACTGTATCATTTCTTCTGATCGCTATGGTGTTCGTTTGCAACCGTTTTTCAAAGTTCCATGTTTTCATCCATAAAGTACATCAAAAAACGCCACATGAATTATGAAAATCACTTAAAAGAATACCATTCCTGGTTTACACTGAAATGAATCAGACAAAACAAGGCTTTTCATGCATTTGTATGCATTTTGGACATTGTGACACGTATTTGCATGTAAATAATCCGGCTGGCCTATTTCAGCCTAAGTATAAAATTATAAGAAACGAAAGTGGTTAACCACTCAGATCAGATACCCCTATATATTGGTGTCAGTTGAACTGGTCTGCCGCCTATACACTGTGCGTATTCAAACTTCGATTTAGTTTGCATGAAAGACTCCTAGCTTATCAATGCATCATCTCCTAGAACATATAAATCAAGATATAACAAGGAGATAAAGCAAAGATAAGGACTCAACAGTAAATAAAACTGAATACCAGAGCAAAATAAATCGATCAGGTAAACCCCTGTGGGCCCAAAAACAGCTAAAGCACCAGGCCCCTACCATCTCATCAATAGATAATTCTTTAAGTATGAACTGTCAAAGAGTCTGAAGGTGTGCAATTAAGGAGGAAAGCAAAGTTTCACACCGTGATTGGGTTGACCTCCAAACATGTAGTCTGTTGCAAGCCAATCTTTTATAATGGGAAATAATTTTAATGAACTGCGCTGAAAAATTATAAGAGCCAATAATCTTCTTCAATTTATACACCAAGTCACCATAGAATTCAGGTTCTAAAAGTCCTTGGCGCAAGAGAGATTTAACTTGGAATTTAGATATCGTCTATAAAAATTAGTAAAGGTTTTGTGAAGTCTATGATACAGATAGCCTTGTTTAAGAAGTTTCTGAGTTAACAATTTATTGCGAGTGTTGAAGACACTAACATACTAGATGCTCTAGCAAACTGAATGAGTTGAGAGTTATAGACTCCATAAGATGTAGAGCGAGGGACATCACTATCTAAAATGGGAAATTGACAATTTCAAAATCAAAGTCATCGCGTTTATCATAAATTTTGGAAATCATTAGAAATTGACAAATCAAAGTCTAAAATGCGGCTTTGGTATCCGCTTTATTAAATTGGAGCTCAGAATGGTATATTTGACTTACCATATTGTCAAAATAAACATTATTAATGATTAAAATATCGTCCAAATATATGGATGTTGTGTTAAACGCATCAATAACACCGGCCTGTTTATCATCAGAAAGAGACATCATTAAATCTCTCTCATAGCAAAACAAGAATAAATAGGCAACCAAAATGCTGAGTTTTAAGAACCACGCATAGTTAGCGTTACGTCTTTTGTTTTAAACGACGTCAACGTAATAAACCGTAAAACAAGAAATCGGTACTGGTCAAAAGTTTTTTAGCAGGTAAAAGAAAATTGAATTCGAAAATTATAGATATGCCATTCATGCTTGTAAACTGCTTGTTTTAGAAAAAACAGCATACCTTCTTACCTTTGTCAAAATGTTCCCTTGCAATCTGGAGGGAAATAAGTATATATGAGTGTGATTTTAAAAGTTCGTATCTAAAAAACTTCGAAAGATAGAATAACGTTTTATGCACCATTTGAAGGTCAAGTTTTGATCTTTTGTTTCGCATGCAGCATAAAATCCTAACACGGTTATGGATGGAAAAACTGATATCACTATCATAAAGTACTCAAGTTAGGTTAGCTTAACTGTGAAGAAAAGGACGGTTGACTAAAAAACATAGGCATTTATCTACAGCAGGCTTCAACGATCCTTTGTTGAACGACTTGCTTTGGGACGTGGGGCGTGCAAGAGTCAATGGGAAGGGGTCGAAAGCATCGATCAGTAATTTGTCCTTTATACTGTCTTCTGATAAACCGTTGGAACGAATGCACCTAGAGGTCCTGGGGAGGGGTCAAAATAACCTCTCAATCCGTTGTCCAACCCTTATGCTATATCCTCCAAAACAAATGGTACGAATCCATTCAAATTTGTTGCTTACTCAATTCGGTAAGGGCGTGCAAGATAACGTGTATGCCTATGTTGCTTCCCATCTCCGCCTGCTCCCAACCCAGGGGCCTATCGACCTCGCGATTCTAGATTGATTTTGATTTGCATATTAAGCATTTAACTATCCTTTTGCTAAGTTAATTTCTGATATTCTGGGTGGAACCACTTTATTGCAACATATACATTGAGGTTTTCATTTTAGAAAAGTTGCCCTGAGAGAAAATTCGTGCTCTCCTTCAAAACAAATTGGTTGGTTGACAATTATGAATGACTATTTTATATTAAGGCATTGTTTCTGGTGTTATTATTATTTAAATGCGCTTTGTTGTTTTTCTAGAAAGCATTTAAACGTTTCATACCTGTTTCTTGCACTGTTGTCTAGCGGTTTCTAACAGTCTAAAAATCCCATTTGGGGAAGGGAGGACTGGTCGTTATGGTCAAATACACTTAATTTCAATCAGTATTTGTTCTCTGTGTTTATTATCAGTCTCTTAAAGATGGTGCCTTGGGTCCTTTGATTTTGTTACATGACTCCTATAAAATACCTCCTCTGATTGTTTGAAACTAGCTTACACTGGTTGTAACAGATCTTGATGTCAAACAGTGATTGTTAATGTCAGTGCTGGCAGAGAGCTAAAAATAGATTAAAATAAATCTAGCCCATGTGACAATACTTTTGTCACTGTTGATAGAGAGCTAAAAATAGATATTGCAACACTGACTGATTTCTTATGTATATTTCACAGGCAAAATGTGTTAAATTCAGAATTTGTTTATTTTATGAGAACAGCATTTAACCCATTTATGTCGAATGGAATTTCCCACCGTTATCAAGTGGGACAGTCCATTTCTGTTTTAAGGGATGTAAGGTAGTTATAGAATATTATGCAAGCAAACAGTGGAGACCCTGATCAGACGCCGCATTCTATGGCGTCTGATCTGGGTCTGCACTATTTGCCTATGTCCCACAAAAAGGACGCTAGGCATATATTGGTTAAAAATGCAATTATTTTGCTTATCTCATAAGAGTTGCAGAAATTTGGGAACAATATTGTTGAAATAATCTTCCTAGGAACATTTGACTTGAGTAAATTTATAATATGAAAATACTTTGAATAAAGACAGTGTCATATAACAAAACAATCGGTGCATTCTTTTTCGGTTAACATCTAGATTAGTCGAAAGTAATATTCACCTCGGCTTTGCCTCGGTGAACATCACTATTCTTGGGTTGACAATTCCTGATGTCAACCTCAAAAGAATGCATCAATTGTATAGTGACACTCGCCGGTCCATTGTTTTAATTTTTTTGTTTGTTTTTAAAACACACCATCCCCAGCAACGATAAAATGAGAATAACACCAGACCCACCTACTTGGAACGTTTTGGTAGCACATAACACAGGGTGAGTAAAGGTTTTTAATGAAAACAAAACCCTCACCTTACATTCTCAAATAGTCTGTTAGTGAGATCCGTCAAAATAGTTGCAATAAAACAGCCATAGATTCTTTTCATATACGTTCTCCCTCTAAAGGGTAAATCAAAGCATTACTAACTCCACTCATAAACGCCTTATGATTCTATATACTATGTGCGGAACAAAAGGTCAATTTTCAAATGGTACATACGACCTTATTTTATTTTCCTTACTTAATTAGTCGCAGACTTTATAAAATCACATTCATTTACACTGTATATATTTTCCTCTGGATTGCAAAGAAACAATATAACACGGTTCAGAAGCTGTATTCCTAAAACAAACCGTTAACAAGCATGAATGTCGTTTCCATAGTATTTTCTGATCATACTCACTCATTTACTATTTTTGATTCCATTCCCTTTTTACACTGTCAATTTCTGACCAGTTCTGATCGCTAATGTGATGGTTTCATTACGCTACCCTATTTTCTGTTGATGTCGTTTAAAACAAGAGACATACCACTAAAGTATAAATGGTTCTTGAACATGGTGAATATAGGCATTTTAAATTTGAGTCAGCCAAGGATCATTTTTATTGCATTAAAATTTAAAAGTGAATGAGATCTTGCAAAACTGCATTGTTGTGATTTTTTAGGAGTGAAGGGAATGATTTCTTTCGTCGGAAGGCATATTTTGAAAGCAAATATGTTATTGAAAATGAGCATAGCTTAGAATAGTTTAGACAATCAAGTAACACACCTGACCCAGGACGTCACATGGGATAGTGACAAAAGCACAAGAATACATCACACTCAAGAGAGCCAAGAGGTTAGCCCCTTCCCAGCAGGTGGCCACAAGGCTACAATGAACAGACAAGACACAAAACATAAGTAACACAAACGATCCTCGAGAACCGCCTTTGAACGGCCAGCAAAAAAAAAAAACCACTGGAGAGATTAAACTAGTTTCACTGGTATTAAACTGGTACCAACCTCACCCTAATCTCTGATTTGGATCAAGACTAAAATATGTTTGGTGCGCATGAAAGATTCTAGCTTAACCGATGTATCATCACCTAGCAAATACAAATCGAGATTTAAAACGGAGATAAAACGAAGATAAGTATATACAACTGAATACTGGAGTAGAAGATATCCATTAGTTAAACCAGTTTTGCAAAATTTATGATACTGATAGCCTTGTTTGAGATGTTTCTGAGTTAACAGTTTATTGCGAGTGTTGAAGTCAGTAACAGGGCTAAATGCTCTAGCAAATCGAATGGGTTGAGAAACACCAACTCCATAGGATGTGAAAGCTCATTTGGCACTAATTTGTACAAACCTATAGCTTAATAAGCTTCAACAATGGCATGTATGCAGTATGTAGTAATGATACACCGAAGTGATCAAGTCAGGCTGAATGACCTTTATGCAGAACAGGTATAATAAGTGTGTAATGCCTTCACAGATAAGAGTCAAAAGTTATGGGCAACAAACTTATTTACCAAATGCAATGAAGTATTCTAGAACCAAATTTTATTCACATGCAACACTTTCGTCTGAAGTTTTATGATGCAAACATTATACCTCCATGTAGTTTGATGAATACCTGACTTAAACTTGGGTTTCTGCAGGGGAAATGGTCACAACAAATAACCCCAGTACCACCCTCTAAGTAAGAAAGAGGGCAAAGATCAGGAATCGATACAATCAAGCACCACACCTGACCCAGGACACCAATGGGAAAGTAACAACGTCACAAGTACACATCACAAACGAGAGCCAAGAGGTCAGCCCTTTCCCAGCAGGTGACCACAAGGCATCAACAAACAGACGTGCATGAAAGCATAACAAAACAAGACAAAAATAACATAAATGACCAAAAAAAATACCGCCTTGGTCAGTAAAATATTTTACTGGAGAGCTTAAAGAGGTAAAAATTTGAGCAATAATACTGGTACCACTCATTATGACTCTCTCCAGGGGTCATACTGGGAAGATCAAAAGGACAGTCATAATGAGGTGATAATGACTTCCCTACAGGGGGCAATAAAGGGGTCCCATGAAGGGAATAGGTATTTTATGATAAAATATTGATCTTTATTTTAGTGAATGAAATTGTTTTGTATACAGGTAAGTCCCCTCTTGAGGCCCCATTAATTTTGTGAGATACTGAAACTGTCCCATATCAGTTAATCCTTTAATGATCTCTATTGGACAGTAATCTATGTCTTTAAACCGGTGTAACGGTGCACCAAGATTTAGTTCAGATGATGATCAAGAAACATAGATGTGTGCTTTCTTGGTAGCATGAAAGGCCCATAACTTATCAATGCCTAAAACGTAATAACTTGGTGTGTATATGCAAAATTTATCTAAGTTATGTGCACTGAATGTCTATTTTTAATTGAAGCACAAAATACAGCTGTGATTTATATATAATCCTGACCGCAGTCTCTCCAAATTTTGGCACTATAAATACGACTGTGAGCCTCCTTTATGTTTACACACAAGAAATATCCGATGGTGTGGGTACCTTTATTTTATTTACTGTGATTATATGCAGATTCAACTTTAATTTCGATAGCTGTGTTTCCAGATATTGTGGGTAATTCTGTGCACTCTTCTTCTATAGATCGTTCAAGACTTGCATCTAATGCCAACAGCGTACTTGCAAGTTTAGCAGTTTGCTCGAGACTGTCCATATAGCTAGCATATATTTCGTTTTCTCTGGTATCAGCTAAAAGACTAGAGGTAGAAGTGGTTTTACCAGGGCATTCATTAGGCAAAGCCTGAATAAGTTTTCTCATGTCGATTACTGGATCTTCCAGACCACTTGTTATAGATGGCACTGCAATCTCTTTTGGAATAACCTTGAATAACCTATCCTTGTCGACCACGCGGTCTTGAAGACAGTCAGCCCCTTTTGGGAAAACTTGAGTCCGCATTCCCTGAACAATTGATGAACTTTCTATAGTAGGTATTAACTTTTCCATAGAATTAATTGCACTACCAGGCGACTTTGATCCTTGACTGGCCAATTCGTTGTTAAATAAAACCCGTGTCATAGAAAATGATCCACTTAAAGCAGAACTCGGGTGAAGACTGTTGCAGGATCCAAATAAGCTTTCTGAAGAATTCAACTGGAGATTGCTTGGTACTTGAAGGGCGGTCGATGTTTCTTGTTCACTAGGTTTGAATGAAGGCATTCGAGATGGGAAGTCTGTGAGTACGTGTGATCTGTTGTTCCGATCTCGAGAAACATTCGAACTTTGGTGGAATGCGCGCTTAACTTCACGCCTGAACCGTGTCCCACTTAAACAATAAAGAAGGAAATTCAATGCATTGTTAGTATACATAAGCATGTTGACAATCGCCCACCAGAAGTCTAAATTAGCGTAATTTTGTGCCGTATCAACTGACGACCATTGAGGATAACCAATATTGTAAACACTGACTGGCGAAGTAGTTAGCAGAAAGACTGTGTTTAATGTTAACAGCATGGCTGTCATCGACAAATGTTTGGGTGCTTTCTTGGTAGCATGTGTACTTTTGCTAGACGTTGGCACAATTTTTGACTTTGTTCTTCGTTGACTTGTAACAACTTTAAAGAGAATACAACAATTTCCAATAACAATCACAGTGAACGGTATCGCACAAAATACAGCCAGGTCTATCCATGGCCAAATGAAGTTGAAGAAGTTTCTGTAAGTTTCATCTATTTCAGAACATTTATACACCGTTACTGCATGGCCATTTGAATCTAATACGATTTCGTTTATCATACCATAAAGCAAATGAGAATTCAGTGCTAAGAGAAAAAATAAAACAATTGTCACTATAGCAATGGCTGATTTCCGGCTGCACTTGTTTTTCGCTTTGTGTGGAAACCAGGCGGAGATCAATCTCTCCACGGTCACTATCATTACAATCCAGGCTGAAAAGTCAAGAGAACTATAAACTAACCAGAGGTGAATTTTACAAGCTGCTTCACTGATATGCCTTACATCATAATCGAACAAATATGTCAGCCATTGTCTTAACAGACCAGTGTATAATACCACAAGATCTGAAATGGCGAGAAATGACAAATATATTGCAGTCGTTGTAACTTTAATTGACTTCCGCGTTAGGACGACAATGGCAAGACTGTTTCCGACTGTTCCAAATACGATGAGTATCGGTGGTACTACTCTCCAGATCAACAAACCTGTTTGGAATTCTTGATAGGTTGTATAATCATCATATTCCTCATAATTAGTCCCATTTTCCATTTCTTCTGGCATAGAGGTTATAAAGCGTTTACATGCTCAACTCAACTTAGCATGAAATTTATTATGCTCATAAATATCACAATGCGTGTTGGCATTTTCTTTAAATAACAAACATGATAAATACAACATCTGATTTTGAATGTTTGAAAGCAAGTAAAGTCTTTATTTTTTAGCATTGAAGTTTTTATGAGCTGTTTAATTTTCATGCTGAGATGAGTTGAGCATAAAAAATAACCTCGGGGCTTGATATACTATTACGATTTGCAGATAGAATTCTTTATGCTTCACAAATCCACCTGTAAAGAACAACACAATCGGCGAAGATGAAATGGGCTGCGACGCGAGAAAACCTGTATTCGGGGTTTCCGACTAGGTCATACCCAAACTAGCCTACTCGGCAACATGTACCGAGAATAGCTCGAATAATGAAACTTCGCTTGTAGGAAGTTTAGATATGCTACTTTCCAATAAGCGAATAACAAAGGCGCCGATCAGACTGCGTAGATGCACAGGCTGGTCTGTGCCTTTGTTGTTCGCAAACCCCTGAAGACAGGACGGTTTCTCGCGTCGATGCCTACATACACAGAGGATATATTTAAGTCTTGGAATGAATACAGGGTTCAAACATGGTTTTCCGTGCATTAACGTTCGCGATGCTAAAAACCAAGGGCGAACCCGGTTTCAAATGGACCTTGCAAACGTTCATGTATATTGAAATTCTCATAGCTGTTGTTGCATAAAACGAAATAGACATCAAAATTTGCGAACAATATGGGACTATTTTGAATCACCATTTCACAGTCAACACGTGGCTGGACATTCTAATCACTATCCGTCTTCCAGTGTTATCTGATAATACGGATCAGCAAACGTAAAATTGAGTGGCCTGGAACGAGTATATTTAAGGTACCAAATCCGTGCATTACTAGCAGCACGTGACTTGTCTTGTAAAGACTTGGGTTACATGAATGTTTAAAGCAGCTGGCACGTAGTTAATGAAATATTATGGCATTTATTTCGTTGAGTGAACTAAAAAGTATATACCACGAATGAAATCAATATTCATTTTTTTTTGCTTCACGAGATGAAATAAATGTCATATTCATGACAAAAATATTTTTTTACGATATGCAATGTTGAAGGGTAATATTTTTATTTTTACACTATGGCGTTGCATATTTTTTTTCAACGTAACGTTATATTTATGATGATGTTGCATAACTTGTTTGTCTCCCGAAGCTGAACACACATGAACTTAGTAAATATAGTAAAAAAAATAGCAAAGCCCAACAGTTTATTACCAAAATGTTCCTTATGATCAAATTAAGGAAATGAATACCCACACTTTGTGTTTTGTCCAATATACAAGAAAGTTATAGGCTTTTGAAAATCTGAAATGGGCTCAGGAAATACAATAGAGAATTCAAAGCAGAGGATATCGAGTTTCACCGAGAAGAAGAGATTACATATATTTTATTTGACTGTCACTAGTGAAATATAAGTTTGCATTATATTTACAAGGGTTGTCCCAGTAAATCATGGACTTTTGTTATAAAACGAGATTCTCTATTGGGAATTCTATGAAATTTGTATGGTATATTAATATACATCTACGACATATTTTCTACAAATATGGGTGAAATCACTGTTTAGATAACAAAGTTATGAACCTTTACTTGAGGGTGTCTCTGCGTATGCGGAGCACGTCACAAATTATTCTGCTGTATTTTCAGAGAGGGTTGTCAAATGTTTTGACTCTACTCTTTTTAAATAAGCTTAAATGGTGCCAAATATTGCCATATATTTGTTGAGTAAGTCTCCCTGGTTCCAGTAAAGACTAAATAGTTAGTTTAGATATGCTAAGCAATCAAACAAGCGCGATATTTTAGATTTAATCAGAGACAACATATTTACCATTAAAATAACTTACAGAAAAATAGCACGCGCGCGTTCCGTTAAATTGACGAAAATGAGCTTGTCTTTGTAATATTACTAAAATAATTTTACACAAAATCCGTTTTACGACACTAGTGACTCTTCGACCAATCATTTAACATTTAAAGAAAGAAGTTTTATTTGATTAATTAGCTAAAAATTGTTGAAAGTCTAATTTTTGCGCCGTTATGTTTTTTCTAACCTTAGCATTTTCTGGAAAAAAATGTAGTAGGTTTGTAAAATCGTTTATAAAATCAATGCGAATGGCCATAAACGTTTCAAATTTTCAACACTTTACCTTGCATGGTTACTAGTTGATGTGGTACATGTAATTCATTGTTTAAAAAAAGCGAAATTTGATCGAATGTACACTACCTTTTGGACTAGAATAGTTTCGACGTGCGCCGCTCACGCCAACATACCGTCAAGTAAAGGTTCATAAATTTGTTATCTAAACTGCGATTCCACCCATATTTATATAGAATGGTTAACATAAGTATATAAACACATCATGAAAATATCATAGAATTACTGGTGCACAGTCTCGTCTTATAACAAAAGCCCACGATTTACTGGGACAGCCCTCGTACATTATAATTAATCAATATTTTCCTGTATTTCATTGCTTCGTATGTGATAAAAAGTATTGTTATATGACTGGAGAGAAACCATTCTCCTGATTGGATAAATTTGTCTTCATAAATCTCTATGTTTACCTGGAAACTGGTCTAAACCGGTCCACAAATTAATATTGCATGAAAACCAGCTCGAACTAGTTTCCAGAAGTTAATATTAAAGGTAAATTAAAGACTTTCATGATTTTTTACAGCATTTTTGTTTTGTTTTCTTTGCTTATTTATCTTGATTTGAATTAACAAAACTGTAAAAAAAACAGTTTTATGATAACATTTTATATTCTCCATTAAGATAATTAATTTACATTTGAAAAATCAAAATACTAAAATTATAATATTTTAATAAAAGCTACTAAACTTGTTAGAAAGTCCTTGGATACATGTAGAAGGTTGAACATGTCTTGTGAATAATCACTTTTTCGCGTAGATAAATCCTCATGTCTACCTCATTGAAGTCAATAATTGAATATTATTATACACCTACAAAATACCTATTGAGACTACCTATTTTCCTACACAAAAATGCAAAATCTTGTATCACTCTACTTGCGTTTTCTGATTCCGTATCACCATCCCTCATATTTTACCCAGGTCGAACTACTTTTACACTGGTACTGTATTGGGGTAAAACCCAGCAACGGGTCGGAGTCTGAATCACATTTTTTCCAACTTACTCGATAGAAAGATTCAGCGGTTATCTCCACTTTTGACGTCACAAATGACGTCATAATTATATATGCGATGACGTTGCATTACGTTTTTGCCTTCCACCACTGGAACAGGAGATGCTAGAGGTACAAAAATGAAAAACTATAGAAAAAAACACACACTAAATTAGGTACCAAAATGTTCCTTACGGTCTAGTTAAAGCTGCATACTCTGTAACTATGAACATTTTTCAAAAAATTTTATTTTCTTTTTAAATCATTTGTAAAAGTAGAATTAAGCTATGTTTTCACAATTGAAATGTTCAATACAGCTGAAAACTGCATGGAAAAGTGAATTTTCTTTACAAATAGGTATGTTTTTCTCTTGTTGGTATTTATTTGCGTCCCTCCAATAATTCTAGACCGTTGAATTTTAACATAAATGCAGTTGTTTTGATAGTGATAACTTGTTAAGATTTACGAAAATGGTAAAATGTTTACCTGAATTTTAGTATTTTTACTGTGTTCTTGAAAAATAAAAACATTATTTTTAAAATTAGAAGATCAAAAGTTACAGACTATGCAGCTTTAAGAAAACGAGTACCCACACTTTATGTTTTTGTGTGGTGGACCCGAGGGTTGGGATTTTTCTGGAACCACTGAAAACTAATGATCGATTCTTTTTCTCATATACCACGACCGTACGGTACAGTACTGTGTTTTACTTATTGATGACGTCACTGAGATCGATGTTTACAGTCAATGACGCGCGTTGTACAAATCAACTTGAAATAGCGAATAAACAGCGCATTAAACAATGAACAAATGGTTATTTCATCAAAACGGATTTACAAGAACTAGCTTATCAGCCACAGTAACTCGAGTAAGTCATTTTGTTGAGGAAAATGTGTGTGTGTGGTGTGTTTTTGCATCGTCAAGGCTCCCCGTTCCGGTGGATTCAGTCACTCAATGCCCAACACAACAGGTTAAATATGCCAATCGCAATGCACACAACATGTTCAAAGCATTGAATAAAGGTTGTAAGTAAAAATGCGGAGCTTTACTTTTAAACCAAGTTGAAGGCCGACTTAAATCGCTGAAAATTCAACATAGAATTTTTTTCCTGACTGACAACAATTATTCAACTTTCGTTTTCGAAGGAATACAGTCATGCGCCAAAAATGTTATCTCACATTAGCAACCGGCCACGTGTGGCTTATCTCGTATTAGTTACGCTTATCTCACATGGGTAGCGATGTGGGACAGATTTTTCCGACAGCGAGCTTACATAGGGATCACTCGATCTCGTATGCGTTGGTATGTGAGAAAAAGCTGTCCCACATCGCTAACTAATACGAGATAAGCCTCACGCGGCCGGTTACTAATGCGAGATAACAAACACACGACATTTGGCGCATGACTCTATTCCTTTGAAAACGGAAGTTGAATTTGATGACAGTCAGGAAAAATGTCAATGTTGAAATTTCAGCATTTTAAGTCGGCCTTCAACGTGGTATAAAGTAAAATGAAAAACATGTATTCAATGCTTCGAACATGCTGAGTGCATTGCGATTGACATTTTTGACGTATTGGGCAATGAGTGACTGAATGCACCAGGATGGGGAGCCTTGACGATTTACATTAGCAATAACCATTTGTTCATTGTTTAATGCGCTGTTTATTCGATGTTTCAAGTTGATTTGTATAGCGCGCGTCATTGACTGTAAACATAGACCTCAGTGACGTCTACTGCACTGTACCGTATCGCACGGTTTGGTATATAAGAAAAAGAATCGATCATTGGTGTTCAGTGGTTCCAGAAAAATCTCAACTCTCGGGTCCACCGTTCAGTGGGAAACTCGACAGGCCTCGTTTCCCACTGGAATGGTGGGCCCTCGGATTTGGATTTTTCTGTCTCCACTGGACACCAATGACGAATTCTATTTATCTTACTCATGTTATCTTACCCAGACTGTCACATTATAGTGACGTCATCATGTTTTGTCACATCTGAGAGCATTCGGGAATTTCTGGGAGCCTATTCTTTAAATTTGATATAAAACAAGAAAAATAATCCATTATTTGTGTGTGGGTGGGATAGATAAATACATCCCTCGAGATCACTTTTTGTCATCACTCGGCAAGCTTCGTGATGCCATCGTAGAGATCCTCGAGACGAAGTTTTCTATCCCACACTCATGATGGGTAAAAACAGCTGAAAATATGATCCGGTATGCAAGAAATATAGGTTCCTAACATCACCTTGTAGATATATCCAGTAGGGATCAAGTGCCAAGTTTTAGTCTGAATCCTAATCTTCCTTTAAACTTATTGTGAATTTATTTTATCTTCAGGACAGTCAGAAATATTGAGTTCTGGCAAAATTAGAATATCACTTAAGCCGGTGCTAGTAAACACACACACACACACACACACACACACACACACACACACACACACACACACACACACACACACACACACACACACACACACACACACACACACACACACTTTGTTGTAACACCATTGAGCTTCAACTCTTCAACTACTATTAGAGTTGTCCGGGTTCGCCGGATACGAATTAGTATACGTAAACACAGTATGTAAACTGAAATAAACATCCTGTACCCGTTCCTCCTAGCTCACACCTTATAAACATGAATAACAGCACTCGCGCGTAACCTGTAGTCGGAAAAATGCTTGTATTTAGGTACATGTACACGTTTCGATTTATATTGTTAGCGATACAGACAAAACACATTTAACAATTTAATTTAATTGGAATTTATACGCAGCCCTGGTTCGCACGATGCTCTTCGAACCATTGCTAGTACACCATATGTCAGACGTACCATAGTGAAAGTTTCTGTTTTACGTATAAAATATCATATGTTTCATAACGGTTAATCAGAGTAATAATAAAACCATCTCCATGCATTATTTCGTATGCTAGAACTCCATTTCAACAGGTTTAGGCAAACACAGAGAAGCGCTATTTCTATTGGTTAACGAAGGTAGCTATCAGATAGCGGTAAAGGGCGAGGCTGCTTCGCTCCTTTGTTCTCAGAGCAGTCAGTTGCTGTGTTGGGACAGGAAGCTTAATATTTTTGTTGTGTTTACAAATTCTAAATTTCATGCAACGCATTTCGGAGTTATTATCAAGGAAAGCAGCGATTGCTTTTGCATATGTATCGCCGATTAAGCATTCGTTCGTTGCAACGAATTCGGCGGTTTTAGGCAAAATGTAATTCTTAGCACGCTGATGGACCATGCCTTCAGGAAGGTTCTTTGCCTGGCCCTGGACGGTACATGTAATCATGTTTATCCCCCAGGGCCGGGCTTCGGAATTGTGGAAGTCTGGTCCATCGGCGTGTGGCGAGAGCTCTCTTTTCAGGTTCATGTCGGTTGAATGATCTCAATAAAACACTCATATCTCAATGCAATGGGAGTCTCTTTTTGGCAGCTGCAAAGAGGCATAGCCTTGAGGGTTTTATGAATAGATTCAGAACACAAGTATACATTATAATATGTAACTTAAAAAACATTTGACAGAACGCTTCATGTTTGTGCATATATCGGATACAGTGTCACGATGGATTACAGGCCATTCAGAACGTCTTATGCCAACAAGCATTAAAATCGTACAGCACAAACGTCATGAACATGTGTTTTGTGATTCATCTCATGATTAGAGGAAAACATTAACAATCATTTTCGCTCATGCTGTCGAGGTAATGCACAGTGCTTAGTACAGATATGTGAGTTGTGAGCATTTATGCTTGGATAGTACATGTTCTTAAAGCAGGCTTCAAGTAATACAAACTCGAAGCATGTTACCTGAAGTTATTTTCATGTGCGTAGTGTCGATGTTGCATTGGATTTTACGTTTGGACACATGGTACAAGGCAAGTTAGTGCGCATTAATGTGGTAACATATACATCATCTAGCATTACATTCTTAAAGCACATGCAATTACGCATTTCATGATCTAGAGAAAACATAAACAATCGTTTTCGTTCATGCTGTCAATACAATATAGTACTTACATGTAGTACAGACATTTTAACTGTGAGCAGTTGATTCTGTAATATTCCTAAGCTAGTGGATATTACATTGTTCTTACAGGCGGACTTCGAGTAATGCAAACTCGAAACATTTTAAATGAAGTTCTTGCCATGAACACATCGGATTTAACGTTTTGACAGATGTGAAGGTCATTTAGTGCGTATTAATGCGGTAACATAGACATGGAATCATATTACACTCTTAGACCACATAAAAAGAAGATTTTCTCTGGTGTTCATTTAACTGAACAATTGACAATCGTATGTGTTTGCAACAGGCAGTTTGGAACCCAAGCAGTGGATTCGTATAAACCAAGATGCGGATGCATATTACATGCTCTGTTAAGCGGACTTCTAGTTAAACAACGAGATGCATTTCACAGGAAGCTCCATTTACGGAGTCAAGATAATAATCATTTTTGTAGCATTCCAGCGACTTTCCACGAATACGAACACAAACTCTCACAGGCATTACATTACATGTACTTGTTGCAGAACTGTGGTGTATGTGTAATGTGTGATCATTAGAAGACGAATTCCCACGGACCTCCTAACATATGTTTCCTATCAACACAAGGAATCTATCCTGACTGGAATGTACTTTAGTAGTACTTTAGTACTTTAGTTAGTGACTGGTGTCACGTGAAAAGATCATAAATGTATGTACCTGTTCTGTACAATCCTTAAATTTAGCATGTCGAGCAAGAGACAGTCAGAGCTCTGGTCAAGATGCTTGAATCCAGGAATTTGGTCGGGGCATTGGTTGTTCACATATTATACCTTTTCACGTGTAGCCACTTATCGAGTTGTCATGCTATCTTTCCCAGTAAATCACCAAACATAAGATTTCTAACTACAAAAAAAAACGCTGAATTTTTCAATTGCAAGGACAGTTACGGCTCAGTATGCGACATCTCAGCGGGCACTGTACTGTTTGGTCAAGGCATGTCTTTTACTATTATCTATCTGAATTTTGGGGTACGCAATGTACATGTACCTGCCATATCAAAACATCTCTTACCGAACATGACATTTCTCACTACAAATATCTTTATGTGTGCATCTTTTAAACAATAAATAGTG
This sequence comes from Loripinus fragilis, assembly GCA_964019695.1. Lineage (NCBI taxonomy): Eukaryota > Metazoa > Mollusca > Bivalvia > Lucinida > Lucinidae > Loripinus > Loripinus fragilis. The sequence goes on from OZ026522.1 coordinate 29,383,724, forward strand.
ATAAATAGTGTAGACCCAAATGTCGTCTGATCGGTTTCTTCAGTGCATACTCTTTGAAAGTAACATGTCTTTGTACATGTTCATGAATCGACTCAACTTTAACTAATTCGCTCCTCCAACAGGTGCATCTTTTGCGAGGCACAGTCTTTAGCGTTTCGATTCAAAGCCATAAACAGCAAATCTTTGATTACAGAAAACCATTAATATGCCATCTTAGATGGGGAAACTCCCATTTGCTGGATTTAATGTTATTATAATCTGTATGGGTATCAACAATCACAATACATGGGCTATTTATGAGGTTCCGATGTGGCACATACCAAGCAGTTAAAAAATGGACATGTTTCCTCTATATTGTAAGCGGTGGTTTTACTTGATTTTAGCAGCTGATATGCGTAAATCTACAGGGTAATTTATGAATGTCAGTTCAAGATTTATTCAACATTTAGTCTCAGTTTTCATATTCTCAAGGAGTGCTTATCTGAGCAAACTGCTTAATTACAAACACAGTGTTTTCCCAATTTCTCACATACGTTTTTGACATCATTCAATGCATACACTGGGTCATGTGGGCTCTAAATTTCACTATAAATAGATAGATTCTTTATTTCCTCCATATAGGAGAGCATCATATTCATGCATACAATAAATACAATACAACACAAGAGAGAGAGAACAAAAAACAAAAAAACAAAAAAACAAAAAAAAAAAAAAAAAAAAAGCTGTGAGACACAGAAAACAAAAACACTGTACACATGCCAGCATCCTCAGTCAATTAACAGAGGGCTGCGGCGATTAGCACTTCATTAAAATATATACCCCAGTGCATTATTAAACATAGGTATCCATGCGACATTGTCCAAAGCACGCAGCGCTAGATACGCCGAGAACAGTATCGAATGTATACCCATCTCATCAAGACCGCAACCTCCAAGAGGTACTCATTTTCTTCATAGCGCATCTCCGTGTACTTCACGGAGCAGCCTATGAAGGGAGCCTGCCACTATTATGTAAAAGGAGTCTTTATTCTCCAAGTGTTGTACGTCAGGTACAGTGTCAAAACTACCCAGTAATACATCTAAAAGGGTTTCTTCGTCCATGCTTGCTAAGCTAATATAGACGTCATCACCAAAGTTGGTCCATATTTTCATCCACATATCGTGCCGAATCTTAGCATTCGACTCGCATCGTAAGATTATATGCCCAACAAGTGGGTCGAAATCCTCGAGACATGCCGGACAGATCGACCTTGGATTACTATTAAATAGCAGACCAATCAGCTTGACCACTGACTTACAGGCTGGCAATAAACCCAAATGCTTGCGAGATAATTCCCAGAAGTAGTTCGGCCTAATGCCAGGGTGAAACCTAAGTAAACGGTCAAGCCGATTCTCTGTTCAGTGAGTTTACCATTAGTAATTGTTTTTCAAGAATATTTACCCGGAAACTGCCCAAGAGAAATAAAGTCACGCACCATGTGCATTAAATTAAACTTTGATATAATATTTAAAGAATCTATAACAAAGCCATGAGTAAGATCATTGAAATAGACTTGGGCTATTAAACGATATATGAATATCCTTTTAACGGTGTAAAACGGATCGAGCCGACAGAGCTGCCCGAATAAGATTAGTTTTCTTTTCTGAATGTCTTTTTCTAATGACCGACTTCCTAATAAGCTAAGCGCTACACATGATCTTGTACACCTGTCTATATTCTGTATAGATTTTACGCAGAATCTGTGCGAGCGTTCAAGCAACAGAAGATCACTATTGGATATGTCATGCCAAAATTCGCAACCATAAAGAGCCCTAGGTAACACAACCGAATCATAAATCTTTTTAAGTGTCAGCGGATGAAGATCTTTCCCACTTATTCCAGAATTTAAGATACCAAAATAGTTTTGCCGGATTTTTGAAGAGGCAACTACGATACTGCTTTTCACCTTCATTTCCTTGTTGCATTCGATTCCTAGATGAACATAAGAGGTCCGTTCTAATACTTCATCAGAGCCTAGATACCAATGACGCCTTGTGCGTGCGTAATGAGACAGTGATTCGTTAAATACTAGTATTGCACATTTTAGGGCGTTGTATAGATATCGCCATAACTGAGAAAATCTAAAGCATATATTCATTAACTGTTGGAGACCAAACTTTGACAAGGCTAACAATGCCATGTCATCAGCCACAGTAGGACAACAGGCCTTAATTCCATTCATGCAAAAGCCATAGATACTAGCACAGAGTAAATTCATCAGATCATTCTTAAAGCACAGATATAGGAAAGGGGAAGCAACTCCACCTTGCCTTGTTCCTTTAAATATTTGAAACAACCGAGATCTGAAGCCCCGATAGTTTACATAGCTAGTGACATTCTCATACAGGCTTACAAAAGCTTTCCAAATATACAAATCAATGCCTAGTTCTTCGAGCTTCAAGAACAGGCCATCATGCCAAACATTATCAAACGCCTGTTTCACATCTAGAAAGCAGACATACAATTTGCTGTTATTTTCCTTTGCATATTGCACACTTTCCTGCAGCAGAAATGAGGTCATATTGCATCCCACATGTTTTTGAAAGCCCCCTTGAAGTGGGTTGAGTGCCTGTGGCACAGAGTTAACAAGTCTAGTGTGTAGTACCCGCTCATACAGTTTTAAGAGAGCTGATGTTAGAGTAATTGCCCTATAACTATTGGGATCATCCTTGCGCTTATTACCACCCTTAAAAACTGTTATTATAACCCCCACCTTCATTTTATCAGGTATGTATGATTGTTTTAACATTGCATTAAAGAGAACGAGGAGTATGCGGCGTAAATGTGGGCCACCATGTTTGAAGTGTTCATTGTATATGCGATCCTCACCGGATGCTTTACCACTCCGAAGACCTGAGATGATATCAAGAAGCTCTCTGTCTGTGACAGAGGGTATCTCGCTATCATTCAGTTCTCTACTTTTCAGGGAATCTACCTTAGCCTTAACAGCTATATAGTTCTCATTATCAAAAGCATCGGGATCATCCTTAGAATAAAGTGTGGCAAAAAAGTCACCCCATTTTTCGCAAATCTCATCTGGCGAACATGTGCTGTCGCCAAACTTGATCTGACTACCAACAGAGGACTGTCCCGATTCTCTCCTATTGACTAGTTTCCAGAAATAGCCATTATCGACCTCTGCAGCAGTGTCAATTTCATCGTTTAGGGTTTTCATGTACTGTTCTGCTTTTATTCTATGCGAATTCCGAAACCGGCATTTGGCCAATTTATGGTTTCTATATGCATCGAAGTTATTGCCCCTTGGCCTACCTTCAGAGATCCATATGGTTCTCAAGCGTTTCATAGTTTTGTGCAAAGCTTTTAACTCCTGATCCCAATATGGCTTCAAGAAAGGTTTATATTCAGATGAGTGTTTTAGATACTTAACTGAGATGGTATTAATATTCGATTTTATATGTTCATATAACTCATCGATCTTAGCTCTTGTGTTGCAGTTAGTGCTTTCTGAGTGTAGTGATAGACATGCGTTCTCAATACATTCGGTGTATTTTGCTATATTCTCGGATTTGACACTTCTCCATTTAATGGAAGATTTAGTATCAACCATCGTACCAGGTCTCATCTGTCCGCCATGTGAGAAGTTCAACTGACAAAATATAGGCCTATGTGTGGATACATTAAGAGCATCGTCATCCAGGATACAACATGTCCTTACTGTATCTACACACTCCACAGGTATTATCATATGATCTATCATAGATTTAAACTCACCACTGTACGACACAAAAGTAGCGTTAGCCCCAGTACACACCGGTAGTGTGTTAACCGACACCAAATTATTGTAGGCAAGAAAATCTCGCAAAATTACGCTTCTACGATCATATCGTTTAAAAAATATACTGCCATTTTAATGAGCATTAAGATCACCCATTAAAACCACTGTGCCCTTATCACTATAAGTGGAACAAATATCTTGCAACTTTTGCATATACTCTTCGAATTCTTGCATACAATGATTTGACGACGGTAAATAGGCTTGGATAATATAAACATAGCAGCCTTTGATTACCTGGTATTCAATACCCATCAACCTGTCATCCTCAATATTTAATAAGGAAACATATTTATCTAATTCCTTCTTCCAGAATAAGGCTACGCCTCCCTTCCCAACTTTTCTTCTGCTGGGCTTCATTAAGTCAGCGTCAGATATAGCAAAACATTTATATTTACTATTAATCGACTGAAGAAAATAGAGGTTACTGTTATACAGCCAATGCTCGGACAACCCGCATATATCAACATCAGTCTGGTCTAAAATATTTGACAGATATGCGCTACCCGACATTATGCCAGAAGCATTCCATGTTAGTATATTTAGCTTCCCGCTATGAGAAGTAGAGAATAAGTCTGAGTGTGTATCTACCATTAAACGACTAAAGTTACCAACGTATGAAATATATACAATAAAGCAAATAAGTGATAGACAGTTAGGCATTTAGTAGTTATCATGTTCGCCCTCATATGTATCGTAGCGATCACCATAATAGGCATCGTCACGACCATACCCCGTGCTGTAATTATATTTAGATTTTGAATACATGTTCTTTGACATCCAAGGATGACATTTAACACCCCTCGGCCAAAACCCTGGCTCAGCAATCCTGTCACAGCCTTCAGTCATTTCAATATTCAGACGAATAACAACCCTTCCGTATCGCTTACTAGGCCAGATATTTATCCATGTAACCTTCAGCCCTTTGGATTTAACAAACTTAATTAATTTTTCTCTCTTAATTGAGCGCTTAAACCCACCCAAATAATACCGTTTCGTGCGTTTACGCACATATTGGGAAAATTCAACATCGTCCTGCAAAAAGCTATCGTCCAGCTCCCCACTCAGAGAAATGTCTCCTTGTCGGGGGCCGGGCGAAACTTCACGTGGACGACTGCTGATCCCACCACTATTCCCACGACTAACCCTGACTTGGATTGGCTGAGCCCGGGCAGTATCAGACACAGGGGCGAGTGGAGCACGCCCAGCACTGTCAACATCAGCAGTCACCCGACTCTGGGGCAGTTGGGTGACAGCTGAATATGACAGCGAGGACAGTCCAGCCTTAGTTATATTTTCGCTTATTTGGCCAGATGCCTTCTTGCCACTATGTTCATTATCAGAACAACGTCTCTGATCGGAGTTCAGACTCCGTTTATACTCCATATTAGAGTTCCCTATCATCTCATAGTTATGAGCAGTGTTTCCGTGCTTATGCATATGCTCTTCTGGGTCTGTCATCGCCAAGGCTCTATCAGAGGACTTGTGATGAGAAACCGAAGATTTACTTGGACGACCTATATCAGTATTAATAAAAGTGCTCATGCTAATAGACTCAGGGCTCTTTTCGCTTGAAGAACAATCCATAAGTCGATCAGAGTTATTCTGCTTAGAGAGTACCCTCTCCCCATTGCTTGTGTGCTTATCAACGTCCCTACGACAGAAAAGATTAGACACTGAAGACCTAACTAACGTGTTTTGTCCATTTGCATTATTTAGAACTGTACTATACATGCTCGATTCGTCAGTATAAACACCGGTATCATCAGTCCCGCGCTGGGACTCCCCACTACTCGCGTTAGCAGACCCATCGATAATACACACGTCCTGACTTCTGTCAGCTTGAAGTCGCTTTTCTAATTTCACAAGCTTTCTCTCAAGCATTTTAACCTTAGATGAGCTTTCAACTAATGAGTTGATGTTCACATTAAATACGGGTTCGTCCTCAATTTTCTTAAAGTCAGACTTAATCCGTTTCATCTCACTTTTGATAGTAGCTATACCATTTGATTTCTCATCACAGATTCTGTCTATAGACATCGCGTTAGTCGAAACTAGGGATCTAAGTTCGTTGAGATCAATTTCGCAATCGTCCTTAAACTGGGCAATATCACTCTTAAGAGACCTTATTTCTTCCAAGTAGCCAGATTTCAACATTATATTTTCCTGCTTTAGAGCAGCCATGTCCGTCTGTAGCGATTGAACAGAGCACTTCAAAAGATCTATATCAGCTGTAGGGTACGCACTAAACGTAGCATCGATGGCACTTTGCGACTTTTTAGCCGGTTTTGGAATGTTTATTACATCACGAAGATCCTCCCAGTCAGCACCATCAAGAACTAGAACTAGGGTGTGAAATCGGCTGAGAGTTTACTCTCAACGCTATCACCTGAGCGCGTATGAATGCGCTTTTTCAACGCTGCCCTCGAGTCAAATGGGTAATCATCCGAGTCCTTAATGCACCCATATATATCACATCTTGCCATCTCCAGCAAGTCGCGATCACCACTGGAGTCTTGGAGAACTTGTGCGACAAATAAGTCTTTGGGTAAGCTACGCGCAAGGTCCAACAATTTATCGACGCCAAGGACGGCAGAAGATTGATGATCAGCTTGTTCACATTGAAAAGTAGAGCCCTGCGTTCCAGATGAGATATATTCAAACATTTCGTCAACATTTTGCGCCGTGACATTAATTTGCTGCGCATTGGAAACGTTCATACAACTGATTGTTTCAAATTCCGAGGGGACAACTGCTTTAACGTATGTCTCAGCCTCATCTACGACGAAGTCGTCATTGGCCAGCGTTACTGGCTTCAAGCTGGTGAACACCGGCGTTTCTTCAATTTCCGACATTTTTTTTTTCGGAAATCCGTACTTGTCCTCAGTAAGCAGCCGAGAACCACATATCTTCAGTCATGCGTGACGAAAATCCTTTCATAGTGCCTTGTATAAAGTGCTTGGATAGTACATGTTCTTAAAGCAGGCTTCAAGTAATACAAACTCGAAGCATGTTACCTGAAGTTATTTTCATGTGCGTAGTGTCGATGTTGCATTGGATTTTACGTTTGGACACATGGTACAAGGCAAGTTAGTGCGCATTAATGTGGTAACATATACATCATCTAGCATTACATTCTTAAAGCACATGCAATTACGCATTTCATGATCTAGAGAAAACATAAACAATCGTTTTCGTTCATGCTGTCAATACAATATAGTACTTACATGTAGTACAGACATTTTAACTGTGAGCAGTTGATTCTGTAATATTCCTAAGCTAGTGGATATTACATTGTTCTTACAGGCGGACTTCGAGTAATGCAAACTCGAAACATTTTAAATGAAGTTCTTGCCATGGTCACATCGGATTTAACGTTTTGACAGATGTGAAGGTCATTTGGTGCGTATTAATGCGGTAACATAGACATGGAATCATATTACACTCTTAGACCACATAAAAAGAAGATTTTCTCTGGTGTTCATTTAACTGAACAATTGACAATCGTATGTGTTTGCAACAGGCAGTTTGGAACCCAAGCAGTGGATTCGTATAAACCAAGATGCGGATGCATATTACATGTTCTGTTAAGCGGACTTCTAGTTAAACAACGAGATGCATTTCACAGGAAGCTCCATTTACGGAGTCAAGATAATAATCATTTTTGTAGCATTCCAGCGACTTTCCACGAATACGAACACAAACTCTCACAGGCTAAACATTACATGTACTTGTTGCAGAACTGTGGTGTATGTGTAATGTGTGATCATTAGAAGACGAATTCCCACGGACCTCCTAACATATGTTTCCTATCAACACAAGGAATCTATCCTGACTGGAATGTACTTTAGTAGTACTTTAGTTAGTGACTGGTGTCACGTGAAAAGATCATAAATGTAGGTACCTGTTCTGTACAATCCTTAAATTTAGCATGTCGAGCAAGAGACAGTCAGAGCTCTGGTCAAGATGCTTGAATCCAGGAATTTGGTCGGGGCATTGGTTGTTCACATATTATACCTTTTCACGTGTAGCCACTTATCGAGTTGTCATGCTATCTTTCCCAGTAAATCACCAAACATAAGATTTCTAACTACAAAAAAAAACGCTGAATTATTTACAGGACGCGCGAAACATTTGGGTCGCTTACAGTCATTAAAACTCTATATTTTTCGTATGTCCTCGTAAGCCTTTCCGTCAAATTAACGATTTTAGCCGAGGATTTATACTTAAGTTAGGTTCACAAAAACGGTGCATTATAAATGCACATTTAAGATAGAATCTTAACTTTAAGAAATATTGGAGTTAAGTTCGTAAACGTCTACTTAACTTAAGGAGGCATTGTAATTCCGGGCCCTGTTCTGTACAATCCTTAAATTTAGCATGTCGAGCAAGAGACAGTCAGAGCTCTGGTCAAGATGCTTGAATCCAGGAATTTGGTCGGGGCATTGGTTGTTCACATATTATACCTTTTCACGTGTAGCCACTTATCGAGTTGTCATGCTATCTTTCCCAGTAAATCACCAAACATAAGATTTCTAACTACAAAAAAAAACGCTGAATTTTTCAATTGCAAGGACAGTTACGGCTCAGTATGCGACATCTCAGCGGGCACTGTACTGTTTGGTCAAGGCATGTCTTTTACTATTATCTATCTGAATTTTGGGGTACGCAATGTACATGTACCTGCCATATCAAAACATCTCTTACCGAACATGACATTTCTCACTACAAATATCTTTATGTGTGCATCTTTTAAACAATAAATAGTGATAAATAGTGTAGACCCAAATGTCGTCTGATCGGGTTCTTCAGTGCATACTCTTTGAAAGTAACATGTCTTTGTACATGTTCATGAATCGACTCAACCATAACTAATTCGCTCCTCCAACAGGTGCATCTTTTGCGAGGCACAGTCTTTAGCGTTTCGATTCAAAGCCATAAACAGCAAATCTTTGATTACAGAAAACCATTAATATGCCATCTTAGATGGGGAAACTCCCATTTGCTGGATTTAATGTTATTATAATCTGTATGGGTATCAACAATCACAATACATGGGCTATTTATGAGGTTCCAATGTGGCACATACCAAGCAGTTAAAAAATGGACGTGTTTCCTCTATATTGTAAGCGGTGGTTTTACTTGATTTTAGCAGCTGATATGCGTAAATCTACAGGGTAACTTATGAATGACAGTTCAAGATTTATTCAACATTTAGTCTCAGTTTTCATATTCTCAAGGAGTGCTTATCTGAGCAAACTGCTTAATTACAAACACAGTGTTTTCCCAATTTCTCACATACGTTTTTGACATCATTCAATGCATACACTGGGTCATGTGGGCTCTAAATTTCACTATAAATATACATTCCTGCCAGCTTATCAATGATACAGTAGGACCGTTTTTATGCGACTGGGGGGCATTCATTGACTATCATTGACTATGAATCACGCCATGCCTTTTTGCAACTCGTGTTTTGCAGGTTACCAATCAATCATTCAAGCAATTAAATATCTTAGAGACCTTTAGCATACAGATGGTGCGACAAACTGTGTCAGTCATTTCCACTTTTTAAATGGTAAATACAAATGATAGGAAAGAAAGATAATGCTAAGATAAGAGTGGCGAGGTTACGGTGCCTACTTTTACGATATCTAACATGTTTATATTGTACAGGTGTATGGATTTCTGCATTACATAGGGTTTGTCATTTACCTCCTTTCGGCCTCCAGAGGAGTTCAGTTAGCTGCAAAAGGGATTTATACACCTGCCTTATTTTATTTTCAACACGTGGTCCACTGAATTTATATAATCGCATCCTATGCACCTTTTGGTAAGATCACTCACTTGTGTTTTGCTAAGCATAGGCTATACTCGCATCTTAGGCACATTCTGATGAGATCACTCTCAAGTGTTCTGCTTAGTTTTAAGGTATTATCACATCCAAGGCACCTTCTGATGAGATCACTCACATGAATTCTGCTACGTTTAAGGTATTATCACATCTAAGGCACCATCTGGTGAGATCACTCACAGGTGTTCTGCTAAGTTTAAGGTACTATCGCATATAAGGCTCCTTCTGGTGAGATCACTCACAGGTGTTCTGCTTCGCATTAGGTACTAGCGCATCTAAGGCACCTTCTGGTGAGATCACTCACAGGTGTTCTGCCAAGTATCAAGTACTATCGCATCCAGGGCACCTTCTGGTGAGATCACTCACAGGTGTTCTGCTAAGTTTAAGGTATTATCGCATATAAGGCACCTTCTGGTGAGGTTACTCACAGGTGTTCTGCTAAATTTAAGGTACTATCGCATATAAGACACCTTCTGGTGAGATCACTCACAGGTTTTCTGCTTCGCATAAGGTACTAGCGCATCTAAGGCACCTTCTGGTGAGATCACTCATAGGTTTTCTGCAAAGTATCAGGTAACATCGCATCCAAGGCTATCGCATATAAGACACCTTCTGGTGAGATCACTCACAGGTGTTCTGCTTCGCATAAGGTACTATCGCATCCAGGGCACCTTCTGGTGAGATCACTCACAGGTGTTCCGCTAAGTTTAAAGTATTATCGCATATAAGGCACCTTCTGGTGAGGTAATACACAGGTGTTCTGCTAAATTTAAGGTACTATCGCATATAAGGCACCTTCTGGTGAGATCACTCACAGGTGTTCTGCTTCGCATAAGGTACTAGCGCATCCAAGGTGAGATCACTCATAGGTTTTCTGCAAAGTATCAGGTAACATCGCATCCAAGGCACCTTCTGGAGAGATCACTCACAGGTGTTCTGCTAAGTTTAAGGTATTATCGCATATAAGGCACCTTCTGGTGAGGTTACTCACAGGTGTTCTGCTAAGTTTTAGGTACTATCGCATATAAGGCACCTTCTGGTGAGATCACTCACAGGTGTTCTGCTTAGTTTAAGGTTTTATCGCATCTTAGGCACCTTCTGGTGAGATTACTCACAGGTGTTCCGCTAAGTTTAAGGTACTTTTATATATAAGGCACCTTCTGGTGAGATCACTCACGGGTGTTCTGCTAAGTTTAAGGTTTCATCACATCCGATGCACCTTCTGGTGAGATCACTCACAGGTGTTCTGCTAAGTATAAGTTGATATCGCAACCATGCACCTTCTGGTGAGATCACTCATAGGTGTTCTGCTGAGTTTAAGGTATCATCACATCCGATGCACCTTCTGGTGAGATCACTCACAGGTGTTCTGCTAAGTATAAGTCAATATCGCATCCATGCACCTTCTGGTGAGATCACTCACAGGTGTTCTGCTAAGTATAAGTTTATATCGCATCCATGCACCTTCTGGTGAGATCACTCTCAAGTGTTCTGCTGAGTTTAAGGTACTATCGCATATAAAGCACCTTCTTGTGAGATCACTCACAGGTGTTCTGCTAAGTTTAAGGTAATATCGCATATAAAGCACCTTCTGGTGAGATCACTCACAGGTGTTCTGCTAAGTTTAAGGTACTATCGCATATAAAGCACCTTCTGGTGAGATCACTCACAGGTGTTCTGCTAAGTTTCAGGTTCTATCGCATATAAAGCACCTTCTGGTGAGATCACTCACAGGTGTTCTGCTAAGTTTCAGGTTCTATCGCATATAAAGCACCTTCTGGTGAGATCACTCACAGGTGTTCTGCTAAGTTTCAGGTTCTATCGCATATAAAGCACCTTCTGGTGAGATCACTCACAGGTGTTCTGCTGAGTTTAAGGTATTATCGCATATAAACCACCTTCTGGTGAGATCACTCACAGGTGTTTTCCTAAGTTTAAGGTATTATCGCATATAAAGCACCTTCTGGTGAGATCACTCACAGGTGTTCTGCTAAGTTTAAGGTACTATCGCATTTAAGGCACCTTCTGGTGAGATCACTCACATGTGTTCTGCTAAGTTTAAGATACTATCACATATAGGCCCCTTCTGGTGAGATCATTCACAGGTGCTCTGCTGAGTAAAAGGTATCATCACATCTGGGGCTCTTTCTTGTGAGATCACTCACAGGTGTTCTGCTTAGTATAAGGTACTCTCGTATGCAGGCACCTTCTGGTAAGATCACTCACAGGTGTTCTGCTGAGTTTAAGGTATCATCACATCCGAGGCACCTTTTGGAGTGATCACTCACAGGTATTCTGCCAAGCATAAGGTATTATCACATCCAAGGCACTTTCTGGTGAGATAACTCACCAATATTTTGCATAGTATAATGATTCGCATCCAAGACACCTTCTTATGTGATCATTCACAGGTGTTCTGCTAAGTATAAGGTATTTTCACATCCATGCACCTTCTGGTGAGATCACTCACATGTGTTCTGCTAAGTTTAAGATACTATCACATATAGGCCCCTTCTGGTGAGATCATTCACAGGTGTTCTGCTGAGTAAAAGGTATCATCACATCTGGGGCTCTTTCTTGTGAGATCACTCACAGGTGTTCTGCTTAGTATAAGGTACTCTCGTATGCAGGCACCTTCTGGTGAGATCACTCACAGGTGTTCTGCTAAGTTTAAGGTATCATCACATCCGAGGCACCTTTTGGAGTGATCACTCACAGGTATTCTGCCAAGCATAAGGTATTATCACATCCAAGGCACTTTCTGGTGAGATAACTCACCAATATTTTGCATAGAATAATGATTCGCATCCAAGACACCTTCTTATGTGATCATTCACAGGTGTTCTGCTAAGTATAAGGTATTTTCACATCCATGCACCTTCTGGTGAGATCACTCACAGGTGTTCTGATATGTTAAGAAATGATTACATCCGAGGCACATTCTGTTGAGATCACTTACAGCGTTTGCTAAGTACTAGGTATAATCACACCCTATGTGCCTTCTTGTGAGATCACTCACAAGTGTTCTGATTAGTAGTTTATTATCGCATGCCATGCACCTTCTGGTGAGATTCCTCAAATGTGTTCTGCATTTAACGGATTGAAAGCAATACAGATTGCACGTGTTCACGTCATACAAAATAGATTAATCTTTGTTCAATCAAGCCTTTTCTTTTTGGGGGCAACTCCTTCAATAATCGGTCGAATTTATGAACTAAATTTGATAGATTATTAAATCAGTTTTTGGTCTTCTCCGTTCCCCAAAAAGGTTCATAATCTAACAAGAGGGCGCTAATCATGACAACGCTCCTCGTCGTTCATCGGTCGCCCAATTATCTGGAACCAATGAACTCATTTTGATACACGCAATGGTGATCTGCTAGATGCCAGATCACTGACCCCTTTTCCTGGTGGGATCACCTGCCGAATAGGTGAGTCCACTCACCTGATGCCTTGGATTACTCAGGGAGATCACCTGCCCTAATCTATAGGCAATCTTTCGTTGGTTCCATGGGGATCACCCCAGGCTTTACATTCAATCAATTTCTCAAGGGCCTATGGGGGAATGTGAGAAGACTGTCAGGAGGCTGTCCCCAACAAAGAGGCAAATTAAATTATTACTATGTTTACAGCTGTAGTTTTTGTTAATGATAATCAAAGGGAAACTTGCAATATTGCGATCGTTTGAGGCATTGTACATCGTACTGCATCAGCGACATTCCAATCAAGAATATATCAGTCATTTATAGTCTTCGTGATGTTATTTGCTACAAATCCATACAAAATATACAAATGTGCCATCCTCGCACATTCGTGGAATTAGGGTTGGGTATAAATCGAACAAGGTAAGATATTTTATTCCGTTTTATTCCATAATTTTAACGGTTTCCTCCTTTGCATTTTGCTTTGTTAAAAAACGACTTGCTCACAATCAGAGCCGTTCTGTGCCGAAAACGAGCTTAAATTCCAGTTTGCATAGTTTTAGTGGAATTGGCAATCACATGTGTACATGATTACATGGTTGTAACTGTAACAGTTACTAAGATATATGAAAAAATGAATTGTAATAGGTTGGCCCTCGCAATCACAGCTGTACCAACAACTCTCAAATCACGATTTCCGACAACTGGTTACGCACGAGTGCTGTAATTCATATGTATAAGGCGAGAGCTAGGAGGAACGGGTACAGGATGTTTATTTCAGTTTACATACTGTGGTTTAACAACACCGTATTGAAACATGTACGCGATAGGTGAAGATGGTACATGTAAGAATTTTGACCTGTCCAATGCTTATACTGTATAGCGTCTCAAGCTTTGATATACAAAAGTGATGCACACTCAACCAATGCAGCGTGTATTTAATTTGTTTGAGTATATGCTTTACGTTCCAGTTAGTGTTTTTTAAGTCATGTGGGGACGATTTTCTGTCTTCCTATATTTGAACAGTACTAAGAAGCGGATAAAGTAAAACATAAAACAGCGACTCTGGTGAGTCTCGAGCTAGCAACCCTTCGATCCCCTCCCTGCCTTATACTGAAGAAACTGAGCCACCTCGCCCCGCGTGTCTTCTAGTTATATGATCTATACCATACAGTTAAAGCCACTCTATGCAGATAAAGGTATGCTAAACAAGAAAATTCGATATGGAATTGAAATGTAGGCAATAACTCTGTTCTAATGAATATCCATGGGATATCCGAATGAGCATTCATGTGTATCGCCCGAAATTCATTGATATTTAGGCAATCAGAGGGCAATAACATCTCTACACCCAATGACATCCTTATAAATCTTCACGTGCATCATCACACTGTTGCCATATATAAATTTCATGAAATACTTCTATTGCTTGCTAATCAATAGCTGAGGAATTGGAAAAAACAATGACATTCTGAAAGCCAAAGGGCTATAACTCATATATTGGCCAGGAAATCATGACAAAACTTCATGTGCATTATAACAACAAAAAAATATCACTGACCATTTTTTTTGATCGGAAACTGTCTTAGGGACTTGGCAAACGGTTTTTAGTCGACCGACCGTCTGTCGACTATCGGCCCGTCACAGGTCGACGGTCGGCTGACACTCCACCAACTTCTATTTTTAAATTGAATCACTCAAACCTGGCAAACTGACAGCCGATCATCAGGCTACAGTCGGCCGAGTGACCTCAGATAATCTTCATTATTGACCAAAAGTCGGAATACAGTCGCCCGATTCTTGTCCCTTATAAGCCACGTCCCATAATTTTATTGCATTCATGTATTAGGCGCGTTGCTGAAATTCAAATTTTCGAAAAAACTTACCTCATCGTCATAAAGGATGAAACAGGTCTAAAATTCAAAATATATGACTCTACTTTATTTCTGATTGGGTCGTACGCTCAAAATTTGGTATCATTATATTAAAAAATGGGGAGATAACTCAATGTTTGCAAAAAAAAACGGAAACGTAAAGTACGGTTTTTAAGCTGATTTTGTATTGACAAAAAAAAATACGTTCTTTTTCGCAAATTATCTTATTTTCTAAAACTCAGTTTACTGTCATTTATATTTGTATGAATTTTATTGATTTTTATAAATTTAAACATAGTATTTTTGGGGGATAACTCTAACTACCCTATAAAATTTAATATTTTCCTCTATATCATTCCTTATATTACCGTTATATTTAATCAAAACCCGCAAAATTTCATAATTTCTAAAACAATTGTCTTTTCGCTTTTCAGAAACATGATTTGCCGTATCCTGATATGCCTGACGGCTCAGAAATTTGCTTCTAAAGTTGCCACCCCTGTGTTGAAAAAACAGCGTTTTAATGCATTTTTCCAATACACTTAATACGAGCATTGGAGATTCGCTGATTTACTTTTGCAGAAAACTTACATTTTCGTCCTAAATGATGATACATGCCTCAATTAAATATAAATAAATTTGTACTATCAATTTGTGAGGATCGTACGTTAAAATCGAGTATCGTCATTCATAAAATGGGGAGGTAACTCTGGTACTAGAAATAATGCAAAACCAGCATAGAGTACCTCCTTGAAATATTGCTTCTCTGATTTTTGTTTTTAATTTTACTCACACAAAAGTATATCTGTTTGAAATGTCTAGTCTTTCTTTCTCGAATAGATAAAATAGAATTTCAGAAACAGCAATATGACGCTCTCATTAGATATAAATATTATCTAATTTGCATATTCAAGAATATTATTGAAAACATAAGAAATGAGAAAAATTGAAGAATAAATTAAGGGTGCCACCTACATAATTATTTAACTATTTGTCGCTGTTTATCATTCTAGACTAAGAATCGTGGTATCAAATTGAAGTTGAGACATTGGCAAAATGACCAATTGAATAGATATACGAATTATCTAATTTGCATACTCATGAATATTAATGAGAACATACGAAATAAGAGAAAAATGGTCGAAAAATTAAGGGGTATACCTACAAAATTACCTCTACACCAGCTGCTAACTATCTTATCCTACAAAATTTGGTACCCAATAAAAGTTGAGATAACGCCATTTGACTAAAATGATTAAATATACGAATTATCTAATTTAAATATTCATGAATATTAATATAAAACGTAAGAAATAAGACAAAATTGGTAGAAAAATTTAGGGATATACCTACAAAATGTCCTATACGTCTGCTGCTTACTAGCCTAGACTACAAAACTTGGTACCAAATAAAGGTTGAGACATTGCCATTTGACCAAAATGATTAAATATGCGAATTACCTAATTTAAATATTCAAGAATATTAATGTTAAAGCTGCATAGTCTGTAACTTTTGATCTTTTAATTTCAAAAATAATGTTTTTATTTTTCAAGAGAACAGTAAAAATACTCAAATTCAGGTAAACATGTTACCATTTTCGTAAATCTTAACAAGATATCACTATCAAAACAACTGCATTTATGTTAAAATTCAATGGTCTATAATTATTGGAGGGACGCAAATAATTACCAACAAGAGAAAAATACACCTATTTGATAAGAAAATTCACTTTTCCATGCAGTTTTCAGCTGTACTGAACATTTCTAGTGTGAAAACATAGCTTAATTCTACTTTTACAAATGATTTAAAAAGAAAATAAAAATTTTCGAAAAATGTTCATAGTTACAGAGTATGCAGCTTTTACATAAGACATAAGGCAAAATTTGTAGTAAAATAAAGGTGGTATACTTTCAAAATTACAAGGACGCTAGCTGCTAACTATCCTATCTTACAAAACCTGGTACCAAATAAAAGATGAGACATAGCCATTTGATCAAAATGATAAAATATACGAATTATCTAATTTAAATATTCATGAATATTAATGAAAGCATAAGAGATAATAGAAAATAGGTAGAAAAATTTAGGTGGTATACCTTCAAAATTACCTATATATCTACTGCTAACTATCGTAGACTACAAAACTTGGTACAAAATTAAAGATGGGGCATTGTATTTTGACCAAAATGATTAAATATACGAATTGTCTAATTTGAATATTGATGAATATTAATGTAAACACTAGAAATAAGTGAATTATTGGTAGAAAAATGAAGGTGGTACACCTACAAATGTCCTATATGTCTGCTGTTTATTAGACTAGACTATAAAATTTGGTACCAAATAAAATTTGAGACTTTGCCATTTAACCAAAATTATTAAATATGCGAAGTATCTAATTTAAATATTCATGAATATTAATGTAAACATCAAAAATAAGACTAAATTGGTAGAAATAATAAGGGGGTACACCTACAAAATTACATGTACTCAAGCTGCTAACTATCCTAGATTATAAAAATTGGTACCCAATTAATGTTGCGACACATTCATTTGACTAAAATGATTAAGTATACGAATTATCTTATTTAAATATCCATGAATATTAATGTAATCATAAAAAAATGGTAGAAAAAATTAGCTGGTATACCTACAAAGTTAACACGACGCTAGCTGATAACTATCCTATCTTACAAAACTTGGTATCAAATAAAAGTTGAGACATAGCCATTTGATCAAAATGATAAAATATATGAACTTTATAATTTAAATATTCATGAATATTAATATAAGCATAATTAATAAGAGAAAATAGGTTGAAAAATTAAGGGGGTATAGCTACAAAATTACCTATATATCTACTGCCAACTATCGTAGACTGCAAAACTTGGTACCAAATTCAAGTTAAGACATTGTATTTTGACCAACATGATTAAATTTACGAATTATCTAATTTGAATATTCATGATAATCAATTATTACTTAAGAAATAAGAGGAAATTTGTAGAAAAATAAGGTGATTATCGTTCAAACTAACCACTAAGTCAGCTGCTAACTATGATTAACTTCAAAACTAGGTACTAAATAATAGTTGGGACATTTTCATGATCAAAATGATTGAATATACAAATGATCCAATTTTGATACCCATAGGTATTAATGTAAACATAAGAAATAAGACAAAATTAGTAGATTAATTTAGGTTGTATCCCTACCAAACTACCTCTACACCAGCTGCTCACTATCCTAGACTACAAAACTTGGTACCAAATAATAGTTGAGATACAGGTATGCGACCCTATGATTATATGTATTCCAAATATCTAATTTTCATATTCACGAATATCAATGAACACATAAAAAGAATAAGTTAAAAATGGTAGAAAACTTAGGTGGTTTGACCTACAAAATAACCTATATTTCAGCTGCCGTATATCCTGGACTATCAAACATGGTACCAAATAAAAGTTGACATATAGCTCGTTGACCCAATGATGAATATACAAATGATCTCATTTGCATACTCGTGAATATATAAGAAAACATTAAAAAGAAAGAGAAGAACACAGAAAGATAAAAAAATAGTTCTAGGCTTTAATTTGAGAATAGGATAACTAGCAACTGGCACATGCGTAATTTCGTAAGTACACCCCTTTAGTTTTTCCAAAATTTTCTCTTATTTCTTATATTTTGATTAATATTTATTTATGTTAGAAAATTTGTTAAATGGACAATTTGGTAAAAGTGCAGTGCTTTGATATTATTTTGGTACCAAGAGTGGTTGCCTAAAAAAATCGCAGCTGCGTTGTAAGTATCTTTGTGGGTACACCCTTTTATTTTTTTTTACGATTTCCTAATGTATTCATTAATTTTAATGAATATGCGAATTGGATCATTAACATACTGCTGAAAGAAGCTGCTATGTCTTACTTTTGTTTTTATCGAGTTAGTACTTTAGGTTGAGTTTCTGCTGAGATATAAGTGATTTGTAGGGACATACCCAACTGTTGTGAAGCGCATTGTTTGTTGCAATGGAAACCACGCATTTTCACAAAGCTCAAGACATAGACATAGAAATTTTATTTTGTGTCGAATATTGAACAACATGTAACATAACCCCAAATGGGGTTATTTTCAGTGCAATACTTTTACCTATTGAAGGCGGTCCCATAAACAATTTGACGCCCATGAGAAGTTGTCCTACTCAACGCAAGGCTGGTCTTATTCGACCATTAGGTACTAAGGAATTTAAATACCTTTACTTTTGATATATAGACAGTGCAACATATTTTGTGGGTATTGCTAGGAAGAATGGACATTAATACGACAGCTAAATCAAAGCTACTTGTCGATTCTCAAAACTCATTTCTCGTTTATCACTTTAAAAGCTTGAAACTAGTTCAAAACAGTGCAATGAATGAACCATTCATTATAAAAGCTGAACACTAGATAAGCGAAAAGTAAGTGAGTATAAACCGGAAAAAAAACACTCACTACTGCAGATAAATTCACGGCATCATGAAATATTCCGAGGTACATTAAACAATGAATCAACAACAATGTAAGATTCTAAGTGATTTTGGCGGCCATCTTGAAAACATGCAAATAAGCTCAATAAGACGCCATTTCTCAGCTTGCAAGCATTGGTTTTCGGATTAAGCATACCAAATAACCTACAAGAAATGTGTCAGACCCTTTGCTTTCAAAAAAGTCCATACTTGATACTTTTAAAATTCGTATTTCGTGATTCTGTTTTCTGCGAGTATAAAGTTATCTCCCCTTTTTTCAATATGACGCTACCCATTTTTGAGTGTGCGACTCAAACAAAAATTAAGTATAGACATTTATCTTCAACTGAAGACTAGTTTCATCCTTTAGGACGATGAGGTAAATTTTATCAAAATCATTCAAATACTGCACCTTAATTAAAGACATATGCGGCTATTTCCAATGCGCACCTTTCCCGCGTCTGCAAACGGGGAAAGTTGTCTGGGTCCTGTCTTTCGACCCTTAACGGATTCGGATCAACACAGCTTCCGATAGTCTTATGTCATATCGGTGTTCCGACATTTTCTTCACAAAATTACTAATTAAAGTGTGTTCGAAATATCTATTGACATCTTTTCAGAACTGATTGTCTCAGCACTAAAGACAGATAAATGTAGCTCAGTCGAAATCAAACATCGTACACAATAACCCTGGTTACGAATACGATAGTGGCCGAGTCTATACTATTTGTATGGTTATTTCGAGCGGCGCACGACCTGACCTCGTGGCCTAGTGGTTAGCGTGTCTGGCTACAAAGCCAGAGGACCAGGATCGATTCCCGGATGCGCACATATTTTCAGTGTGTTTTTTCTTTCCTTTTTAACATTTTAATGCTAAATTACTTCATATACTAGTAAAATGGCATCATCAAAACGACCGAAATGGTCATCCCCGAACTTTTTATATTGAATTACGCATGAAACCTATGGGGGTGGGGTTAAATTTGGCCCTCTAGAAAGAGAATTAGTTCGGTGACCCCAGATTTTTATTCTTTTTTCTGAAAGGTATTATATTAGTCCATGAATTGAAAATAAATTTTCAAGATTTTCAATATCAGATTTTTTAATACATGATTTGTTCTAAAAACAAATTTCATTTTTCGACGAATTGCCAAAATATACCATGCAGTATCTTGTCATAGCATGGGACAACAAGTAAACATGCACATTTTCTTAAAAGTTTGAGGTCATGGGCAGTAATTTAAGTTAAAAGAAAGAAGCTGGCTGAAGATTACAACCGTTTTAGCTCGATAATTAGGACTAGTGTTATTATCTTATATTTCTAGAAAATTGGTCAAATGCTGTAAACTTCAATATGAGATTCTGAAAAAATAAGCACGGTGACATATCCTTTTTATTTCATAAATGGATAGCCCATGCATAAAACAAACTGTATGCAAAGTATTGAAAATATTTCAATATGGGAAGTATTTAGTAGTATATGTCCTTAAACTATATCAAGTGTATTGGTGAAATGCACTAAAACAGAGTATTTTTCACACGCGGGTAGCAACTTTGCAAGTGATTTTCCGAGCTGTCAAGCATGTCAGAATGCTGCTAATCATGTTTTTGAATAGCAAATTTATGTGTTTCTTCGAATTGATCAAGTTTTACGCATTTTTGCTAAAAATAACGGTATTATTAGAAACGATATCGAGGTATATGTACTATTTAATAGGGTAGTAAGAGTTATCCCTCATTAGCTATATCTGCAAATGAAGAAAATGAGCCAAATTCGATTTAGAAATAAATAAATGTTAAATTGATCTTAGAAAATTAAATAATTTACAAAAAAAATAATATTTTAAACTGCAAAAAAATCGTTTCGAAATTCGTACTTCAAAATTCCCTTTTTGGCAAGGATAGAGCTATCTCCCCTTTTTTAGATATGACGCTACCAATTTTCGAATGTACGACCCAATCAAAATTAAAGTAGAGGCATTTAGTTTTGATTTGAGACCAGTTTCATCCTTTATGACGATGAGGTAAGTTTTCTCAAAAAGTAAGCCTTATATGAAATTCAGCAACGCACCTATATAGCTTATTTTGAACTTTCTGCTTTCTCTTAACCCTTAACGCGCCAATCGCAACAAAAGTCGTCTGCTTTCTCGTCTGCTGGAATGTTTAAGAAGCATCTATGGCAAACAGTGTGGACCCAGATCAGATAGGAGCAGTCTGTTCTGGCTCCACGCTGTTTGCTTCTATGCTTAATTTGTCAGTAATGTTAGGCTATTATTTGCAGCAGACGACTTCAGCAGATGAAATTTTCAGATGCATTTTTATTCTTGGCGCTTTAAGGGTTAATGTTTTCTTTTTTAGGCG
Organism: Loripinus fragilis; assembly: GCA_964019695.1. NCBI lineage: Eukaryota > Metazoa > Mollusca > Bivalvia > Lucinida > Lucinidae > Loripinus > Loripinus fragilis. Next base: position 29,405,575 of record OZ026522.1, read on the forward strand.
GAAAGCGACTAAATACAAACTGTAAATTTCGCTACTATATGCAAAACACGCATGGATACTGAAGCCAAAGCCATATTATAGTTTGATCAGTCGCCGGACATTCGGCCGACGATCGGGATAATAGGGTGTTTGTCGGCCGACTAAAAAAACTTTGTGGTTGATAAAATCAATCAAGCGAGGTTTGTTTTCATTGTAACTGCTAGAGCCAGCCGCCGAAATCCTCATCTTTCTGCCGATCAACATGAAAGAATCTAAACTCCGTTCAGAAATTGTGTGGCACCGGTTTTTCGCAGTTCTTTCTTTTATACGTCATTTTAGGTCCTACATCGCTGCGAGAAAGTTAATCGTGTAGGCCTCCCCTAATTTCTCCAGCAGGTTCTGTGCGTGTGCGAGCTTCTGGCAAAGCCCTGATATCTTGGGAAAAATCATGAAATTGAGAAATACGCCAGCAGACTAAGAAAATTTGACACGCTTGAAACGCCCTCCATGAACGTATATGGAAATGAACATATTTTCATTATAATATTTGGGAGTGGTTATTCCAATTGGCGAGAAATTCGTGGGAAATTATAAAGCGTGACAACACACCGTATATCTGGAAAATTAAACACTTATCTTGCGCTTTACGAGCCAACGTTAGTGTAAAATTACATTTTTCAACGTTACAGCTTGTTGTGTTTGTGTTTAATGTCGCACCAACAGCTAAGGTCATATGGAGACAGGGCTACGGCTTAAAGTATCATCCGACAAACTGGTGAAGCCGAGGATCGAACCTGTGACCCCTGGATTACCAGCAAGTGGTTAATCGCCTACACCACGGCGGCTCCTGTAAAAACTCGAGGCTAACATTTCTTTAGCATAAAACTTAAACATTTCTACTTGTTATTGTTATAGTTATTCTGCGTGCCAAAATCATTGAACAGAATATAGCTTAAAAGCAGTTAAAAAGCACACAAAGATCAATGGCAGCTCAGTTACTATTTCTGATGTAAAATTAAACTTACCTATTCGAAAAATCGTTTGTTGTCCGATATCGTTAGAAAAGATTGGATTTATGTTTATACACGGGTATGGCATCATAAAACACAAATCAACTTGTTATGTCGATTTAGCCAAGCGATTATAAATGATGATAAAAAGGCCCCATTTCAACTATAAATTAATAATGTCCTGTTACCAAGGTATTACCTTTACTGTGCCTTTTTTGTAAGTAATAGCTATTCTTTCGTGAAAATTGCTAAATTTGTAATGGTCAATGAGGTTAAGAGGCATCCCTATTGAAATGGCACAATTTACGTCGTGCTTGCCACATGCATACACTGTTGAAAATATCTGCACATCAACGTGGGTTTATAACATGAGTTTGCTTGACCAATTCCTCGGAACTAATAACTAATTGCCACCATTGCAGGTCCCCCAGTCCCCTGATTTTTACTTTCACGTGTACTAGGACCAGTAAAACTTTATGATATAAAGAGTCGTTTTTATTGAAACTTGTTATCAAAACATTAAATATTCGAGGAAAGGGTGTGTTGCATTTGAGCAATTTAAAAATAGACTCGAGAGACGTGAAGCATATCGATGAATATTGATGTATTTTGTGTGGCAATCATCGTCAACTGGACTTAGTCTGTGGGCGCATTTCTGAATTTTCTGATTTTTCCCAAGATACCAGGGCTTTGCCAGAAGCACACACAGTCAGGGAACCTGCTGGAGAAATTAGGGGAGGTCTTCAAGAATAACTTTCTCACAGCGATGTAGGACCTATGACGACATATAAAAGCAGGAACTGCGAAAAACCGGTTCCACACAATTTCTGAACGGAGTTTAGCCGGCCGACTGGCGGTCTTAATGTAACCCATGTATAAGTTATGGCTGAGGACGGAAAAAATAATTCAAATTTTGCATTATAAGGGAAATAACTCCGTTGCTACTTAGGAACCCTGACAAAACGTCATGTGCAAAACCACACTTGGCATACTCAGTATAAGTCTCTCACTCTCTCTTCTCTCTCTCCTCTCTCTTTTTCTCTCTCTCTATTCTCTCTCCTCACTCTCTCTTTCTTCTCTTCTTTCTCTAACTCTCTCCTTGTATCACTCTTTTCTCCCCCTCTCTCTTCTCTCTCTCACTCACATTTTCTCTCCTCTCTCTCTCTCTCTCTCTCTCTCTCTGTTTCTCTCTCTCTCTGTTTCCCTCTCTCTGTCCTTCTCTCTCTCCATCTCTCGCCCTTCCCTCTCTTCCCCCCCCTCTCTCTCTCTATCTCTCTCTCTCTCTTCTTATGTCTCTTCTTCTGACTCATCTTCTGTTCTCTTACTCTCTCTTTATTTTCTTATGTCTCTCCTTCTCTCTCTCTCTCTCTCTCTCTCTCTCTCCTACCTGTCTCTCTCTCTGTCTCTCTCTCTCTCTCTCTCCTTCTGTCTCTCCTTCTCTCTCGCTCTGCCTCTTTTCTTCTCTCTCTCTCACTCTCTTCTCTCTCTATTCTTCTTTATCTTCTCTCTACTTCTCTCTCTCTCTCTCTCTCTCTCTCCTTGTGTCTATCTTCTCCCCCTCTCTCTTCTCTCTATCTTCTCTCTCTCACATTCTCTCTATTTCTTTCTCTTTCCTTCTCTCTCTCCTTCTCTCTCTCCATCTCTCTCTTTCTCGCATTCCCTCTCTCTCTCCATCTCTCTCCTTCTCTCTCTCCCTCTCTCTCATTTCTTCTCTCTCCTTCTCTCTCTCCTTATGCTATCTCCTTCGCTCTCTCATTCTCTCTCTATTCTTCTTCTCTCCTCTCTCTCTCCTCTCTCTCTCTCCTTCTCTCTTTCATTCTCTCTCCCCTTCTCTCTCCTCTCTCTTTTTCTCTCTCTCCTTCCTCCCCCTCTCTCTCTCTCTCCTTCTCTCTCTCTATCGTGTAAAAAGTTTCGATATCGACAATATTATATGATTTTATGAAATATACTGAACTGCTCAACGTCCTTATTAGCTCGGTACTACTTCCATCATGGTGATATCGCTATAACGTTTACCTATCCGTATTTGTATGCGTATGCCGCTTATCCCGGACATCTCTAATACTAGAATTAAGGAAAATGAGTTACCATTTAAAAAGACGACAACGTGTTAGTTAAATTATTCAATACTTTGGCTCCTAAAATAAATAGATAGACAGAAAGAGGACTACCACTCATGCATGCAAGATTTGTTAAAATGCTGTTTTTAGCCTTTAAAAGGCCATGAAATATTAAAAAACTTGTTAATTTATATTTACAAACCCTGTTGCATTTTTAATTGGATTTCAACATTCTCTTAAAATGACATTAAACTGACACAGGCATGGTCCTTAAATGATCTTCAAAACATATAAAATAAGAAGTGTCAAAAATTAAAGACCTTGACAATCTCATGAAGTTGTGTATGAATATTTTAAGGTTGTTTTATTTGCCTTTAGATGGTCATCAAAGCATATAAAATAAGGTGTTAAAAATTGAACACCTTAAAATCCCATGAATTCTTGTATAAACATTTTAAGGTTGTTTTAATTGTGCTTATCTTGAACAGAAACTAGTTAATAGCTCTTGCAAAATTAATGTTTTGTCATTAGGATCTAAAATCAAAGACACTTAAAGCCCCATTAAATCATATTTCAATTTCTAAAAGTTTTAAATGTCTTTAAATGTCATATTTAGAAAGGCTTGATTCAACGCATTTGCTATTAACTTTAAGGTTTATACTAATTAAAGGCCATTAACTTGGAAGATGATTCCATTAATTTTTTTTTGCACAGTTTAGTTATTTTAAAAGCCATTTTAAAAGGTTTACAGTTTTAAATGCCTTGAAAATAAAGACATTACAATACCATGGGGCTTTAAGTATCATTGAAACGTTTGTTAATTTTAAAGGCCCTCTTAATCATGATATAGCTTAAGGGTGGTTTAAAAGGATAATTTATGGCCATTAAGAGGACCATTAGTTTTTCAAGGTCTATTTCAATGACCATTAATTTATAGTTAGTTATTTTAGTGGTGTTTTAAGCATCATTAAAATAAAAAAAAAAACAGTGCCATTAAAATAAAGCAGCTATTCTTAGTGTCATTAAATTTATATCCCTCTTAAAATACCCTTACTTTAATAGTACTTAATTTGCTGTTCTAGTTGCCATTAACTTAAATGGCATTAAATTACAATAGGCTCAGGGTAATTTTAATGCATTTTAAGGCATTTTTAATTGATGAATTTCTTAAAATTGAACTAAACTTCCATTAATTTTATTTGTTTAAGGGTTATTTAACTGCAGTGCATGCAGTAGTACTACAGTTATATATATAAATAAATCTCGGAGTTTTCGTGTTTTCATATTTAGCACAATGATTGCCTATGGTGCGCAGATACCTTTATAACGAAGGTTTCAGCTAATTGATATAATCTCGGGGTTAAAGGTCAAGGACATATATAAAGGGTGTTTAGAAAGTTCGTTCCGCAATAAAATTATGTTCCTAATTTTCAGTTATAATGTGTCCTTATGACATAAATTAAACTGGAATTCTTTAAAGTCGACACACTTGATAGGAACTAAACAACGGGATGGTAAATTAAATATTTTGTCATGGAAAAAATAATCTTGAAATAAAGTACCCCTCTGAAATGTTTGGGCTCGAGGAGCAAAATGGGAGTATATGACAAAGCACCATTGTCATGTTCTGGCCATAGTGATAAGAATATTTCTCCTAATTGGTTAAGAAACCCTTAATGGGGGTATATTCATTTTTATTATACTTCACGTAGAAACCCCAAGTAAAACCTCCATAGGCCGGTAGGTGCTAATATCGACTATCACCCTGCGATTATTTCGACGATCACATGCGCGCCGCCGTTGCGCGTACGGTTCGTTTACACGAGGAGACGCTCACCTACAATGGCGGATACACCATGACTGTGTCACTTTAAACTCCCAATAACTTCGTTATTTGTGGACAGAAACATAAAGTGTGGGTACTCGTTTTCTTAGTTAGAACGAGCTGAACACTTTGAAACCAAATTTGAGCATATTTGGCGAAATTTTCTGTTTTGCAACAAAACCGCATCATCTACAGCAGCTCCATTTACAATGTTGATTTAAGCGACGCTGCAAGTGAAGTAGCCTTAAGTGTTTGATGCCATTAGTGATTATGGCACGATTTGTTTAAACGGCGATCACGACCAGTTTGAGCATTCAAGCTGTTTACAAACACTGCCCTTTTGTGAAAGATAATTCAATCATCCGTAGCAATTACGCATTGCGTTGTCTTTGGAACTCTCGCACCATGGTTAGAAAATATAGGAATAACGTATAATAAAATAAATATAACATTCTTGAGAGGGTGCTAGTCGAAAAATCATCCCTCGAAACATGATTATCAACCTCGGCTGCGCCTCGGTTGATAATCACATTCCTCGGTATGATATTTTCGACTAGCACCCTCTGAAGAATGTTATATTTATATAATATAAGCCTTAAGTGTATTTACTAAACTGCAAGGCTGTAAACAACCATCCAAAATGTAAAATGTCACTTTTTTTGGAAAATATAAGATTTTTCCAGAACGATTGAAAGACACTACCCAAAGAAAACATAATTTTGTGAAGATATCTGATATCAGACACGATACCAAATGTTGTAGAGTATCACAAGGAATAACGGGCTCATGGAAAATGCAATTTTTCAGCATTATTTCATTTTTAAATGATTCGAAATTATATGATGAACAGCAGAACGAACTTTCCTAACACCCTTTAGTTAAAATCTATTTTACAGCTAGTAATGCGAATTCATCTTTCATTTTTGACGCAGTTAGTTAATATTTGACACATATTAGGCACACTTATTAGCTAGATTTCATAAATAAATCTCAGATTTTCTTTCGCGTGGTAATATTTAGCACAATGATTGTCTATGGTGTGTCGACTACAATGACGGTTTCAAATCACCAATATGACTCTGTCGACAAAGGTCAAGGTCAAATAATACAATAAATCTGTCATACTGCCCATAACGCGAACTCTTTTTGTGGAGGATGTTCGTGTTTACCACAATGGATGTTTACGGTGGAAAAATGACAACTAAGATTTTAGATTACCGATATGGCCCTTAAGTCAGAGGCTAAGGTAATATTATTATACTTAAAACTGCAAACTTCGCATTTCTTTACTGTGGATTTTGCTATTAACAATCCAGCAACGTAATTCTACGTTCGCCACGAAACGACGATTCTATTCAACAGTCCTGACGACTTGAGTGGACATCGAAACGCGTTCATTAATTTTAAACATAGTTGTAATAAAACAAACAAAATATTGTAATGTCAAATTTCATGTCATTTGATTGGCCAGCACACACAATTTTGGCGCTTATATCATATGCACAAAATGCCATCCATGTTGAGCTAGCCAGTGTATCTAAAGGTATTTTATTAGTCTAAGCATTCAGGTGAGCTACGCTGTTCTTCCACACGTCAAAATGCAAATTGTCAGGACTTTCAGCAAAGTGTATGCTCATGTAGAGCTATACGCGCATTCAGTATTTTCTAACTGACCGTTCCTAGGTGGTGCTTTTATTTCTGAATTTTCTTTGTTATCTATGATTCAATTTTGCCTTTGTTATGCTGTCCTGTCTGTTTCTTGTAGCCTGTGATCACCTGCTGGGATAGGGCTGACCTCTTTGCTCTCTTGTGTATGATGATTTCTTGTATATTTTCACTTTCCCATATGGTGTCCCGGGTCAGGTGTGGTACTAATGATTGTATGGATTCCTGTTCTTTGTCTTCTTCTTAACTTTAAATATCACTTGGTAGTGTGCATATCCTGTCATTTTCAGCACGCTCTTCAGAATAAGCATGCTCGCCATGCAATGTGTGGGAATCTTCATGTAAGACTGACTTCACGTCTATTTACATGTCTATCATCAGATTTCTTTTTCAGACATTCGCGGCTTTATTTTATCTGAACTGAGAGAAAAATAAAATAGTTTTTACATAAAATAGTATAAACATGTACCAATCGTAATTCAAATCAAAGTTTACTGATGACACACACGGGACAACTGAATGAACCCGACGTGCACAGACTTTAATGCAAACAAACACAAAGCCCTGCGTAAGGTACTCTAGGGGTGTTTATATAGGGAGCACACATGCGTGTTCATGCATTAACAGTTGACGGGTTTGAATTGGAGACCGATAGGCCAGATGTTCAAACAAATGATTAGTCGAATATTTTGATCCTTAATTGAGCTATATTATCATAGAAGTTGTGTAAAGTGTCTTTTGAAGTTGAAGTTGCGTTTAAGCTCAACATAATCTGGATAAACGGATCATTTAGAAATAGAGAGAAACTACAATATTATAAAACAGCAGACTCGGTTTTATTGAGTCTGTTCTTGAGAACTAATGGAAAGTTGCGTTTCTTTATCAGTTTGGTATATATTTATAGATGTAATGCGCAATCGAAAACTTAAAACTGAGCAATATGCTATTATTAGTAGATTTAAAGACTACTAGATTTTTCAAATATTCAATTCCACTTGGTCTCCGACTTACATTGTACTTACTGTACGATGGTTGTCTCCCAAAAACTATAATTATAAACGGATTATTTCGCTTGTATTTTGTTTTATATTTAAAACCATTTGAAACGTTATTGTCTATATTTATTATAATAATATTTATGAGTTTTATACAGACCTGTAGTGTTTCGTTTAACAAATTATTTAAAACGTTTCCAGACAAACATATATTTTGATCTAACACTCCTGCAAATTTAATAAATCGACCCAATATGATTATCGATGAAAGATTTCATTCGACGTAATATTTTATCCATCGTTTAGAACAAATAATCTGCATTGAATTACACATCACTATCGTAATGATATACTTCTTGTAAGAAATCTCAATGTCTGTCGTACGTTTCCACACTTTGAGCACCACGGAATGTCGATTACCAATCCAATTAGCAAGCAATTTCACTTACTGAAAGCTAACACAAAACACTGCTGCAGCTGATTTTCGTTAAATACATCCGTCTGAAGTTCAGGATATCGATGTTTGGAGTGCTAATAATAATGGGTAACATGAAATGGCTTGTACGCACAAATCTATAAGTGTAATTCCAGGTCATCGGTTATGTCACGCGCTTTCTTAAACTATTAATTTTCTTCGTAAGAACTGTTAATATGTGCTTGAAAAGATTGACTGTTTTATCGGTGTTCGATTCAATCAATAACACACGGTTTTGTGACCTTTTTTAATCAGCGAAAGTATTTAAGCTGTTTTTCTAAAAGCATGTGACCAGGAAACACCACGACCACATACAACAGACCAACCCACTTTTGTGGACAGTTCATTACACTTTAGCACTTTCTCGTTAGAGTACTTGCATAGATAAAAAGTCATCTTTTTTTCCTTGTTTATCATTGAATGAAACAAGCTTAAGGTTAATGTTATAATGTATATAATACAAACTCGTCTTTAATAGTTGTAGTAGACGCAAAAGGAGGAAAAGCTGCAGCAATGGGGTGACAGTTCTAGTAGTTGTTATATACGACTGTCAGTGTAAACTTTTAGTTTTGCGTCGGTAAATGTAAAGCATGTGCGATATTCACCAACTCAGGAGCCGATACCATGCCACCATTCAAATGGTAAAACGTGTTGTTAGCCGTGTCACCGTGCATGCCTTATGATAAAATTCAAGCCGTGAAAAAAACTATCAACCTGTTTACTTGACATAAGTAAACAAACACGTTTCAGAGGTACGCAATGTCAGTGGATGCTTGTATAAAAGTGACGAGCGTGTATCCTCTATCTCTCTGTTAGTTATTTGGATGTTCCCAAACGAATGTCAAACTATTCAACCTCTCTCTCTCTCTCTCTCTCTCTCTCTCTCTCTCTCTCTCTGTTATCACCAGCTTATAATATTTGTATACATCTAGGCTGATTTTAGTATCATATTAAAACAAGCCATATGGCCCTTTCACGTTTAGTCCGCTTTGTAATTTAGTTATTGAGGGTAACACACTATATGGTAGAGCTCATCGACTTTATGATACAGCACCTTGCTTATCTGACTTATATTGACTTAGAAATTAATATGATTGGGCATTTTAGAAAAATTCAATTTATCAAGAAATGAATTGAATTCAACTTACCCAGTGTATTTAAAGATAAATATGTTATCTCTTCTATTCCTACTTATTTTGAAATTAAGGAATCACCTATTATTTGTTTTAAGTACAATAACCTATTCGTAGTGCTGTATTAAACTTTACAAATTAGTAACTGAACTTGATATTGGAACTACTATTTATTATTCTTGAGATTGTAAGGACTCTAAATATTGCTATTAACCTGCTGGGCATATAGTCACTGGGGTTTAAATAAGTATTACTGATTCAAGAATTTTGGTTTGTTTAAAGGACCTTAATACAGATTTTACTTTGCCGATACTTCAACATATGCATTGAAGAAATTGCAGGTGCCTTACAAGAATATTTGTAATCGATGGTGTAAGCGAGAGCATGTTGAATCTAATGCGTCGCACTTGGGACATGAAAGCAATTATCACTCATTTTTTACACTTAAAAAGTGTTTTTTTCTTACAGGATTTGAAGTTTAGTAGTGGAATTGCCTTTTAGAAAAAAACAAGGCTAAGTGTTAAATCCAATGAAACAGCCAATAAAACAGCTAAAACAGCAATTTCTTCCAAGGAAAGAACACAAAAATTCATAAATAAACTGTAAAATGATCCATAGAATTTGCATTTTTTCATTCAAATCATTTTTGTTATGTTTTTACTTTGCACCTGTGCAACTGAAACTAATTAAATGACTCTCTGGTTTCTAAACAGTGAAGAAGAGTGTGTTGCATGAATATGTCCTGAGTGCGAAAAAGTGGCCAAAAACGCATTTGCTTTGATAAAAGACAGAAATTAGTTTTCATGGATAAATTTTTGTTTTATTTCCGATCATTGACTTGATATCTATGTAAAAAAAACTCATTGAAATGTTTCCACATCTTGCAGCTACAAAATGTCCCGAGTGCCACAAAATTCTGCAAATAAGAGGCATTTTTCAGGCACCGTTTTCTCAACAACAACAAAGTTTACAATATGATCAGTGGAACCCTTCAGTATTATGAATCAATGGAAATAGACATTATTTGACACTGTTTCTGAAGGCAACACTAACTTCAGGAGGTAAAAACTGAACTTTTGGGGTCATAATATTAGAAAAACAGTGCAAATTGTGCATGAAAGCATCCAACATGACCCATTTGTCATAAAATCCTGTCTTTAGTATATGTCAAGTAGTGTAGGCAACACTACAACTTCTGATCATTCTCTGAGAGTTTTCTATTATCAGAGTATTATAACACTTTTCAAATTGAAATGATAGCTGTTAATGTAACTTTAATTAGTTTTCTCAGAAAAATATGAGACATGTGAGATAAAAAAAAACTTACTGAATCTGAAAATACAATGTTTCCACAAATAAATTGCATAGGTTTCATTGTTGTATTAATAGTATGAATTTTGACCCCAAATATCACACTTTTGCTGCTTTTTTTGGAAAACCACCCTTAATTACTACCGAGTTATCCTTAGTTTTGACTTCTTGCCTCACTGCGATTAAAACATTGTTATAAAATATTGTGCAACAATTTATTAGAGGAATAGTCAAAATCCATTTTGGTCAATCAAAATCCAGGTGAGATTCTTAACAAATTTAAATCTAAAGGTTTCTGGCATCTAATGTGTCTATATATGATATCTCTACTCTCTTTACTACATTGCCTCATAATCTAATCAAAGAAAAACTAACTGATTTAATTGAATAAGCTTTTAACAGAGATGGCTCACTTTATTTGGCATGAAATAAGAAGCGCGCATTTTGTTCACTTCTGGGCAATTTAAGAAAATCATGTGTGGTCTTATATTGTAGGTATTCCAATGGGTAATATTTGTGCTCCTCCTGTTGCAGATTTGTTTTGTTTTGTTATGAGAGAGACTTAATTTTTTGACAATAAACAAGTTGATATTGTTGAAGCATTTAACTCTACCTCAGGATATCTAGATGACTTGCTTAATATTGATAATCATTATTTTGAACAAAGGGTATGTCAGATATAATTATCTCGCTGAACTTCAGTTAAAGATGGCAAATTTCTTTGATACTGAAGCCTTTACCATATTGAATGTCATAGTTTCATGTACAATTTATAATAAACGTGTTGATTTTAATTTTGAAATAGTTAATTCCTCATTACTTGATAGAGCTGTTCCTCGCCCCCATTACTATGGTGTAAATATATTTCACAGCTTATTCGTTTTGTGGGAGTATGTTCTAATGCTGGTAACTTCAACAATATAAACCAATTTTTGATTGCATAGTTATCAAAATAAGGTTATCGATATCATACTTCGTATAACCTTTTCTAAATTTTACCACTGATACTCAGAGCAGTTTGTTACATAAACTCTTGGTTTCAAACTCTTCTGCAACAGGGCATGTTAGAGCAAGTATTGTATGGTGATTTAGTTTATAATTTCAAAATAATTTTTGAAAGCCTAATTTTAGTGATCATTATAAAAAAGTGTGACACACCATGGATATCATTTGGCAGTCTGCATGCCTGGTTGTTAATCCAACCACGGCTATGGTGTCCTATTTAATTGCACGACGGTGAGTCATTCCTCAGATTCAATCACAGCTCTGACGCAAAGCTTTCATCCGTTGGTTGTTGCCTGATGCTTGACTTTGGCTGAGCCCGTCGTGGTTTAACTTGATGTTTTCTTTAGCTCTTTTAGTGTGTCCTAAGCCATTTTCTTCGTTTCATCACAGTGTGTAAATTTGATAAGATTGTTTTTTCTGTGATGACGCATTGTATAAGTTAGAAAGCCTCTATGCGAGCTAAACATTTTTTTGTATTATAACAACAACAGAATCTCTAGGGCGAAGATTTGCGCACCAGTAAATGCATTTAAGCTCCCCTCACCCCCGTGGCAAATAGGCTGCCATCCGTGTGGGTCGTGGGCCCTTTTATTTGTTCCATTATAGTGTGTTAGTTTGATTAGCTTCTTTTTTTCTGTGATGATACATTACATAATTTTGGAAGCCACCATGCGAGCTTATCACTTTTTGTGTTTTAGCAATAACAGAATCTATTGCAAAAAGTTGTCGCCTGTTAAATGCATTTAAGCTCCTCCGTGTCGTGGGCTGCTGTCCGTTCAAAAGTGGTGGTTCTGTTGTTGTTGATTCATTGAATTATGCTACTTCCATTGTTTGTGGCGTTTCTGTGTTTGATCCTTGTTTTTGGTATGCATCGTTGACAAGATGATTGCAAAACTAGAAAGGATGCTAGTCATTTCTAGTCTTGCAATCATCTTGACAACGAAGAGAGGGCTGGTTGCTTTGCTTTACTTGTCTTTCTAATGTCTTGTGACTCCTACTGTTCACGGTGCCGTGGGTCAGTCTGCAGTGTGTGATTGTGGTATTTCCTGATTATACTCTTTTTGAAAAATCGAAATGTATGCGTATTCGAACATACCAGCAATATTGTCGAGATGAGCATGTGCATTTCGACATTCATCTATATATCAAGTGCAGGCGTGCTTTTATCCGCAAGTTTTCCACTTAATTTAGCTACTAGGACAAATATCGGACAACCCTGAGTCCATTATGAGAGATCGTTACATCACTTTTGCTCAGAGAAGACTAGGCTGAGCTACTTTGTTCAGTAGCATGTTTTACAACTTGAATAGTGACAATGATTGATGAAAAATGCAACAACTCTTACGCCCTATTGCACAGGTTTAAGCGGTATCCTACTTTTTGCCAGAACCCAATATTCCTGAAGGACCATAATATGGGAAAATATATCCGCGCTACAAAATTTGAAAACAGCAGAATCAGTTTCGTTGAATCTGCTCATGAGAATAAATGAAAAGTGCAACTCTCGCGTCCCCTAGCACCTATATATATATATATATTCAGCTCTCTGCCAGGACTCAATATTCCTGAAGGACTAGACTATGAAAATGTTACATGAGTTTTTATGCTTTATTGATTTTATTAAACGAGTAAGGGAAGGTGATATCAATTTTTCGCAGTGAGTTTAATAAACTCTATAATACAGGAGCACTAATGTTAGATTATATTTATCACATGACAATAAGATTACTTTGAAATCTCAGTTCTGGCGTTAAAAAGTTAAGATTTTGTCAGTATGTACGCAACGTTGTGGTGGACGTCATTTCATAACGTTGCCAAAATTTGTAAACCGTTGCTGGGTTATAGATTTTAATGCATAGTTTATATACTTCTCCCAGACGCGACGTCATATGATAAACTAAATTTCAATAGAGGTTATGAGTTCATTCACGCAGGACCCAGATGAAGATTCTGAATCAGTATTTTACAGACAAAGACACACGCATAAACCACTTTGCTAATATAATAATGTCGTCAAGATTCCACCGTGAACATGTATCACTAGGAGAATCAGATAATATGCGTACTCTACTTCATGTGACATTGAAACCATTGATAAGAAACTAATTAAAAAGAATTCCATTGCGCTCAGGGTTATATATGGAAACATGCGAAATACTTTAAACAGAATTAGGAGAGTGACCAAACTACACCGACCGTTGTTGGCAGAAAACGCTCACCGTGTAAACATATGAAGCAAACAGTAAAGACAGGACGAAATGTCCCAGGATCTGAACCATCTAAAAGCACAATCAGGCACAGAAATATAATGTTAGTGTTCAAAGAGGGATCACCATGTACCCCTAAGGACCCTCCTGGAGTGGTATAATATTGTTCATTGGAACCTCCCTAGTTAAGAATCAAGATGTTAACACTCGATATCTTGGATCCTACTCGCCAACTTTGGACGGTTTTCAAGATGGCCGCCCTGAAAAAAAGACAGAATGCCTATATAGTGTAAAATCAGTCTCCTACCATCTGTTATGATTGCTTTTTTAGCAGAATATCTTTATTTAAGACCCTCAACTTTATTGCTGATATTAAAATAATATATTCAAGATGTCCGCCACTTTAAAGTACAATTTTCGCATATCTTCGTTAACCTTCGGAAAAAGTTTGAATGATTTTTTTATAAAACTATTTATAGTTACATGCTTGAATCATTATAATATACTAGGATATTGACACATCTCATTAAAAACTGTCACATTCACAATGTCATTTCATTCCTCTTCACCAGAAATGTCCATTAAACACAAATCAATCATCTTCATAATATTGGATAGGCTGCATATAAGGTTACCCCATCCATTTAAATAAGTAGACAACTTTCTCTCTGAATAAGCATAATTACTCATCTACATACGAGGGAAGTTCGAAATGAATTGCTTATTCCTATCTGGAGACTTCAAATTTCATATTAGCTCAAAAGTGCTCGTTTCATGCCATCAAAGAACTCCCCGTGGCTAGAAATGCAAAGCTTCAGCCGATATACCACTTCTTGAAGGCGTAACGGTACGCTAATTTGGACACAGTAATAAGGTACTGATGAATAGCAAATTCACATGCCTGTCAGGACTGATGATTCCGCCCAGCAAGGAATTTATAATTATTTAAATTTCGGAAACATAAAGAAATCACATGGAACAAGGTCTAGGGAATACGGAAGGTGAGGCAAAACAGTTCCTTTTTCTTTCTTCAAACACGCCGTTACTATTTCGGAGGTATGAGCGGGGACTTTGTCATGTAAGACGGATATGTTTAAAACCAGTGACAGGGCGTCGTTTTTTATGATATTCTTCGGCTTCTCCAGTACTACGTCTTTGTGGTACTTTCCGGTGATGTTTTTGCCCTTTTCCACCGTCACTGTTATTGCGACTCATTCACCAGAGAAGAAAATTGCAAACCAAACCTTCCTTGCACGCAAAGACCGTTTTGCAATTATTAGGCGTCTGCTATATATAGTGGCCAAGTTTTTATGGCTACATGTAACCTTTCTGACGGGCTCAAAGTAATAGACCCAATTTTCATCACCTCTGACGACATTGAAAAACTGCTTTTTGTCATAAGTTTGAAACACTTGAAGCAGCTTTTTGGCCACATTAATTCATTGTCTGTTTTGCTCATCAGTCAACAGATGTGGCACCCATCTAGCAAATTTCTTTCGGACTTTCAAATGCTTCTTCAAAATAAGGTGAATCGGTGATAGTGCTGTGCCTACCTAAGACACACAAGAAGGTCATTAAGCAGTAGAAAGTTCAGTCATCACCTGCTTCATCGAACAACCACTTTTTGAGCGAGCTTTGATGAAAGCCCGTATTTCATCTTTCTGGTAGACGCTACTACCAGCCATATTTATTACAGTGGTCAATGACTGCGAGTATTAATATGGCAAATTGTATGTCTTACATTTAGTCTAACGTAATACATTTAGACACCGCTGTGTGGACCTTGAATAAACCTAGCTAGATATATTGAGACCAAGTTCAAATCGGTCACCTTACATTTTTACGCTAGTTCAGAAAGAAAACATAGGGTATATAAATTTCATGCTTTTATAAATGAAGCAATATTTTGCTGAGACTCTGCAAGTAATTAAAGGGGTAGTTGCATTAAGGGACTATTTTGACCCTCTATAGAGCCCAAAACTGAAAATTGCTGTTCACCAATTTTTTTTGATTGCTTCATTTAAAGAATGACTGAATTGTAAAATTTCGGCATTTATTTAAATTTTACCGTTGCTATGGTAACAAAAATGGCCGACAAATTCGGTTTAAAACAGAGGAATTGCAATTTTGGACCATATTTAAGGCTTTTGGAGATCGATTTTTTAAGAATTAGATATCGGCACAGCATAAGCTTTGCACAAATAGCACATGTAGATATGTTTAAAACCAGACGAGAGCATGCTTGGTAGTCAACCCAATCACGGTTGGCAACTTTGCTTTCCTCTTTAATTGCACGCCGGTGGGTCGGACTTCAGACTCTATGATGGTTCCGACTTAAAGACTTATCTATTGATGAGATGGTAGGGGCCTGATGCTTTGGCTGTTTGTCGGGCCCACCGGGGTTTACCTGTTGGATTTCTTTTGCTCCGGTATTCAGTTTAATTTACTGTTGAGTCCTTATCCTTGCTTTATCTCCTTGTTATATCTTGATTTATATGTTTTAGGAGATGATGCATTGATAAGTTAGGGGTCTTTCATGCAAACCAAATATCTATGTGTCTTGATCCGCATCTGAATTAAGGGTGAGGTTGGCGCCGTTAAACTGGTTTAAGCCCTCCAGTAAAATATTTTACTGACCGTTCCAAGGCGGTATTTCTTTTGTGGATCTTTTATGCTTTTGTTCTGTCTTGTGTTTGCTATGTCTTTGTGCGCGTCTGTTTATATGTGCTTTGTGGTCACCTGCTGGGAAAGGGCTGACCTCTTGGCTCTCGTTTGTGGTGTCTTCTGTGAGTTTGTCACTTTCCCATTGGTATCCTGGGTCAGGTGTGGTACATGATTGTATCGATTCCTGATCTTTGCACCTTACTTACTTTGGTTGCAATAAGTGATGAATCTGACGAGAGCCAAATAAACTTCATTCCAATATCAGTGAGTAAATGTATGAAGAGGTGCATTTATGTTTATTTGGAGGAAAAATATCTACTTATAAACCTTGTATGCAGCCTATCCAAAATTATGAAGATGGTGACTTTGTGATTAATTGACGATTCTGGTGAGGAGAAATGAAATGACATTACGAATTAACAGGTGCCATTGAGATGTGTCGATTCCAGTATTTGATCATAATTTACTCAAATAGTTATAGTTCAAAACTTATAACATCAATTTGGCTATTTTTGGACCTATTTGTCATTTATGATAGCCATCTTTACTGTCACTTACACGACTAAGATAGTGCTGACAGAAAATTTATCTCAAAAATTATTAATGACTCAATCATGTAACTATAAATTGTATTATCAAAAAACATCATTTGAACTTTTTCCGATGATATACGAAGATATGCAAAAATGTACTTCAAAGAGTAATAAGGTTGCAAAGATCAGGAATCGATACAATCAAGTACCACACCTGACCCAGGATACCAATGGGAAAGTGACAAACTCACAGAAGACACCACAAACGAGAGCCAAGAGGTCAGCCCTTTCCCAGCAGGTGACCACAAAGCACATATAAACAGACGCGCACAAAACATAGCCAACACAAGACAGAACAAAAACATAAAAGATCCACAAAAGAAGTACCGCCTTGGAACGGTCAGTAAAATATTTTACTGGAGGGCTTAAACCGGTTTAACGGCGCCAACCTCACCCTTAATTCAGATGTGGATCAAGACACATAAATATTTGGTTTGCATGAAAGACCCCTAACTAATCAATGCATCATCTCCTAAAACATATAAATCAAGATATAACAAGGAGATAAAGCAAGGATAAGGACTCAACAGTAAATTAAACTGAATACTGGAGCAAAAGAAATCCAACAGGTAAACCCCGGAGGGCCCGACAAACAGCCAAAGCATCAGGCCCCTACCATCTCATCAATAGATAAGTCTTTAAGTCGGAACCATCATAGAGTCTGAAGTCCGACCCACCGGCGTGCAATTAAAGAGGAAACTAAAGTTGCCAACTGTGATTGGGTTGACTACCAAGCATGCAGTCTGTTGCAATACATTAATGTTATAGCCAATCTTTTTATAATGGGAAATTATTTTAATGAACTGCGCTGAAAAATTATTAGAGCCAACAATCTTCTTCAACTTATACACCAAGTCACCATAGAAATCAGGTTCCGAAAGTCCTTGGAGCAAGAGAGATTTAAGTCCAACTTGGAATTTAGAAATCAAATCATAGTATCGTCTATAAAATTTTGAAAATGTTTTGCGAAGTTTATGCTAAATAGGCATTTTGTCTTTTTCACGGCAGCCATCATGAAAACCATACAAAATGGCGGATATGACCAAAGATATGGAGTGTTAACATATTGATCATAATTAGAGGGGTCCAATAAACAATATTATAACACTCCCGGAGGGTCCTTAGGGGGGGGGGGGCATGGTGACCTTCCTGGTCCATGGACTACTACGCATTTTCCCACTATTTCTGATTTGTTATTCCAGCAAATGAAAACGTTAGTAATTCATAGCAGTATCGCGCGAGTAGATACGTTAAATCAACCAAACATTTTTTGAATTTTTTCCTCTTCTAATGCAAGATGGGAATCAAAACTTCCGCATCAAGATTTTCATCAAATCATTTTTTTCTAAAATTATTCTTGCGTCAATAGCTACCATATATGTGCACTATAATCACTGTCCGAGCCCATATGCATGTCAATCCGTCCGTCCATTACCAGTTTGTAAAAATGCTTATAACTCTTGAACCACATGGCATATCTTGATCATTTTTGTACATACGTATGCATGTCAATAGTGTCTAGACACTGGCATGTGTAACCACCTTTTTAATTGACTTGGCTTCGCTGAGCATCAGTAAGTAAGGTTGTGGTTAGTTAGTGAAAATGCTCATTACTCTTGCACCACATGGTATATTTGGATCAATTTTTTATACTTATTTATTTTAACATTGTCCAGTCACTAATATCACACCGTTTACCCAGAAAACTCCAACGCGGGTATGTTTTACTGACGCGGGTGTAAACGGTAACGGCGCGAGAATACACGAGATAAGAAGGCCTGCAATTTAAGCCTTTCCATCGGTCCTATTTCAGAGTTGGTGTAAAAATTTTGTTTGTTTGTTTGTTTGTTTGGTGCTTAACGACGCATCAACCCTTGTGAGTCATTAGCGTCAGACGGTATTAACTAAACATGATGAGGATGGAAAAAGTTAAAATTTATAAGATAAAATAAAAGGAATGGTGATGATGAGTTTGTTTTATGTTAATAAGTTGTAATACGATTGTTGACATGAGAGACCACGTACAATATCTGACAGTTTCAAAGAGCTATTCAGATAACTGTACATGTTCTTTAACTGAACAGAATACAACATAATATAATCTGTATTATGGTCTGATACAAATGTAAAACAAAACATGATTTTAAAAACAGCAATTAGATTTTGTTAAAAAGATTTATTTGTCTTAAAAATGTCATAATACTATCAATATATATATCTTGAAATAATTCTTTCATGTTATCAACATGGAAGCAATTATTTCTTACTTGTGCAAAATCGCCACATTCCAAAAGGAAGTGACGTACAGTGAAAGGTGCGTCGCAACCAACACATTGAGGATGCTCTTCACCTTGTAGTAAGTATGAATGAGTGACTCTTGTATGACCTAAGCGGAGTCGCGCTAAAACTACTTCTTCTCTTCTAATGTTTCGAACAACCGATTGATATTCACCAATAGTTGGTTTGATGTCAAGAAGTTTATTACCAATGCTGTTATTCCATGAAGTTTGCCATTCTTCCAAGATATATTTATTGATAGAGGGCTTAAAATTGGAAAATGGAATTTTAAAAGAAGTTGGTTCTAATGAAAGCGATGTTTTTGCTTGCTTATCTACCATCTCATTCCCTTGGATACCTATATGACTAGGAATCCAACAGAGAACAATTTCTTTATAAGTTAAAAGCTCATGACATTTTTCTAAAAGTTTCTGAATCTGTGGATTCTTTGAACTGGTATGGTTCATTGCTTTCAATACAGAGAGCGAGTCAGAAAATATAATAAATCTATTGTTTGCATCACAAGTGCTAATGAAATCTAGAGCTAGATCAACTGCTTTGGCTTCAGCAGTGAAAATTGATGAATCGTCAGGTATACGTTGCATATTACTATGGTTGTCTGATATAACAGCACAACCAACCTTTGAGTCTTCCTTTGACCCATCAGTATAAATTTGTTGGTAATTCTTATAACGACTTTGCATTTTTCTGAAATCATCTTTTAATATGTGTGGATTTGATTCAGATTTTTTCCCGGAATGTAAATCAAAAAGTATTTCTGGTGGTTTCATGCACCAAGCTGGAATATTTGGTGTAAAATGTTTTTCAATATTTTGTGGTTTGATATTGGCAGATTCTAAAAGTGGTGAAATTCTGATGCCAAATGATTTAATAGCTTTAGGTTTTTGATCATACAAATTAACATAATTTGGTGGGAATGTAACTTCATGAGCAGGATTTGATGGGTTAGCAGCAAGTCTTATAGCATATTGCAAAGAGAGTTTCTCTCTTCGTGAATATAGTGATGGTTCATCTGCTTCCACATAGAGACTAGCAACAGCAGAAGTTCTAAAAGCCCCTAAAGCTAATCTAAGTCCTTGGTTATGTATAGGATCAAGCATTTGAAGATATGATTTTCGTGCAGAGCCATATATGATACAGCCATAGTCTTATTTTGACCGGACTAGAGACCGATACAGCTTTAGAAGTGTAGTTCGGTCTGCACAAGAAGTATGGGAAAGCACTTTTAAAAGATTCAATGCTTTTAAACATTTAGCTTTGAGATATTTAATATGGGGTATAAAACTGAGTTTTCTATCAAATAAAATGCCAAGGAATTTAGATTCCTCAACAACTGGAATAGGTGATCCATATAAATGTAAAACCGGATCATCATGTTGCTTGCGCAACTGACAGAAATGTACACACTGTGTTTTTGATTTGGAAAACTTAAAGCCATTGCTTGTTGCCCAATTTTCAATCTTATTCAAATTTTGTTGTAGTTGACGTTCAATTGTTGCCATGCTTTTCGAGCGATAACAGATACAGAAGTCGTCAACGTATAATGAGCAATCAGTAAGATTACCTAAACATTTCACAATATCATTAATTTTGATACTAAAAAGTGTTGTAGATAGCACACCCCCTTGAGGTACACCTTGCTCCTGGTCATAATAGTCAGACAGAGAGGAGCCAACTCGGACTTGCATGGCGTGGTCTGCAAGGAAGTTTTCAATGAATGTAGGAAGTCTACCTCTTAATCCTAGTTTGTGGATATCTTTTAAAATGCCATATCTCCAAGTGGTATCATAAGCTTTTTCCAAATCAAAAAACACAGCAACTACATGTTCCTTTTTAATAAAGGCATCACGTATGAAGGTTTCCAATCTAACTAAATTATCAGTTGTACTGCGGTCAGATCTGAAACCAGACTGAAACCGCGATATATGATTATTGGATTCTAAAAACCAAGTAAGTCTTTTATTTATCATTCTTTCAAGTGTTTTACATAGACAACTTGTTAAAGCTATAGGTCTATAATTATTAGGTTCCGCAGGATCTTTCCCAGGTTTGGGATTGGGATTATGGTTGCTAAGGTCCAATCTTCTGGAAATTTACCAGTAGTCCAAATGTAATTAAATATATTCAAAAGGGTTTCAAGAGAATTCTCTGGGAGATGTTTAAGCATTTGATAGTGGATCTCGTCAGGACCCGTGGCTGAGTCATGTGATAGTTGAATAGCTTCAACTAATTCATCTAAATTAAAATCTTTGTTATAAATTTCATTATTTTGTGATTTAAAATTCAATTTAACTTTCTCTTGTTCAGTTTTAATCTTTCTGAAGGATTCAGAGTACTTGAATGATGATGAATTGTGACAAAAAGTTTCTCCTAAAGTGTCAGCAATGTCTGTTTTTGAAGTTGCTTTGCTGTCAGTACCCACCATGTTTAAATGTGTGTAACTGGGGGATTTGTTTTTTCCAGAGATTTTTCTTATCATATCCCAAACCTTTTTAATAGGTGTTTTATGATTGATTTTCGAAACATAAGATCTACATGACTTACGTTTCGAAAGTTTAATTGTTCTGCGGGCTTTAGCTCTAAATACTTTAACGTCATTCAAGTTGTTGGAATTTGGAGATTTTTTAAATTTAGATAGAGCTTGTTTACGTTGTTTAATTGCCTCTTTACAGTCGTCGTTGTACCATGGATTACTTTTAGTTGGATTTGTCGAGGTTTGAGGAATACATTCTTTAGATATTTCTATAAGAGAAGAAGTAAAGTCAGATATGGGATCAGAAGATTCTTTGAAGTTTTCTGGTATTAATTTACCAGTGCATAGAGTATTTAATAGATCCCAGTTGGCTCTATTTAATTTCCACTTTGGATTGTGGTCCTCGGTGGAAAAAGTGTTCTGTTCAATGATGATAGGAAAGTGATCACTATTATGTTGGTCTTTACTCACAGACCAATTATAATCAAGAAAGAGTGATGGGTGACAGAAGGAAAGATCAATAGAGGAAAAGGACTTTGCACTTGTAGAAAGATAAGTGTATGATTTATCATTCATAATACATATATCATTTTTTGTTAAGAAATTTTCGATAAGCTCACCTCTGGAATCATTGTTTTTACCACCCCAGAGGATATTGTGACCATTGAAGTCACCTAATATGATATAAGGAGAAGGAAGTTGTTGTAGTAAACTGTCCAGGTGTTGAGAATTAAGAGAAAATGATGGGGGAATATATACAGAACATATGGTTATTTCTTTGTCAAGAGTGACAGATACTGCAGTTGCTTGTAGTTCTGTTTGTAAATCAATCTTTCTTTGTGGGAAAGATGATTTTACAAACACCGAGGCACCACCAGAGGGCCTCAGACAATCAGTATGAACATAGTTATATATATTAAAACCTCTTAATGAGATGTTATCATCTGGTTTAAGAAATGTCTCTTGAAAACAAAATACAGAAGGATTATATTCGGAAATCAATAGAGATACTTCATTAAAATTAGGTTTCAAACCTCGACAATTCCATTGAATAATTTTATGTTTAAAATCCATACTTGAAAATAATATTAAAAGAGATACTAAAATAATGGTTAGATTGACACCTTCCATTGTTTAAGTTGTTGGTAATCGTGAAAGTGTGCCTTTAGGGAGGTGATCACTGGAGGAAGAGTCTGTGAAAACCACAGAATCATCGTCCATGTCATCTTCCTCATCATCCTTTTTAAACACAGAAAATGGATTCTTCTGAGCTAGTATTGTTTTTTCTGCTTCTTCTTTTTCTTTCTGTGATTTTTTTTTGATATATTGTTGTCGTCTTTCATCTTTTTGTTGTTTTTTGAGTTTGTCTTTCTCTTCCTTTTTCTTCTTCTCTTCATCTTTCCTAATCTTCTCCAGGGTTGCTGGCTTAAGGGTTTGCCCTGGACGAGATGGATTACCCTTTTCTTGGGGTTTTCCTTTAGAGGGTTCTTGTTGTTTTTCTTGTGATTGTTGTTTTAAATATTCTGTAAAACTGTCGTCCGTCTGTGTGCTGTTGTTGTGAGTTTCTGTAGATTTGTTGCAAGTGCCTGGTTTCACAGCACTTGCGTATGTCCTAGCTTGGTAAAATTGTTCGAATTGCTTACGAGCTTCTGGAAATGACAAGTTGTTTTCACATTTTATTTTAAGAATTTTTCTCTCTTTTTCCCATTCGGGGCAATCTTTTGAGTTAGCAGAATGATCACCTGAGCAGTTGGCACACTTGGCAGGTCTTTGACACTGGCCAGATGCGCAATGTTCAGGCATACTGCAGTTGACGCATATCGCTTGTCTGCCACACTTATTTTCGTGGTGGCCAAACACTTGACATTTATAACATCGAAGTGGATTTGGGATATACACGTCAACTTTTGCCTGAATAAAGCCTATTTTGACATTAGCTGGTAATACTGGTGAGTCGAAAGTAAAAACAAAAGTGTTGGTTGGTTTGAGTGCTCCATCACGGTGTACATTAATTCTACGTACATCTGTAACACCTTGTTCACCCATGAACTCAAGAATATGTTCGCAGCTCTGCTTGCTTAAGGCAGGGCAGCGAACAATACCTTTTGATGTGTTCAAGGATTTATGTGGTGTTACAGTACATTTCAATCCACAAAATGTTTCATTTTCAGAAGATTTGCTTCATGGGGTTGTTTTGTACACTGTATAAGTAAATCACCAGATCGTAAGTTTTTGATGCTCTTAGGCTCACCTGCTATACTCATGATTGCTTTTTCTATCAGAAAAGGAGAAAGAAGAGAAATATCCTTTCCCTCTACTTCTGAATGAATGATTAGAAATCTAGGTACATAAGGTTTTTTTGGTACAGAAGACTTAGATTGAGATTGAGAAGCTGTTAATGATTCATCAGAATCTGTGTCTGTAATCGGTGCGTGGCGTTTTCTAGATTTTGAAGCCATGTGTGTTTGGTTTAGTTGGGGTGTAAAAAAGCATTTCTTTGAAATGATGAACCAACAAAACTGTAGGTTTGTATAAACTCTAGATATAAGCGATTTCTTAGTGAGAATGGCTATTTTATCATTATTATCCTGTTTCATTTGATGTTTTAAAATGTTTTTTATGTTTGTTTAGTGCATATTTCTAACTAAAACAGTATTTTGATATCTATGAGACATATTTGTTCATTGCGTTAAGTTGACGGATTCTTAAGGTGTTTAAAATCCATGTTTAAAAAAGGATGTTCAGGAAGCACTTATATTGATGACGACTGATGCAGTACACGTCGTATATTGGTTCTTTTTCAATGGATGGCATCTATTTCGTTCGCAAGTGAAAGCCTGATGGATCCAAGGATACAAGTGAAATTAGATAAATATCAGAAGTGCGGAAATATTATTTCACAAACATCATTGCTTTCAAGCTACACAGGATCAGAAACTGATGCCGATTCAGGCAGTAGATAAATACAGAGGGATATAGGGAATCAACTGAGCCGATAGATGCTGCCTCTAGCGAGATTCGAACCCACGACCTCGGCAACACCGCCTAGCACTACACCAGACATCAACGCTACCAATTGCGCCACTGAGCCATCCCCACTAAAGGATGTACAGGAAGCGCTGATATTGATGACGACTGATGCAGTACACGTCGTTTATTGGTTCTTTTTCAATGGATGGCAACTATTTCGTTCGCAAGTGAAAGCCTGATGGATCCAAGGATACAAGTGAAATTAGATAAATATCAGAAGTGCGGAAATATAATTTCACAAACATTATTGCTTTCGAGCTACACAGGATCAGAAACTGGTGCCGTTTCAGACAGTAGATAAATACAGCGGGATATAGTGAATCAACTGAGCCGATAGATGCTGTGAATATTCTGCCTCTAGCGAGATTCGAACCCACGACCTATATATATCTTTTTATAGAGAAGCTGCCTGTTCAAGCTTTTCCCTGATTCCTATTTTATCCTAAATTTTAAAAAGCTCCAATTTTAATTTTTCTCAGACATTTTATTTCTCTTTGCTTTTGGATCTGTTATAGCTTTCAGGCAATAGGCTTCAACGAAATTATTTTATCATATGACGTTACTGTTATTCAGTGGATAACGTCATGTCATAATATATAAATATTACATTCCCTGCGCGGGTGATAGTCGAAAATATCATCCGAGGAATGTGATTATCAACCGAGGCGCAGCCGAGGTTGATAAACATATTTCGAGGGATGATATTTTCGACTATCACCCTAGCAGGAAATGTAATATTTATTTTATTATACCAAACAGAACATAAGATCCCTTATTTTCTGAAGTAGAGCTACTTCTCTTACTCAATAGACCTATCATGGTGAGGGGAGATCCAAAGGGAAAATAATGAACAGCCTATGCTTGAATGAAATTAAATCTTTCACAAAAATGGTTCTTCTTTAACAATCTGAATGCTCGACCTGATCACTGACGTTCCGTTTAACAAATTACGTCATAAAAGCTGATGACGTCAAACTTAATACCAGGCAGCATCATTTTTAAAGGAGATACTGTACATGAGGCTGTTTTGATGCAAAGTAGAAAATTTCGCCCAATCTGCCTAAATTTGGCCTCAACATGTTCCTCTCGTTCTAACAAAGAAAACGAGTCCCCACACTTTATGTTTCTGACCATTAACAACGAAGTTATTTGGAGTTTAAAGTCACCAAATCATGCGTCATGTCCGCCATTGCTGTTGAACGTCTCCTGATGTGAACGAACCGTACGCGCATCGGCGTTGCGCATCATGTGACCGCCCGGATATTTTATAATATCACCCGCTGCTATGACAAACGCGTGGCAGTATTCGCCGTCGCTGTAGCAGCGGGTGATATTATAAAATATCAGTCGTTCGTCTATGGAAGTTTTGTATGGGGAATTCACGTGAGGTATAATAAATAATTATATGACCACACATTACATAACACTTTCAGCGGGGAAAAGAAACGTCATGACGACGTCTATTACAACAACACAACTTTTCATTGAAATAACAAACTTTAAAGGCGATTAAATCGCATGATAAAGGTCATATGATAAACAAAATCTTGTACTCGTGATCATTTCATATTAAATTTAATAAACTCGTCAAAATCTCGTTTAATAAATTTCATATAAAATGATCACCCGTGTAAGATCCTCTATATATTTGTTTTTATCTCTCTTCGCTTTTTACTCTGAAATATCTTACCAAAAATTTGCCTTGCTCGAAGCGAGCTCGTTCCAAAATTATATATCTTATTCATCATAAATGAAGATCCTTTGCTTTGATGTTAATACTTCATGTGTATTAAATGTATTCAGGTACAAATAGCTTTTAGGCAATAACCAATAACCAAAAACTTTCCTCACTTGAAGGATAATTACATGTATATATTTTGGTTCTTTCTCTGATTATAATGATTTTCATATCAGGATGTAAATGTATAAATGTATGCGTGCAATATGCACGTGCATGCATGCATACATGTATGTGTGTATATATGAACATTTAGCAGCATGTGCATGCGTGTGAGTACATGCATAAGTGTGTGTGTGTGCGCGCGCGCGCGCGCGCGCGCGCGCGCGCGTGCGTGTGTGTGTGTGTGTGTGTGTGTGTGTGTGTGTGTGTGTGTGTGTGTTTTGCAATACCCCCAAAAGTATTAAAGTTGGCCTCGCTGGCTCCTCCCCCCTTTGAAAGCTTCATACGCCTATGGTTTTGTCCTTGAACAGGACACTTCATCCTCTGGTCAGTACTGATTCAACACAGAAATGTAGCATACTAGTTGGAAATATTGTTTTTGTTTGATATTGCTTTGGCAGAGAAGTTAAATGGTACACAATGTCTGGGGCGCAAAATCACCAACTATATCTAATCGGTGTCAACAGAAAAGGCTTTTATAATATGTTGATACATTGTATCCCATAAATGTGACATTCGCAAACAGCGCATACCAAGATGACATATTATACATCGCTATTTCATCAGGGTCTCACCATTGAGGTCATTGATCATATTCATCAACCGTAGATACTAAAATTATCATTCCATGCAGAACTGTAGTGTATATCTATGTAAACTCAGATAAGGTACTCTAATTTAGACAACAACATGCCATCTTGTAGGTATAAGCGACCAGCAAATGCTTAGATGGGCTTGCACAACATCATAGAATTTGTCAGAGCCTGTGCTGCGTAATTTAGTTCAAATCTTTCACACATTACTACCATTCATCCTCTAATCCGTCGGTAGCTCAGTTTTATTGATGATGATTAGGAAAATGCAGACTACTCTGGGTCTACGCAGATTAATTATAATTATACACTAATAAGATAATCTACCTTGTCTGCATGACAAAACCTACAAAATGATCAATGACTGCGCCAAGCCAGCTGGGAAGTACGATCAAATTTCCTTGGTGTGACTGGAATTAGATTCAGGCTAGTCTGAGTTTTCGCTAGGTATATAGGAGTTTGTTGGCTAGTTATTATCTGTCAGTTTAATCCTTTAGAGACCGGACACCCCTAAATGGGTACTTTGGCAAATAGTGAAAACCCAGATGAAATCCCACTAAGTCAAAATCGATCTTTAAGAAAGAATTACAGTATTTCTTTTTAAATTGTAACCTGTGTTGACCCCTTAATATATACAATGGACCATCAAGACTTAAATGCACGTAGTTTTATGGGAAATTCTATTGGTCTGAAACGGTTTTAAAAAGGCTTCTATGATTATATTTATTATATTTGAAGAATGCGTTACATGTAAACGGATAAGTATAAATGACGCTATAACACGTTTTGCTGACTGAGTCAAAAAAATTTTGACAAAAGCCATTTAAAAGCCTATTTTTACACTATAAATGTGGTGCCAATGCCTTAGGGTTATTCCGGGCAGATTATTTTGTTTTATACAGATAAATCATTTCTTGCCCCCCACCCCACCTCCCACAAACACACCTTTAGTCGAGTGAAAAATTGAAATTGATTAAATCTGGCCTTAATCAGTTAATCCTCTAATGACAAGTCATGGACAGAAATAAATGGCCTAAAACGGAAGTGAAAATAAGGAGATTAACTTCACAGTGGAGGTTTTTCACATTGATGGACACAAGTCTACGTACGTTTTCACATTGATGGAAACCAGTATCTATTTCACATTGCTGGAAACCAGTCTATATAATTCACATGAGAGATATTTACAATATTATGGTCTGTTCGATTTGTATATTGCTTCGAGATTAAATGGTTTGAAAAACGTATACTCCCGCAATAAATTAAGCCTACAAAACATGACCTACTGTGTTTACAGCCAATTTTACGTGAATAATATAGAATTGCATTTTAATCATTGCCCACCAATGCTTTGTATTAAAGATGTAAGGTTTTCATCCTGACACTATGAATGAATAAAATCTTTGGCTTATTATACCTAGTTCATTGGATTTGCGACATATCAAGAATGTGCAAAATAACTTTTCTGTGTAAGTATAATTATATTTATGTACTTAACTTAAACATAGCAGATTCATGTAGCATTGTTCTTATATTCACAAAGTTCTTCAAAATATTCCATTTTTGATCATGTAAATACTCTCTCATTAGTATGGACAAATCGCAGCCCAACTTCTTATGTCAGAATTCAAACAGTATGCACATGTAGGTTAGAAATCGCAGAGAATGAAATATGTCTCCGTATTTATGTAGTAAAAGTTACATTTGAATACATGCTGCCTCAAATTAAGGTTACGTATAATTAATTCCTTTTGTTTTGATCTATTATCTTTGCCTCAACAGCGATTTTAACAGATCAATGTACTTGATAGAGGTAAAGTATCTTAATTGATCTTGGTAAAAAACCATGTAGTGAAAACAGAACAATATCGTTGTAAATATCCTAATTAATCAGTTATTGGTTGCAAATCTTCTTAACACTATTGATGTCAGTACATTGGACAATTGGCATCCTTAAAATATATCCTCGTGACATTTGCCTTTGTTCAGGGATCAGTTTGCTACAAATGTAACACCATGGAGCGGATATGAATATAGCGAATCAGAAAGCAAATGAGTATGACCAGGAAATGCCACAATCACAAACCACAGACCGACCCATGGTACCGCGAGAAAGAGACACAAAATACTAACAGCCATAGGACCGTAAGAACATAGTTAAAATAAAGCAACTAGCTCTTTCGTCATCAGCGAGAAGATTGCAAAACTAGAAAAGACCTGCAAATAATGGGAGCGACAATGAACTCAATGAATCGAACCCTGTATTTGTTCAGCGTTGGTCCAAGATTGAGGTCGATGAATGTTAAATATAAAGAATATCTTCAGAGTCTGACCAGCGGTTTAGGAGATAATAAGAATATACCATGCGTGTGAGGGTAGGATAGAAATATCCGTCCCGAGAATCACAGATTGGCATCACGAGGCTTTCCCAGTGATGACAAACGTTGATCACAATGGACGGATTTTTCTATCCAATCCTCACACAAATAATGTTTTTTTTCTTGTACACCATAAAATAACACATTTTTTATTTTTGAAAAATATACAAAAGGCTTACAGAAAACCCTGAATACCCTGAGATTCGACATAAATGTGACATGGTGAAGTCGACGTCGCGGATCGACGTGCGACCAGCATGCGGCTGTTTGTTTGGTATCTTTCACACGGGTTGGTACGGGCTGAAGACAGGTCTTCCCGCGTCGCAGTCAAACTCTCGGAGACAATTGGAAGCGTTTCCTAGATGAATAAAAAGATACCTTCCTCCCAAATATACATGTGCAATCATCTAGTGAAGTTCATGTCCAACTCAACCGAGCACAAAATTTCAATCGCCCACAAAAACCAAGCTATCGACAAGCAAAGAAGCCTCCCGCGTTAAGTCCGGCTCCCCCGTATGTGTATTTATATCACGCATATTTAAATACACATATGGGCTGAAGCTAAACAATTAAGTTTGTTGTATGATGGGGGCTGCGCCCCGGGAACACTCCTGCTTCCATTTCGCGTAAGAGCTATTTAATCATTTGTAGGCCATGTCATTTCGATCGGTTCGATTTCCAATATGGTAGCAACCCCTAAACAACAAACCGAATAGAATGCGCCACGTAAACGAGAGACTACATGGGCAGATCCAGGACCAGGATTTCTTAATGGGGGGTAAGGAGTTTTATTTGTTAATTTACCTGCCAAATGACACAGTTACATAAATGGGTCCCCAGTTCAAATATTGCCCTGGATGCTCAGATAGGCCATATAAAAATAAAATTGTTTCTCAGGCACCGCGGCACCTGTTTAAAAGACCCAAATTACTTTTTTTTATTGCATTCTAAAAATAAAAAAATAATAAAAACCGCATTTCCAATTTCATAACAGCGCTATCGGTGACAATCAATTATCATCATGCGGTTCCATTCGGACGTTGTGGTCCATTGCGGGTAATGCTGTGTTAAAACCGGAAGTGGACACCAGTCTTGAAAAAATTATCGTTAGAAAATGGGCTGATCAAGCTGTCTTGTGTTTGGTTTAATAGGGTCACATAAAATAAAACACATACAATGATTTTAGTATGTGCAGCTGATGATTTTCAAAAATATCAGAAAATGCAGAAATTTAGATTTTTAAAAAACAAATCATAAAAAATCTGTCATAAGTAAAAAAAATCAAATGTTTGTTGTTTTTCACGTCGGCTAGATGCCTAAATGGCAGAAACTAGCTAGTCTGGTAGAACGTCCCCCTGTCCTTCACTATAGTGTAGATTTTAATTTCTTGTCCTTTGGGATCATGGGTTTCATTGTGGAACTTTGAAACTATTGGAGGGTCACTGACGAAATGGCAGAAACTAGCTAGTCTGGTCCAAGAAATATGCACACTCTAGTTTTAGTTCTTTGGTGCAGTCTTTGCTTCCAAAGGATACCTTTTTAAGACATATTTGACTTCACGACAGCTGGTGACTGGGACTGTGCGGCGGCGGTAGAACATCTCCCTGCCCTTCACTATAGTGTAGATTTTATTTTATTGTCCTTTGGGATCATGGGTTTTCATTGTGGAACTTTGAAACTATTGGAGGGTCACTGATGAAGCCTAAATGGCAGAAACTAGCTAGTCTGGCCCAAGAAATATGCACACTCTAGTTTAAGTTCTTTGGTGCAGTCTTTGCTTCCAAAGGATACCATTTTAAGAACATATTTGTAATCACCTGACCTTTAATTCAATAAAAACTGCACGCAAAACGCTTGACTTCTTCAAAACGTTGAATTTTGCATTTTGAACCCCAAAATTGTGTTGTGATAGAAAACTCTTCTAAAGCACCGTTTAACTTTTGTCCATTGGAATGCAAATATTTTGGCAAAACTTCATTTCAATATCGTTAGCGCTTAGTCGGAAATAAATGGAATTGAAAAGTTGCCACTTAGAACTTCGGTCCAGTATTGCGGTGCGAAACAACAAGGGACAGAATGAGTAGATGGTATTAAAGGAATCTACGAACCAATTTGGTAAGCCCTAAACTGGAGTATGCAGCACCTATTTGGAGCCCATATTGTAAAACTCAGAAACAACAGGTAGTGAAGGTACAGAGTATTGCAGGAGATGAGCTGCAGTGCCAACTCTGGAGGCCCCCAGGGATCAGTCCTCTCTGCTTTTCTTTCACAAGATTCATTATAGGACTATGTCTGTGATAAAGACAAGTACATGACCCCATCTCAGAGTACAAAATCTAGCGGGTCATCACACAACACACAGTATTGAAGGCCCCAGATTTAAAGTGATGCCCTGAAGTATTCTTTTTTCCCAAGGACTATTCCCCATTGGAATAGTCTGGCTCCATCTGTGGTCGCAGCTGAGTCCACAGAGAAGTTCAGGGCACTCATTTAAATGACTCAGCCAGAAGTTTTTTGTTTTTTTCAAAATTCTAAAACACTCACCTCAGATAATGATCATATATGATCGCCTGAGTATAAGAAGATAAATAGATATGGCGAAACGTCACCAATTCTTGCAAGACAGTAACTTTTGATGCATCTTCTAAACTATTGAACATGGCAACTTAAAACTTTGCAGGTACATAGGTTACATGATGTAGAGGGCACTGGGCAACATTTTGTGTGACTCTGACCCCAAGGTAAAGGTCAACGGTTAAAAAGGGGGTATTTGCCATGGTGTATCACCGACTGCTTCTCTAGTTTTTTTTTTCTTAATTCTATTCTACTGCTTTACACTTGTAAAACTTTGAGTCTACCCATTCATTCTGTAACCTTTGTTTAAATTTGCATGAGAATTTCGCCTTTTTCTCATAAATATTCGGCTATATTATCCAAATATGAGTTTGCAAGATCCTGAATCTGGAAAATCATGAGTCATTTCATCTGGCCTTTAAGGTAGACCATTTTAAAGCACTTTTTTGGCAGAAGTTCATTTCATAGGAAATGCATTTAAGTTTTTTAACTACGAATATTAAGTTATTTTCTGCGAATAACTACAAACTGATATATTTCTAAAAAAGAAAGAGGGCAATGATCAGGAATCGATACAACCAAGCACCACACCTGACCTAGGATACTAAGTCTCTTTTTCTACGCTCAAGATAATTTCAAAGTCTGCATTTTTCGAAACTTACATAAAACCTAAGTCTAAAATCTGCGATGTACTCCGTTCTCAGAGCGGTGACACTGCCATTTATTCGTAGGCATCTGCGGCCAATGTGCTACGAATGTACAGAGATACGTTTACGAAAATATACGACCAGCAACGTAGCAAACTGCGTATGTTTACGCTAATTCTACTCCAAATTACGTTTAAATGCGAAGGAATCTACTCATTTACGTTAAAGTAAGTAAGGGTGTAAAGATCAGGAATAGATACAACCAAGTACCACACCTGACCCAGGATACATATGGGAAAGTGACAAACTCACAGTTAGACACCACAAACGAGAGCCAAGAGGTCAGCCCTTTCCATGCAGGTGACCACAAAGCACAATAAACAGACGCGCACAAAAACATAGCCAACAAAAGACAGAAAAAACACATAAAAGATCCACAAAAGAAGTACCGCCTTGGAACGGTCAGTAAAATATTTTACTGGAGGGCTTAAACCGGTTTAGCAGCGCCAATCTCACCCTTAATTCAGATGTGGATCAAGACACATAGATATTTGGTTTGCATGAAAGACCCCTAACTTATCAATGCATCATCTCATAAAACATATAAATTAAGATAAGTACTCAACAGTAATAAAACTGAATACCGGAGCAAAAGAAATCCAACAGGTAAACCTGGTGGGCCCAACAAACAGCCAAAGCATCAGGCCCCTACCATCTCATCAATAGATAAGTCTTTAAGTCGGAACCATCATAGAGTCTGAAGTCCAACCAACAGGCGTACATTTAAAGAGGAAAGCAAAGTTACCAACCGTGATTTGGTTGACCACCAAGCATGCAGTCTGTTGCAATACATTAATGTTATAGCCAATCTAAGTCAGGTCTGAGTCTTCGGTAATTTAGGTGCGAGTGCTGTCACCTTCG
Source organism: Loripinus fragilis (assembly GCA_964019695.1). Classification (NCBI taxonomy): domain Eukaryota; kingdom Metazoa; phylum Mollusca; class Bivalvia; order Lucinida; family Lucinidae; genus Loripinus; species Loripinus fragilis. Next base: position 29,439,311 of record OZ026522.1, read on the forward strand.
CTAACAATATTAGTTGTCAAATGTGACATACCTTTTATGATGTTAATTCAACAAAAAAAATAAAGTTATGTCTGTCTGTCTGTCTGTCTGTCTGTCTGTCCCTCACCAAAATAACATGTTTCCAGACATAACTTTGATGGAGATATAAAACTTTTGTATATCACAGGCGAAACAATAATAAATTGAAATAGATAATCGAACGTTATGTTATAGTAGTAATATGGATGCCTGGTTTCTTATCCAACCAAGGTTTTTCCTTGATTAGATGACGATCGAATATCTTTTTCAATTTATGACTATTTTGCATTTAAAGACCAAACATCCATAATATTGGTTCTGCAATTTCTGCATGCCGCGACCCGTTTTTCGATAAAGTGTTAATATATTTGTATTACATGTACATGTTCGGGAATATTTGGCACTACATGTACCATAAAGCAGAATGCCACCTTTTAGACTGTGAATGGGAGCAACAATCTGATAAAAACTAAATAATCAGTGGTTTTCACTTAATTACAATCTGATCATCTAAATCTACCTAATCAAACTGCGTTATGCCCCATGAATATATATACTGGCTTATAAGACCGACCCATATAAAAGTTAATCGTATCTTTGGATTGATAAAAAATATTTGGATCGTCATCGTTTTGCAGACCAGTGTCTCGACAATATTACAATGTATTACGATATATATATATATTATTGAATGACAAGTAATACATGATATATATTAATTTTATTATAAATACATTTGGCAAATCCCAGGGACTAGCTCAGAAAAGCAATCAAAATTAAATGCCAAAACTGATGCGAAATATCCAAAGTAAAAGCATCAGCTTTGTCCAGCAGAGATCGTGTTGATTCTAAATGCGAAAGAATCTACATTTTTGGTCGAAACGATGTCGAGAGTCTTCCAGACAGTTCAAGGGGCACACTTGTTCCAGACCCGTCAGGAAGGCTCTTGAAGAGTAAAGCTCCAAAGCTCAAGCTCCGTATAGCTCATAGCTCCAATAGCCCAGTCCAAGTCAACACGATTTCGGGGCATAGCTGTTGATTGATGCGCCTGCAATGAACTTGCTAGTCCAAGGCAGATAGACATTCGACAGTCAAGGCGAAAAGCTGAAAAGTTTGGGTGGGGCGTCAGCGGTGTCCTAAGCAGAATCCCCTGATTCCCGACTGTGCAATGTAACCTTGCATGCAAAAAGGTGTCAGCGGCGTCGAAGCAGAACCAGGCAGCAGATTCCGGACTTTGCAATGTAGCCCCGCATATCAGTAGGCTCAGAAGGAAGAATCGTGCTCGATTCTTGCAGCTAAATGTTTCACCCCGGAGGAGAGAGGGTGAGCAAAAAGAAGAAAAGAAAACAAAAATCTACAGAACTGTCTTGTACTGTAAAAGGTAAAATCGTGCAAATCAGGAAAACCATGCTACATTCTGCATGGCTTAACTTCTCTCCAAAATACAGTCCGAACTGTGCTCGATTCTGTAAGTCATGCATTAGGAGAACGCAACTACGGACGCTTATCCTGCAATATGAGAGTGCAATTCACAGACGCTTACCCAGCAATAGGAGAGTGCAATATACAGACGCTTATCCAGCAAAAGGAGAGTGTTATTCACAGACGCATATCCTGTAATAAGTGAGTGCAATTCACGGACGCTTATCCAGCAATAGGATAGTGCAATTCGCAGACGCCTACCCAGAAATAGAAATGTGCAAATCAGAGACGTTTGTCCCCAAAAAGGAGAATGCGATACATGGACGCTTGTCCTGCAAAAAAAAAAGAAAAGCAGATCTACGTGCAACGGCGAATATGTGCCATACGCATCTGCGTTAAAATCTGAGCCTACTAATATACAAATTGTAACACAACATATTCCAAGCTTATCCCTGAAATAAAAAAGAAAAACACGTTGTGAACGAATCAAGCTAGGATGGTGTAAGGGGTGGTGGCTGGGTAAGCTTAAACACAGCCTTCGCCCGCTGATAAAACCTAATGAATGTATAGAATGAAATATCAAAGCATACTGAAACTTGGCTCCTCCTTGATATACTATGACAGCTAGGGACGTTACTTGATCCAATAACTAGATTATATTACATATATTCTATATTTATTGAATGACAAGTAATACATGATATATATTAATTTTATTATAAATACATTTGGCAAATCCCAGGGACTAGCTCAGAAAAGCAATCAAAATTAAATGCCAAAACTGATGCGAAATATCCAAAGTAAAAGCATCAGCTTTGTCCAGCAGAGATCGTGTTGATTCTAAATGCGAAAGAATCTACATTTTTGGTCGAAACGATGTCGAGAGTCTTCCAGACAGTTCAAGGGGCACACTTGTTCCAGACCCGTCAGGAAGGCTCTTGAAGAGTAAAGCTCCAAACGAGTAAAGTTCTGAGAAGTTCCCCCAGGAAATACCAAAGCTGATTAGAACTGTACGAGTAATTCCCCAAAAATGAAAACGAAATGATAAAATGGCGTACTTATGCCATTAAAGTACAAGTGGACATTCGTTCACATCATGTATTTCAGATATGCTGAGCAGATGCAAAAACATGTAACTGAAATAATAAATAGCTCTAACTCTCTAGAGTCGCCTGCTGATGATAAATTCAGTTGCACTCACTGAATCATGTTCGACGATTAATGTCTAAATTCTGCTGTAATAGTCAGAAAGAGTTCAAGAATTTCTTATAAAGTATTTGCTAATCAGCAGACGACAGCATACAAACGCAAAACATAAAATTGATCTGTCTTATGAAATAAGCATGAAAAATCAAACAATCTGGAATAAGAAACATAAACAAACAAATTACATCTGAATAGTCTCTTATGTAACTGCTTATTAAAGGCTGATTTCCTCTGGTGAAGACTGTTGATCAAAAATGCTAAATCTACACCAGTCTTTGCTAAATTCCATATATAGACACAGTCCTACATAATTAAAGATTTGAATACCCCAATGTCTATTCTAATTCTGATATAAAAGTAACACAAAGATCTATATGCAATAGGGGCATGACATTCGAAATGGCATTTGATATATCTTTAGACAGACAGTATACATCACTAAAGCCTTGACTTTCTACGTATAAAACCAGTCTCACATTTATGGTTCACCCTTCCTAGATAGCCAGCTATGGCCCACGAAAAACCCCACCTTTCGGGAGGAAACGTGTGTCCAACGTCTAATAGTGCTGAAACAACCTCAGGGGCAGGTAGTCGGACCTTACCTGGCATGCAATAATTCAACCTATAGCATGCACCAGCTTTAAGCTCTCAATATTTAAAGTTTATGTTTTCTAGACTCGCTAGAACTGATTCTATATCATCTTTCAATAACTCGTGAACTTTCAAAGTGCCCTGATACAAAGCGTACATGTATTTAGCGGGGAAATGCAGCAGACGACAAAGTAAATGCATTAGGAACTTTTTCAGCATGCAAAGAATCAAACACACCCCCCCCCAAAAAAAAACAAAATAAATAAATAACAAGCAACAAAGAATAACATTCATCTGACATATGCTATCTGGTTTCCTGCTCTATCAGCGCAATTTGTAATGCATATCAAATTGAAAACAAGCCAACCGCTCATAAAATGATTAAAATGCCACACAAGATATTAATTACACAGATTTAATATTGAGTCCATGGTACCGAATGCTCCTTAAAGTGTGTATGGCCATTGTTGCCTTGAGATGACACCCATGTCTTATACATGTATAGACCCCATCGAACTGCTGCCCACGAACATAGGCGCAGACCAGCCTGCGCATCCACACAATCTGATCTGCGCCCATGTAATTAGTTATCCGAAAATGAGCACCATGGCATTTTTTTTATATACTAATAGTCATTGTGGCTGAGTAGGCTGGTCAAGGGTTCCGAAGACAGAAACCTCTCGTAGCAAAGCGAAAAAGAAAGTTTTAAAAAATAAATATATATATAGAGCTGCGCATGCAATAAATGATTAACTACGGTAATTGAGCGGATACAGTTAAGGCGTATATCATTACAACATAATTAAATGCTTTAAGTGATGCTGACATTTAATTATGAAAACATTGCTTTCGTCGCCAACTGTGTCAAAAACAATAATGTATCATTCATTACACTGATTCGTCACAACCGTGCCGTATCAGTTCCCAATAGCGTCCAAATTCTTTGAAACGAGAATAGAATGCGTGATTTCTGTCCCGATCAACAATTTTATAAATGTTTGGGCGAATTCCTGTCGTCCTTGGTTGAACCAAGTAAGAAATAAAGTGTCTGGCACGCGGATACAATACATTGCCTCTGCATATAGTATACAGGAACCTAATGTCCAACATAAACCAATATATGGCATCTCGCCAGTGTCTACACAAGAACAAATAACATCGTGACAATCACTGGCAGTGATTCCCGAACTTAAACATGCACCTAGCTTTTAACCTCTACCAACGGAGACGCTACCGTATGTTCCATAATAAAATATACTAGCCAAAAGCTCCAATTTATTAATTATCTTCCAAGTGTTAAATGACATTACAATATACTTTTTTGCACCTCGAAATAGCCAGATGTGTCATATATCCAAGACAGCAAAAATATTGACAAAATATGCGATGGTCCATACAGGATGGCCGCCCAAACAGTGGAACCTCCATTTGCAAAATTAACATTTTGGCACTTTTCCTGTGAAATAACACACCTTCATACGCAAAACCATTCATTTCAAAAGCCAAACTCATATCGAACACTAAAGTGCTAAAATGAACACTCCATCTGCATTTGACTAGTTGCTTTTGGCCGAAGTGTCAAAAGAAACCCAATGGAAAGTTTTGTGAATTTCTTTAAAAAGAGGGTGTGTGTATTCGGCAAAGCCTCTTCAATACAATTTATAAATTTGGCTTTGCCAATATCTGCATTGGCTGCCTTATTCGGGAATGCAAATTAAACTGATATAGCACTTATGGCTATTCAGAAAATCGACAACCTAGAACTTTGACTAGTATAGTACAAATAATCACACGCAAAAAAAACGAACATATGGTATAGTACAATGTACATGTATGACTTAAGCTTAGTGTCCCGTAAAATTTAAAAGTAACTATAAACACAAACCAAATCAAGATCCTGATGAGCTGCTTCAAAAGTAGCATCTCATTAGGGCCTGCCCAAGGAGACAATCTCCAGTAGTGAGTTTCAAACCAGTACATGTACTACGCCCGAATTTAAAATAATAGAAATATTATAGAACTCTCTGGTCACTGCATAGCCGGCAGCTTAAATTAATATCTGAGCGTGGTTCGGCTATTTCACCTGCTTATGAAGGAAAATCAGGTTATATCTATAATTTGGTTAAAGAAGTATAAGTGTTTGATGCGCATAATTATGAAAATCATGGCCCTTACATTTATCAACCCTTAAAGCACCAATCACAGCATGTCATCTATTTTCGTCGTCTGCATAAATGTTATTGAAGCGTATTTGACAAGCAGCGTGGACTCAGATCAGACCGATGCTGCGAGCGGTCTAATCGGAGTTCCAGACTGTTCGCCTCTAAACATCAACTCCTGTTTACCAATACGCAGCAGACGTTTGCGATGGTTCTTCAAGGGCAAATAATATGCTTGTGTATGTATTGAGGTGTTATGGGTACTAGCTAATAATAATTCAGCCTCCTTTCAGTATTTTACCCATTTCTTTGATTTCGCGTTCATTATGTGCCAACTTTACAGCACCCAAAAAGCCCTATAATATTTAATCGCAAAGTAATAATAAATTTGACCCGTGGCATGTGATTTCCACCAATGTGGTATTTTGACATTGTAGACTCAGGCGAGCCTGTGCAGCCTCCTTTTAAGCTTAGAGACTCCAAATTATCTTCAATCAGTAACATAACAGTCATAGAATATTCAAGCGACGAGCGAAGGCTCTGATCAGACTGTGCGTATGCGCAGGCTGATCTGAGCCTTTGCTGGTCGCACACAACACATTGTTGGAAATCTCATGCAACGGCTCATATGACTTAGGTCTTGTGCCCCGTAAAAATGAAACAGTAAAATTAAGCACACATCCATGCAGATCCAGGTGAATGCCACAAAACCTGGCATCTCATCAGGGTCTCTACAAGGTAGGTAAACAAGTAAATAAACTGTTCATAGCTGATTGGCAAAATGGATCAATAAGATACGCCTCACTTAAACTGCAAAGTGAGAATATAAAGTATTATACAGAGGTCGACATGGTCGAAACTCATTGCTTGTAAATTATAGCTGTCTTGCAAATTGCATACCAGTGTGAATTTACGTACATATGTATTATATAGTCACCTGCGTAAAAATGTACTCAATTTGTAATACTGCACTGATTGGACAAACTTTCAGGTACTTCTAAAATTCCTATTCAGTTTAGAGATACACCACATCGCGTGTAAAGTTTACAGGTCATATTTCATAGGTGGAAAATAAAGCACTTGAATCCTTATTTGACATATCCAGGGAGATTCAGTTGTGGTGGTCGTGATCCATCCATTAAAATGTCTGTCAAATAGAGCACAAAATGCCTGCAATGTTAAATAATTATCTTGCTAGATGATGTCATGGTACAGTATAATGAAGTGTTTTAGCTTTGTTCACTTCAAGAACTTATATTGTTCATTAACACACCATCGTCCGCTCCAGCCTTGCTCATTCTGCTACAAATAACATGAACAAGGTTAAGTTACACTTAAGCTTTGAGAGTTTATGGTTATAGTTAATGGATAACTGGAATCTTTGATGAGTGTTCAGTGTTTTCCCTGATCCAGCGCTAAATCGCACACAGCTCATGAAATATGCATAGGTTAAAAACAATGTTCCAGAGCATAGACATGCGTCATCCTTACGACACTAACTATGCTATTTCTTATAATTGTTTATGGTTGTACATTAATCCACAACAGTACACCATGAACAACACATGAACATGCATGAAAATGTCTGTAAAACGTCATGAACACTTCCTCGATTACGTTAACATGTGTTGTTAAACCAATGCGACACGGAGTTCCGTTAATGTACAAACAAGTAGCATTCAGTTAACCCGAGGTTTCAAATGTTTTGATAGAAGTCCTCAATCTGATGGGGCTAACATCAAGCCGGTCTATGTTTCTTCCGCTGCCAAAAGAAGAACTTACGGCTGATCTTGCCATAATTTTCATGTATATAACGTTAGTTTTGTAGACATCCTATTACCATCATGAACCTGAAAAGAAACGCGCACGAATGGACCCTGACTTCCATCCCTGTCCCTGATTATAGTCCTAATCAATGGCTCAGACCAGAATAGGAGCCACCAAGAAATCAAGGTCCATTCGTACGCTAAGACTTCTAATTCCGTGCCTAAAATTCTTCAGAATTCAAGGCACAGAACAAAGGCAAACTGTCTGTATCTCTGCACAAGCAACTCCTGTATTCTAGTAATTATGTCTGCAATGTTTGATAAACAAAACAATCCCTGTCCTAGCACAATTTAGCTAACCGCAATCTTAGTACATAATGCACATGAACAGACAGCCGAGCAGACGTGAGAATTAGTTGATTCTCCAATTAGTGAAATAATGTCTTTAGTCCTCTACATTTGCCTCCAATTTAGCCTAACAGAAAAGTATGTAAAAGTGTTATTTTTAAATGACACTGTAATATTAAGCTTAAACACAGCCTTCGCCCGCTGATAAAACCTAATGAATGTATAGAATGAAATATCAAAGCATACTGAAACTTGGCTCCTCCTTGATATACTATGACAGCTAGGGACGTTACTTGATCCAATAACTAGATTATATTACATATATTCTATATTATATATATATATATATGCAAAATTTGATCAAAATATATGGTGAGGTTCAAGAATTATGAACATTTTTACTAAAAGACCTCGGCAGAACTAAATGATACTCGGCACAGCCTTGTCACCATTTGTCATACCAGTGACTGGAAAATGCTAAAATAAATAAATATGAAAAATGTATGTGGTTCAAGAGTTATGAGCATTTTCACTAACTGACCACAAGCGGCTGAAATGATGCTCAACATACTCTCGTCCATCAAAACAGACTGTTTCACATACCAGTACCCAGATCCTGTTGACATGCATTTGTTTGCAAAATGTGATCAAAATATGCCATGTGGTTCAAGAATTATGAGCATTTTTACCAACTGCTAACGGACGGATGTACGGATTCACATAGTGCGTATAGTGCAGACCCAAGGGTCGCGCAATTTAGTTGGTTTATTAACCGTCTGAATGTGGCATAAGTCTTAAAATGTTGGAAAAATCATGCATATGTTGTTCGAGATGATGTAGTCCGCTGTGGTTAAAAAAAGCTCAAGGTTTATCTTAGAGTGTCAATGAATTTAGATCCAGACCAAGCCCGACGTCTTGTTGATCCTGGTCTGTGTCAGGTGACTTTCTTTCTTTCTTGTATAAGTATTAACTTCCAATAAGGAACACAAGACTTCCGTCTGTAATCTTCTTGAGTAATATTAATAAAAAGTTCTACTTTTTTAAAATGTTCATGCACTGTGAGGGCGTGTGGTTCCTCAATATTTACAACACTGGTTAAAAGTTATATACACTTTTATAAAAGACGTTGTGGATCACTGTCGTGGCGTATTCAAACTAATTCCTCAGCGATTCAACTTATGCAGCCGGGTAATATGGAGTCTATGACACATCTCAGTAGTTGCCTTCACAATTGATACGAACTCCTTTCTCCTATTTAAACATGCAAAGCTTGAAAAATCTAGGATCAGTCTTACTATATTTTCCTTAGTATTAAATGACGATTCCCATTGCTTTATTCCCACACAGTTAACAATTAAGGATCTAAGATCACCAAAATACTGTTTTCTCTGCGCGAACAAGGCGGGGCAGTCTAGCAGCATGTGTACAATATCCTCACTGTCAGTAGCACAGCATTTGCAGATAGAACTTGCAGTCGCGTTGCTGAATTTGTATACATTTGACTGTAGCATATAGGTACCTGTGATCATCCTAGACTTTGTAATACCCTTTCTGACGTCTGATACAGTAGATTCCAGTGAAGACCATACAGAATGAGTCCGACCGATTTCGACCGAGTCAACGTTCATATATTTCAATGTGGATTTTTCTAATGCTTCCTTCTGTAGTAATTCAGACCAATGTTTATTTATAGCTCTTTTAACTTGAAGTTTCCAGATTTCTTTTGAGGCAAGACCTTCACTTAGACACTGAAGATTTGGTAGGTCATATATATTTAAAATGTCCTGCACTTTGCTAAAATAACTTTGATTATTGTCCAAATTAAAAGCAATTTGTCTGTATGAAAGTTCTCTGATAGTTTTGTTGGTACAAGTCAAAATACTATACAGCAAACCTAATTGTCGCTTATGGAGTTCAGCTTCCAATGGGAGCGCACCTATGAGCAAGTAGACAGCACATGTAGCAGTTCTAATGGGTAATGACTGAAATCTACGAAGGTTGCTGATATGAAACTTTGATAGTATATTAATCTGGGTCTGAGTTAATGGTAATACTTCTAGGCCGAATAAGAGTCTTGGCAAAACATAACACTGATAAATTTTGTATGAACATTTCGGGTTTAATCCATTTGATCCATGAATACCAGTACTTATTAAAGAGTATAAAGTTCTTCTTGCCAATCTTAGGCGGTCATCAATGTTTATAATGTTTTCGTTTACTTCAGCACGAAGAAGTCCCAAATGAATTGTATTTTCAGATAGCGATATGTTATTTCCATTCAGTTCAACTTTAACGTTTTTCTTTGTTACCGACTTATGATTTTTCAGCAATACTACATTAGATTTCGATGGGTGTATAGTGACCCTGTCTTGTTTACAGTTTCTGTTAAACACGTTGGCCATAAGCTGTAGTTCATTTTTACACCTTGTCAGCAGCGCTACATCGTCCGCACATGCTGGACATCCACAATAGCTCGTACCAATACACAATCCAAGGCGATTATGTTCAAGTTCCATTAGGCATGGGTTGAGATATATTTTGTAAAATAAAGTGGATAATATCCCTCCTTGTCTGACTCCTTGCCTTATTTTAAAACTGTCACTGAGCTTTTCTATCCATTTGACTTTCGATGTTAACCCTGAATACATGTCTTTCACAATTGTCCATAACGCTGGTTGTACACCTGCTTCATACAGTTTGTCTAGTAGTATGGTGTGACTGACTACATCAAATGCCTTCTGGCTATCTAGTGTCATTAAAAATAATGGTGCATTAGGGGTTAATTTGGCCTCAGCTCTTGCTTCGGAAACTTTCAATGCCGACATTAATGGTGACAATCCTTTGGTAAATCCAAACTGCATAGATGACTGTTCAAAGTTTTTTGAAAGGCGTGGTAACAAAATTGTCTCAAATAGCTTTCCTAGAATCGGAGTAACAGTTATTCCCTTATACTTATCTAAGCAAGTAGAGTCTTTGGATTTCTTCAAAACTGGAGTTAGAATTCCTGTCTTAAACATTTCCGGAACCTTCTTTTCTGACAGTATTTGATTAAAATAGTGTAGAGATATATGTATCTGCGGCTGGTCCTGCATATTTGAGGTGTTCTGCGGTAAGACCTGATTCATCCGGCGCTTTTTTTGTGTTGAGCTGACAGATGGCTTTTGATACTTCCTCTGGGGTTACTGGGTTTGTAGTTTCAGAGCTGTCTTCGCACAGTTGATTTATGAGTTCATGCCGAACATTGCACAGTTCCAAGAAGGCTGCGTCATAGCCATTGTCTTTGGGTACTGATAGATCTTCATAATATTTTGCAAAGGCGTCTCTTTGTCCGTCTGATGAGTATATCTCCTTTCCGCTTACCATCAGGCTACTTGTTTGTTTCACTCCACTAGTTCTGTTTCTTCGTATCAACTGATAAAATTTTTCGGTAGTTGCGTTGCTCATTAAATCCTCATAAAAGTTTTTCCTATCATCAAATTTTTCTTTCCGTAGTTGTTTCGTTTTGCAAGAATATTATCTTTTCTTAAATTTTCATCTAACGTGTTACTATCAGCCCAAAGTTTGTATTTCTGTTTACATATCACTAGTAAGTTTTTCACAATAGGAGATGCCCTCCAGCTTGGACCTTTAAGTTTTATCAGTTTATGCGGTACAGCAGACGCGGTGGCTTTGTGAAACAAATTTGCTAATTCCTCCAATTTCAGGCCAACGCTTTCTTCATTCATACCCTCGTTGTTTTGCAATTCTTTTTGAATAATCAACTTATAAAGATCCTTATCAATTCCCTTCCACTGAAGTTTTTTCCGGCTTTTTGTGCTTTTATTTCCTGTACCTTTGCCTGCTTCCGGTGGAGTGGTGTTTATGCGGCATGAAATTTTAACATGACTGGATGTATTTTCTGGTTCCTTGTCACTGATGTAATACATGCTAATAAGGTTCTTTTCTGTTGCCATAATATAGTCAATTTGAGAGCTTCCTAGACCGGAATGATGAAAGAATGTTTCTAAATTGGTAGGTACATGATAAACACAATGTTCTTCCACGAATGCCTGTAGTAGACGGTCATGTTTGTTGTATGGTCTGGCTCTAAGCAGGGTCCAGTTGAAATCTCCACATATGATGATTTTATGCGATTGTCTGTACCTAATGATCAAACTATGAAGAGTGTCTAGACATTCACTATACTCCATATGTGAGTTTACTGAGCTGTTATTTGTTGGCATATAGGTATTTATGAGGCAAAGCTTCTCTTGACCGTTACAAGTTATTTCAATTGCCACGATCCGTTCATTTCCTTTATCCAACTTTTTTACTTTACTGGACCACGCTGTAGGCCATAAAATACATACACCTCCTTTCCCTCTTGGAAGACGAACACCTGATATGGGGTCTGAATAATCTGAACATCGGATCGTAAAGTCTTTGTCATACACAAATTTTGATATTTCATGGTTTTGAAATTCCCACAGCCAATGCTCTTGAATACATACTATATCAAAGTTTTTGCATAATTTTTGGAAGTATACCATATTTGTCTTAACACCTTCTATGCTGCAGGATACCAGACTTAATCCCTTATCTCGTCTAGGCTTATTTCTCGTAGAATTTCGGGCGGGTTGTGCTTGATTGGGGGGACAGACATAAAAGATTCTGTATCAGTGTTACTAGATTTAGAAATATTTGATGAGTTTTCTTCTGAACCTGAGTTTACATTGCTTTCACTGCAGCTCTGGGTAGTGGTGTCGGTTCTCTGTGCGTGCTAGTCAATTTCTTCTGTCACCTTCAGACTATTATCTTTTTGGGTGGTCATATGAATCCTTTTCTCTTCTTATGATATCCTCCATGTCATTACTATCAATTGGCTTTAACTGTCTTTTTCGTGGGTTGTTGGTCTCAGTTGCTTTATTGACCACGTGTGCTGCATCTATTTTGGCAGGCGTTCCTGTACTGGATAGGTCCTGCTCCTCCAGGTCGATAACATGTATCGGATTCTTGACTATGTGGGCTTGGCTCATAGCGTACTTCATACTGGCCTCGTCCCGTGAACCGTGTTGCCATTCATTCTTTTTCCCTAGATATTTTCCAGCTCTGGGGGGTTGAGGCAGCTTATTGGCATTTTTCTTGGGCTGTCCTGACTGGACAGACCTGTTTTCATTTGTTCCTCTTGGTACATGCGTGGCCGTCCATGGTCCATTGGGTTGTTGTGACTGCATACCAGTGTTTGTTGTGGGCGCTATAGTTTGAATGGTGGCTGCTGATGGTACACTTGTGGCTGAGCAGGAAGTACAGGGGGTGGTGGTGGGATGGTAGGCACTATTCCTGTTCCAAACCCGTTGACAGTTGGATATGGCATAGCTCCCGGCATGTGCTGCCCTGCAGCGGCATGGATGTATCCATTAGGAAGAGGCGGATACGGATGAGGCACTCCCTGTGACGGTAGTGGAGTCTGATGGTACATATTCATCTGGGTCTGGTAGTGCACAGGATATGGTCTATACGCTGGACAAGGTGGTTGTTGAAAAGGTGCCATAAACTGTTGGGCTACATTTGCACACGGTGACAGGAATTGAACCTCTGGCATAGAGTAATGGGGTCTTGTTTGAGTAATTGCCTGTATATGCATGGCATTCTGGATGAACATATTTTGCATCATCTGAGTCTCTAACATTCGTAGTCGGTTTTCCTGTAGTTTTTCATATATATCGTTACAACATCTGTGTCTGCAGGAGTCTGTTTCCCTTTCCGCCTTTGGCTCTCCCGAGTGTATCCCTGTTTGAGCAGAAGATTGTGATGAAGGTTGGTCATTTTTGGTTGTTTTCTGATACAGATCTATGGTTGATTTTAACATTTTTATCTGATTTTCAAGATCAATGATGTATGATTTATCAACTACCTCTTCTTTTTTCATTTTATTCACTTTTGAAGAATTTTTAGGTTTACATTTATCAAGAGGATCCTTTTTTTTAATTTGATCAGGCGTAGCAAAAACTTTTAATGGTTTCTCAATATTTTCCGATTCATCCTCTAAACAAGTCAGTGATACATCCGGGTTTCCAGGCACGTGTGGTGGATTGCCGATACTTTCATTCATAGCCCCTACACTCATGTCATTTGTTCCAGTCCCTGTGTCTATATGTAAGAGATTGTCAGTACACATACGACATACATAGTCATCATCACCTAAAGTTTGTATTGTTATATCACTGATGCGCAAACAGTCAAAGTGGTACCAGTCACCGCACTCACCGCATTGCACTTCTTTACCATATGCCTGGTTCAAGCATGCTGGGCAGATTTCACAGACATCTTGTTCACTGTTATCATTTATCTTATCCTCAGAGTCATCTTCAATGTTAATTGTTTCTTGGCTAGCAAATGATTGAGTAGAAATTTCTTTATTTAAACTATCTTGGGTAATTTGTTTATTTGATATTGGTTCATTTGACGAATGTTTATTAATTGCTGAATCTCTGTTTATAGTAGATGCTATGTTTATATTCATGATGTCCAGATCATTGCAGCGGGCTGCCATTTGAGAGCAAAGTTCATTATGGATTTCGGATAGGAAAATGTCGGTTCTGCTCCCATTAACCACGATCACTGATGTTGTATGATATAAATTTCAGCTTTTTTCCACATGAGCCATCAGCTTTTTTGTTGAATACCCTAAAACATGTGTCGACTGTTGCACCAGATTGCTCAACGCCGTCATTTTTTTCAGCATAGTAAGGGAAGTTTTTGTGTCTGAGCAGTTCATTCAAGCATGCCTTAGATAATTCATATGCTGCAGTGCTCATTTCAATTACTACGTTGTTACCTTGCTTGACTTCACATTTCATGTGTTCTTTCGAGCAGCCGACTGATTTCTTTTCCAATGATTTTGCTTTGTTCAAGGAGTAGTCTCTTGTCTTTACAAGTGTTATGTCTGAAGAGGCTGGCAACAATCCGGATGCCGAGATACTGCGCGTCATGGTTTTGTTTCTGACCATTATTTGAGTGTTTGTATCCATTTTAAGAACTGGGTTTTAAGTTCACCAAAAGAAATGTGGTTGATGTCTTCTCTTGGATAAATTGACTGACTATATAGTGGGTTAGGTTAAGAAGCGTCTATTCACTGAAGCGTCTAATCACTATTTCTAAGACTATATTAACATTGACACTAAAAGCGGCACAAGAATGTTCTAAAATCAGCATCTAAAAGCAGTTCTAAAAAGCGTTGGATGATTATAAAAGCATGTTTAAAAGCCACATTTAAAAGTCAAAGCAAGATATTTTCAGGCTAAAAGTTCTGTGTGGGAAGCTATGTATGAGTAAGAACATTGGTACACGCTGTCTGAAGCTACAACTTGAGGGCTATTTCAGTTTTTCATTTCAACAGTGGTGGCCGCCATCTTTGTTCTTTGTTCTTTCGTCAGTTCGCGGAATGAGAGAATTTCAATGAAGATAAATATATGTACAATACAGTTTAAAACACAAGGTGATGATAAAAGGATTGCTTTTTTCCTCTGGGTGAAATAAAACACTATTCTAGCTGTGCTGGTGACATAAAACCAACAAAAGTATGCACTGGCAGGCTAAAACGTTGATAGACACTAATCACCCATGCTATCAGAATTTCGTGAAAATACACTGCTTGATCATATGGATCTTAGATAAGCCCTTGAGCGTCGTCAAAAAATCAATCTGAAAAATGTCTTCTGCTGAATTCATCTGCTGCAAATTTACAAGTCACACAACAGGTAAGTGAAATAGACCAGAAAATGCCACAATCACAGACTGCCAAAACACGCAAAGTTCCCGTTTTGGTATCTAGTCCAACAAAGTTATAACAGAATCTGATGCAAAATGTTGTCACCAGAAGGCAAATACTGAAAACCACCAATTAGCAAATAACCAACATAAAGTGGAGTAACTTCAACTCAGAGATGTCTTTCATTTTGTTAAAGTTTTCTCTCTTTGACTGTTTTATGGCCATACATTTCCTTCACATGACCTGGCCATATTCAATATCCACACTTGTACTTTATCACATCTCCTTAATGATCAGGAAAAACAAACCAACCAGACATAGTGAGAGCTACACAAATTGAAATTTGAAATGAGCAGAGTAAGTTAGGGTGCAAAGATCAGGAATCGATACAATCAAGTACCACACCTGATAGGATACCAATGGGATTTTATTGTGTCTGTTACTGAGAATTAATGATAAGTGTTAGAAGTCTAACGCCCCCTAGCACCAGCTTAAGCGGTATTCTACTTACTAACAGAACCCAATATTCCAGAAAGACCAGAATAGGAAATAAATTAGTTTATCTTAATATAATTAGGCAACATATAACTAAAAAGTATATGTAGTATGCTTTTGCAGTTGGTGGACCAAGGGAAACCATTAAAAATTGTGATTCCAAAGCAAATTAATTAGATAAAACAAAGCTTAAATCCAACATCACTTCAGTTAAATAAGGTAAAACGAAAACATTTAAAGTTAGCCCAGTCCGTTATGTTACCTGTTTCTTCTGTCTTCCGTTTTAACCTGCCTCTTTTCCGTGACTTTCGAAGAATCTCCGAATCATACCAAGGTTTATCATCTTCACGAACAAGAATAGTGTTACTGGATTTGCATAATTTTACAAAATCTATAACCAAAATATTAAAAAGAGTATTGGTGTAATTTATCATGCCCTGCATTATAGTCAGGAAAAAAAATCAGAAAAAAGACGCTTATTCCACACAGGCCACGAATCGCCCGAATCGCCACGAATTGATTTTTTTTATTCGGGGGGGGGGGGGGGGGATTCGCGAGGTTTCATTTAAAACATTTATCCAATCATGATGCTCTACGAGTCATTCCCGATTCAGATACGATGTCGTTACGAATACTCGGGGGAATATGCTCAATTCGGCTGGAATCGCGCAAAAATCCATTACGATTAGCAAAATTACATAAGAACATGCTGCACGAAAATTAAAGAATCATTTTACGAATCAGTTAAGAATATGCCGAATTCAGCACAAATTAACAGAAATCCGCGGCGATTCGCCACGATTCGCGAGATTTTCTCTCACGATAGTTATAAAAAAAGGCCCATACATGCTTTAGTGTATCAGTTCAAAAATGAGTGTTCCTCGTAAAGCAGCAGTAGAATTGATCCTGCAACTTGAGTGTTGAAAACGGCTTCTTATATAGTTAGAAGAAACAACTACGTTAAAGTCAAGAGGCCCTGACCCAGACCCTTTGACTTGGCAAAATATGGCGGTTCGCCATTGGCAAAATCACCAACCAGAAGCTACTGACTGATCCTGATTGTGCTCCAGAATCTGCCAAACCTGTTTCAACTTCTAGGACTGCTCACATGCGCGTGACGGGTAATTAATCTTAAGGAAAATCCTTTCTTGGTTTTATTGCTTGGCTTAATCTCCCGATTCCCCACGAATGAGCTAAGAGTAGCTACGAATGCCCTCCAAATCGATAACGATTCAGTTACGATGTCAAAGAATGCCTTAGGAATTTGGTACGAATCATGCACTATTTTCGAATCGGGGAATTCGTGGCCAAAGTTTTGAACAGTTCAAAACATTTGAGCCGAATTCCCAATAGACCTACGAATTGCAAGAACTCACTACGGACTGTGCGAATCTGTTTAGATCTTCACGAACTGAGTACGATTCAGCCACGAATCCAAATATTTGTCAATTCGTGTCGATTCGTGGGATTCAGGGCTTGTGTGGAATAGGGGTATAAGCAGCTAGCAATAGGCTAGACGGCCTAACCGTAAATTGAGACATGTAGGTCAAGATAATTTGGATAAAAACATATTGAATACCAACTAATATACATGTACTCTCTGTACAACAATATACTTTTAGGCAAATAAAGCAGGCAATGTGATAACATAATTTTTAACGGAGTCGATGTGCAATTGTTTTAGTATCTAAGTTAATTTAAATGTACATTCTAATGTTTTAGACATAGTTTTTCAGTCTTTATGCCTTATGATCTTATTGAACTCGTTAGTTACATGTTTTATCGCATCCTTTACCATTTTAGTTTACAAATGCTTATGTACATATTGTATATTGTCTTGATATGTATAATTGCTTATATATTTTGTTTTATAAAGGGCCACTTGGTAGACTGGCTAGTTTTGTTAAAAGTGCATACCTCTTGAAATATTGTATAAATAAATCAAAATAAATAAACAGACTTACAACCGAAATCGTTAACTGTTTATTGGCGTTGTGTAATTTTAACTGCAGTCAAGCCAAAGTCATTTTTATCATTTTAATAAGACATCACGACAACCCAATCAGGGTGAGCGCTAGGACTCGAACCTGACAACAAAACTACTGCATTCTGAGTCTATCTCTGACTAGCCTGGTCAGTTTCACCCTGTCTCTAGGCTAGTCTGACCTGATCTGAAGTTTATGGTCAACCCTTCAGTATTTATATGCTGGTTATGGATTTTACAAGTTTCCCCTAACCTTTCAATAGCTTCGTGGATAGAAAGGCACGCCTATTTTGCTTTCACTAATGACAAAGATTAAAGTTAAAACACGAATTCGCCCATGGCTGTCCTGCTATTTATTTTTAAGTCTATATCCCAACAATAACTTGTTAGGGCCCCGCCAAGAACGTTGGCGGGGCTGAATTGTTTTCGACTTGTCCATACGTCTGTCCGTCCGTATGTCTGTCCGTCTATTGTCGTGGTCACTCTGACTTAGTTATGTTTTACCGGATTTCTTCCAAACATCATATATTGATTGCTTCCATCAAATTCGAAAACGGGTTTTGTCCGACGAACGATAACCAAGATGGCCGACCAAATGGCCGCCTCATTCCTATCAGTATTAGTTATCGTTGTCAATCCTATAGTCTTTTTAATCGGACTTTTTCAAATTTCATTTTAAATTTCTTCCATCAAACTCTTGTTAAAGTTCGAATACGGGTTTTGTCTGACGACCGATTATCAAGATGGCTGACAAAATGGCCGCGCCTATCAGTGTTAGCTGTCGTGGTCACTCCAACTTAATCATTTCTCAATCGAATTTCTTTTAAAGTTCATACATATAGATGGCTTCCATCAAGCCCATATTCAAGCTTTAATAGGTGGATTGGTGCCTGATGTTTATCTGTAGCTGGACCCACCGTGGCTCTACTTGAGGTTTTCTTTAGCTCTGACTATCTGTGAGTCGTGATAAGTTACATATTTAGTTTAAACGTATTTTATTTCAACTTCATGACATATATATATGGCAAACATGACAGAAATATAGTCAATATAATACAAATTGTGATAACTCCACCTTGTAACCTTTACTCGTTTGTTAAACTGAATTATAAATTCTGTAAAAGAATTTCACCGTTTATTGGTGAGAAAAGTAATAATTATATTGTTATTGTTATTAAGTTCAAGATCATTTCTTCATTGGTTTTGGACATTATTACAAAGGCGCGTTATCAAATTGAGAAATTTTGACGAGAAAAAAAATGTATGGTAATTAGAACGTTAACAATGATTAATACAATGTAAAACATGTACAAGAGAGAGAGAGAGAGAGAGAGAGAGAGAGAGAGAGTCATTGAGCAGGCTTGAGGCTGAACTTGGAGGTATACGTATACACTAGTAGTTAATTTCTTAAACACTCATAGTTTATTTGAACAGGGTATACTTTAAGGATCAGTATTAGAAACGCTTCGTATCAGAGATATATTTATGGACTGCTTCAAAAATTAGTGTATTTGTGGGCAAAGACAGTAGGGGATTTCCAAATAAGAGAATTTGAAGAGTAACTGATGAGTGCTGAGAGATTTTTTGATTTAGCTCTGATCTCTGTTCGCGATAGAGTGGACAACGCATGAAGTAGTGATTAGTATTCTCCACATTTCCACAAAGACAGAGAGGTGAATCTGTGATGCGTTTCTGAAAGAGATCATCGTTAAGCGAGCTACACTTTATACGTAATCTGGTGTGAAGTACCTGAGCACGCCTATTCATGCAATGAAATGCCTAGGGATGGCTTTAATGTAAAGCTTGATTTCAATTTGATAATGCGCTACTGAAATAATAGCATATGCTTAAAATGTATGTATGCATATGACTAACGCGGGCTTCCATACATTATTAGCTCTAGCGGCGTTATGCCATTCAGAAGAACGTTCTACACAATTGTTTCGTATGACTATATATACTTCTTCAAAGTTATACCATAACAAACCATGCTACATTTGTGGTAACCATTTTCGATTTTTTGTCATTGGGCCCCAGCCTATAATGAACGGTGGCAGTAGCACACTTAAGCTAGGACATTGGGAATATTTTATGTCATTAAGCTTATCTTAGTCAATAATTACATATCACAAGAACGTTTAAAAACGAACGGAGCAGGAATATCGACCTTAGTTTGTACAGAGATGAATGACATGACACTATATGCTTTTCGGTAAAGCACAAAAAATATAATTGAAGTTTTGACACACATATTGATGTAAGCGCCAGCAAGAGGGGGTGTGTGTTGTGTTCTAGTGTTTCTTCCTCGTGCTGTCATAGATTAGTTTACGATAATTCCTGATCATATGCATTTGTTTTATGTCGCTACCTTCAAGTCACAATAGAGCATATTATGAATAATTTTCAATACTAAATCGATATACAGGGGAAAACAAACATTCCGACATAACAATATACTAAGTATGACCAGCAGTTTTTTTATCTTGTCAATGAGTAATATTTCTCAGGCAATAGGTATTCTATGATTTTATAAACCTGACACTGGTTCATAAGTGCACAAGATATTTTTACCTTCGGTCGACTTTCGATATTTACCGTAAGTTTTACGGGAATTTAGCAAGTTCTATTCCAGCTAACGAAATGTTTAGTAGCGTTCCACCGACTAAACTCAAGCTGTTAAGTTTTTAGAACTAAATTTTCGCAATAGCTTTTTTATCTTCAATTTTAGCAAAATGTGTTCGCGATGAAAAGTATTCAAATACATCTCCGCCAACTTCTCCATATGGTTCCAACATCCTAGATGCTGCAGATTCCTCTGTGCTTAGATGCACTCTTTGAACATTTTAAACAAAGGGCAATTAAACCAAGTCCAAGATGTCAGTCGAAAGGTTGCATTGCACCGCCCTAATTCAATTACTA
This sequence comes from Loripinus fragilis, assembly GCA_964019695.1. Lineage (NCBI taxonomy): Eukaryota > Metazoa > Mollusca > Bivalvia > Lucinida > Lucinidae > Loripinus > Loripinus fragilis. The sequence goes on from OZ026522.1 coordinate 29,459,969, forward strand.
AAGCGATGAATGGCTTGTTCAAATATAATAGAATTCGCGCCTGATTCGCTCGTGCGTTAAGCTAGTGGGGTCATCTCAAAACCGGTTATTTCATAGCACGTGCATAAGAGAAAAATGCACGTCATGCGATAACCCAGCCTATATTCTTACAAATGAGCCTGCTTTTAGTTGATTCTGCATATGCACTGTAAATTCTGAGTATGTTAACAGCATATTCATGTTATGCACAGCCTTTGAAGAAACGGATTTGCACCGCTTCCGAATATGTTTTGAAACTACCCCTTTCTGTCACGCCTATACAAATTTTATCTGTCATTCTAAAATTATTGCAAAAAAATAGGTCTAAAAACTTATCAGCTGGAGTTTAAGTGGTAATGGTACAGAGTTTACAACCAAAAGGTCGTGCGTTCGGGTCCACGTGTATGTGTGTGTTTTTACCTTTATTTGATTCGTTTAAGTTCATTTATTATAGATGTACCACGACCTCAAAGAATGACCTTTGGCTCATTGTATTTCAACACATGATGCGACAAACAAAAAGTTTCATTATCTGCATTTATACTTCTACCACGACCTCTAAGGCATGACCCTCGATTAATTCAATGCATTTACCGTTACATTCACGCCTCAAAGCATTTGGTGGAAGTATAACTTGCTAGATTCCTGTAAAACTTACGATAAATACCGAAAGTAGGCCGATGGTAAATAGCTTGTGCACTTACCGTGAAATTTTGCACCTGAATAATCTACTGTGACTAGAAACAACCTTGGATTTAACAAAGTCTGATTCATTGAAAAAGTTTGATAAAACATTCTTGAAATTCTAGGATATGTTTGTCTAAAGTGTACCCTCGTATTAGCGGATGTGCTCCTTGACTTTTCCATGAATATTTCTATAGTCAATGGTTGAGACGATTCTACTTCTAAGCACGCAAAAGGGAACCCAGTTTGTGATCCAGTTATTGATTTATAATATAACCATACATTGTAAGTATAGTCAACAAACACCATCGCTCCTCAGTAGTGCAGCGATACGGAGTTTTGCTACAATTTTTGAAGTATTTTAGATGAAGGTTCGATCCTATGAAGTTATATTTTAATCACACGTACGAGGGGCATTTGGAAAGAACGTAGCATGGTCTTTTACCTCAGTAACCGATTAACAAACCCATTCATGTTTGGTATCATTTTAAACAGCTATCTTTCCTCAATGTTAGGACACAAATTTCATGAGGATGTTATAATGCAGACACGGAAATATTATTGTGAACAATGAGAGCAAAAACTAAATCTTGAAGACTCAATAATTCAGGCTGGAACTAGATAATATAAAATATATGTCATTAAAATTCAGTATCGCCAGGCTGCGAAAAAGTGTAATTTTCAAAACATTTCGTCAGAAGAAAAAGTGCTCCCTAACCTGCTAACTTTTCCGTGTGTACACCTCGGCTAATACGACGTTACACGTGTCCAACATTTTGAAAATGTTTATCAAACTTTCTCAATTAACCAGAACTTGTATCATTATAGCCAAGGTTGCGTCTATGTGAAAATTACATTATTTTCTGCTTTAAATACCTCATTTATATCTCTTGAGATAATTTCATTCCATGAGGTCTAATTGTCTTATTTTTGCACACGCTGTTTCCAAGCCACATTTCCATTTTTGCCTAATACATTTTGGTCAGGAATTGAACATGATATTTTAAGACTTTCATGAATCACAGTGCGGTCATAGAGTCAGAGAAGAATTATTCATTTAAGGCTTTATTTGAAAATTATCAAGGAAGGTCTGTTTCCATAGAAATCAGTGCAAAATGCAAAGAAATTGCGATAATGCGGTTTGGAGCTAAAACACTATTTTTCGAAACCAAATGCGTTAGTGCATTTGAAATATTCCATTCTTTTGTTCAATGCTGTTTTTTTTTTTATTTTGAAACTGTTTTCTGTGGTGTGCAGAATCGAAAGGGCAAACTTATTTTCAGGGAAATTGACATTACTCACGTGTGGCATTTTGTATACACTTAATCGTGTGGACTACAATAACTCTGGATGCAACACGACGATGCTTTGAAATATATAAGCAATACAAATCCAGTATCGCCGGTGTACGGAAATTGGAATTTCAAAAACATTTCGTCACAACAAAAAGTGCACCTTAACCTTTTCCCATGTGTATATTTGATGTGTAACTATATGAACTGTGCTCAATCCTTTTCGAGGAATGATAGAAGGAACACCCGGTGAACCATACGACTCGGACACAGAGTGCATTATAACCGATGTACTTGGGCAAACCAGTTGTTTAAAATCGTTTTTCTTGCATATTCTTGTAACGGTTATCGAAAGCCATAATTGGCTTTGGTGTCGGTCTATATATATTTATATCCGGGTACACACACATAGGGTTAATAGGGCATGGTGGCTCGTTTCATCTTGGCTTATAACTTATTGAACAAAATAAATGACTGATACTTTTCCAGAAGTATCATAAATAGAGGATCTTTCATTTCTGAACTTATTAAACGAGTTGGGGAAAAGAGATAAAATGTGAGGCTTGCTGAGCATTCTACCTCTTTTTCGCAACGAGTTTAATAATTTCAATAAATAAGGAGCACGAATATTCGTTAGATTCAAATGATCATATACCACTAAAACTACTTCGAAAATTGCTATTTTTTTCGTGAAAATGCCAGGTTTTTGCTATACACGCGGCGTTATTACGACCGTCAATACATAGCGTTACCGAATCTGTAAACCACTAGTGTTTTATTGATAGTAATCCATGACGTTATACCATTACCAGACGCGACGTCATGTAATAAATGATTGTACATTGAATTAATTTTTGAAATACTGATTCAATAATGACACTGTTTTCGCGGTGGACCACATGCAAGAGCATATCAGAAGAAACCATATACTTTGAAAGAAATACAGCATGTTTTGACCTAATTCTTATCTACAAATATGAGAGTGCTAAATTCATTTCTATTTCAGCATTCACTGGAAGCTATTAACGAAGCCAGACAACGAAGACAGCCCAAGGCATTTGATCTTTCAATATGTGAACCAGGCGACTTTTACAGTATATACCTCGCTTAAATTGCAGTACTTATTATGTAGATTAAATCTAAAATAACTAATTGGCTTTACGCTTTTTTTGGTTTCTGTTCTAAATATATCAGAAGCGCTATTATTCTGAGGAAATTATACAAGAAATGCGCGAACACGGATGTCATTATGTGTCTGACATAGCACCAGTTATTTACCGACAACTGGAAATTTGTTGACAAGCTCTGTTTCAAAGCACGTTACTGAGGCGTTGTGTGTATTTCTACTGACATACAGAAATTCCTAATAGCACCTACAATTGCTTGAGACAATGCCATGTGAAATCAAGAAAATTATTTTGTCTTACATGATCAGTGTAAGGATCTCAGGGGTGGGAGGGGGTAACTGTCTATATAGAGTAAATGGTATAGTACGGATTTGTAGCTCGAATGTCTCATTTTCAGCTTTGCCAATTTTATGATTAACCTCTTCTTTTTCATTGACCCTTTTTCTTGGCTCCAGGTTCAAAGACGCTTAACAACCTGACACGCTCCTTAGTCAGGCTCTACCAATAAATTGAGGCCAGTTAATTGTTATCTGTCAACTGAGTATCAGCGCCCATACACCTCAAATGTGCCCCTAGTGTCGGATAACAATTAGCTGGCATTGAATAATTTGGTAAATTAGTACTGAGGAGCAGTCATGTTAGACATACATGTACTGATGGTGCATTATTATTCTAGGGTGGGTGTTGTTGTTTTGATGGGCTTAATGTGGTTTTCAACACTTTATCAGTCATATTTAATATGGTCAGTTAGCCTATAACACATATGTAAATACCGTAAAGACTGTCTTAAGCAGCTACTCAACAGAAGACCAAAAATGGTTTTCAAGACCGATGTTAATGTATCAGAAAAACAGGTTTGCTCGCTATTATTGCATAAAGTCATTTTGATTTTGCTTGAAAACTTTAGAGAAAACACTTCGAAAAGTTGAATATCAGTAATATGATAGTGGCGCGCAAAAGCATGAAAGATGCGTAGGATTTAAAAATACCAATTCTTTATCAAAGACTTAAGTCATCCCGACGTCACTAAGCCATATTCATTTATATGCACATTACTGTTGATGAGGTCAGTTTTTTGACAGCCCCAGGAACTGTATACGTAAATAAAAAACCGTGCATTAACAGCACGTGAATTACCTTGTTAATACACGTGTAACATTCTTGGTTAACGTCTTTTAGCGTGTCACTATTTTAATTGGGGAATTAACACAATAAGTAAACAAATGTATCTGTTTCCAAATTTAATACACAAACCATTTTTTATTTCATGATGTTACTAAAGTATATATTTCTGATTAAGCACAAAGAACTTGCCTATTTTATGATATTCAATTTAGAGATGTTAAACCCAAAATGTTGGTACTACAAAGCCAAATCTTAAACGCACGACTTTCTTCCATGCCCTGCATATCTAGGAATTACGCTTCTTGTCAAAACCATTGCCCATAAAATTCTAATCTGTTACAGCAATTAATATTTCTTTGAAGAGACGAACGGTCAGACAAACTATCCAACGAAAACAGAGATAATGGTTACCAGAACAACATGGCATGACGATGTTTAAACAATATCTCAACTCGAAATATTGCAGAGTTCTTGTCAGAGTAATATACTTAAGGATAAAAGAAACGCAACAGACAAAAAATTAATTTATGAGTGTTTAAATGGCGGTTTGGTAAAATCTCTTTTGAAAATTTCTTATTGAGTATTTAAAGCATGTGATGAAATGCCAAAACGTCATTTTAACGCTACATTTTACGCTACAAGATGAAAACATATGAAAACGTAAAATGTGACGTTAACCTTAGAATAAAGATCAAGATACGCCCGCCTTTTCCACGTTTGGTTATTTTGTGTCGACTTGACAATGTGCAAATTAAACAAACGTCCAATCATATTCGTAATACAGTAAAATTTTGCGTCAAAACACGCTACTTGATTGGCAAGATACACAATGGTAGTGAATAAACGGTAAGCGTCACTGAGGGCCGCCGGTTTTGGGTCGCTGGTGAATTTACGGGATAAGATAAACCTAGAGAAATCAGAACATGCTTTCTTGGAAAAACTGACTTTCCAGATACCGTAGAAATACGCTGGTAAGGTATTTATATTGACGTTAGCCAAACAGAAGACGGCATAATGGAAGAGAAAACATCTGATTACATGCTGAGAGTGAACACCAAACTTGTTAACTGTGGCCTTAACTTTGCCACTTGACCATTTTGTCATTAGAAAAACACATAAACATCATGGAAACCATTAAAACGTAGGATATCGAATTTTGACGTCAGAATTGAGTTTTTTGACGACTGAAGATCTCAAGTCATAATTCTTGAACAGAACGTCCTTGTAATGAATAAATCTCAAGCAGAAAAGAAAGTCTTACGCGTTTCACGCAGTAATAAGAGTTCAAGTTAATGACGTTAAGCCGTTTCAGAATCCTACAAAACGTCGCCATTTGATCATTTCCTTAATCCGCAATCTATACCAAGACTTTTAAAAACAATAAAACCGATGGCTGATTCAAACTTTTCTTTTATTGACCCCGTTTCAGCAGTTTACTACGGGGGTCAGGCTGTTTACGCGCATACCAAAATGATTACGTAATCGATAATTACGTCAAACCTGCTGTAATTTGACGGACACATACTGCTCCTATGGATAAATAACATTTGCATCATAATGTATGCTTACAATGACTCGAAGTGTTTGTTGCGTTTCTTTATTCCTTAAGTATATCATTACGCTACATCCCCGTAAAAAATAAATTAACCCCCCTCTGAGCAAAGTTTGGTGGTTAAAGCAATCAGACAAAATTTAAGGTGAATATGCTGCAATTATTCAAGTAACATTCAAAATAAAATGAACACCAATATTATATAATATTTACTACCTTATCAAATACACAGAGATATGTTTCAAACACATCTTTCAAACAAGACAAATTTAGATGTTATCATAAATGGTAATGCTGGCCGACACACACACACACACACACACACACACACACACACACACACACACACACACACACACACACACACACATTTTCGTGTTTTTTTTTGAGGAGGGGGGGGGGTCGTGCAATAGCGAGACCCTCTTACCCTAGGCGTGTTATTGGTTTTTAATTTTGCTTTCAACATGTTAAAAAGTAAGTGAGTATGATCACCAAATACCACAATGTAATGCTTTTAAACTAAATCAAGTTCGTCAATGTATGCTTAGGGAGTTGCCATGCGGTTGTCTGCGGTTTGTGATTGTGGTATTTCCTGATCATACTCACTTACCATTTTTTACATGTACACTGCATAGAAATAGAACATGTACGAGGGTTAGTCAAAAATAACTGAGCCCTACCTCATAACATTTAAATAAAGTAAAATGGACATATATTTAGATGATATTCAATTGCAGTTATATGTCATCTATTAAATCGCCTAATTTATTTCTGTTGGTAGGCTTTTTGTAACGGTTGCTAGGCAACATAATATGACCTGTCAAAGGGGTGCGTTCACGCTATTATACATCTAAATCTAAGCGTTGCTATGGAAACAGTAATGTTTAAGCACGGCTTTATTCACTGTCGTTTGATATCTATAACATGTACCTATTCAGTGTCACAATACAGAATGCAACTGACTCCAAATTATAGATGATGTAGTAGTTTGATTTCAGAATTTATCAAATTTTAACAAGCCTAAAGTCCTATAAATTACCCCACCCACATTAATATTTACACAATTTTAACAGAAAACACAAAACATTAGCCTATTAACGCTTTAACAGTACTGCATACACAAACCAACCCTCAGACATATTAAGTTCCTTGATTTAAATGCACAATATTGTTTCCATGGCAACACAATCCTCCTGTACTTGAAAAATTGTGGAATTTTGACGTTTTGTGTTGCTAGGCAACGCGCGCAATCAATGTTCACCTAAACATTAACAAACAAAGTGTAATGAAAAGATAATATGATATATGTTATTTAAATAAATGTCAAATATGTCTTTCAGAAAAACTATCAAGCACACAAGCTTTTTAAAGACATACTGTAAATTCCTGGTGGTTGAGATCGTGAACGCATCACTCTGACTGACTATCTTCAGTTGCCTAGGAACCATAATAGAAGCTTCACTAGGATAATTCTTCGGAATCAAAACATCTATGACATATAATACTTGTAGAACATAATCACATTTGGTGTCTATAATACCAAACTAAAATGTTATGAGGTAGGGCTCAGTTATTTTTGACTGACCCTCGTAAACACATTTGATTCATATTGCGTTGTTCTCCTTTTTTCAGTTTTTTTGCAAAAGTACGTGTATCTAAGGATTTTTAGTAATCGTATTTATCTAATAAAGTGCCAATGTGATGCGAAGCATACAGTGGCGCCAGAACTTAAGCTTACATAAAATGCATTTGATGTGCACCATATTTGCATTAAACGATAGTAAATTCGTGCACGTGTTGTGCACACCATAAACATAAGGGTGTAAACTTAAGTTCAGTCTCCACTGCATTGATCAAATAAAGATTCATACTTGGGCAAACTGATATGAAACTGACGGACGGACTGAGAGAAGAGTTGGCCAGCTTAATTAAGTATGAGACTCTTCCATTGAAATTCTACCAAATTATAGCATAGTTCAAGAAATATGCTTATAAATAGTCGGGGCATCTTATCAAACAATTCGAAGTGGTTTCTGAGTGATAGAGATAATCCGCTTACCGATAACAGGTGGACAGACAGATGGCTGGGCAGATGGATGGACATACTGAAAATAACTTGCAAACCAAAAAATATGTTAGGTTTTTCAAATAAACGCTATCTTACTTATCTAAGGGGCGGTAAACTTTTGATTTTCGATTTAAACTTGAATTCATAAATCTTTTAAAGACATATGCGGCTATTTCCAATGCGCACCTTTCCCGCGTCTGCAAACGGGGAAAGTTGTCTGGGTCCTGTCTTTCGACCCTTAACGGATTCGGATCAGCAGAGCATCCGATATTCTTATGTCATATCGGTGTTCCGACATTTTCTTCACAAAATAACTAATTAAAGTGTGTTCGAAATATCTATTGACATCTTTTCAGAACTGATCGTCTCAGCACTAAAGACAGATAAATGTAGCTCTGTCGAAATCAAACGACGTACACAATAACCCTGGTTACGAATACGATAGTGGCCGAGTCTATACTATTTGTATGGTTATTTCGAGCGGCGCACGACCTGACCTCGTGGCCTAGTGGTTAGCGTGTCTGGCTACAAAGCCAGAGGACCAGGATCGATTCCCGGATGCGCACATATTTCAGTGTGTTTTTTCTTTCTTTTTTAACATTTTAATGCTAAATTACTTCATATACTAGTAAAATGGCATCATCAAAACGACCGAAATGGTCATCCCCGAACTTTTTATATTGAATTACGCATGAAACCTATGGGGGTGTGGTTAAATTTGGCCCTCTAGAAAGAGAATTAGTTCGGAGACCCCAGATTTTTATTCTTTTTTCTGAAAGGTATTATAATAGTCCATGAATTAAAAATAAATTTTCAAGATTTTCAATATCAGATTTTTTAATACATGATTTATTCTAAAAACAATTCCATTTTTCGACGAATTGCCAAAATATATCATGCAGTATCTTGTCACAGCATGGGATAACAAGTAAACATGCACATTTTCTTAAAAGTTTGAGGTCACGGGCAGTAATTTAAGTTAAAAAAAGAACCTGGCTGAAGATTACAACCGTTCTAGCTCGATAATTAGGACTAGTGTTATTATTTTATATTTCTAGAAAATTGGTCAAATGCTGTAAACTTCAATATGAGATTCTGAAAAAATAAGCACGGTGACATATCCTTTTTATTTCATAAATGGATAGCCCATGCATAAAACAAACTGTATGCAAAGTATTGAAAATATTTCAATATGGGAAGTATTTAGTAGCATATGTCCTCAAACTATCAACAGTAAGATCGTCGTTGAATTAACGAATATACGAGGGACATTGTTTTTGTTCGTAGAGCTGTAGATTTATTGAAAACAGCGAAAGTAAATGCATACATTTATACATGTAGATATATTTGGAAAGATTTAGCTTTTATCTATACATGCAATCGTAAACTATTTTAAAATGTATTACTTTAATGACTCCCAATGGGGCAAAAAAAATACCAATATATTGGACACTGGAAATATGATAATGGAGGCCTTTGTTAGAAACGATTGCATGAAAATGGGTTGATTTCCATACACAACATCCGATACTTCGGCTGAAGATAGAGGATACTAAGTGCTACACTATTCTATGGCCATTATATCATATTCGCAGTAAGTATTGGATATGGAAGATTTATTTAGAACCTAAGCATATTGTACAGTAGGCATAAAGGCATAACAAACACAAGACAGAAAAAATAATATTTTACTGGAGGGCTTAATATGCGAGCTGAACATTCCTTGTACTTCAACAACAGCAGAATCTAGGGCGAAGATTTGGTACCAGTAAAATGTTTTTAAGCCCCCCAGTGGCTTAGGATGCTGTCCGTTCTAAGGCGGTGGTTCTGTTGTTGTTGACTTTTTGTTTATTGTTACTCCCATTGTGGGAGTCTGTAATTGTTCTATGTTTTGCTGTACGTTACTTTATGTCCATTCTAGTATTGCAATCATCTTGATGGGGAAGAGAGAGCTGATTGCTTTGCTTGATTTGTCTTCCTGGTGTCTCGTGATGGTTGAGCGGCTCTTCCTCGCGGTGCCACGGGGTTGTTGGTATTTCCTGATCATACTCACTTACTATTTTAAAAGAGGTTTCAAGGGGTCAACCCTACCCTTAATTCAGATGTGGATCAAGACACATAGATATTTGGTTTGCACGAAAGACCCCTAACTTATCAATGCATCGCCTCCCAGAACATATAAATCAAGATATAAAAAGGAGATAAAGCCAAGATAAGGACTCAAGAGTAAATAAAACGGAATACCAGAGCAAAAGAAATCCAACAGGTAAACCCCCGTGGGCCCGACAAACAGCCAAAGTATCAGGCCCCTACCATCTCATCAATAGATAAGTCTTTAAGTTGGAAGCGTCATAGGGTTTGAAGTCCGACCCACAGGTGTGCAAGTAAAGAGGAAAGCAGAGTTGCCAACCAAGATTGCGTTGACCACCAAGCATGCAATCTGTTGCAAAACATTAATGTTATAGCCAATCTTTTTATAATGAGAAATTATTTTAATGAAGTGCGCTGAAAAATTATTAGAGCCAACAATCTTTTTCAATTTATACACCAAGTCACCATAGAATTAAGGTTCCGAAAATCCTTGGTTCAAGGAAGATTTAAGTCCATCACACATCACGAAAGTTTATCTTATATAAATTTACATGCATAATCAATTGGTTTAATATATCTGATTTGCTTGATGTAGAAATAATCCCAAAGGTGATAAACTCGCCTGTCCTAACATATAATGAATGTGTTTTAATCATATCTGAGTTTGCTGAAACAGTGATTTGTTACATGTAAGAATGGTCTTTACAGTACCGCTATTTACTACATGTATAAACCAGTGCAATTTACTATAGCTAGCACTTGTAACTGGTAACATACTCAAAATTTGTAATACTAATATGGCATATTACACTTATAATAAAACTGAAATCATTTCCTTTCACTGTAGACAAGACAATGTTAATATTTACAAATATCTAGATTCTTTGATGGCTTTGCATACAATAAGCCTAATTCAGTAAATTTTTAAAACAAAAGAATTGATCATAAGTCTCATACTTTTCATTTCATAGACCATGTCTAAACATGTATCACTGTTAAAATAGCTCAACACAATCCTACGATGCAAAAACAGCAAAACACACAAAACTGCCTTGTGAACAATGTAAGAAAGCCAACAGATGCTTGTGAGTCGTGACACTACTTTTTCAACAGACACTCATTCGACAATTTAATCTGTGAGTTTCAGAGATTCAAGCATGTTGTTGAATTGGGGTGAGTCGTGTTTATGATTAAAACTTTAAAATAACCCCTGAAAATGGCATTTAAAATAAAGATTCACTATCTGACAAAAGCTTTGCAATTAATGTTACCATGCAATATCTTTATAGCTTTGTAATTAATGTTACCACGTAATATGCTAAAAGTTTAAAGTCTATGAGTATGGCTCGGGTAGCTTTACCTCAAACTTCCTTAGTTAACAAAGAAAATAATTTATTTCAAAATTGCTGTATAATATACTAAAATGATAAGCATTACAATATATTATATAATGAAATCGTTCAACAAAAGAATAGACGATTGCAATTGTGACAGGCGACACATTGTTTTTTTAAATGTATTGTCAACAGTGAAAATTAAATGTATTAAAGCTTACAAGAAACCCGTAAATGCTATTTCTACTAAGCATCAGGTACATTTGAGTGTAAATCATGCTACACCTGTTCTGATAAGTAAGTTTGTATATATAATACTTGCAATCTTTAAAATGAACTGCAGTCAATATCTAAAATGTTCTGTGTCTCTTCCTCACTGCAAATTGTCATATCAAAGTAACAGGACCAAGTACAATCTCTTAGATCAGTGTTTATTTGGAATATTTTTTCTATTAAATTATGCGGAGAGAGGACTAAAAATTTTCCTGAGCCTGGCGTGTCATCAGGCTAAGGTTAAATTGGAGTTTGCTCTCTACAATTCTAGTATCTTTATCCATTTTAGTATCTTTATCCATTTATGCAAATCACCATTTTTGCTACCTTAAATATCCATGGTAGTTAAACTTTTTTTTATATATGTGTTGTTTAATTTCTTTAGAAGACACTGCCCATTCCAATGCAATGTAAACGGTTGAATAGAAAATTATCGGAACTTTCACAATGTTTGTTAGCAACTTCCTTTGTATTCTTAAGTTCAAAAGCCAAGTTTCTGCGAAGGGAACTAAGTTTCTTATTAGCTTTTGAAAGAATCATGGGTTGATCAATTTATGGCTGGATCCTCTTATCGTATGATTATTAAGTTTGTGTTATAGCCTCCTGTGTGGAACCTATCAAATGCGAAATACTTGATGATCATATGTGTCTGTTTGTGTCCTCATCAGCAACCTAGATTAGGTGGCTAATGATGTCCTGTACAAACTGAACCAACTTGGTTCCGCAAGATATTTGAGACTGGAAACCGTGCTGACAGTCAGAAAGTATAACAAACAAGGCTAAAGGTATGTTTATGTTGCATACAGAAAAATGCTCCAGGGGTTTCCAACATATGCCTGTGAGCAACACTGGTCTATAATTAATTGATTTTCACCTTTTTTAAGACATTGACTCGTCCGTGTGCTAGTGTCATGTCTATGAAAAATCGCCAGTTATCTGATACACATCAAATTGAGCCAACAACTGCCAATATTGGCGCTATATCATTGCTATACTCTCCTAGCACTCATGGAGGCCAGATAGTTTACGCTTGTCTGGTCAACAGTTTGTCCATCCCTTTTAGATCAACTGTTATATATTCCTTTTGGAGGAGGGTCCGAGTCTCTTTCACATGTGAAGGCCAATTGAAATTGCATATTACAGATATCTGGTTTATTCCGTTTTCTCTGAGTGAGGTGATCTCAAACGCGTTATAATTGGTATTATTTCCTGGCTTTTACGGACTTTGATATCACTGAAACTTTCAACCTAATATCGTTGACACTTTTAACTTCACCTCAAGATATTTTGAAATTAATAATCCTTATTTCGAACAAATAGCAGGTCAGATAAATCTCACTAAACTTCAGTTAAATAAGGCGAATTCTTCTGACGCTAAAGCCCCGTGTTTGGACTTGGATTTGTTCATAATAATCATCTAAGATTTATGATAAACGGGATGATTTTAATTTTGAAATAGCAAATTTTCCATTACTTGATGGAGATGTTCCTCGCCCTCCTTCCTATGGTGTATATATTTCGCAGCTTATTCGTTTTCCAAGAGTGTGCTCTTAAGTTGATGACTTCAACAAGAGAAACCTATTTTTGACTGCTAAGTTATCGAAACAAGTTAATTATAGTTATCATAAAATTCGAAAAGCATTTTCTAAATTCTACCACAGACACTCAGAGTTGATTATTAAGGCCTCCTGACACATAGACGAAAACGACCCAACGTCATCATGCGCATACTGACGAATAGGACTTCAGCCCGATTCGTTATCATTCGTAGATGTACGTTTTAAATCGTTGGCGATGTTCGCATGGATGCGGTTGTATTCGTTTGTGATCGTTCAATAAGCGTTGTTCGTCGGAAAATTTTAAGCATGTTTAAAAATTTGTGACGAATAAATGTTCGTCACAGTTATTCGTAACGATTCGCTTTAATACGTTTATCAATCGTAAGTCTGCGTATAGAGTTCGTCACTCTACGTTAGAGATCGCAGCTGTGTGCAAATTTGCATATCGTGGTCAGCTAATTTGCATATCTAGCGAAAGATGAGATCAAGAGACGCCTCTCTGCGATGTTTTGCGAACTGTAACTTACATCTGCGCATTGAAGCGATTTGAATCCGACGCGTGAAAGCGAATTATAACGTTCGGAAAACGAACGGTTTACGCTTACATACCAATCAATACGTATTGTAACTACAAAAAGCGAATCGATGCGAATTGAAGCGTTCCTAAGACGCTTTTTTACTGTTGATGAGGGGAGAGAGCTATAAGCGGGCCATCATCGGCCCGCCAGCGAAATGCCATCTGATAGCCCAGCATTGAATATAATTTTAGGGGTTCCAGGTCACCCTATAGCGTTGTGATTTTACAATGGGTGGGGACTGGATCCGCGTATGTTAAACACCCTCATAGATTGTGTGTGTCTATTGCATTTCTCCGTCTAGCTGTCTGTCGAAATCTCTACATGTATTTGTCTGTCTGTCTCTCCCTCTCTCTAAGCATATGTGGTGTAGTCCCAGCAGACCAGAGTTCACTAGCTCGATACCGGGCATTTCAAGTCTCGTTCCCGAAAAACCTTAGCTGGTGGAAGCCCATTATCATGGTACTTAATTATGCATTATCTATCCGTAACCGCTATCCCCCCCACCCCCCGTGAGTAAAAGTGGGCCTGATGTCTTGCTGATTATCCAGTTCTCTGGTACATGCCCCACTCCATCACAAGGGGACATTCTTGTATCGGATTAAGCCCTGTTTTTAACCCAACTATGCATAACAAAAATTTTACTCAAGCAGAGATACGAGCCATATCAGAATTAAGAGTGAGGTTGGTACATGTTTTCTTTTGCTGACAGTTCCAAGGCGGTGCAGATTTTGTTGATCATGTTTTAAATTTATATTTCATGTTTTTATGCTGTCTTCACCTGGAGATATATATGTTAACTAGAAATTGTGTTTATGAAACACTATGTCCCCAACCATTAGCTTGTCCACCATCCTTTTCACCAGGTTATCTATTCACCATTCTCCTTCAGCTGACCAAATCTGAGGCTACTAGCTGTAATAGTTTTCAAAATATCTTTATTGGAAGTTTTCGATGTCCAAATTTGCAAAGGGCATTAACTCAAAAAAAAATACAAAGGCGATAACTAAAAAAAGAAATATATTTTTTTTTACTAATTTTCACCTGGTAATCTACTCACTACCCTCTATCAGCTGTCCAACTTTGGAGCTCCTAGCTGTAAGGGATTTTTGAGATATAAAGTTTTCTATGTCAAAATTCGCTAAAGGCAATAACTCAAAAAAATAAAATGATTATTTTTAAATTTTCACCAGTAATCTACTCATTATCCTCTTTTAGCTGACCAAGTTTGAAGCTCCTAGCTGTTATAGTTTTTGAAATATCCTGATTACAAAATATCATTATGACCCTTTAAAAGGGGCATAACTCCACAAAGGGAGATAATCCAGATTGAAAAAAAAAACACTGGTCAGTTATTTTTTATGCTGAGTCCATTTATGAAATTTCAAAACCATATCTTAAATTTGTAACGGACGGAAGAACGGACGGACGCAAGCACGCACGGACAAGCCCACAGCAATATGCCCCTTCAACTTTTTCAAAGTTGGGGGCATAAAAACCCGACCTTTACCCTGTACTGTGTTAATGTGTGGCGGAGGCGGGGGATCGAGACGTTGCTCGTCTGGTATTGACCGGATTTGGGATTGCCGTGTCCGAAATATTCGGAGTCATTCGCGAAGATTCGCGATGCTGCGTTAAAGTTCGTATCTCTGCGCCCCAAATCGCATCAACTAGCTCCTTATCGTTACAGGACGCAAACATATTGTTTGTGCGAGCAAACGCATTCTAGCGATTTACATTTTTTTTATAGTGTTCGTAAACCATTCGCAACTAATAGTTCTCTATCGTCAAATTTTAAGATTATGTAACAAATTTTCGAAACTTTCGTTCAGAATTCGCTTGAATTCACAAATTTACTCTATTCGCAAGGCTTCGTCGAAAGGATTCGCTTATGTGTGAGAAGGCCTTTAAATACAATATTGCTTTAAAAACTTACATCAGAGCCTATATTTTATAGTGATTTAGTTGATAAATTTAAAAGAATTGTTGGAAAACCTAATTTTAGTGATCAATTTAAAAAGATAATCAACGTTACAAAAAAGTTTGACATGCGACATTCGACATGCATAGTTTTACAATCAATCATGGTTTATATCTATGGTTTCCTCTCTAATTGGACGATGGTGGGTCAGGCCTCAGAATTAATGACGGCTCTGACACAAAGCTTTAATCGATTGGTTGGTGACTGATGCTTGTCTTTGGCTGGGCCCACCGAGGCTTAACTTGAGGTTTTCGTTAGCTCTGACTATCTGCGAGTCGTGAGCCCTTTTCTTTGTTCCCTCATAGTCTGTGAATTTAATAAGATTTTCCCTCTATGATGATACATTGCAATAGTTAGGAAACATCCACGTGAGCTTTATATGTTTTGTGCTTTAACAACAACAGAATATATGGCGAAGATTTGGTACCAGTAAAAAAATAGTAAGTGAATATGATCAGGAAATACCACAATCACAAACTGCAGACAAACGCATGGCACCGCGAGGAATAACCACACAACAATCACGAGACACCAGGAAGACAAACTAACCAAAGCAACCACCTCCCTCTTCCCCATCAATATGATTGCAAAACTAGAATGGACACAAAGTAACGTACAACAAAACATAGATTTTTGTTTAATTTGATTCTTTACGTCCCATCAACAATCGTTCAGTTATAAAGGGACAGGTCTTCCTGGGTTGAACCAGTACTAAGCTAGAATTAATGTTCTTGCTCAATGACACAACACAGTGACGCCGGTGAGGCTCGAACCCGCGGCCCCACGGTCGCGAGTCAAGCACTCTACCACTGAGTAACTGCGCTCCCATACAAAACACAGAACAATTACAATGGGAGCCACAAAAAACAACACGTCAACAACAACAGAACCACTGCCTTAGAACGGACAGCAGCTTAAATGCATTTTACTGGTACCAAATTATCGTTCTAGATTCTGCTGTTGTTGAAGTACAAGAAATGTTCAGCTCGCATGGAAGCCTTCTGAATAATTGCAATGTATCATCATGGAGAAACACTCTATTCAAATTAACACACTATGATGAAACAAAGAAAAGGGCTCACGACTCAAAGATAGTCAGAGCTAAAGAAAACCTCAAGTTGAGCCACGGTGGGTCCAGCTACAGATAAACCTCAGGCACCAACCCACAGATTAAAGCTTTTACGTCAGAGCCACCGTCATGCAATTAAAGAGGAAACCATAGCTACAAACCGTGATTGGGTTTAAAAATAGGCATGCAGTTTGTCGCATTTAAGCACCCAGTGACTTAGGCTGTTGTCCGTTCTAAGACGGTGGTTCTGTTGTTGTTGATTGTTGCTTCCATTGTGGGATTCTGTTATCGTTCTATGTTTTGCTGTGCGTTACTTTGTGTGCATTTTAGTTCTGCAATCATCTTGATGGGAAAGAGAGAGCTTGTTTGTCTTCCTGATGTCTCGCGGTGTCACGAGTCTGTTTGCAGGTTATGATTGCGATATTTCCTGATCATACTTACCCATTTTTGTCCTCACCAACACCCATAAATAGTTTTAATTTTGAAATCTTACATCTTGTAAGCATAGCTGACGCTGATCAAAGTATGCGGATACATCAAAACAGTTTGAAAGGGCTGGCCTCTTGGCTCTCGTTTGTGATGTTTAATTGTGTTTTTGTCACTTTCCTATCTGAAATCCTGGGTCAGACGTGGTACTTGATTGTATCGATTCTTGATCTTTGGCACCTGTTTTTTTACTTTTCTCAAGACGCGGTGTATAGACTCTGACGTTTGCTTTTATCAAATATGGAAAATATTGAATCCTCTTTTAATATGATAGTTCCCGTGGATAAGGTCTATGCTGGCACAACTCATAATGGGTTTTAACATTTTAATTTAATAAAATGATTATTCTGGGAGCTCTATTATCTAAATGCCGCTAATTGCATTTTCCCATGTGGAATTATCTCTATTCAGATGACTCACTGCCAGACTTAGGTAATAGAATACAAGGCGATCCATTCCATATACATTGACGTTAGAAACAGGGCGATGTTTCGGGATGGGTTCAGCGAGGAGTATGTTGTGGGAGCAGGTGTTCATCAGGGCTCTGTTCTTAGTTTATCATGCTAGAGTCTTTTTCAATGGAGTTCCGCATTGGCTTTCATGGGAGATACTGTAAGCAGGTCACACCAGCTCGGCGATTCTCACATTGGTGATCTGGACTCAATGTTGTAATCTAAACACACTATGTTGCAATCATTGTGCTAAATATAAAAAAGAAGAAAAGGTGTCCCCATTTTCAGCAGTAAAATTTTAAGAATATTTGAACTTGATCTTGGACCCCAAGGTCATATCCATATTCCGAGACAATTTTTGTAATCTACACACAATAAGCAACTATATGAACCCATTACATCAAAAGTGAAAGACGAAGGTTAGTTACGAGTACTAAGATAATATTTTGAACATATTTGACCTTGATATTTGACCACAAGGTCAATTTCGTATTTTGAGAACTTTTCTGTAATCTACACATTCCATGCAATATTTTTATCGAATATGAACACCTTCCATAAAAAGTGGAAAGCGCGCTACGAGTCGTAGACAAGTTTAAAGTACAGTGAGCCACTTTAGTTACGCACCACTTTTTCAGGGCCTACATTTTTTGACAAAAATGCTGGAATAGAATATTTTCTATGATAATTTACTTATTGACATTTTATTTGTTTGATGACATAAACAAAAATGTCGAAATTACTCATGTGATTCATTCTGTTACGCCAAAGGCAATTTTGACAAAACTGCACGTGCAACCTGAACGTCTATATTTTCTGCTTGCGTTTTGCGCTAGGCATTATCCTTGGTAATCGTTGTGACAGAAAAAACACCAAAAACAGTTATTTTATTCAAATAAACCCGCCCTTTTTCGGTGGCTGAATTTAGCAACACCGTTATTTTTTGAAGAAATGCTCGTTTTGAAGTCATATTAACGATAGTTACAATAATCAAACAGGTTTTCCTTCGCAAACTGTTTTGTTATGAGTCACTTGTTGACATAGAAGTATCAAAACACTAAAACATCTTATCTTTGACACGTCATATAGCCATGGTGGTAGTGAGTCACACCAGCTTGTCGATTCTCAAATTGGTGAACGTCAACACCATGACGCCATTAAATTCATTATTTTTTTCGAAAATAAACGGCGGATACATAGATGTTTAAAATGAAATGATAAAAGAAGTGTTTTGATAACTAGTTTACTCAGAATCATACGAAATTTTAACTGACTTGCTGGGAAAGGGCTGACCTCTTGGCTCTCTTGTGTGTGATGTTTCCTTGTGTGTTGTCACTCTCCCATATGTTGTCTCGGGTCTGGTGTGGTAATTGATTGTATCGATTCCGGATCTTTGTCTTCTCCATTACTTTGTTTTGCTCAAGGACAATTTCTATGTGACTGGATAATACCTCAGGTTTATAATATTTAGTGCTGAGTTCACCACTTTAAAATATACGTTTCAATTCCTATTTTCAATCGATTTATTATTTGAAAAATAAGGATTTTGTGGTATAGAATTTGTTTATATTACATGTTTGATGGAGAAATTCGGTGATTTATTAAACAAATAAAAGCGGTAATTTTGTTTTTGTCTAGAAAGATTTATTTCCCCTAGGGAAATAAATCTCTTTAGCCGGAACTCCTTTTGCCTGACCACAAGTGCCCCAATTAAGGCATCGATGAGATGAAACGCATGCCATATTCATTTTCGTTTTATAATTTACAATTAAACAAATATAACGCTTCTCTGCACTTATGACGTCACATACATTACAAATGACGTCATTTACACCTTCGATGATGTTGAATAACGTTTCTGTCTTCAAACACTGAAACTGGAGGATCGAGTTACAAAAACGAAAAAAATTTAGAAAAGCACAATAAATTAAGTACCAAAATGTTCGTTACGATCTTACTAAGAAAATGACTACCTACACTCTATGTTTTCGTTCACTTATAAAAAAGTTACAGACGTTTGAAATTCTGAGGTGGACTCGATGAAGAAGATTTCCAAAATGGCGGACTTCAATGTTTTTCAGCAGGGAACAGCTGATATATTACTACTCAAATCAGAATTAGACTTGTCGTGTTCCCACTAGTTTTGCCACATCGCAGTCCGTAGTATTTTCTTGATTTGAGCAAGCAGTTCAAGCAAAATACGTGTAATATACAGTTAATTGAATTATTCTATTTAAAATATGGAATTTATAAACCTCGGAAGGTGAAAAATCATATAAAGAAACTCCTGCTTGCGCACTCGTTTCTTTATCGAATTTTTCACCTCCATCGGTTTATAAATCCCATATTTTAAATAGAATGATTAATAACTTCTATATAATTGCTATTTATCTGGAAAGCACAACATACTAACCTCACTTAATAAGTGATAATTGGCTTTATTTACTTAAGATCATGGGAGGCTAATGAGCATATGTTGTTATTTGAGCGAAGAGAATATACCCAGAATTAGTTCATCACCATTTTTCAAGCTGACCGTGTTATCGGTGGACAGAACTGAGAAAGAAATAGGTATTTTAAAAGCTTTTACTCGGTTCATTTGAGTCGTTTTGGTGCCATCAAAGTATTTGAAAATGGTACACGACTGTATTTGGTCCTTAGAATGTCATGTTTAAAAATGTGACCAGATAGCCCTGAAGTGACTGAATATGACCAACTATACACACATTATCTACCTTGATACTTCTACAATTACCTCAATCAAACATCAAATATCAAAATGTCCCGAGATAACGTTAAATACCAGGGACGAAAAGATTCTTAGAAATCAGGCCAAACTAAATGATAATCATGATTTGAATATTAAATAAGAATAGCTGGTAGATTTCTACGTATGAAGTTTTAGATACGCCATTGCTACTTTGTTGATACTAGCTAACGGCATTTATTTAAACATTTGTATTCAGACAAAATATGTGCGACTTATTTATCACTACATTTAGTCGCCTCAAAATATTAACATTCATTAATGAAAAAAAGTTCGCTAAAAAGAAAAAGAGAAAAGATTCCGGTGCTTTAAAATTCGAAACTGTTGTATCCCCCCAGAGCACTGGTGGAAATTGTTAAAATATGCTGTGAGCTAGTATTGCTTTCATGTAAAACAACAACTACATTTGGACGGGTGACTGTTGCTGACATGCTTTCGAACTCTAGACATGCTATTATATCAACGACAAGTAAACCCCTGTCAGTAGTCCAACTGTAAAGTTACCGCCATGCTGAAATATTTGAAATGTTGTACATACATCTCATGTTGTATGCTATTGTAATTCTGTGAAAACATGATAAACTTGCACTTGAGAAAAACTCAAGAATCTAAAAACTAACAGACACCTGTTCTTAGTTGGTACTCAAGCATAAGTAGACACTGTACTTACAAAATAAATTACAGAAGGGTTAAAGGTGTAGTTTGAATGTTAACAGGCAGTACACATTTTGTATCTAATTTACCATTTGTTCAAAATAATTATTGTCATCTTGATATATTGAAGTTGAGGCAAATTCTTCAATAAGTGAAGAAAAAATGAAATCATCTTTTTTCTTAAACAGGATACATTTTTCTACAAGAAAATATATGAGTACGAGGGCTGTTCAAATATGAATGCAAGTGGCTTCATAACTTTCTTCACATATATGCTACGACAAAATGGTAAACATTTCTATAAAGGACTGTATGTCACCTTTAAAGTGGCACCAGACCAAAAGAAAAATACAGCATATTATCGAGTTATAGCCCTTTGAATGAGGGTCACGTGTGTATACTAACAAACTCAATGCTTCGAACATATACCAGTGATAGAGACGAGCGTATAATTCTTTGAAGAACAGGTGAAATTTCTTGAAATTTTTAAGGAAGTATCGCCATACTCTTACATAATGATTCTGTGAAAGTTGCGAAAATCCGACATGCTTTTGTTAAGTCACAACGAATCGTGTTCACTAAAGTCTCTCTATGCTTGCAAATAAATGGTAAACAAAGCATCACCTTTCAGTTTTCAGTTAAACTTATCTATAACAAAATGCACGAAACAACATTTAAACTAGTTTAAACTCAAAGACAATATGTTGATTGCTCATACTGAGTTGTTGCTACAAATTATTAATGGATAGTGGGTACTTTTTAACCGCTGAAAAGCATTTTTATCAAGTCAAAAATGCCTTAAGTGATAGGGGTTATAGAATGTATACTTATTTTTTATCATAACATTGCGGCTTTATTCTTAATTTGAACGTAAACTTTAAGTTTGACCACTTTAGGCATTATTTACAATAAAATTACTTACCTGGTCTTCAGGACTAGACAGATTGAACATATTATAATTAATGTAAACACGTCATTAAGAAGCAGAAACATGCTTGAAAAATTATATAAAGTGGGATAACTCTGTAAATAGAGGATGGATTATTTTGAAAACTTCCTTCTGACATATTTAGCATGTTTTCAGCAAAACGCAAAGAAAACGACACAGTGATGTTTATTATTCTATCACCAGTAGATAACTCAAAATGACGTTTATCATAAAATTAATGACGTCACAAACGTGCCTGTTTACTCGAGATTGAAACAGGATTATATAAACTTTTCTTGCAAGCAACTTTTAAATTGTTACTTAAACCTGCATTTAAAATTTAGTGCCATTTTGTCTAAAACTGACAAAGATATGACACTATATCATAGATGTACCAAAACGTGCATTGCAATTTGCTTCAGAAAAACTTCAGTATACAGGAATGACCTTTATATAAGGGTCTGTAACTCGAGAAATATAGTTAGTGTTTCTTTATGTTTGATGCCATTTTAAAGGCGACAAATAGTTCTTTCCAGAAAGGCATAACATTTTGTCGTAGCATATATGTGAAGAAAGTTATGAAGCTACTTGCATTCATATTTCAACAGCCATCGTATAGGGGATTACTCAGCGGCCTACACTATAATGAAAATACCGTATGGCAGAGACATTTCAGATAATTTACAGACTTTTCCTGACTAAGCCTTGCATATTGAAAAAAAACTACTAAGCAGGTTTGGCAAATCTGCGTGTACTGTGTATGTTCCAATAAGAAGCAAGTTTTGTTTACCGCAAACGTGTTGTTGATGACATATTCAAGAGTCATTTCTCTACAACCATTAATGGCTCCTAACAAACCACACAAAGATTTGTAGACGGAAATCATGTTATATGAGACGGATTGTGACGAATCGGCATTTAACACATGTGTTGACCAAGTATGCAGGACCACGCAGTGCTGATCA
Organism: Loripinus fragilis; assembly: GCA_964019695.1. Taxonomy (NCBI): domain Eukaryota; kingdom Metazoa; phylum Mollusca; class Bivalvia; order Lucinida; family Lucinidae; genus Loripinus; species Loripinus fragilis. The sequence goes on from OZ026522.1 coordinate 29,482,969, forward strand.
TGATCTTCGATCTACGTGAATGCATGGCAACTATATCATAAATATTTATGCCATATATTGCTGAACCTAGGTCAAATACTCAATTGAGGAGATTGAACTGAACATCCTAACACGCTTTAAGTTCCCTCTTCTCATATTTCAGCTGAAATAGGACAAAAATAGTCTGCAATAGTACTAGCACATCGGCGATTATCACCCTCTGAAGTAATAAATCTAACTTAATAACAGAACGAACATTAATTGTGAACGTCCTGACAACGTATGTATTAGACAGACAAATCTGAGTTGACGTGCGATCGAATATTCTTGGACACTTTCAACGCACTGCAATGTCGCTTCATTAACCACAATAACTCCTCATAAGTTGAGTTTGTAAATTCAGTGTTGTTCAAATCACGTACACGTACGACAATAACTTGGTAAATTTCAAGCATTTACATATCGAAGTAACATGTTTGACTTCTGTGTGCTTTGGTTTAAAACCATTCAATAAAGCGGTTTATTAAAGCCACAAAGTTGCTCAATAAAACTACACTATAATAATCAAGCTTTACACAAACTTTTAAATGGGCATAATATCCTTTTAATTCAAAAAGATGATCAAACGTTATAAACAAGAATAGATATGACAGTGAGCTGCCATATCAACGGCCCAACCTCATTGAAGTGATGGAAATTAAACATGATTTAATATATATCATCAAATTCATATTAAATAGTTTTAGAAACGTGTAAGGGACATGCCTGAAATGTTGATGGAATTTAAATTGGTAAAAGCTGATATAATTTGTAAATATAGTCTTAGTGATAAATCGGGCCTGATCTGGATCTAAACTGTTTGCAAAGGTTATCAGCAGACACAGAAGTAGACACAGCCATTTTAATGTAAGTGCTGGTTCAACCCGTCCCAACATGACTGAAGAAAATGTCGACTGGGATGTGAAGAATAAAACAAAAGAATAGCTAGTGGGTTTCTCATTACCACACAATTTTACATCATGTTTTTTTCTTCTCCCATGTGTATATTTTCTAAAGCTGTCCATGTTTTTGTTGTTCTGTTTTTGTTATTTGTTGGGGTTTTTTTGGGGGGCGTGGGATCGGGTGGGGGGCTTTTAAGCATTTGTTCCACAGGATGGCATGCTCACTCAGCAATAGAAGTCATCTTGAACAAAATAAACATGCAAAATAACCAGCATGCAAAGGTTAACATTTTGGTATTCCCCTTTGTGTGTAAAACTAAAAGGTGACAAGGTCATCATTACTGGGTCGCCACATTAAATAATAAAGGGTTTACCAGTACCCTTTACCTGGAACGATTGTCTGTGTTTTGATATAGCTGGCTGTAATAAGTGAACCTTTCATTGAATTTTAATATTTGGACCAAAATATGATAACCAAATCATGATATACTTCCTAGTCTTATTAGAAAAGTATCAGTTTTCAGTGTTACATGTTATATAATACATGTATATGGATATAGTGTTTGGCCGGGACCTTTTCCCAAAGCCAGTTGACTTGACAGTTCGTGTAAGTTTTCGCAAGAATTATTTGTGTAAGTCTCTTTGATAGACGCCTTAATGATTAGCAAGCTCTATTGGGGCCTCAAAAAGTTGAATATAACATTGATATCATGTGACGGTCTGTATATCAGGCTATAAGCCCAATTACAGTTTATAGCTATGGTTTCCTCTTTAGGTCTGGCTTCATATTCAATGACAGCCCTGATGTAAAGTTTAATCTGTGGGGTGGTGCCTGATGTTTGTCCTTGGCTGGGTCCACAGTGGCTTAACTTGAGGTTTTCTTTTGTTCTGACAATCTGTAAGTCGCAAGCCCTTTTCCTTCGTTAATTTGGCTAGATTGCTTCTCTGCGATGATACGTCGCAATAGTTAAAAAAACTTCCATGCTAGCTCAACATTTTTATGCTTTAACAACAACAGAATCTAGGGCGAAGATTTGGTACCACTAAGATGCATTTAACCCCCCCCCCCACCAACCAGTGGCTAAGGATGCTGTCCGTTCTAAGGCGGTGAATATATTGTTGTTGATTTATTGTTTATTGTTGCTCCCGATGTTTGTGGAGGTTCTGTGTTTGGTCTTTGTTTTGTTATGCAGTACTTAGTGTCCTTTCTACTTTGCATTCATCTTGATGTGAAAGAAACCGCTGGTTACTTTACTTGAATTGTCTTCCTGATGTCTTATTACTGTTAGTGTTCTTTGGCCCTTCCTAGTGGTACTGTTGGTTGGTCTACAGTGTGTGATTGCGGTATTGCCTGATCATATTCACTTACTTCTTTTAAAAACAAATTCACACAAATTGTCCTCAGATGATACTTTATCAAGATTGTTCAAATTATACTGATCCGTTAGATAGTCATTGCCACAAGGGGATAGGTTTATGCGAGTAGATGAAAGTACTACATCTATGCCTTAATTTGGTAGCATTTAATAATGTTGGGTGAGTTGCTAATGCGATATGAGTCATTTTGTAGATACAGACTCACTTTAAATAAAATCAAATTACACCATCTCCTCTCTGAAACTTACAGAATTGGTTTAAATTGTCATTTATCTTCCTGCAAAATATGGTGATAATGCTGGCACCAGGTAAATTTGAGCTAGATAAACGCACAAATATGACATGACCTTAACTAAGTTGGAAGCACGACTATTTGCCTGATTGCCTTTTAATCACATTTTAATTATAATTGCAAAGTATATTTATGTCAGTAAAGATTTACAATTATGAGTAAATGCCTTTAAAATTTTTTGTACCAGTTTAGCATCCTATACATGTTACTCTACAGATCTAGATGTGTTTCTCCAAATTGGCGGCATCTTAGAAATATGCTAATTAGATAGTGAATTCGCCATTTTTCAGCTTTTCAACATTATTTATAGATATAGCATACCTTAAGACCCCATACATTTTGCGTAAACCTTTTTCTTCACAACATACATGTACCTTCATAAATAAGCGACTTTTTCTGATTTTACCTCGACTATTTTCATATAATCATATTTTCTGCAGCGATAGCCACAAAATAAATTTGATTGAGCTTGTGGGTATTCACTGTAAGAAGCATGAAAGTGGGGGAAAATTGCCACAGGCGCTTTCAGCAGAATTTAAATCTGTCGATATAATGTGGAAAATGAATAATGCTGGTAAACGTTGCGCTAAAACGAACAGAGTAATCGTTTAGGTGTTAGTTCAATGAATATATCAGAACATTTCCCGCTATCTGAACTCAAAATCTGTCATCTAAAACCTTAGATTCAACGAAGCATTGCACACTCGTCGATATATCAGTGTCAAGAAACGATTATCATATGTTGTTGTTGTTGTCCATTCTAACACATGGAAGACAACTACGGTAAAAGTTCTAATCTTTCGAACACTTTTCACTTTCTTTTCAAAGATAAAATGTTGGTTATCAGGACTGGAATTACGACAAATAGAAAGCTTGTCAGAATAATAAACATCAACAGTAGTCTGTTCTGGGTCTGCACTGTTTGTCGAAATTTTAGAACATTTTCCATATTGTTGAAGCGGAAACCCTACATATTATATTAGTTTTTATTTTAAATCGCGTCTAATTATCTTAGCCTTTTTTAATATCACTACTGAAAATCATCAAGTGACCATTACTGTCAAATTATTTTGAGATCTACAGTAAAGGCTGTGTTAAACGGCCACTCAAAATTTGACAAAATGAAGATCTTTAAGACAAATGGTAGCTTAATGAAGGTCAAAAGTATTGCAGAATGCTCCCATTCTGCAATATTTTTGACCTGTGTCAAACAAAGCAAAGCAACTAGCTCTCTCTTCCTCATCGAGATGATTGCAAAACTAGAATGGATACAAAGTAACGCACAACAAAACATAGAACAATTACAGAATCCCACAATGGGAGTAACAATCAAATAACGAATCAAAAACGAAACAACAATAACAGAACGGACAGTAGCCAAAGCCAATGAGGGGCTTAAATTCATTTTACTGGTACCAAATCCTCGATTCTGCTGTTGTTAAAGCACAGAAAATGTTAAACTTGCATGGAGGATTTCTAACTATTGCAATGTGTATATTATCATAGAGAAACAATATAATCAAAATAACGCTTTATGATGAAAGAGAGACTCACAGATAGTCAGAGCTAAAGAAAACCTCAAGTTGAGCCACTGTGGGCACAGCTACAGCCAAGTAAATTCAAGCACGGTTTAGGCCTCTGTCAAGACTCAAACTCAATGACGGCCCGACGTAAAGCTTTCATCCGTTGGTTGGTGCTTGGTGCTGGTCTTTGGTTGGATGCACCGTTGCTCAACTTGAGGTTTTCTTTAGCTCTGACTGTGAGTCATGAGCCCTTTTCTTTTTCCACCATAGTGATTTGATTTGATTATTTCTATGTGATGATACATTTTTATTTGTTAGGAAGCCTCCGTGCGAGCTAAACAATATTTCTGTTTTAACCACAACATGATCTAGGGGGCGAAGATTTGATACCAGTAAAATGCACTTAAGCCCCACCAGTGTCTTAGGCTTCCGAACATGCTAAGGCGGTCATTCTGTTGTTGATGATTAATTGTTTATTGCTTCTCCCATTGTTTGTGGGGTATTTGTGTTTGGTCTTTGTTTTTCTATGCTGTACTTAGTGTCCTTATTAGTTTTATAAAAAATATGGAGAAGAAAGAGTTGGTTGCTTTACTTTAGTTGTTCTGATGTATTGTGACTGTTAGTGTTCTAAGGCTCTTCCTTGAAAGGTGCTGTGGGTTGGTCTGCAGTGTGTAATTTCCTGATCGTATCCACGTACCTTTTCCAATCATCTCGTTAACAGGCAGAGAGAGAGAGAGAGAGAGAGAGAGAGAGAGATGGTTGCTTTACTTTGATTGGGTGTTTGTTGTTGCATGTGTATCTTTGTTTGCCTGTATACAGATATCTTTTTTCTCATGGAGCCATTGGTTTACTCTGTGTTCTATGATCGTGGATTGTTCTCGTCTCACTCGCTCGTCTTTGGCTAAAATTGGATATGTCATACATAGACGATCTTAATTGAGTGCTCATGTTTTATGGAATTTATAAAACGAGTTTAGGAAAAGCGATTAAATGCGAGGCTTGTCGCAAAGAGTTTAATAAATTCAATACTACAGGAGCACGACTATTAGATTATATTTATCACATGAAATTAAAATTACTTAAAACTCGCATTTTTGTCGTGAAACCGTCAATATTTTGCCATCTTTTACGCAACGTTATAATGATCATCATTACGCAACGATACTAAATATGTAAGCCACTAGTAGTTTACTGATTTAATTGCATGGCATTATATCACTCCAAGACGCGTCGTCATTTGATAAAAAATACAAATATCTGGTAGGAGCTTAACACTTTGATACGTTATCAGCTCGATAATTGTCAGATTCTCTCTCATAAAAAAATAAGAACAAATCTGCAGCACTATACTCATTAACATACATACAATCTGTCTGCTTAGCTTAGAGCTAAATCTAATTGATATGTCGTCCAAATATGTCCCAACTTTCGGACATGGTCACACATAAGACAGTGTTTCATCTAAAATTTATGATAAACAAGATTTCTTTACTTTTGAATATCTGAATGGAAATGTGTATCGCTCCCCTTCTTGTGGTGCATTTATTCTTGAAGAAATTATGCGCAAGGATGTAAAAAGATTACTGGCAAGAATGACTTTGTGTTATTAGATATATGTTAAGGAATACAAAGACCTAATGTCTCAATTATTCTGCTGACTTATCTTTGTAAAATGTACTATAATGATAAGAAACTACAATGCTTACTTAATATTGGCTTTATTTGGCCATGACGGACATTGTATTACAATTGCTAATGTTTCACTTCAATTTAAAAGATATTATTTCAACATCAAGACAAAATTTAACCATTCACAAAGTTCACACATTTTTCAATGTTCAATATCAACAATAACAATTCACACAAACATCATCATTATTCAAGTTATAGCAATATCACTCAATAATCTAATTTTCTGTCTATTTCACTTTTGAGTTAGACTTGATAATATGGAGGGGTTCCAACCATATTACAATTTTGATTGAGACGGCTGCATGCTAAAGCTAGCATACAACATGTTCGCAATATTCCAAAATTCCAGATCAATTATTGCATTCGCGCCCAACCATATTACAATTTTGATTGAGACGGCCGCATGCTAAAGCTAGCATACAACATGTTCGCAATATTCCAAGATTCCAGATCAATTATTGCATTCGCACCATTATTTAATGGCTGCAGGCTAAACCTAACATTAACAAGTTTGCAAATTCAAAAATTGAAGTTCAATTTTTGTATTCACGAACTAACATGATACACAACACCAAAATTGTTTTTTTTTGTTTTTTTTTTATATTTATGGATTGCTATTGGCCATATTGAACATTTGTTGAAGAGGGATTCCAGCCTCAACAGTCTTTCATGATTGCCCATTTTCAAATTAAACATTTGTGTGCAAACAACATCCACAACACCATAATGTTCTCCCATGATATATGGAAGGCTTCTAGCCATAGGTCAATTTTTTGTTGAAGTGTGCTTCCAGCCTCAACAGTATTTCATGTATTTATGTGCAAACATGATCCACAATATCATAAAGTTGTACAGGGATTTATGAAGGGCTACCAGCCATATTCAACATTTGTTACGAGGGCTTCCAGCCTCAACAGTCTTACATGTTTGCCCATTTATACACTATACATTCGTGCTCCGCATCGCAATAATGTTCTTGTATGATTTAGGGAGGGCTACCAGCCATATTCAACATTTGTTGAAGAGGGCTTCCAGCCTCAACAGTCTTACAGGTTTGCCCATTTATACATTATACATTCTTGCGCAAAAAAGGTTCTGCATCGCAATAATGATCTTGTATGATTTAGGGAGGGCTACCAGCCATATTCAACATTTGTTGAAGAGGGCATCCTGCTTCAACTCCCATTAATGTTCTCTAATGTGATTTCTGTCGCACTATGGCATTCTTCTAAAGCAGCTGATAGTGTCCGTCATGACGAAGTATTGGATATCTAGGTTATCACGTAAAACACCTGAAATATACAACACAACAGCAGAAAACAAACACAAAATTTAAGAGGAGGGTCGAATGGGTGGGTCAACAGAACTTCCTTCGAATACAATGCTGTTCATTACGTAGCTGAAACTAAGAAGGCAGGTAAACATGTGTATGCACATATCTTTGCGGCCTGGCTATTAACAGATATATGAAACAAGTGTACGCTTCTTTAACGTTTGCCACTCAATTGAATTGAAGTGTGATTTCTCAATAATAAATGAATTTAATTCAAATCGAATTAAATTGCATTATTCTTGAAGAAACTATGCGCAAGGATGTAAAAAGATTACTGGCAAGAATGACTTTGTGTTATTAGATATATGTTAAGGAATACAAAGACCTAATGTCTCAATTATTCTGCTGACTTATCTTTGTAAAATGTACTATAATGATAAGAAACTACAATGCTTACTTAATATTGGCTTTATTTGGCCATGACGGACATTGTATTACAATTGCTAATGTTTCACTTCAATTTAAAAGATATTATTTCAACATCAAGACAAAATTTAACCATTCACAAAGTTCACACATTTTTCAATGTTCAATATCAACAATAACAATTCACACAAACATCATCATTATTCAAGTTATAGCAATATCACTCAATAATCTAATTTTCTGTCTATTTCACTTTTGAGTTAGACTTGATAATATGGAGGGGTTCCAACCATATTACAATTTTGATTGAGACGGCAGCATGCTAAAGCTAGCATACAACATGTTCGCAATATTCCAAAATTCCAGATCAATTTATGCATTCGCGCCAATGAGCGGACCAGCTGTGCAACAGTTGATTCGCTCACCGCCATTTTTGACAGATTATATTGTTTTGAAGACCATGTTTCAAACTGAATGTTATTGACTTCAACAATAGAAACACACTGTTTGACCAAACAAGGCTATCGATATCATAAACTTTGTAAAGGGGTTTCAATATTTTATCGCACACACTCAGAATTTATTGTTGAATAAATTTTATATAAAGCAACACTATCATAATCACAGATCACAGACCAACCCACCGCATCGTGAGAGACACAGAACACTGGCAACCATACAACAGCGGAAAAACAATTAAAGCAAGCAACCAGCTCTCTCTTCTTTAGAAAACTGATTGAAAAAACTAGAAAAAAACACGAAGTACTATATTACAACACAGGGCCTAAACACACACACACACACACACACACACACACACACACACAATGGGGGCAATTATAACACAACACCAGAGCCATCGCCTTATATTAGCAATGCCAGCAGCCGAGACAGACAATTGCAAAATATTCTATCCAGTGTTTATACTGATGCGATCATTTTTTTTAAGTGTTGTTTGTTTTACAGCCTTAATAGTTTTGTGTAATGTACATCTATTAAAGAAAACACTTAAAAACGTCATCTGTTCCAACAGTTCAGGGAACTCATGAGATCGTGGTGTATAGTAGTAAGTGCATCGATGTCTATGGGCTGGGAACGGAAATTGATTGTTTATCTTTTTCTATGCAATAAACTTAACAGAACATACTCTGAATATTTCGACTGAACAATAAGTACATGTAAGTGTATACTACTATATTAAATCTAATAAGCACACTTGGGCAAATTATATGGCCACATTTGAAAACTGGGTAAATCCAGATCAGCTGATTGCTGTTTCTGATGAAAACGTAAGTGAGTATGACCAGGAAATGCCACAATTATAGAGCACTTACCAACATATGGCACCTTGAAGGAAATACACGGAACAATAACAGCCACCTGTAAGCAAGAACACAATTGCAAAACTGAAATGGAAACTAAAATGTAAATGATACCACAATCGCACACTGCAGACCAACCCTCTCACAATGAGGAAGAGCCACAGAAAATAACAGTCACAAGACACAAGGTTGACAAAGAAACTAAACCAAACAGCTCTCTATTTTGCACAACAAAACATGGAACATTCATAGAATACCACAATGGAAGCAACAATAAATAATGACCCAACAGCAACAAAACCACCACCTTAGAACGGACAGCAGCCTAAGCCACTGGGAGGGGGGGGGGTAAATGCATTTTACTGGTACCTTATCTTCACCATACGTTCTGTTGTAGTTAAAGCGCAAAATGGTTTAGCTCCCATGAAGGTTTTTTAACTATTGCAATATATCCTCAAAGAGGAACAATCTAATCAAATTAGCACATTATGATGAAACAAAGAAAATGGCTCATGACTTGCAGATAGTCAGAGCCAATGAAACCCTCTAGTGGGCCCAGCCAAAGACAAACAGCCAGCACCAGCCGACTGATTAAAGATTTTATGTCAGTGCGGTCACTAAGTCAGAGGCCTGACCCACCGTCATGCAATTAAGGAGGAAACCATAGCTATAAAACACGATTGGGTTTACAACTAAACATACAGACTGTCGCATGATATCCATGTTATATACATTCTTTATAACGTTTGATTTTTTAATTGATCACTAAAACGATTTTCCAACAATGCTTTTGAATTTATTAACAAAAATCCCCATAAGATACTGACTGTTGCAGAAGAGGTTTTTAAACCAATATTGTATTTTATAAAGACATATGTGGCTAATTTCCATGCGCACCATTCCCGCGTCAGGAAACAGGTAAAGTTGTCTGGATCCTGTCTTTCGACCATTTACGGATTCGGATCAACACAGCTTTCAGATATTCTTATGTCATATCGGTGTTCCGACATTTGCTTGACAGAATAAAGTTATTAACGTGTGTCCGAAATATCTATTGACATTTTTATCAGAACTGATCGTCTCAGTACCAAAGACAGCTACATGTAGCTCAGACGAAATCAAACGACGTTCACAATTACCCTTGCTACAAATACGAAAGTGGCCGAGTATCTTCTATTTGTACGGTTATTTAGAGCCGCGCACCACCTGACCTCGTGGCCTGGTGGTTAGCGTGTCTGGCTAGGAAGCCAGAGGACCTGGTTCGATTCTCGTGGGGCACATGTGTTGTTGTTGTGTTGTTTCTTTCTTTTTTAACAATGTAATGCTAAATTGCTTCATATACTAGTAAAATGGCAACATCAAAACGACCGAAATGTTCATTCCGGAACTTTTTATATTGAATTATGCATGAAACCTATGAGGGAGGGGTTACATTTGGCCCTCCTGAAAGAGAATTTGCTCGTCGACCCTAGATTTATATTCTTCTTTTTTTCTGAAAGGTATTATAGTAGTCCATGAATAAATAAATTCTAAAGTTTTTCAACATCAGATTTTTTAATATATGATTTATTCTAAAAACAAATTCCAAGTTTCGACGAATTGCCAAAATATATCATGCAGTATCTTGTCGCAGCTTGGGATAACAAAAAAAACTTGCACATTTTCTAAAAGGTTTGATGTCATGGGCACTAAATTTAAATTAAAAGAAATAAACTGGCTGAAAATTACACCAGTTTTAGCTCGATAAAGACTAGTGTGAGTGTCTTTAGTCCTAAAGACTAGTGTTTTCTTTCGTCTGTTTAGAAAAGTGGCCAAATGCTGAAGTCTTCCATATGAGATTATGAATAAATAAGTACGGTGTAATATTCTTTTTTATTTCATAAATGATAACCCATGCATAAAATAAACTGTATGAAAAGTATTGAACAGATTTCAACATGGGAAGTATTTATGAGCCTATGTCATTAACAATCAACTCTGAGTGCCTGTGGTAGAATTTAAAAATTGCTTTACGGAATGTACATGTATTATATCGATAGCCTTGTTTTAATATCTAATAGCATAAAAAAAAATAGATTTCTGTTGTTGAAGTCACTAACATAATACATGCGCTTGCAAAATGAATAACTGCAAAATTTATACACCATCGGAAGGAAAGAGAGGAACATCTCCATCAAGATATGTGAAATTGACTATTTCAAAATTAAAATCATACCGTTTATCATAAATTTTAGATGAAACTATGCCATTTGTTATAGACACGTCCAAGTACAAAAAGGGGACTACAGTTTCAAAGGAATGACATATTCAAATGAAGTTCAGTGGGATATATTTGATCTATTTGTTCGAAATAAGGATTAAGCAAAGCCTACTTCGAATCGAACTGTAGTTCCTACTCAAGTTCTTATGTAATAGATGTGCACGTACGTTTACACATGAACGTCTATAGTTGCAACTTTAGTCGATTAGCAAGTTAACAAATATGGCCGAAGTTCTTCCAGATCTGTATACTACCCTTCAACTCTCCATCGAAAACCAAAAAAGATGTGTACAGCCCGCGCTTATTAACAATTACACCAAAAATATATATGCTCAGCGCAGAAAGATATCTATTTTGCATCAGGCTACTTGCAGGTCTGGTAACTGACCGCTATTCGCCATCTTGCTAGGGAATGGAACCAAACTAGCTACATGTTACATGTAGCAGTGCTTCTACCCATCGTCGATATCTAGTATAGTTACGTCACGTCACTATACATGTAGTAGCGACATTCACTATCGATATTCGAATCGAACTATAGTTACTATAGTACTGTAGGAACTAACGTTCGATTCGAAGTTGGGAAAGGCCTGAAAACGTCACTGCAGCATACCTAGATTTGTTTGTATTTATGCTTTATTGAGGAGATGCTGTAAAAGCCAGACCTGGATTTTTTGAATAAATATATGATTTTATATAAAATTATGAAATTATTGCAATTATATCAATAATCAAACGTTCGTTTATAAGTTTGCTTGAGTGTATCGTATACCTTATAAATTCACGATTTCACGGTCCAGCGGTTTGAAGGAGATAGAATAACGAACAAAAATGGATGGATTGAGGCGATGACACTATGCCCTGTCCAAACATTTACAGTCACGTCTGGACGATTTTCTGTCCTCCTGGCTTTAAGCAGTACTGAGCAGATGCTAAAGTGTCTTGCTGAACGACACAGCACAATACCTCTGGTGAGTCTTGAATTAATGACCCTTCGGCCCAAAGTTGAACACTCTACCACTGAGCCACTGCGCTTCCGTACAGTTGAAAGGTGTGTTTAAACGTTGGAGACGAGGTAAAATACTACTAATACTACTACTACTACTACTACTACATGTACTACTACTACTACTACTACTACTACAACAACTAATAATAATAATAATAATAATAATAAAATCACCACCAACAACAAAAACAAAAAATGCCAATCTCATCGCTAGATGTTTTATATGAATTGAAAGTGTTAGCATCACTAGTGAAATCATTTTCAGAATACATGTAGTCGCATCTTCAGCTCAACCATTTATATTGGATGTTTGAATTTTAAACAAGCTCGACATTCCATTTATTACAGAGGTGTATAATACATTTCCTTTTTCAACACATTCTGACTGTTGAATAATTTAACACGAAACAGTTAAGATATTGCATATCGTAAAAGGTCTTCAGGGAAATTAACCCAAATCATAATGAGAGCTTTAACTTTCATACACAGACATCTTTTCTAAAACTTTTAAAGAGCGCGCATGTATTACCGAGGGATATTGCAAACGTCTTTTGGGACATTGTTTCGTTAATTATTATGGCAATTTAGAATATTCTAAATTCCTGGCAAATCTTCACTCAAACGCTAATTCCGGAAAAGTGTTCACGTCTATTACATGTAGATGAAAGGGAAGAAGGACGTTATGAAGGGGAGTCACAATGAATAGGTTAGATATAATTAAAAGTATATTTCCAATGTACACACCATTGTGTTGGATAAAGATATTGCACCCGGGCGAAGACGTGAACAATGTGACAAAAAAACTGACGAGGCTATCTGGCTCTCGCTTTGTTTCGGGCATAATTGATTTGCTTCAAATGTGAATATTTCTTGTCCCAAAACCATATATAATGATAGGTTCTTTTTCTCGACCACTTTGTGATTTATAAGGATTTAAAGCAGTTTTGCATCAAATGAATTGTTTTGCTGCTAGTCAAACAAGAAAAATAAATTCGCTGAACGAAATATCCTGGTGCTGGATATTTTGAATTTTTACTTTATTTTCATTGGGGTTGAAATATCAGAATCAATTGACGTCATGGGCCTACTTCGAATCGAACTAAAGTTCCTACTAAAGTTATTACGTAATAGATTCTCACGCACGTATACATCCCGAACGGCTACAGTTGCAACGGCAAATAAACAAAAAGAATAGCCCTGTATGCTCCATATTAAATCTTCATTGTAAACAAAAGGGTGTGTTATAAACTGCACAGCCCATTATAATAATTAATTACGAATAAATGGGACCGCAAAATGATGCACAGCTAGGATTATTTTGTAAAAAAACAAATCATTTTGAGACTATAATCCGTTTCTTGTTTACTGTCGTGAGTTGGCTCCCGGTAACGTTAGTTTAACAGGTGACCGGGCCCAGGGCGACGACAGTAAATATGATTCGAACTATACAGACATATACGGAAACCATCTTGCTACAGGGTCTAGAGGAGGGAACCAGACATGCTACGAGAGTAACGGTGCTCTGACCCACCGTTGATCTCTAGTAGGATCGTGACGTCACTCTAATAGCGATTATCGATGTTCGACTCAAGCTTTAGTAGCTATAGTAGAAACTATTGTTCGATTCGAAGTGCGCCATGGTCATCGTTCATTGCTGTAAGCAGGTACCACATTTTCGCTAATATTGTACATTTTGAAAGTTGTCGTAGTCAACATCAACACTTTTTTTTTCTCATACTTGCTGAGAAAATCGCTTAGATATGCAATTAATCAAATATTAAGCTCGTCTGAAATTGCTTCAGTAGTATCGATTAGTTTATTTCACCTCGCATCTGATTATATATAGGGAAACATGTCAGTGAGAGTATTTTCAATTTCACCACATAAACAATGGGGTTGTATACCAAAATGCATCTAAATAGAGGTACATAATGTTCTAAGGCGTGTGTAAAGAATGTGTTCCAATCCATCGCCACAATAAAAAATATCAAGGTACTATATGTATATCAAGAGTATGAAGGCGTTTAACCCATTTATGCCGAATGGAATTTCCCACTGTAGTTAGTTGGACTATTCCATTTTCGTTTTAAGGGTTGTTGGGTGGTAGTTTTCATTTTTGTTAAACTTTTTATAGGACATTTTGTAAGCAAACAGGTGAGACCCTGATTAAACGCCGCGCGTTCTGTGGCATCTGGTCTGGGTCTCCACTATTTGTCTATACCTAAAAAATGACACTAGGCTTAAATGGGTTAAATGAGCTAGGCTAAAGCATTTGCTAATTAAGCTTATTTAGAAAGGGTATTCCATGCCCGTAAGGTTGAAGGGAAAACGGAATCTGCATAAGTATACAATACGAGTGTTAATGACATTAATCACGAAATAGTCATTATGGTAAGTCAGTGCCTGGTGTTTGCTTTTGGCTAGGCCAACGGTGGCTCAACTAGAAATTTTCCTTAGGTTTGACTGCCTGTGAGTTAAAACCTTTTTACTTTGTTTCATCATAGAATGTTTAATTTGATTTGATTGTTTTCCAATGATAAATGAATAAGCACTCACTTGAGCTAAACATTATTTTGCGTTTTGACAACAACATAATCTTGAGCAAAGATCTGTCCAGTAAAATTAATTTCAGCCGACTGTTAGTTGTTCTGTTGTTGTTGATTCATTGTTCATTGTTGCTCCCGTTGTTTGTGAGGGTTTTATGTTTGGTCCTTGTTTTGCAATGTAGTACTTAGTGTACTTTCTAGATTTTCGAATCATCTCACCGAGGAAGAGAGAGGTGGTTGCTTTACTTTAATTGTGTTCTTACTGTTATGACTGTTAGTGTTTTGTATCTCTTTCTTGCGATACCGTAGGCTGATTTTAGCACTGCGCAGCCTATAGTTTGATATATTCTCAACATTTGGAGTTGGAGAAAGAAGTGTTGCTGGGAAAGGGCTGACCTCTTGGCTCTCGTTTGTGGTGTCTTCTGTGAGTTTGTCACTTTCCCATTGGTATCCTGGGTCAGGTGTGGTACTTGATTGTATCGATTCCTGATCTTTGCACCATTACTTACTTTGATAAATAAAGAGGTGATATACCATGGTTTATTTTCGAGAACAAACACATTGACAATGATCCTTCTTTCAGAGTGTTTCAACCATCCAATCTCTTTACTCTCTAAGTTTGTCAATTTCAACAAGATTTGTGGCGCCAGTGATAATACGTCCAGCTTCAAGTTGCGTTTTTTAATCCCATTACCCTGTTGTCCCATATGTCAGCTTATTCTAATATACCCCAGCATCAATTTAGATTAGCTTGCACCCAGGGCAATTTTTCTTGGGTGCCAAACTGTTTATTGGGATCCCCTGAATTGGAAACGAAGTTGGTCAAAAAAATGGGTATGTCTATGTGAAAATGCATGGTTTCCATGGCAACCCATAGCGGTTTTGAGAATGGGGATATGCCTACAAAATTCCTCATATCTCAGCTATTACTAATCCTAGACTACTAAACTTTAAAACCAAATTAAAACGACGAGAGCTGTTGCGATCTGTTAATAATCTGAAAACAAAAGTTGATCAGACGGAAATCAAGATCATTCAGAAATAAAAAGAACCTACAATTATATTTGAAAACAATAGATCGACTCCAAAGGAATCTGGTGGTGAGAGTTAGCGGAAAGAGCAACAACTCTCATGTCCCCTTAACGGCCGACCTTAGAGGCCTTCTGCTTTCTGCCAGTTCCAAAAAAGCAGAATACATGTATGGAACTACATCAATCTCCCCTTAACGGCCGACCTCAAAGGCATTCTGTTTTCTCTCAGTTCCAAAGAAGCAGAATATGGAACCACATCAATCTCCGCTTTACGGCCGACCTCAAAGGCATTCTGTTTTCTCTCAATTTCCAAAGAAGCAGAATATGGAACAAATTCATTGTCCCCTTTACGGCCGAACTTAGAAGCATTCTCTTTTCTGCCAGTTCAAAAGAAGCAGAATATGGAATCTCCCATATCAGCTGACCTTAAAGGCATTCTGCTTTCTTTCATTTCCAAAGAAGCAGAACACACACACACACACATACACACACACACACACACACACACACACACACACACGTCATACGAGGTACCCTTCGTTTACTTTGATATGATCTTTTTTCTGCTATTTGTTTTAGTTTGTATTGTTTGCTCCTTGGATGTGGGGATGGGGGTCCCTGTGCAGCAGGTTTCCAATTTTAAACTACTGGTTGACTTGGTGTCTGTCTTCGTTTTCTTATTTCTTATAAACGAGATTACTTAAAAAGTCATTGAAGTCAATAGACAAAACAAAGCCAGCCATCATGCCAGAACATTGTCGCATGTGTCATTATAACATTTGCGTGCATCTCTTGTTTCTCTTTGCCTTACAAAGTAAAACTCTGTGTACCTACTCAATCTTACATTTGTCATTAGAGAACATAAATCCGAAATAAAGTTCGATTGGCCAACTTCAGCGCGTAAAACCCGGCAAAGCATGTACGTCAAATACCAGGTTTACCGTAATCAGTATGTGTATTCTAGCAATTCTGACTTTAATAACATGGCTTTCTCTTCTCTTACTATGTTCAGGTGATATACAACCTAACCCTGGTCCATCCTCCATATCTTCAATACCATAGGCTAGTAATCCCTTTAACTCATCAAACATTTCAAAGGATATCATAAGCTCCTTAAGCATAAATCATAACTTGTTGTTTGTCCAGTGCAATGTACAAAGCATTCTTAATAAACTAGACATCTTACGAACCGAACTGTTTGAATTCGACATACTTGTTTCAGCGAAACATGGCTAAATCAATTGATCTCATCTGACGACTTACTATTTCAATCATTCAACAGACTAGAACGTAAAGATAGAGTAGGGGATAGTCAAGATGGCGTAATGATTTATGTTAAGGAAGGAATTTACTGCAAGCGTAGAGACGATCTTGAAATCCGAGGAATAGAACGTATATGGATTAATGTTGCAAATCACAACAAACATATTCTTTTTGCATTGTTTTATAGGCCACCAAATTCAAACATGAGCTACCTTAATGATATCGAAGATTCCATTGCACTAGCTGTTGACACAGGTATATCAGAAATTATAATTACTGGCGATCTTAACTTAAATATCTTGTCTTCCTCGACGAGGCGAAGAATCAAAGCATTATGTACTCAATTTATGCTTTTTCAGTCAATCACTCAACCAACACACTTTACTGAAACCTCTTCCTCCCTAATTGATGTAATACTTGTAAGAAATAAAGAACACTTAGTGATTAGTGGGGTAGGTGACCCCTTTCTGCATCAAGAATTAAGATATCATTGTCCTGTATTTGGTATACTGAAATTTTCTAAGCCCAAAATTAAAGCATTTAAAAGGCATATCCGGAGCTATGATAAAGATAATTATGAACTTCTGCGTAACAAAGCACGAGACACTGATTGGGATTGCTTAAGGGATGAAAATATAGACTCATATGCAACTAATATTCGCAACTCAATCCTTGCAATCGCATCTGAATGTATACCAAATAAATGCATCATGGTTAAACCATCTGATCCGCCATGGATAACCTCAGTTTTAAAGCGTCAAATACGTAAGCGTAGAAGAGCCTACAGAAAAGCTAAGGCAACGAACCAATCACATCGCTGGACAAAATTCAAAAGACTACGTAATAAAGTAACTACACTGATCAGACATTGCAAACAACAGCACACAGATAAAATAGCACAAAAACTCAAATCTGAAAACCTTTCCTCAAAAGATTGGTGGTCTACTCTTAAGGCATTTATCTTCTCTCAGACACATTCTGATATCCCACCCCTGGAATCAAATGACAATGTCTTTACCAATGAAATGGATAAGGCCAACCTTCTGAACGATCATTTTCAAAGTCAAACCATTCTGAATGAGCAAAATGCTATACTCCCTCCTCTACCTCCCCCAGCATGCCACACGCAATTGAATTCAATTATTCTTACTCCGCTAGAAGTTGAATCCACTCTCCAAACATTGAAAGTTGGAAAGGCATCTGGTCCGAACGGTCTCAACAATCGCATTTTGCGCGAGTTGTCTTCACAATTAGCTTCACCTTTCTGTTCTCTTTTTAATCAATCATTGCGCTTAGGCATCATGCCGGCTAGTTACAAGGAAGCAAATGTATGCCAAATTCCTAAAAAAGGAGATTTATCTGTAACATCTAGTTATAGACCTATATATCTTCTTAATTCAGAGAGCAAAGTCTTTGAAAAACTATCTTTAAACACCTGTACAATCATCTTCAAGAAAATAATATGCTGTCGTCTTTTCAGTCTGGTTTTATTCCGGGAGACTCAACTATAAATCAGTTAACCTATTTGTATCATACCTTTTGTGAAGCATTAGACTCTGGAACAGAGGTAAGGCCGTCTTCTGTGACATCAGCAAAGCCTTTGATCGTGTTAGGCACGCATGACTCCTATACAAACTTGAAGCAGCTGGTGTCACAGAGGAGGTTTTTAACTGGTTCAAAAGTAATCTCTCTGACAGACGACAACGTGTTATTCTTCCAGGTGTATCTTCTGTCTGGAACTTTATCAGAGCAGGTGTGCCTCAGGGATGGGATCCATTCTAGGGCCTCTTCTCTTTCTTGTTTTCATAAATGACATAGTTAATGGCATTGACTCTAACATACGTTTATTCGCAGACAAAACTAGTCTCTTCATCATTGTAGACAATGCTCCTGCTTGGTTAAATTTCGATTTAGATAGAATAACTCGATGGACTGCCACGTGGCTTGTTACTTTTAACCCATCTAAAAGAGAGGCACTCTTACTCTCAAGGAAATTAAATGATATACATCACCCAACGCTTTATATGGAAAATGTGCAAATCCAGGAAGCTAAATCCCACAAACACTTGGGTCTACATCTGTCAAGCGATTGCAGCTGGCATCAACACATAAGCTATATAAAAGACAAGGCATGGTTAAGAATTAATATAATGAGGAAACTAATATTCAAACTAGATAGAAAATCACTAGAAACAATATACACAACATCCATAAGACCTTTGCTAGAATATGGTGATAACATATGGGATAATTGCACACAGACAGAAAAATATGAACTTGACAAAATACAGAATGAAGCTGCCAGAATAGCCACTGGAGCTACCAAACTCGTCTCGATAAATAATCTGTACAAAGAAATTTGCTGGGAATCACTACAAAAACGACGCAATGACCATAAATTGACTTATTCTTTAAAATGTTTGTTCACTTAGCACCAGAATAATTATCCTCCTTAATACCCCAACAAGTAAATGATATATCCCGCTACAACGTACGTAACTCTAACAATATCCAAACCATACGAGCTAAAACAAATCAATAAACAATTCCTTTTTGCCCTCTGTCTTAAGAGATTGGAATACCTTGCCAGCTGAAAAGAAACAATTAAACACTGTAAGTTCATTCAAATACCTTTTAAAGAAAGATAACAAGCCTGTTCCAAAATATTACTATTATGGAAAAAGAGATACTCAAATACTACATACCCGACTACAAACAGGCTGCAGTTCTCTGAATCTAGACTTGTTCTTGAAAAATATCACCGCCTCACCTCTTTGCAACTGTGGTTCTATTGAAAATGTGCAGCATTACTTTTTCCACTGCAGATTCTTTCATTATCAACGCACCTTACTTTTAATAATATACAACTATACAGAACACCAACTTTGAATTTATTACTATATGGTGATCCATTATTATCAAATGAAATAAACCAAAGTATCTTCCATCATGTCCACAAGTATATCTTAGCAACGCAGCGTTTCTAGTTCTCTCATCTTAACTGTGCATTACAAGTGTTACCATATCATGTGACTACAGAAGAAAACTTAATAGTATACATGTCATTAAGTCTGCACCACTCCCCACATCCCTTCAACATTCAGCAAAGCAATACAATCTGAAAATATTTCATGTTTTTTTCCATCGTTGTTTGTTTGTAATTTGTATCATTTTTGTTTGTTTTTTCTCAATATTTATTTTGCGCAATAATCTTCTTTTCATATTTATAACACTTCTTTGTAAACTCACTTTGCTATAAGTAGATAAATTACTGCCATATGCATGTACACTATATAGTCACTCTCAACAGGAAAAGAACTCTATAAGCATTTATGCTTTCGTTCTAATCCTTTGTATGTTTACAATGTACGTATGTTGTATATCATTTGTATTTATTGAATAAAATATGTTTAAACCAAAGAAGCAGACTATGGAACTATTTCAATGCCCCCTTTACGGCCGACCGTAGAGGCATTCTGTTTTCTGCCAGTTCCAAAGAAGCAGAATATGGAACTATACCAATGTCCCCTTTAGGGCCGACCGTAGAGGCATTCTGTTTTCTGCCAGTTCCAAAGAAGCAGAATATGGAACTACTGTATATCAATCTCCCCTTTACCGCCGACCTCAAAGGCATTCTGTTTTCTCTCAGTTCCAAAGAAGAAGAATATGGAACTATTTCAATGCCCCCTTTACCGCCGACCTCAAAGGCATTCTGTTTTCTCTCAGTTCCAAAGAAGCAGAATATGGAACAAAATCAATGTCCCCTTTATGGCTGACCTTAGAGGCAATCTGTTTTCTCTGAGTTCCAAAGAAGCAGAATATGGAACTATTTCAATGTCCCCTTTACGGCTGACCGTAGAGGCATTCTCTTTTCTCTCAGTTCCAAAGAAGCAGAATATGGAACTGTTTTAATGTCCCCTTTACGGCCGACCGTAGAGGCATTCTGTTTTCTGCCAGTTCCAAAGAAGCAGAATATGGAACTATACCAATGTCCCCTTTACTGCCGACCGTAGAGGCATTCTCTTTTCTCTCAGATCCAAAGAAGAAGAATATGGAACTATTTCAATGACCCTTTACGGCTGACCGTAGAGGCATTCTGTTTTCTGCCAGTTCCAAAGAAGCAGAATATGGAACTATTTCAGTGTCCCCTTTACTGCCAACCTTAGAGGCATTCTGTTTTCTGCCAGTTCAAAAGAAGCATAATATGGAACTATACCAATGCCCCCTTTACCTCAGACGGTAGAGGCATTCTGTTTTCTCTCAGTTTCAAAGAAGCAGAATATGGAACTATTTCAATGTCCCCTTTACGGCTGACCGTAGAGGCATTCTGTTTTCTGCCAGTTCCAAAGAAGCAGAATATGGAACTATACCAATGTCCCCATTACTGCCGACCGTAGAGGCATTCTCTTTTCTCTCAGATCCAAAGAAGAAGAATATGGAACTATTTCAATGACCCTTTACGGCTGACCGTATAGGCATTCTGTTTTCTGCCAGTTCCAAAGAAGCAGAATATGGAACTATTTCAGTGTCCCCTTTACTGCCAACCTTAGAGGCATTCTGTTTTCTGCCAGTTCAAAAGAAGCATAATATGGAACTATACCAATGCCCCCTTTACCTCAGACGGTAGAGGCATTCTGTTTTCTCTCAGTTGCAAAGAAGCAGAATATGGAACTATTTCAATGTCCCCTTTACGGCCGACCGTAGAGGCATTCTGTTTTCTGTCAGTTCCAAAGAAGCAGAATATGAAACTCTATTTCAATGTCCCCTTTACGGCCGACCTTAGAGGCATTCTGTTTTCTCTGAGTTCCAAAGAAGCAGAATATGGAACTATTTCAATGTCCCCATTACGGCCAACCTTAGAGGCATTCTGTTTTCTCTCAGTTCCAAAGAAGCAGAATATGGAACTATTTCAATGTCCCCTTTACTGCCGACCGTAGAGGCATTCTGTTTTCTGCCAGTTCCAAAGAAGCAGAATATGGAACTATTTCAATGTCCCCATTACGGCCGACCGTAGAGGCATTCTGTTTTCTGCCAGTTCCAAAGAAGCAGAATATGGAACTATTTCAATCTCCCCTTTACTGTCGACCTATGAGACATAGTGCTTTCTCTCAGTGTCAAAGAAGCAGAATATTGAACAAAATCAATGTTCCCATTACGGCCGACCTTAGAGGCATTCTGCTTTCTCTCAGTTCCAAAGAAGCAGAATATGGAACTATATCAACATTTAATTGATGTTAAATATTATTTATTTTACAATCTTATACGACCATTATAGTGAATGCGATTCTGTTCTAAATTGTAAATTTTCTGCTTTAAAAAACATAAACTTTCTAACAGCCGTTTAGCAATGCGAGTTTGTATAAGACAAAGCATCAAAATATTTCTAGCACAGAAGGAAAACTGAAACTGTTATGTTTTGCATTTACATTTCAGTATGATGATTGCACACATTGCCATTATTGTCAAGGCAGAATAGACCAATTAGTGACAACTTAATGTGTTCGTATTTCGTTTTACTGTTCCAATTTTCCCTTTTCTGATTAGGTGTAGTGACGTACGCATTAATAAACAAATGATTTGCTGGTAATCATTGTCTTTCTAGTATCTCTTTAATGTTTGCGCCCAACAATGATGCTAATAATGTTGTAGAAGAATTAGCTCAGGAATCAGCTAGCGGAAAATCTCGTTGTTTCACATCTACGTAATCCATGTAATTATGCGCCAGAAGCTATTCGGTCTGAGACCTTTTTGCGATTGCTTCCGCATCGAATATCCAAACGACTGATTGCTTCTTTGTTAGTTAAGGTTAGACATGTTTCTGCTAGTGTATGGTAACAAACATATGACGAATATTTGTGGATCAGAATCGTAGATAACACAATCTAGCTTGTATAAAATCAGAGGTAGCAAACAGTGACACACATTATTATACTGATTACACGACATTTCAACGTCGTCTAATAATGTGTATTTATCATTTTGAATATTCGATGCGAAGCAAATGCAAAAAGGTCTCTGTCACTGGACAGTAATGCAGTAAGGAAGGGATTGTCCATTTTTTTTGTTTGAGGGGTAACATATAGAAATTTCCATCAGTAGGCCTACCTGGATATTGTCCTTATCTTGGCAGACAGCGCAGACCCTGATGTTGTTCTGCACCATGCAGCATTTCATCCGGGTTCTCGCTGTTCGACAAAAGTACCCTTTTAGGGACTCCCAGCAAACAAAGTAGCAAGTAACGAATTTATATATTGACCCTGGATTACTCAGCTTTGAAAACAATGTAGATCCGCAACTTATAAAATTCACTGATTTTGCCTCGTTGACACCCCCATTCCACTGGACGGCGCTTCCGCTACGATTCGAAATTTTGGTCAAAATGACGCGAATCGCAGCAGAAACGGCAAGAGCGTACATGTAGTAGAAGCGCAGTAGAAGCGCATAGGTCTTAGTAGAAGCGTATCGGAATCTTCATGATCGCCAGCTTACGGCGACTGTTTTGACCTGCTCATAATTTACGTGGCCACGTAGCGCAACGGAAGCGTAGTCACATCGTAGTAAGATCTTCATGAGCGTAGCCGTGTCGCGGCGGCATCGTGAGCATCGTAGCACACTCGCCGTCACATCGTGGCGAAATCGCTGATGCAGCTACGCTTCTACTACGCTCTTCGCGACCTTGCTACGCTCTGTACGCTCTCACTACGACCTCGCTACGACCAACGCGCTTCCGCGGCGACTGCGTTATTTAGGCATAGTCAACCTTGGCGCTTCTGCCACGCTTCCGCTACGCTCTTGGCGTTCTGGCCAACTCCAGGCCTTGTTCAAGTGCTCTCCTAAAGTTGGTGTCGCTCTTCTTGATTCTAGGACCAATTCTGAGCGTTTCCATTCTCATGTAATTGAAGAATGAATAGCCACCTTCCATGCTCTTTGCTCTTATTAATATAATTGGCCATAGTGCCCACATTGTAGCCGTCTGTCTGCGGATAATCATCTACGGACCCAGGACCTTTTGGCCATCCGACTCCGTCCTGCTTGGACCTCCGATCATCCAGGTTCATAATGGCCAGCTGAAGCATAGCGACTTGATTGCGTCTATCGTTGACATTCAACGGAGCATATATCAGATGAACTTCAGATTTTATATAGAAAGGATACAAAAGCGCTTCGAAAGCGTAGCTCCATCGCCTAGGTCGTACATGTAGCAAGGTCGCAGCTGCATCGCCATCAGCGTAGACTAAGCGTAGCCGCATCTTCATTATCGTAGTGGGGTCGTAACAGAAGCATAACGGAAGCGTAGTAGAAGCGTGCTGGAAGCGCCAAGCCCCCAAATCGTGTGGTTGTCTACGCTTCCGCGGAGATTTGGAATAATTTTAGAGAAAATCCTAGATCGCCATGAGCGTAGCGGAATCGCCGTCCAGTGGAATGGGGGGTGTGAGTGGTTAAGATACATATAATTTTTAATAAGGGTACATGTAACAAGGTACGTCGCTGTCTGATACGCTTGGACTCAGAGCTTAACATACTGAACAAGTCAATAATACTGTGATACAGTAATTCCAAAATATGCATAGGGGGTGACAATACAGGAATTTCCATCAGTACCTTAGCAAACAGAGAAGACCCTGATGTAATGTTGCATTTGAGCAGCATTTTATCTGGTTCCACACTGTTTGGCGCAGTTTCCCCTATAGTGGAGTGGGAAGTGACAATAATCATGCACATCCGGATACAAGCATGAAACGTGGTAGAAATGTTCATTAGCATAAGTGATTGAAATTTTTCTCGTTAGCCAATCAAAATTGGTCAATTTTCAAGATGGCGGTGCTAAAATCCAAAATGGCCGCCACAATAAACGTAAAATCATGAAATGAAGATTTTACATCATACAATGAAATAAAATAACATCTAAAATGGTATTATCGGATGAAATACATCATAAAAGGGTAAATATTTTCTTAAAATTAGCAAGTATTATTTGAGAATAAGGGTTAAATGGGGCCAAAATGAGGGAAAATTAAGCAAAATTAACTAAAAATGCTGTGTTGTCATCAAACAATGGTAAAAATGCAACTATATGTCAGTGCGCGCTTGTCTGAGGAACACTCCTATTATAAACTATGAATGGTCAGATTTTGTATTAATGATAAGGCTTAAAGGAATATAGTGTGGTTCCTGTTCCCCTACCTACCCTATCATAAACATTAAAATGGCCTTTGGGAAAAAAACTAAAACGGGCATATTGAAAATTTTGAAGTGGGTTTCTGTGTTAAACGTTACTCAATAAAATGATTTCCTGAACTAACTACCATATAAAGGTTTTGGGCTTAAAATAGTTTAAAATTTGTTCACTCAGACTCCATATGCACTTTTAAATAGCCAGTAGAATAATATAGGCCGTCATCATGTTTTAATGGTATGTCTTAATTTAATGTTAGAGCCTACCTACCTATCCTATTTTTGTGGCATGAAAAGGGAACCACACATGTATTCATTTAGACCTATCATTAATTGAGATAATAAAAAAATCAATAATAACGATCCAAGTAATATTACATGATGGCGATAAGAATAGTAAAGAACGTTAAAGCATTATAATTATTAGAAGCTCATAAGTCAATACTTGACTCCAAAACATACGCGGTGAATGGATTTGCTACTTCTTTGCTTGTCCACTATAGTCCGTGCTCAATATGAGTAGGGTTACGAAGCAGATTTACATTTAGAAGTATGAAAGAAAACCCTATATGTGTCCAATGAGGTGAATAAAGTAACATAATTTGACCAACTACGTAACTCTACTCTTATCGAGCATGGACTCTATCTGTTTCTAAGTCAACAGTAAGATCACGCTGATATTGCTAACATGTACACCGCAAAGTTTGATAAATATACCAGGAAAGGCTGTCGCCACTTTGTGTGCAAGCCATGTTTTGGTGACACTAGAGGCAATAATACATGACTCTTCAGTCTCAACTGGTGCTATACCTGCTTCTGATCAATTGGAGGCAGCAAAGCAGGTATGCCAGGCTATAATTGCAGTGCTCAATGTTTTAAGGCATGGTATGCAGCTCATCTTACTACATGTATAACACAGTCGTCTAGATTATAAGTTACAATGACTGAAATTTTCTTGTTCTGACAGAGGCAGGTTTCAAAGTAAGAATACCTTGATTACCAGTGCAGTGGTTTTTTTAAAAGTATGCTTGAAGTATTCTGGCTTTACATTCACACATTCCTCTTGTGGTGGCGGAACAATCGTCTTGGCTGGAGTCCCTGCTATAAATAGCACTTCCCATAATTAGGCCCCCTTGTTGACTTGTCACGATAGCTCAAGTTGTAGGGCTTCACGTTCCGAACTGGAGGTCGTAGGTTGGAAAACCCAGTTTAAAGTAGGCATACAGGCAGGCAGGCAGGCAGGCAGGCAGGTAGGTGTTATATATGTTGGGCTGCTACCGTTGGCCAGAAAACTTCAATACACGCCCTTCACCAGTGCATAATATGCATTTTGAGGGTCCTCAAAATATGAATCAAATGGGATCACCATTTATGGAAAAAGAAGGAGTTTTTCATCCTTACTTCAAAAGGAGTTAAAAACTATAGTATAATCTTGATAATATTGATCACAATCATAGTGCCAAGACAGCTAGGTAACCACCTTATGCAACTGGAGTTTCATAGTTCAGCATTCAAATACTCATTCTTTTTCTATCTATCAATACGTCTCAACCACCAAGGGAGACACTAGATGGGATTCGGTGAACCAAGTACTGGGAAGCAAATCTTTGTTGTTGTTTTAGTTAAGTAGTTATTTAAAAATGTTAGTTGTGTTAGTAGTGAGTGAGATAAGAAAATCCATCGCATGTCTTATTGTGCTCAGAACCAAGCAATGTAGCAATTAGTTCCTTTTTTAACCATTTTAGTGTGACATGGCTGGTTTTTCAACCTGCGACCTCCAGCTCTGTAAACGGACGCTCTACCACTTGAGCTATTGTGACCAGTCAACCAGGGGAAACTAATTGGTAATGCTACTTATAGCAGGGTATGTTCATTGCAGCCTTGTGGTCACCTGCTGGGAAAGGGCTGACCACTTGAATCTCGTTTGTGATGTTAAATTGTGTATTTAACTCTATCCCATGCGGTATCCTGGGTCAGGTGTGGTACTTGATTGTATCGATTCCTGATCTTTGCCGCTTTTATTACATTGTGCCAAGCAATATGCATTGTCCAGTATTCTTTTTATGATTAAACTTGAAAATATAGTTGTTCCACAAAGATCCAATTTTACTCAATTCATTCACATTTACTTTAAAGATCCCTGATTTATTTCAACTTACCTACATTAATAATAATAGGTATTTGTTTTGGGGTCAGAGTTTTGGTGATGATTCGCCTTATATTTGTTCATTATACTTTAAGTTCTGCTTGGGTTGCTATGTGGTCGCCTTTCGAGAAATAGCTGCCCACTCGATTGGTTATTTGTTCTCATTGTATTTTGGTCCATTTGTATTTTTTAATTATCATTTTTGGTTTTAAAAGCGAGATGTGCCTTTTGATTGCTTCAGTTCTTGGTTTTTGCTTTTCTAGTACTTACATAATTCATAGCTTATAATGTGATTGTAGCACACACAAACAAACGACATCTATTTGCATTTTTACCATTGTTTGACGACAAACTGCATTTTAGTCAGTTTTACTTAACACCCCCCCCCCATTTCTGTCCCTTTTAAAACTTATTCTTTAATAATCATATAGGGCTGATTCAAGGTAACCAATATTATTTTATTATATATTTCATCCAATTATACCATTTTAGATGTTTTTAATTGCTTTGTATCATGTAAAATCTTCATTTCCTGGTCTGACGTTTTTTGCTGCGGCCATCTTGAATTTTAGTACCGCCATCTTGAAAATAGGCCAATTTCGATTGGCTAAGGATAAATATTCAAATTACTCATGCTCATGAACATTTTTACCAAGTTTCATGCTTATATCTGCATGTGCCTTCTTTTTGCCACTTTCCGCTCTGCTTAACATATGAATTTGGCAGCCATCTTGAAATTTCCGTTAGCCATCATGAAAATGGAAAAATTTGCGATGGCTAACGAGAAAATATTTACGAGAAAGGTTTGTAGAACATAATCTGAAAGTCTCATGCTTGTATCCGGAAGTGCATGATCGTCTCAAAAAACAGACATTTCCCGCTCCACTACTATAGGGATTACCAGCTTACAAAAGTTACATAATGACCTCTTCCATACTACTCACGCATAGAACTCGAATCGATAGAAATCGTTCATCAAAATACGCTGCACGGCAAGGGTGATTTGTTCCGGAGAGTTCCCTTTTAATCCAACTCGAGTCCAATTTAACATGGGTGTTGAGCAATTATACCTGAATGTTAACTGATGAATAGAAACGGTTTTATCCCATTTCAGCCTAATGGAAATTCCCACTCTAATCAAATGGACCAGTTCATTTCCTTTTAAAGGGTTGTTGGGTGGTTTTTGTCGTTTTTATTCAAATTTTAGTAGAACAATATGAAAGCAAGCAGTGGATACCCAGATCAAATGCCACCTTCTGTGGCATCTGATCTGGGTCTGTACTGTTTGCATATGTCCCATAGAAAGGACGCTAGGTTCATATGGATTTACGGTACCTGCATGCGTCGTGTGCCGACTGCTTTTGCAAACTATATCATGTTTGGACCCGGGCCAGTCATTGCTGTCCTAAAAAGCTGACTTGATCTCTGTATGGAAGAAAGTACATGCCATGAAATGGTTATTAATCTATCGCGGAGATTAAGTAGTATGTTATGTTTTTATTATTTTTTGCATTTTTTCATTAGTTCTAAATATGATTTTCACGTTGACGCCGAAAGAACGGTAACTAAACGCGAGAAATGTAAAGAAATATATGCGTCGATGGTTTAAAAAATGTATGGCACGATGCTTGTACCTCTTCCGGTACTATTTGTCATTACGACTTTTGTTTTGTATATTTTTGAATGGCCGTTTTACACAGGTTTAAATGTAGTCTTACTAGTCGCTGCAACCGAGTCTTGCCAGCCTGTCTAGGTGCTGTCATTGGGTCTAATTCATCCACATATACACACACCCTATACCCGATGATACAACCAATTTTTACATCGAAGAGCTGATAAAAAACACAACGTCACGTGCGAGGATGGACTCGGGTAAGTTGACGATGTTTTAATGTTAACAGGCAATAATAAGAGGAGTTGTGAGCCAAGACTTTGCGGAGAAGTAAAGTGTACCCACCTCTTTTTTTCGCCATAAGTAGTCTTTTATAAAGCGTCCCCTTGCGATAGATGTTCTGTATTTATCGACGGAATTTTCCACCACAGACACGAAAATTGATTACACTCGCTAATTGCTCGAATACTTCTTCACCGATTGCCCGTCCCAAACGTTCTGGATAAACCAGAAGCATTCTTTGTTAAATACCAGCAGAAGAAAATAATGAAATCCAACCGCATTCTACAAAAAACGATGCTAAACACACGCAGGGTTGTTCGATTAGGATACTTTCTACATGTATGAGTCTATGTCCGTGATACAACACACTTCGATGAGGTATTTTTGAAAAATGATACAACAGCCATCGAAGAGTTCGACCAAAAATGATATTTGTTACTTCGGAGACTTCTGTATATTAATAAGCATATGGAAAAGCGAGCAAAAACGAGTCAGACCAGATATTTTTAGGCATTTGTCTCTCTTATAAACATGCCTTGGCTGAAGCTAAATGATGAAACAATTAAAGGACTGCAAAACTTACCCTGATTGGTGTTTTGGACAAATTGAATTGTATAACCCCCTTCCACTGTGTCAAGTCCAAAGATAACCCTTTTGTACTGAGGTCAAATTTATACACAGCTTACTATCTTTTTTTTTGCTACAGGTGTACGTACAGTAAACATAGGGTCACTTAATGTACTTTTATTATTTTGAAACTCAGGATACGACCAGCCCGGGGGGGGGGGGCGGG
Source organism: Loripinus fragilis (assembly GCA_964019695.1). Lineage (NCBI taxonomy): Eukaryota > Metazoa > Mollusca > Bivalvia > Lucinida > Lucinidae > Loripinus > Loripinus fragilis. The sequence continues at coordinate 29,512,911 of OZ026522.1, forward strand.
GGTGTACTCTGATATTTTCACATTTACGTAGGCTCGGGCTATTCTTTTGGGTTCAAAATTCTGAATTTCAATATTTTTTGGGGTTTTCAGAAAAATTAATATTTTTTGGGGGTTTGAAGATTTTGTGGATATTTTTTTGGGGTTATCACAAAATTGGGCTAGTTTGAGGGTCATTTCTATGCAATTTATGGTCTTTTTTTAAGGTCAAAGTACAGATTTGGGATATTTTTTTGGGTTGCTAAAATTTCAAATATTTTTTGGGGGCGCTTTAAATTCCTGATATTTTTTGGGGGTGAACGGTAGATGGTGGGTCCGAGCCTACGTATACGGAAAGAATTAGAGTACCCCCCCCCCCCCCCTGGGACGACCAGGTCCTGAGGGGGGGGGGCAGATTTTATTTAAGCACCCTTATCGAAGTGTCCTCATGGGCGGATTCAGAGGAGGAAACAGGAAAATCACAAGTTATATGGGTTTCTATAGGGAATAAGCAATTGGACACGATCACCCCCCTCTGGAAGAAATTGGACCCCCCCCCCCCGAAAATGTAAGACCTCCTCTGGAACCTTTGAAAAGGATATGGTATATGGTAAACGCTGTCGTCTACTTTACGGCAGCCTGTACCGTCTTGATGTAGATAAAAGCTACTGATTGATTTACCGACTGAATGAAAAAAATCAGGCTTTCTTAGCCCTGTGAATGTTCTAAATCCGGCGCGTTGTCCCCTGACCAAAATCTAGAGTGCGTATTCTGGCAGCGACTATAAAACGCCACTGGAAGTACCACTTTGGAACAGTCAGTAATAAAATTACTGGAAGGAAAAACTTGTTTCGCTGGCCGACTTTAAACCTCACTCTGAGTATCCGGACCCTTGAACGGAAGTTCCTGTTGGATACCACGAGGATTTGTAAGTTGTGACTGCCTCTTTCAAAGGCGTGACGATGCACGTGGCAGTTGACGCTTAGCACAAGACGTTATCACTTCGTGACGTAATGTTATAAGAATTGTGAGGTCACGTTACGTCACGGGGATCACACAGCCGCTTGCTTGAAAAAGCTATCATTAACGTTCAAGCTCTTGGTGATCGAACAAATTTGGCTAAAATCTGAGACTAAAATATAACTTTTTTAAAAATATCAACGAAACTGGCATCTTCGCGATTTAATTTTACTTTTTGTATTTTTATAATCATAATGATGATCACGGCAAATTTTTCAACAGTAGAACAAGGTTCTTACATTGATCGAATCGACTCCTTATAGATACAGGAACTGGGCGATTTCGAAAATATCAGACCTTCATACTCATATTGCAGATGAATATACATATAACAGAACAGAGCCTCTAATCGTAACAGCAACCAACTCTCGTTGTTGCCACCAAGGCGGCAACACCTTGTTGGTTGGTTGCTGGTACTGTTTCGCTTACAAGTGTTTGGGTATCTCTCTATCGCTTTTTTCATTGCCTGGTTACAACATTTGGTATTGTGTTCCATGTGAAGATTTGAAACTCGAAATATATTTTGTTTGAATGATGAATATTAAGAGTCAGCCTTTTTAAATAAATTTTGATGAGATATAATTATTGATACTTATGTCCAGTTTTTGAGAATTGTTTTGTATGTCAGCATAATGGGGTTACATGTGTATTTGAGAATTAAAATCGCAAAATCGCAAATAAACGGTTCTACCTTGTCTAACGCCACGAACTTCGTTTAACTTGTTCAATATGTATAAATTCAACAATTTCCTAAATGTTGTCGTATTTGAAAATCCCATTTATAATATTAAAAAGCATCTTTTTTATTTTTCTAAATTCCAATTGTATTTATTAGACCAGTTTTAAAGCTCTTGTTGGAATATTACTGTTTTTAATTGGGTTATGATAAGTGTTTGTTATTGAATTTTGGATACCCTTTTGAAATGCGTTGACAGATAGAACTTAATACAGGAGAAATAAACGCAAGCAATACTAATTAAAACACTAGCAATTCAAACACGTTTTCTGTAAACCATTTACTACAAAGTACATACTGAATGATTAAAAAAAACTGCAAAATAACGATACTATTTAAAAATGTTGAAAAACGGATCCTTCCATAATAGAAATAACCTACAAAATTCTAAAACGTCATATTCAGTTTCTTGAGTCTCTTCATGACACTTAATGGAAAGTGCTACAGCTCTCAAGCCTCCTTGCATTGGCTTAAATGCATGGTGTTCTTCTTTCTGCTGAAACTCAATATTAAACACAACAGCTGTCTTTGTGTCAGGTTAAACTTTCCCCCATACATTGATCATAAAGTGTTGTCTTTTTTTTATATCCTGGTGCTTCAGGAATATAGAGTTTCAGCAGCTGAAGGCAATGTAAGGAGGCATTAGAGCTGCAACATATTACTTTAAGTCTCATGAAGAGACTCAGCGAAACTGCTAGACTGGTATCAGACCAGTAAATAGAAAAGTAGTAAAATATGTGCACATACATAAACAAGCATTTACATCTCTGAAGAAAAAAAATCACTGACTGTCTTATTTCCTGTATTCTGAGCAATGGGGAAGTAATAAAGTATCATAAATTTATATCTGTAGTAGTTATAGAACTTTCATTTAGATGTCTTAATACAGGGCCTGAAGACAGGCTACGAAACTGCTTGAAGTTTTAGAATTTTGTAGGTTATTTCTATTATACATGGATCCTTTTTCCAACATTATTTAAATAGTATCCTTATTTTGCAGTCCCTTAGTCATTCAATATGTACATTTTAATGAATGATTTACAGAATACTCATTTGAATTGCATAGTATTTTAATTAATATTGCTTTTGTTTATTTCTCCTGCACTAATTTCTATCTGTCAAAGCATTCAAAAGAATTTTCAAAAATCAATAACAAACACTCACAATAACCCCATTTGAATCAATAATATTCCAAAAAAGCTTTAAACTGCTCTAATAAATAAAATACAATTTAAGGAAAACAAAAGAGATCCTTTGGAATATTATGAATGGGATTTTCAAATAAACTCTTCTGCAACAAGGTAAATCAGGGCTAGTATTGTATTGTGATTTAGGTAGTCAATGGAAAGCTTTCTTTTCCTAATCCGTTCAAAAAGATCATCAAACGTTATATAAAGTGGGATAAATAGAGGATATTTACTTTTTTGAGGTGAATACCAAATATATTCCATCGAGTGCGGTGGAAAATATATATAACCCCATCCCCCCTGCCCACCCTCGATGGCCTCGGCTGCTGTCGGTCCTAAGGCGATGGTTCTGTTGCTGTTTATGGAAGTACCCATTGTATGTGAGGATTTAGTGGTCCCTATCTAGTATTGCAGCAGTAAGTGTTCTTTAATTTTGCAATCATCTCGCTGAACGAGAGCTGGATGTTTTTAATTAATTTAGTTTTTTTTTCTCTCAGGTGACTGTTAGTATTCTGTGTCTCTTTCTTATGGTTTTAGGTCTGCGACTGTGTCATTTTCTAGTCATACTCACTTGCTTTTTGATCCAAAGGGTTCGACTGATTCAGATGTGAGGGTCCACACAGCTGTCTTTGTGCCGAGTGGTGGAATTTGGGGTTCAGATACTGTAACGCATATTTTCCATCAAACATGAGCTTGCAGGTGGATGTATCTATCATGAGTGTGAAGTTGGGATAGCAAAATCCGTCCTGAGGATGACCGTTTGGCATCACGAGGCTTGCCGAGTGATGACAGATGGTGAATGCGCGGGGCAGATTTTTCTATCCCACCCTCACACAAATAATACATTATTTTTCTTGCACACCATTAAATATGGCAGTTTTGTATTTAAATAAGGCTCCCACTGAATATGCTATGATGCGACATAGCATGATTACGTCACTTTAACGTGACAATAACGTCACTTGTCTTCTAACGTGCGGATGTTCGATTTTTATCTTTCGCACAGGTTTGTACGGGGTATGTGAGATAAATAGAATCCATCATTGGTGTTCGTTGGGGACAGGAAAATCCCAACCCAAGGGCCCACCGTACCAGTGGGAAACGAGGCTTGTCGAGATTCCTACCGAAGGGTGGACCCAAAGGGTTGGGATTTCCTGTAAACACTAAACAACAATGATACATTATTTTTCTCATTTACAAATTTTACTTTTGGCGATGTACTGTATACTTTTGTTGATTACGTCACTTTGATGTTTACAATGCAGCACGATGCTGAAAAAAAGTCAACTGTTTGTCGGCCAAATACCACGGCTTTAAATAGCGATAAAATGCAAGAACTGCCTTATCAACAACAGTAATTAAATGTGTTGAGGAAAATTAGTGTTTTTTACACATCGGCAAGACTCCCGTTGTCCCGGGGCTGACCGCTTGCCCAGCATATCAAAATATACCAATAACAATGTATTTATCATGTTCAAAGCATTTGACTAAATGCTGAAGTAAAAAAAAAATTCTCATTTTATACTGTAATCGTTGAAATTTCAAAATTGAAACAACCATGATCAGCAATTCAACTTTTGTTTTTTCGTAAAAATACAGTCATGCACCTAAAATGTCTTGTGTAGCTTATCTCACATTAGCAACCAGCCTCGTGTAGCTTATCTCATATTAGTAACGCTTATCTTATAGTCAGGGGCGATCGGGACTCCCGTGCGAATTTGATGCCGATTTATGGTGACCTATACCAAATCAAACATTAAGAACGCAGTCACGTGGTCATGTAAGAGAATTTTCTTACATGAGCTGACAGCCTATTTCACATGGGCAAAGGTGGGAGAAAATTCTTTCTCACATACCAATGCTTACAAGATCAAGTGGTCCCTGTATTAACTCGCTGTATGCAAACTCTATTTAAAAACCGCTACCCATGTAATAGTCAGGGCCCTTAGGGACAAAAAATAGGTCCCGTGCGATTTGTGTGCCGATTTATGGTGACCTATATTATAGCCTTCAATGGAGTCTTACGTTTAATTTAAATGTGGTCACCCATCTCAAATCCGCGTCTGAGGCTAGTTATGACGTCATAAATATGGCGACCATAATCAGAAACTGCCCGTTAATAAAAGCTATAGTTTGTGTTGGTATGGTCATATTCATCCAACACGAACGCTTTTTTTTAACATAATATCAATTATTTTAGTCATATTATGGTTACATCAATGCTTTACCTGACTTTGACAATGAATTATTTATCGATAACTATATTTTGCATGCAAAATAGCGTAGATCTCCTATAAATACCCAGCTTATCTGGTCACCTTTAGACTGATGGCTGAGAATGTTATTGCTCCCCTTTGGGAATTTTGCAAGTTATCCCCTTTACATGGGCAGAGTAAAATATTTTTAATTCCGACAAAGGATAATTAAATGACCAATATAATGCGCCTAAGTAACTGAAAAGCACCAAGCAAGGGTAAACGTTACTTACTGACGTCATATAACGTTAATGACGTCACTTAACATGCAACGCGTGACGATAAAGGTAATGTGACGCTAATGGCATAGGGAGCATAGCAGGATTATTTTGAAAATTGCAACTTAACTAAAGCTCCAATCGTGTGTTCCAGGCAATAACAAGGTGCAAACTATGTTTACACCAATTTCAATACCCGATAAAAACACTCGTGAACTAAAAAATAATGTAAACCCAACAAGTAAAAAGTTAAAATTTTCAGTTTTTAAGAGTTTTATGTTCCGACAGAAAACATTCGAAAAGGGGGAGTAAAACAATCCACCATGAGCCTGTCCATATGGGATAGAGAAATCTCACCCTCAGGGTCGGAATTTAAACACGGACTCGGCAAGTCTCGTCCCTGGTTAAACTTCCGACCCCTCGGGTGAGATATCTCTATCCTACATGATTGTTATTCTCCCATCTTTGCTCATGTAAGATAGACTGTCAGGCTCATGTAAGGAGTTACTACATGTATCTTAGATGATCACGCGACTGCTTTCTAACATGGGCAGAGTAAATTATAAAAGAAATCAGAAAAAGGGTATTCATAGGACAAAGATATTGCGCCCAAAGGCACCAAGCAAGGTTAAGCGTCACATATTGACGTTATATAAAGTTAATGACGTCACAAAACGTGACCCCGTAACGATAATGGCAATATGACGCTTATGGCACAGGGAACCTATCAGGATCTTATTTTGCATTTTGCAATATAACTACTGCTCCAACCATGTTTTCCAGTCAAAATCAAGGTGCAACTATGTTAACACCCATTTTAATACCTGATAAAAACACTCATGAACTCGGAAATAATGTAAATCCAACGAGTAAAGAGTTAAAGTTTTAACGTTTTTTTTTTTACTTATTATGTTCCGACATAAATTAAATCAGTACACTGTACCAGTACCAGTAAAATGCATTTAAGCCCCCCCCCCCCTGACGGCTTAGGCTGCTGCCCGTTCTAATGGTTCTGTTGTTGATGACTAGTTGTTTATTGTTACTCCCATTGTGGGTGTCTGTAGTTGTTCTATGTTTTGTTGTACGTTACTTTATGTCCATTCTAGTTTTTGCAAATATCTTGATTGGGAAGCGAAAGCTGGTAGCTTTGCTTAGTTTGTCTTCCTGGTGTCTCGTGGTTGTTGTGTGGCTCTTCCTCGCGGTGCCATGGGTTTGTCTGCAATTTGTGTTGTGGTATTTCCTGATCATACTTACTTACTTTTTTGATGCTGAATGGCGACAGTTACATATTATTTTGCAAATCACTCATTTTGATTTTCTTTCAAGCTAAGCATGCATTCCCAATAATATACTCAGGATGCTAAAATGTAAGAAGAGATAAAATCAGTTTTAGCCTTTTTACACAAATAATGCATTCTTTCTTTAGCACACCATTAAATACGGTATTTTTCTATTTAAATGAAGGCTCACAGAGCCTGCTGAATACGCTGTGATGCGACATAGCATGATTATGTCACTTTAACGTGACAATGACGTCACGTGCTTTCCAACGTGCGGTTGTTCGATGTTTTATCTTTCCCACAGGTTGGTCACGGCGTATGTGTAAAAATAGCAGAAATCCCGATCTGGTCTCCGAGAAATATTGCTCACTCCAGTTACTCTCATAAACAGAATAACTACAAACATAACTGCAATTTCTCTTTTTGTAGCGTCTCTCTGTTTAAAAGAGATCCGAGTTTTCCAATATTTGTTTTAAAAAAAGTAGGTGAGTTTGAATGCCATAATCACATAGTGCAGACATACCAGGAAGAGGCACGGTATATTACCTCTTTAAGTAACTTGACAAAACGTTTCCATACAATAGCACACATGTTTCAGACTACAGTTATCGGTCTGTTTACAGAATAAATTGGTGTTAACCTTCACATGAACCCTCTTTTAATTAACGACACACAAAACAGCTTATAAGATTGTAATAACCAATAAAAGTTAATAAGGTACATCAACGTATACGAAGAACACTGGCTAGAAGAGCTTAAGATAGTTTAACTCTGGATTACCACAAATAGACATATAATCTGCTGTTGTTTATTCATTGTTTGTGGAGGTTTAGTGTTACTATAGGTCTCTCTTTTGTTTTGTAGTACTTTGTGTCCTTTCTAGTTTTGCAATCATCAGCTGGTTGCCTTACTTTTGTTGTGTCGCTGATCTGATATCGTTCTTTGACTCTTCTTCGCGGTGTCATGGGTTGGTCTTTGCTATGTAATTGTGGCAGTTCCTGGTCATACGCTGGGCATACGCTGTTTTACATGTGCATGTACGTTGTATATGCTCAGAGAGAGGCTTTCTCTGATTTTTCTAATTCGATTTCAGCGTATGCCAGCGTACTGGATAAATTTCCATATGTCGGCATAATTTGGCTAAAACATTGTAGTGTGACAGGACCTTTACAAAATAGCAAATAAATGTGTTTATATGTAATGGGAACAAATTAAGTGCGTATGCCAAACGAATATAAAACGTATGTCTAACTTATTCATAACTTAATCTTAGCGTAACATAAACTTATACTTGTACTAGCGTACATGTAAAACAGCGTATACCTAGCGTATCACTAGTGTTCTTGACTTATAATAAACTTATGCATACATGTAACGACCGTCTAACTTATGCTGAACTTGTACATGCAACGTTCGTTAACGTATGCATAACTAACATGCCGCGTACATCTAACTTATAATTAGCGTATAAGCAATACGTCGGCATGCGCTGAAAACATTTATTTAAATATGCATGCAAAAAATTTTGGGACCCCTTCGCCGTATAAACAACGTATTCCACCGTACTGTAGCGTGTTCGTAAACTGTGTAAAACTTATCTCTAACTTATTCAGCGTACACCAACGTACTTGCTGAATTTCTCATACGTCGGTATACGTTGGTGCTATAAGTCGTTGCGTGACCTATATCAAAATAAACTCCCTAAAAAGCAAGTGCAAAGTAAATAACCATCTGAGTCCTCCGTCTGGACCGAATAATGACGTCATCAAAATGGCTGTCATAGCGCTACATATGCACAAATATAAGTAATCAGATTCAAAGAATTAGTTGTATTTGAATTTCTTGCTGGAATTACGTGTTTGTCTTTATTTGGTTGATTTGGTGCCATGTGATACGACAATGATGCGTTTCATTTTTTTCTGGCCCATGGAACCCGTTTTGGGGCTTCCATTTCAATAACACAGAGCCCCTTTCAGTACTTGTTATCCCTTAGAACATCTGGGAGGAGTCCCGATATGAATAAAATGGGATATTTCAAGCAAATCAAACATATATGTGTCTTGATCCACATCTGAACTAAGGGTGAGGTTGGCGCCGTGAAACCTGTTTAAGCCCTCCAGTAAAATATTTTAACTGACCGTTCTAAGGCGGTACTTCTTTTGTGGATCATTTGTGTTATTTATGTCTTGTGTTTGTCATGCTTTCGCGTTCCGTTCATTGCTGCCTTGTGGTCACCTGCTGGGAAAGGGCTGACCTCTAGGCTCTCGTTTGTGATGTTAATTGTGTTTTTGTCACTTTCTCATGAGGTATCCTGGGTCAGGTGTGGTACTTGATTGTATCGATTCCTGATCTTTGCCCCCTTTCTTACTTTGACTGGGGCTTTAAGCCTAAACTCAATCAATCAAAATAGTACCGTGCTCTGATGGTACTTTCCAATAAATATCAATTCTAGATTCATTATTTATATCCAATCTTAATCCCAAAGAATGAGCGAGGATGGCATATTTGCCCAGACATATTTTAAACATGGATTTGTGGCAAATAACATTTCAAAGGCTATGAATGACTGAGATATTCTTGATTGGAATGTCTCTCTAATGCAGTACGATGTACAAAACCACGAACGATCACAATATTTGCTAGTGATCGTGTGAGTAGCAAAAAATAAAAACGACAGTTGTTTACATAATAATAATTTCATTTGCCTCTTCGTTGGGGACAACCTCTGTGAGATACTGGTCCACTGCATAACATAACCAACATAATGTGCTTTCTTGGACTGGCACGCAGCCACAGCTTCTGTGAGATACTGGTCCACTGCACAACATCAACAAACATTATGTGCTTTGAGAGACTGATCAGCAGCCACAGCCTCTATGAGATACTGGTCCACTGCATAACATCAACAACACAATGTGCTTTCTTAGCCTAGCCAGCAGGCACAGCCTCTGTGAGATGATGGTCCATTGCATAACATCAACAACATTATGTGCTTTTTTAGACTGACCAGCAGCCACACCTTCTGTGAGATACTGGTCCACTGCATAACATCAACAAAACAATGTGCTTTCTAAGACTGGCCAGCAGTCATAGCCTCTGTAAGAAAATTGTCCACTGCATAACATAAACAAAACAATGTGCTTTCTGAGACAGGTCAGTAGCAACATCCTCTGTGAGATACTGGTCTACTGCATAACATCTACAACACAATGTGCTTTCTTCGACTGGCCAGCAGCCACAGCCTCTGTGAGATACTGGTCCACTGCATAAAATCAGTTTCACAATGTGCTTTCTTAGCCTAGCCAGCAGCCACAGCCTCTGTGAGATACTGGTCCACTGCATAACATCAACAACACGATGTGCTTCCTAAGACTAACCAGCAGCCACAGCCTCAGTGAGATACTGGTCCACTGCATAACATCAACAACACAATGTGCTTTCTTAGCTTAGCCAGCAGCCACAGCCTCTGTGATATACTGGTCCACTGCATAACATTAACAACACAATCTGCTTTCTTAGACTGGCCAGCAGCCACAGCCTCTGTGAGATACTGATCCACTGCAGAACATCAACAACACAATGTGCTATCTGAGACTGGTCAGCAGCCACAGCTTCTGTGAGATACTGGTCCACTGCACAACATCAACAACACGATGTGCTTCCTAAGACTAACCAGCAGCCACAGCCTCAGTGAGATACTGGTTCACTGCATAACATCAACAACACAATGTTCTTTCTTAGCTTAGCCAGCAGCCACAGCCTCTGTGATATACTGGTCCACTGCATAACATTAACAACACAATCTGCTTTCTTAGACTGGCCAGCAGCCACAGGCTCTGTGAGATACTGATCCACTGCAGAACATCAACAACACAACGTGCTATCTGATACTGATCAGCAGCCACAGCTTCTGTGAGATACTGGTCCACTGCACAACATCAACAACACAATGTGCTTTCTTAGACTGGTCAGCAGCCACAGCTTCTGTGAGATACTGGTCCACTGCACAACATCAACAAAACAATGTGCTTTCTTAGCTTAGCCAGCAGTCACAGCCTCTGTGAGATACCGATCCACTGCATAACATCAACAACACAATGTGCTTTCTGAGACTGGACAGTAGCCACAGCTTCTGTGAGATACTGGTCCACTGCATAACATCAACAAAACAATGTGCTTTCTTAGCTTAGCCAGCAGCCACAGCCTCTTTGATATACTGGTCCACTGCATAACATCAACAACACAATGTGCTTTCTTAGACTGGCCAGCAGCCGCAGCCTCTGTGAGATACTGATCCACTGCATAACATCAACAACACAATGTTCTTTCTTAGACTGGCCAGCAGCCACAGCCTCTGTGAGATACTGGTCCACTGCATAACATCAATAAAACAATGTGCTTTCTGAGACTGGTCAGCAGCCACAGCCTCTGTGAGATACTGGTCTACTGCATAACATCTACAACACAATGTGCTTTCTTCGACTGGCCAGCAGCCAAAGCCTCTGTGAGATACTGGTCCACTGGATAAAATCAATTTCACAATGTGCTTTCTTAGCCTAGCCAGCAGCCACAGCCTCTGTGAGATACTGGTCCACTGCATAACATCAACAACACGATGTGCTTCCTAAGACTAACCAACAGCCACAGCCTCTTTTAGATACTGGTCCAATGCATAACATCAACAACACAACGTCCTTTATTAGGCTAGCCAGCAGCCACAGCCTCTGTGAGATACTGGTCCACTGCATAACATAAACAACAAAATGTGCTTTCTTGGACTGGCCAGCAGCCACAGCTTCTGTGAGATACTGGTCCACTGCACAACATCAACAAACATTATGTGCTTTCAGAGACTGATCAGCAGCCACAGCCTCTATAAGATACTGGTCCACTGCATAACATCAACAACACAATGTGCTTTCTTAGCCTAGCCAGCAGGCACAACCTCTGTGAGATGATCGTCCATTGCATAAAATCAACAACATTATGTGCTTTTTAGACTGGCCAGCAGCCACACCTTCTCTGAGATACTGGTCCACTGCATAACATCAACAAAACAATGTGCTTTCTAAGACTGGCCAGCAGTCACAGCCTCTGTAAGATACTTGTCCACTGCATAACATAAACAAAACAATGTGCTTCGTGAGACAGGTCAGTAGCAACAGCCTCTGTGAGATACTGGTCCACTGCATAACATCTACAACACAATGTACTTTCTTCGAATGTCCAGCAGCCACAGCCTCTGTGAGATACTGGTCCACTGCATAAAATCAGTTTCACAATGTAGCCTAGCCAGCAGCCACAGCCTCTGTGAGATACTGGTCCACTGCATAACATCAACAACACGATGTGCTTCCTAAGACTTACCAGCAGCCACAGCCTCAGTGAGATACTGGTCCACTGCATAACATCAACAACACAATGTGCTTTCTTAGCTTAGCCAGCAGCCACATCCTCTGTGATATACTGGTCCACAGCACAACATCAACAACACAATCTGCTTTCTTAGACTGGCCAGCAGCCACAGACTCTGTGAGATACTGATCCACTGCAAAACATCAACAACACAATGTGCTATCTTAGACTGGTCAGCAGCCACAGCTTCTGTGAGATACTGGTCCACTGCTTAACATCAACAACACAATGTGCTTTCTTAGACTGGTCAGCAGCCACAGCTTCTGTGAGATACTGGTCCACTGCACAACATCAACAACACAATGTGCTTTCTTAGCCTAGCCAGCAGTCACAGCCTCTGTGAGATACTGATCCACTGCAGAACATCAACAACACAATGTGCTATCTGAGACTGGACAGCAGCCACAGCTTCTGTGAGATACTGGTCCACTGCATAACATCAACAGAACAATGTGCTTTCTTAGCTTAGCCAGCAGCCACAGCCTCTGTGATATACTGATTCACTGCATAACATCAACAACACAATGTGCTTTCTTAGACTGGCCAGCAGCCGCAGCCTCTGTGAGATACTGATCCACTGCATAAAATCAACAACACAATGCGCTTTCTTAGCCTAGCCAGCAGTCACAGCCTCTGTGAGATACTGATCCATTGCATAACATCAACAACACAACGTCCTTTATTAGGCTAGCCAGCAGCCACAGCCTCTGTGAGATACTGGTCCACTGCATAACATAAACAACAAAATGTGCTTTCTTGGACTGGCTAGCAGCCACAGCTTCTGTGAGATACTGGTCCACTGCATAACATCAACAACACAATGTGCTTTCTTAGCCTAGCCAGCAGGCACAACCTCTGTGAGATGATGGTCCATTGCATAAAATCAACAACATTATGTGCTTTTTAGACTGGCCAGCAGCCACACCTTCTCTGAGATACTGGTCCACTGCATAACATCAACAAAACAATGTGCTTTCTTAGCCTAGCCAGCAGGCACAACCTCTGTGAGATGATGGTCCATTGCATAAAATCAACAACATTATGTGCTTTTTAGACTGGCCAGCAGCCACACCTTCTCTGAGATACTGGTCCACTGCATAACATCAACAAAACAATGTGCTTTCTTAGCCTAGCCAGCAGGCACAACCTCTGTGAGATGATGGTCCATTGCATAAAATCAACAACATTATGTGCTTTTTAGACTGGCCAGCAGCCACACCTTCTCTGAGATACTGGTCCACTGCATAACATCAACAAAACAATGTGCTTTCTAAGACTGGCCAGCAGTCACAGCCTCTGTAAGATACTTGTCCACTGCATAACATAAACAAAACAATGTGCTTTCTGAGACAGGTCAGTAGCAACAGCCTCTGTGAGATACTGGTCCACTACATAACATCTACAACACAATGTACTTTCTTCGAATGTCCAGCAGCCACAGCCTCTGTGAGATACTGGTTCACTGCATAAAATCAGTTTCACAATGTAGCCTAGCCAGCAGCCACAGCCTCTGTGAGATACTGGTCCACTGCATAACATCAACAACACGATGTGCTTCCTAAGACTTACCAGCAGCCACAGCCTCAGTGAGATACTGGTCCACTGCATAACATCAACAACACAATGTGCTTTCTTAGCTTAGCCAGCAGCCACATCCTCAATGATATACTGGTCCACAGCACAACATCAACAACACAATCTGCTTTCTTAGACTGGCCAGCAGCCACAGCCTCTGTGAGATACTGATCCACTGCAAAACATCAACAACACAATGTGCTATCTGAGACTGGTCAGCAGCCACAGCTTCTGTGAGATACTGGTCCACTGCTTAACATCAACAACACAATGTGCTTTCTTAGACTGGTCAGCAGCCACATCTTTTGTGAGATAATGGTCCACTGCACAACATCAACAACACAATGTGCTTTCTTAGCCTAGCCAGCAGTCACAGCCTCTGTGAGATACTGATCCACTGCAGAACATCAACAACACAATGTGCTATCTGAGACTGGACAGCAGCCACAGCTTCTGTGAGATACTGGTCTACAGCATAACATCAACAAAACAATGTGCTTTCTTAGCTTAGCCAGCAGCCACAGCCTCTGTGATATACTGGTTCACTGCATAACATCAACAACACAATGTGTTTTCTTAGACTGGCCAGCAGCCGCAGCCTCTGTGAGATACTGATCCACTGCATAAAATCAACAACACAATGTGCTTTCTTAGCCTAGCCAGCAGTCACAGCCTCTGTGAGATACTGATCCACTGCATAACATCAACAACACAATGTGCTTTCTGAGACTGGACAGCAGCCACAGCTTCTGTGAGATACAGGTCCACTGCATAACATCAACAAAACAATGTGCTTTCTTAGCTTAGCCAGCAGCCACAGCCTCTTTGATATACTGGTCCACTGCATAACATCAACAACACAATGTGCTTTCTTAGCCTAGCCAGCAGTCACAGCCTCAGTGAGATACTGATCCACTGCATAACATCAACAACACAATGTGCTTTCTGATACTGGACAGCAGCCACAGCTTCTGTGAGATACTGGTCCACTGCATAACATCAACAAAACAATGCGCTTTCTTAGCTTAGCCAGCCGCCACAGCCTCTGTGATATACTGATCCACTGCATAACATCAACAACACAATGTACTTTCTTAGACTGACCAGCAGCCACAGCCTCTGTGAGATACTGGTCCACTGCATAACATCAATAAAACAATGTTCCTTTCTGAGACTGGTCAGCAGCCACAGCCTCTGTGAGATACTGGTCTACTGCATAACATCTACAACACAATGTGCTTTCTTCGACTGGCCAGCAGCCACAGCCTCGGCGAGATACTGGTTCACTGCATAAAATCAATTTCACAATGTGCTTTCTTAGCCAAGCCAGCAGCCACAGCCTCTGTGAGATACTGGTCCACTGCATGACATCAACAACACGATGTGCTTCCTAAGACTAACAAGCAGCCACAGCCTCTGTGAGATACTGGTCCACTGCATAACATCAACAACTCAATGTGCTTTCTTAGCCTAGCCAGCAGCCACAGCCTCTGTGATATACTGGTCCACTGCATAAAATCAACAACACAATGTTCTTTCTGAGACTGGCCAGCAAGCCACAGCCTCTGTGAGATACTGATCCACTGCAGAACATCAACAACACAATGTGCTTTCTGAGACTGGTCAGCAGCCACAGCTTCTGTGAGATACTGGTCCACTGCATAACATCAACAACACAATGTGCTTTCTTAGACTGGCCAGCAGCCACATCCTCTGTGAGTTGGAAAAATATAAAGAAAAAAGAGTTTACAAATTGAAAGATAACGTACAAATTTGGAAAACAACCGTCACGGTTATATTGACTTTGTTCATGAGTGTTAACGGAATGTACATGTACATACCGATCAAATATGGAAATATTTTCTTTTGCTCGCTCAATTGATTCTTTGATTGACTTTACATGTTTGACTGGCAAACTTCTTGAAGAGCTTAATGGTTGACCATTGACTAGAATGGTGAATTTTATGTGTCTGATTATTTGCTTTCGCTATCTTTTATTTCCAATTTATGATGATTCGCTTAGCGGATCCATATATACTCGACAGCAAAAGAAACGCATAATTATTTTATTTATTGGATGTTCTGTATCCAATCAGGTGTTAAATAAATCAATGATTTATTATTATGAATGCCACCTATGATGTATTGAACATGTGTTAAAACAAATTCATTGCAAACGGTTTGCACATTCAATGTGCTGATAAAGGGGAACTCTGCGCATGGACCTGGTCACACACATTTATTCAATTCAGGGTAAAATTTCAGTACATCTTTCTACGATTTAACGAACGTTGAAAATTATGCGTTTCTTTTGCTGTCGAGATTATATTAAATCGTACGAAATACACCGTTCATAGTAGTCTCGCCCAGTCAGTTATCAATCGACATGTGTGTGTTATGAAGTTATGAAACCAAACAAAACAAATGAAGGATGTTCTTGACAAAAAGATACGTTTCTCTGACAACTAAGTGAGTAGTACACAACAGTCTTATAACGTCTCATGATAATCATGGAACTTGTCTCTTCATTCACTTTTAGAAATGCCTTTTTATTTTTATTTTATATGGTAGGTTGGTATATTTTGGAAATGTTCTTTTTCCTATCGCACTTCCCAGCTGTCAACTACGTCTAGTTTATTGCTTCAAGATTTCCTATAATTTGTCTAATATATTTGCAATATACGGACTATATTGTTCTGAAAAATGTATTAGTAAGATCCCAGTGCTGTCAGCTTCATGTCTTTGTAGTATTTAAGCTAGTGTGTCAAAGCATTGAAGACTAGATGGTCAATTAATGGGAGTCCCATCGCAAATATCCGCGCATACATTAAATACCGCATAGTATGGCATTTTTGACCTATAACTTTGTCTCCAAGGTCATACCGGCAATCCAAAACTTTGTCCTCAGGCAAACATTGTGTCAAATATGACTTTCTGCGTCAGAAAGTAAGAGGAATTGGCAGTCAAAGTCAAACAGCTTGGTTTGATATATATATATATATATATATATATATATATATATATATATATATATATATATATATATATATATATATATATATATATATATATATATATATATATATATATATATATATATATATATATATATATATATATATATATATATTTGACCTTTGACTCAAATGTCATTTTGGCAACCATTGTATAAAATAGGAATCTTGAATTTCAAGCAGTCGAAAAGTTTTAAATATATGTGACCTTGACCTTTTACTCAACTTGAAACCTTTGTTTTAATCTAAATACCTTAAGCAATTATTGTGCTAAATACAAATAGCCCAATCAAAAATAAAATAGGAATAATTGGTTGGAGCAATATTTAAGCAAAATTTACCTTGACCTATGACCGCATGTTCATATCCATGTTTCGTGCCTTTTTTATTGTGCCAAATAAAAACATCCTGGTCTAAAAATAAATGAGTAATTCGCATTTTGATATGCAGATCAGTTTTAAGTACATTTGTATGTGTACCTTTGATCCTTGTCCCCAAGGTCATATAGGATATCTGAAACCTTTGTTTTAAGCAATCAGTTTGCTATTTACTACGGGCTACATCCGCCTAAGCCGCCTGGGGGGGCTTAAATGCATTTACTGGTACCAAATCTTCGCCCTAGATTCTGCTGTTGTTGAAGTACAAGAAATGTTCAGCTCGCATTGAGGCCTTCTAACTAATGCAATGTATCATCATGGAGAAACACTCTTATCAAATTAACACACCATGATGAAACAAAGAAAAGAGCGCATGACTCACAGATAGTCAGAGCTAAAGAAAACCTCAAGTTGAGCCACGGTGGGTCCAGCTACAGATAAGCATCAGGCAACAACCCACCTATTAAAGCTTTACGTCGGAGCTGTCATAGAGTATGAGGCCTGACCCACCGTCGTGCAATTAAAGGTCAAATAATGCATTTTATTGTAAGTGCATCTCCTCATAAACCGTTGGACGTTACTTTGCGGGTCCATAGGTCACATGATGTAGAGGATACCATGTGACACCAATGTCGTATTTGACCTTTGACCTTGACCTTGGGGACAATGACACACAAAATGTTGCCCAGTACCGTCCATATCATGTGAGCTATGCATCTGCAAAGTTTGAAGTTGTTACATCTTAAGGTTTAGGAGGAGATACATTTACAAGAAATGTGACGGGCCGACGCACGCATGGACGGGCGGATGGGCGGACGGACAGACAGACGGACGACAGACCTCTTTGGTACGACATTGGTGTCACATGGTATCCTCTACGTCATGTGACCTATGGACCTGCAAAGTAACGTCCAACGGTTTATGAGGAGATGCACTTACAATAAAATGCCTTAACCATTTATTTATTACCTTAACAATAATAGGCCCCAGGTTTTACTCAAAAAAGAGCTTTTTACTGCAGTACACATTTTCCATTTTTGCAAGCAGTCATGCACTTTACCATTAGTTGTTGCTAATTTCACATTTATATGGATGGAGCATCCAGACACGCATCCATTCAAAATGTCGACAAAATGTTTCAGAGAAGTGATCACTTTCGCGTGAATCATGCCATGAAATCATCTACCAACTATCTATCTTTGATAGATGTTATTCGGATGATTTAGGAAATGTGTTGTCTTTATTAGAGACAAAATGAACCAGCAAACTTATCGCATATGGACAAAAGCCTCTCATACTGAGGTATCCAGTAGGGTTTTAGGTCTATAGTTTGGTCTCACTCATCATCAACACCAATACTGTGCGTGGGTGGGTGTGCGTGTGTGTGCGTGCGTGCGTGCGTGTGTGTGTGTGTGTGTGATGAGTTGAAATAATTAATATTTTTGTTGATTAATATCACCACATTACACTATCTGTACTAATTTTCTACTTTTGTTTTCGATGTCATGTTCGCTCAATCGAATAAAAGTATTTCTAAATGTTTGTAAAATCGCTATATCATCGGGTGCAAAACAATATCATTGCTTAACTCGTAATTTTTTGCCAAAATTGTCATTTTGGCACGTCTTTTGTCACTTCTTTTCTGATTGGCTATGCAACACTGCGTTGCTACGCGAAATTGGGTTGATATGTCAGCTAAGTCGATCGAATAAGAGGTTACTATGATGCGGTACAATGCATTTCAATGCGTTATCGATAATAGCTTTTGAATGCCCATTCGGAATTTTCGTTGAAAACTAGTGCGTATTGCCTGCGTTCTCAACGCGAATTTGACAAGTACAAATACGTGAGCGGCAGTGTATAAGAGCAAATCAACCATATAAAGAATACCAGCGATTAGGCAACTTTGTAATTATACTTTTTACAATTTTTATTTCAAACATCGTACTGAAGGGACTCCGGAAAAAAAGCGCTGGTTACTTTGTTACTTGAATGTGCGTTGTTAGTTTGCCTCTATTACTGCGTATCTTCCTCTTGGTGCCTTTGGTAGGCTATGATATATGACTGTAATATGTGCTGGTCAGGTTCACTGGTTACTTTGGTACTTGAATGTGCGTTGTAAGTTTGCCTCTATTATTGTGTATCTTCCTCTTGGTGCCTTTGGTAGGCTATGATATCTGACTGTTTTATGTGCTGGTCAGGTTCACTGGTTACTTTGGTGCTTGAATGTGCGTTGTAAGTTTGCCTCTATTACTGTGTATCTTCCTCTTGGTGCCTTTGGTAGGCTATGATATCTGACTGTTTTATGTGCTGGTCAGGTTCACTGGTTACTTTGGTACTTGAATGTGCGTTGTAAGTTTGCCTCTATTACTGTGTATCTTCCTCTTGGTGCCTTTGGTAGGCTATGATATCTGACTGTTTTATGTGCTGGTCAGGTTCACTGGTTACTTTGATACTTGAATGTGCGTTGTTAGTTTGCCTCTTTTACTGTGTATCTTCCTCTTGGTGCCTTTGGTAGGCTATGATATCTGACTGTTTTATGTGCTGGTCAGGTTCACTGGTTACTTTGGTACTTGAATGTGCGTTGTAAGTTTGCCTCTATTATTGTGTATCTTCCTCTTGGTGCCTTTGGTAGGCTATGATATTTGACTGTTTTATGTGCTGGTCAGGTTCACTGGTTACTTTGGTGCTTGAATGTGCGTTGTAAGTTTGCCTCTATTATTGTGTATCTTCCTCTTGGTGCCTTTGGTAGGCTATGATATCTGACTGTTTTATGTGCTGGTCAGGTTCACTGGTTACTTTGGTGCTTGAATGTGCGTTGTTAGTTTGCCTCTATTACTGCGTATCTTCCTCTTGGTGCCTTTGGTAGGCTATGATATCTGACTGTTTAATGTGCTGGTCAGGTTCACTGGTTACTTTGGTGCTTGAATGTGCGTTGTTAGTTTGCCTCTATTACTGTGTGCCTTCCTCTTGGTGCCTTTGGTAGGCTATGATATCTGACTGTTTTATGTGCTGGTCAGGTTCACTGGTTACTTTGGTACTTGAATGTGCGTTGTAAGTTTGCCTCTATTACTGTGTATCTTCCTCTTGGTGCCTTTGGTAGGCTATGATATCTGACTGTTTTATGTGCTGGTCAGGTTCACTGGTTACTTTGGTACTTGAATGTGCGTTGTAAGTTTGCCTCTATTACTGTGTATCTTCCTCTTGGTGCCTTTGGTAGGCTATGATATCTAACTGTTTTATGTGCTGGTCAGGTTCACTGGTTTCTTTGGTACTTGAATGTGCGTTGTAAGTTTGCCTCTATTACTGTGTACCTTCCTCTTGGTGCCTTTGGTAGGCTATGATATCTGACTGTTTTATGTGCTGGTCAGGTTCACTGGTTACTTTGGTACTTGAATGTGCGTTGTTAGTTTGCCTCTTTTACTGTGTATCTTCCTATTGGTGCCTTTGGTAGGCAAAGATATCTGACTGTTTTATGTGCTGGTCAGGTTCACTGGTTACTTTGGTGCTTGAATGTGCGTTGTTAGTTTGCCTCTTTTACTGTGTATCTTCCTCTTGGTGCCTTTGGTAGGCTATGATATCTGACTGTTTAATGTGCTGGTCAGGTTCACTGGTTACTTTGGTACTTGAATGTGCGTTGTAAGTTTGCCTCTATTATTGTGTATCTTCCTCTTGGTGCCTTTGGTAGGCTATGATATCTGACTGTTTAATGTGCTGGTCAGGTTCACTGGTTACTTTGGTACTTGAATGTGCGTTGTAAGTTTGCCTCTATTATTGTGTATCTTCCTCTTGGTGCCTTTGGTAGGCTATGATATCTGACTGTTTTATGTGCTGGTCAGGTTCACTGGTTACTTTGGTACTTGAATGTGCGTTGTATGTTTGCCTCTATTACTGCGTATCTTCCTCTTGGTGCCTTTGGTAGGCTATGATATCTGACTGTTTTATGTGCTGGTCAGGTTCACTGGTTACTTTGGTGCTTGAATGTGCGTTGTAAGTTTGCCTCTATTATTGTGTATCTTCCTCTTGGTGCCTTTGGTAGGCTATGATATCTGACTGTTTTATGTGCTGGTCAGGTTCACTGGTTACTTTGGTACTTGAATGTGCGTTGTAAGTTTGCCTCTATTATTGTGTATCTTCCTCTTGGTGCCTTTGGTAGGCTATGATATCTGACTGTTTTATGTGCTGGTCAGGTTCACTGGTTACTTTGGTGCTTGAATGTGCGTTGTTAGTTTGCCTCTATTACTGCGTATCTTCCTCTTGGTGCCTTTGGTAGGCTATGATATCTGACTGTTTAATGTGCTGGTCAGGTTCACTGGTTACTTTGGTACTTGAATGTGCGTTGTTAGTTTGCCTCTATTATTGTGTATCTTCCTCTTGGTGCCTTTGGTAGGCTATGATATCTGACTGTTTTATGTGCTGGTCAGGTTCACTGGTTACTTTGATACTTGAATGTGCGTTGTAAGTTTGCCTCTAATACTGTGTATCTTCCTCTTGGTGCCTTTGGTAGGCTATGATATCTGACTGTTTTATGTGCTGGTCAGGTTCACTGGTTACTTTGGTACTTGAATGTGCGTTGTAAGTTTGCCTCTATTACTGTGTGCCTTCCTCTTGGTGCCTTTGGTAGGCTATGATATCTGACTGTTTTATGTGCTGGTCAGGTTCACTGGCTACTTTGGTGCTTGAATGTGCGTTGTTAGTTTGCCTCTATTATTGTGTATCTTCCTCTTGGTGCCTTTGGTAGGCTATGATATCTGACTGTTTTATGTGCTGGTCAGGTTTACTGGGGTGAACCCATGTATGCCAAATGGAATTTCACTCTCTTTTCAATTGGTTCGGTCAATTTCCCTTTTAAGTGTTGTTGGGAGGTAGTTAATTTGAATAGAACTTTCTGTAAGCAATCAGTGGAGAACCTGATCAGACGCCGCGAACTGTAGCGTCTGATCTGGATCTGCACTGTTTGACTAGGTCCCACAAAAAGGACGCTGGGCTCATATTGGTTGAAAACTCAATTATAGCACCACCAATAAATATTATAAGCGAATAAGGTTATGCTGTTCTTTTATTCTCAGGAGACATACGTAGATGCTGAAATAACGCAATATGATGATATGTCAAACAGATGACAGGCAATAAATCCATGTAGAGTGTTACTGCTTGTTGTTTACTGCTTGACAAATGTTCATTGACTTACTTTATTTGGACAGCAATATCAGATTCGTAGACTTTTATTTATCACAAGCAGTGAATTAAGTCCATATCAAATGTGAGTAAAATTGCTATTTTCCTACCATGTCTACAGTTAAAAATATCGTGTTTTTCACTGGTGACTGACACAATTTATATTTCACTGTAGCAATACAAGGCTTTCTTGGCAATTTTGCGACTAGGATTTTTTTATCAAAAGGTTTTTAGTGAAGGATATTTGTCAATAATTACGCTACGCATGTTGCAACGTCAACATCATGCATAATGACTTCACTGTTTGACCTGGCGTAGCGCCAGCTTGCACGTGATGCATATCATGAGGCACACTCATAGACTTTCTTTAAATGCTGATTGCATACTTTCCATTCATTAAAATATGATTCTAAGCCATTTTCAAGGTGCAAATAATGTTTACACCCAATTGTATAACCATTAAACATTAAACACACTGCAAAAGTCAAATCGAACGAGCAACGACCAAGGAAAAAGTAAGGTTGTGCTTTCTGCATTTCCGTTGAGTATAAAATGATATTCTTCACCTCACTCGATGAAATATATGGTATTCACCTCAAAAAAGTAAATATCCTCTATTTATATCCCACATGGAACTTTAGTTATATAAGGCAAATTCCTTTGCTACTTTGGTGCGTTTTTTTATTTACTTTTTGACTTGGACTTGTGTGTATTAATTGAAGAAGATTGCTGGCTCTTGTAATTTTTTAACGCAGTTCATTAAACTAATTTCCCATTATAAAAAGATTGGCTATAACATTAATGTATTGCGACAGACTGCATGCTTGGTGGACAACCCAATCACGGTTGCAATTGCTTTCCTCTTTTATTGCATGCCGGTGGGTCGGACTTCAGACTCTATGACGGTTCCGACTTAAAGACTTATCTATTGATGAGATGGTAGGGGCCTGATGCTTTGGCTGTTTGTCGGGCCCACCGGGGTTTACCTGTTGGATTTCTTTTGCTCCGGTATTCAGTTTTATTTACTGTTGAGTCCTTTTTTTCTTTATCTCCTTGTTTTATCTTGATTTATATGTTCTAGGAGATGATGCATTGATAAGTTTCGGGGGCCTTTCATGCAAACCAAATATCTATGTGTCTTGATCCACATCTGAATTAAGGATGAGGTTGGCGCGCCGTAAAACCGGTTTAAGCCCTCCAGTAAAATATTTTACTGACCGTTCAAAGGCGGTACTTCTTTTGTGGATATTTGAATTTATTTTTTCATTCTTGCGTTTGTTATGCCTTTGTGCGCGTCTGTTTATATGTACCTTGTGGTCACCTGCTGGGAAAGGGCTAACCTCTTGGCTCTCGTTTGTGGTGTCTTACTGTGAGTTTGTCACTTTCCCATTGGTATCCTTGGTCTGGTATGGTACTTGATTGTATCGATTCCTGATCTTTCCACCCTTACTTACTTTGTACATAACTGTCATTATTTCATCTACAATTAATGATAAATGAGGCGATTTTAATTTCAAAACAGCTAATTTTACATTTCTTGATAGAGATGTTCCTCGTTCACCTTTACTTTTTATGGCGTATATATTCTGCGACTTATTTGTTTTCGAAAGTATATTCTAAATGGTATTTGCAGATAGATCTTGAGCGAGCCTACTAATCTAATAACAACATACAAAGTTTATATGAAGTTTTTAATTGAGTGAACATTGTGACGCCCCACCCCTAACCTCGGCTTAAGCGATGTTCTACTTTCAGCTTGAGCACAGCCTGACGAGGACCAGAAAATATAGATGTATGGAGAGATGTTTTATCAACTCCGCGCTGCACTATGAAAGTTGTTCGATCTCTTAATATTCTGATATTCATAAAGTAACCTAAACTGGAATTGAATCGTAACAAATTTTCAAAGTGAAACTAACGTTCTAGAATTTGGATGATTTTTTTTATATTTTCATTGCAAGAAACTTACAACTCCAGTTCAAGGAAGAAGCTTGAATATCAGAATATGTAATTTCAAATAACGGTTACAGTGTCAAACTAGCCTCATGTCCGCCACATGAATAATGCTATGCAATAAGTTCTTCAGAAAAAAAGTGAAGGTCGTAGAAACCGTTTCAGCTCTCAAACTGGAAATATATTCATTGTTGCTCTTCGCATTACAAAGTTACAAATATGGATCAGAGAGGGTGTCAACTTCCCCAACGTGTTTAGAAAACTTCCTCATTAAGTGTATGTATGAAAGTGTGCGAAATGTGAGATCACGACGGTAAGTAACTGTGGCATATGACAGAAAACTGTAAATTGATGGATACCTCCGAGTTGTGGTTATTTATATATTGATTATTACTTGTTTTAAAAATAACGAGAGTTGCATCAATTGAGTGTTTATACTTTATGAGCCAGTGCACGTGAATTCCAACAATTTCACATTTTGACATGTGTAGACTCAGATGAGCCTGTGCAGCCTCCTTTTAAGCTTAGAAACTCCAAATGACGCTCGGTCAGTAGCTTAACAATCATAGAATACTCAAGCGACAAGCAAAGGCTCTGACCAGGCTGCGCGTATGCGCAGGCTGGTCTGAGGCTTTGCTGGTCGCACATACCAAATTGTTGGAAATCTCATGCACTGGCTCTTATTATATTCTGGTCCTTCGTTGCATTAAGCAGATTACCGCTAAAGTATTTTCAAGTGGATAGGAGAGTTCGATCTTTCATTGACTCTCATGAAAAGACTCAGTGTTATCAATTCTGCTATTTTTCCGTTGATCTCTTTATCATGTTTATGTAGAAGGTATCAGGATTATCAGGATTATTTAACTACTTTTGCCATCATAGATACATGTATCTAGTAAAAGTTGCATTTGTCTATCAAAGCACACCAGAGCTCAGATGAAAACAAACTACAGGGCGTAGCTGTCCTCCAGTGTCAGATGTTTATCTATTGATTTTTGTCTGTTCAGACCTACATACGGGAATAATAAAATGCACATTACTATATGTCAAAGTTGATGGCAAACACGCAACAATAATAAAATACTACGTTACATATTCATAGAAGTGTCAAATTAAATTAAGCAGTCCAGAGCTTCATGCGCCGCGAGACAGACGTACGATTCAGTTCTCAAAACTAATAATTCTTAAAAGCAATGACAACAATAATATATTTCTTTATTTCCTCCAATAAGAAGAGTTTTGTCAATATAATTCTTAGGACTAGGTTTTGTGGCGTCTCTTCTTCTAGTGGTTGCGTGTATTGTCGTGGGTCATTCGCGTAAAATTACATAATTCAACAAGGGAACAGGCTTTTATTGAACGAAAATGCAAAAATCACAACTTATGGCACAAAAATCACAACCCACATACCGACTTATGGCACAAAAGAGGACCGAACACACACACACACCTCTCTCTCTCTCTCTCTCTCTCTCTCTCTCTCTCTCTCTCTCTCTCTTGTCGAAATGACACACAAATATAAAAACACACGCCCTTAGACAGACTAGAACATTACAATAATCAAGTAAGTATGGTCTGGCAATATAAACCACAGACCAGCCCACGACCCTGCGAGGAATAGACACTGAAACAGACAACCATTCGACAGCATGAACACAAGTCAACACGTTTATCAGTTACCTCTCATATTAACTGCATTGTTGCACGCTGCCTGACAAACATGGTCTATCTCACGGCATGTGCCTTTACAAAGGTATCAGGTCATAATGACTAACACTTTTTAAATGACGTCGCTAATGACGCTGAATCATTACAAAATCGAAAATTACGTCATGATCGCTAGTTTGAAGAGTGAAACAATGGGTAAACTGATAAACAAAATACCATGTTGGCGTCTTTTGATATCAAGTTTATCAGGCTCCGCTTTCAGAACACATGTCGAATCGCTCGACAGGCCTCGCAATGTCAACAAGCGTTCTCCAAGCCTTGCCTTGTAAACTTGATATCAAAAGACACTCACCTAGTATTCTCTATGACAACATTTAAAGTAAAGAACCACCGTTCTCTTCCTCAGTGAGATGATTGCAAAACTAACAAGGACACTAAGAACTACAGCACAAAAAAATGTCCCAACATATTAAGCTCATACACAACAGGTGCATCGATAAACCAACAACAACAGACTCATCACCTTAGTACGGACAACAGCCAATGCCACCAGGGTGGTTAACCATACGTTATTTTTAAATCATGATACATGTATCATTTTCTATTATTAGACAACATAGAAAACATTCAAGAAAAGTTTAAGTAAAGTTTTGAATACTTTTGAAAATATTATGGAAAATGGGAGCATTTTCCATAATATGTTCAAATATATGATATTTTAAAGGCGTCAAGGGCGCTATTATGGAGTAAATGGGTAAATGGTTAAAACTAGTTACATGCCAAATCTTCGCTTTAGATTCGACTGTTAGGAAATCACGAACATTGCTTAGCAAACATAAAGAAGACTGCGTAATCCGGAGCAAGTGTAAGACTTGTTCTACATTCCATTCATTAACTTAAATCATAATGTTTTCGCAATCTTATGGTTCATATTATCTCCAACTGTTTGGATTTCATTTATTTACTAAGGTTCCGTATGTTGTTGTTGTTGTTGTTGTTGTTGTTGTTGTTGTTGTTGTTGTTGTTGTTGTTGTTGTTGTTGTTGTTGTTGTTGTTGTTGTTGTTGTATGTTATATACTTAGTAGAACTGTACCGTATCACTCACTATCCTTTAGTATGGTTCCGACCTTAGATATTGCTTCCTTTGTTGTTGAAGTATTTCAAATATATAAACGAACTTATGGCTACCTCCGGTGGAGAGGACACTTTATTTATCGAAGCTGCCATTTGTGATTAATTTGAAGCACTTAAGAAAACATCCGGTTCACGCTGGAGAAATATATCTGTGAAACAATTGTCCCGGACAGTTGAGACAAGAGATATCTTCTTAATAAGTTAATCAATATTTGTCTCGTTGTTCACACTAGTAAATTATTATACACTCAGGCTTCAAGCAAAACTCGAATAGAATTGAACTACCATTTAAAAAAAGGTATGTATGAGTAAACACGCTGTCTTAACTTCTCTCTCCGAACAATTTTGTGGCCTCTTGTTACCGCGCAAAATATCATAACAACCAATTAGTAATAAATTTGTAACATTTTGCGTATACTAAACTTTCCCCTTACGAACTTTGTAATAAATCACCAAAGTGAGTGTTTTCTTTCTACTTAGGGTGTATGTTTAAATTCGGCAGTGATAATTCGAGCAGGTCAAAAACAAATGTTTCAGTTCGGATTTTTTTTTTCATTTTTTTTTATCTATTTGAATTTCATGCGATTTGTAATAATCTGTTCAGATTATTTTTTTTGTAAATTATTTTTAAAAAGTATAAAATTTGACGTTTACCATATTAGCCACCGTCAATATCATTGCTACTTAAACATCTTTTTTATTTTGGATATCTCAGTGACACAGTTGGTAGCGTCGATGTCTGGTGTAGTGCTAGGCAGAGTTGTCGAGGTCGTTGGTTCGAATCTCGTTAGAGGCAAACTATTTACAGCATCTATCCATTCACTATATCCCTCTGTATTGCCCTCTGTATTTATCTACTGTATGAATCTGCATCAGTTTCTGATCCTGGGTAGCTCGAAAGCAATGATGTTTGTGAAATTATATTTCCGCACTTCTGATATTTATCTAATTTCACTTGTATCCTTGGATCCATCAGGCTTTTACTTGCGAATGAAATAGATGCGATGCATTTTAACAGGACCAATATACGACGTGTACTACATTAACCATCGTTTATATCAGTGCTACTTTGACATCCTTTTTTTGGGATGTCTCAGTGGCGCAATTAGTAGCGTCGATGTCTGGTGTAGTGCTAGGCAGAGTTGTCGAGGTCGTTGGTTCGAATCTCGCTAGCACCTTTCGGCTCAGTTGATTTACTATGACCCTCTGTACTTATCTACTGTATGAATCTGCATCAGTTTCTGATCCTGGGTAGCTCGAAAGCAATGATGTTTGTGAAATAATATTTCCACACTTCTGATATTTATCTAATTTCACTTGTATTCTTGGATCCATCAGGCTCTCATTTGCGAACGAAATAGATGGGATGCATTTAAACAGGACCAATATACGATGTGTACTACATTGGCCATTGTTAATACCAGTGCTACTTTGACATCCTTTTTTGGGGATGTCTCAATGGTCTAGTTGGCAGCGTCGAATCTCGCTAGAGGCAAAATATTTACAGCATCTATTGGCTTAGTTGATTTACTCAGCCAAAACGAGTTAAGTTCACCAATTCGGTCATTTGTGTGTCCCATTCCCATTTAGCATGTAAACAGTGTATTTTCTGACGCTTTAGGGTTTATGAGTTTAGTTTAGGTTTATGTCTTGACAATCAAGTAAAAGAAAAGCAATTGAAATGGTCAATAGTCATTCCTTACGACGTTTATCATTAGCAATTACCCCCAAAATTGCCAAAAAATGCTGTCCCATGGTCATAGTATGTAAGTTTAAGAATGTATTACAGTGTATGCTCAAATGGTTGTTTTTATAGGCAGTTTTCAACTTTATTTTGTTGACACACATATGTACCTTTCATTTAATGTCCCACATTTGATGGAAAAGTGAAAAACTATTTTGTTTGTTGTATTGATTATTGGTGTCCCATAATCTAATGTGAATAACGTTTAACTTACCAATTTAACCATCTCACAAATAACACACCATGCGTGTTAAGCTCACATCAAACATCTCTATGTCAAGAGGATAAATATGTGCACGGACAAAAGAAACGAATTTGGGGAAATATTTGTTTATTTTTCCCAAATGAAAAGATATCTGAGGTTCTCTAAAAAAAATCTGCAGTTTTGTGAATTACGTTACCCTATGTGTATTATTTGTATAAGAAGAGGTACAAATATTGCAATTAAAGCCAATGTAAGAACTATAACCAAACTATATAACAAACCATACAAGAACTTTACAAGAAGTCGTTTGCACAGGAAAAAATAAGTGAAAACATAAATTTGTGAACTACGCTACTGTGAATTACATTACTACAATTTTACTAAAATCCAAATACTTCTCTTAATGCATATACTAGCCGAAAAAAAATGTTTGTTTTTAATCAAAGCACATCTGTCCCAGTTAATAAAGATCAATTTAAACCATATTGCACTTGTTATTTTATTTCAACAAGGATTTACCTATATGCTCTGGGTAAATCAACTCCCCTATTCATGTAACTTACAAAGATACTCATTATATCACCTCACTATATGCAAAGTAAGTTGTTTGAAAAGCAAAATTGAAAAGTGTAAATCTCTAAACGAATGTTCGAATTGGTTTTGAAATGAGCTGGATTAAACATATGTAACGTAATTCGCAAGTATGTAACGTAATTCACATTCTACAAAAACCAGATTAGTCCAATCAAAAGGCCAAAGGCAACAAATTGACAGTGATAATAAGTTTCTAACTTGTTTTTCAATTGTTATTTTCCCTTTTTCAAACCATTTTTATCTCGTTGCTGCTACCACTGAAGGTTTATTGGTGAGTTTATGTGTATACTTTGGGATTGGCACTCTCGCTTGTGCATCCTGGTCCATTCCAGTGAATCACAGTGACCTTAAGTGTTCTCATGACTTACTATGTTGATAACTTCTATTGTTTACCTGATAGATAAAACAGTAAACTTGAATTTATAACTTCTTATCGTCATTTGAAGTGAGCAAATTAGCTATATAATTACGTCACCATCAACATTTTGCCATTTTTCTGAGACGGGCGTATCTTTGTGAATGATGCAAACTTTACTTTTTTGTAATATATGTACATGAAAAGGCAATTATTGAAGTTAGATTATCTATTCTGCATTGTCTTAATTTGTAGTGAGCCACAACACGTTTTTTTTTCAAATATATGGAATATTTAAAACCATTATTCTATAATCTTATTTTAAAGTGTTATTTCAACAAGATTAATGAAACTAGATGCAACAGCTTACTTCCAATGTGCAAAGCACGATGTAAAAAGTGTTAAGCAACACACTAGAACCTGATATTTTGCAGAAAAATAAATATTTCTACGCACGAAATAAGACCAGAGTGTAAGGTATGTGAATTACGTTACCGACCTATTGGCACAATGTTCTTTATACAAGAATACAATTTATTATTTCCAATTCCAAATAAGAATGTTTTTTTAATATTCATCATCTACTGTTTCAAAACCAATATTTTTTTTCTGGTCAGCTCTTCTAATTTGATGGATACAATTAAAACAATAATTGTTCTCATAGAATTACATCTGAATTCTACTGTCAATTCATAGTAAACCTGCTTAGACCATGCTGAGAAGCAAAACATGATATAAATTCAACATAATAATTAGGCTTATTTGATCAACAAGAGATCCAAGTAGAAGTGCATGCTATAAAAGCTCTGAAATATTTCAGTCTTGTAAGAAATTTGGTATGTACAAGTATACTTCATCACAGTAACGTAGCTCACATTCAAATTCAGTGGTGCTCTTTGTGAGGCTGAATGAATTGAAAATATTTTGATGAGCACTTTTTTTAGACATCATTATCTAATTGACCTATACCAATAAGTAAAAAAAATAACATAAACATGAAAATCTTAGCCAAAAAAATGTGGGACAAAAATTGGCTGCAATAGGTGAACTTAACTCGTTTTGGCTGTACTATATCCCTCTGTATATATATGGACTAAGTTATACTTGTAATTTGAAGAGGGTTCGTGTACGTTACATTGTAAATCATATGCTGAGAAATGCATTACAGGTTCATAAAAGCCAAAAGTAGATGTAACAGTTGTATAGAGTTTTGCTAAAAACGTTTAAAAAAGTTATTACCTTTTCCCATCAATGTTTTCCCTTGAGCGCATTTTGTAATAATGATTTAAATAAAGCTAATATGGATTAAGTATGCTAAAGGTTCAGAGAAGCCGAAAGCAGGAGTAACAGTTGATATTTTTCATTGAAACAATTTTTTAAATAGTTATTTCAAGCCACATATGCTATATGTTGAAACTATTGCTTAGGATGAGTTTTCATAGAGGATCTTACATACTCTGCAAGCCTCGCATTTAATCTCTTTTCCCAACGCGTTTAATAATTTCAATAATACAGGAGCACAAATGTTAGATTCGTTTTATGATATGACATTAACATTGCTTTGAAATCGCATTTTTGGCATTAAAACGTTAAGATTATGTCATTATGCATGCAACGTTGTTATGAATGTCATTACCTAACGTTATTTTTATACATTTTGCGTTGATTAAAACTTTTTGTCCCTTAAGCAATTTGTAATATTTTTTGACTCAATTTGAATGTTTATGTACAAACCCGCTGTTTATAACCTGGTAAGTACAGAAAAACGTTAAGCCAACAGCAAGTGTAACAGTTAGGCTACGTTTGGTTAAAATCATTTGAAACAGTTATTATATTTTGCGTTTATCAAGTTTTTCCCCTTTGGCAATTTATATTACTTTACCAAAGCTAGTGTAGCTCAGTATTCGAAGGTTTATTATTAAACCCGCTGAACAGATTTGAACAGGTTTTTCAGTTCGATTTTTACTGCTAAAATCATTGTTAATTCTTATTACATTTTGCGTTGTTCAAACATTATTTCTGATGAATTGCTAAATCCTGACCATAAACTGAACAAGACAGATATTTTGGTTTTGTGATTTATTAATTTTGGCAAAAGAAAGGCCATGGCGGTGAGTGCTTTCAAATAGCAAATGCTCAACTTTGTGGCAACAGTAATTGTTATATAATTCAATTATCACTTGCAACTGAAATACGTATCTACATGTCAACTTATATATAATTCCTGTTATTCACAACATAACAACTAAATGTCAACTACACTTTTCACCAATTCAATGATTCTCAGTTTTATTAGCTTGTCCACTGGGAAAGCACAGGCAGAACATTGTATTGTTTCTAAGATGCCACTTGGGAAACACGAGCAGATCATTGGAATGTTGACTAGACTGGCCAACTGACACCAAGCCGTTAAGATTGCAGAAATCATAGTCCCAGAAGTGTTTTTGCCTTTAAACCAAAGTTCCAGAAGGGTTTATGATCAAAGTACCAAAGTGCTAGCCGCACTGCGTCGCTGACACCGCCATGACGGATGGATCCATGAGTAAAAACATCTGAAAAATACAGAAAACCAAGCAGCAAAAGGGGAGCAATTTAACGCTTGATAAGAAAGGGGTAGGGGCTGGGGGGTTTCACAAAATAAACACCTACTGTATGGCTGGCGTGATCGCTTAAGAGAGGCTGATACAAGGGTCGGTCACGCTAAAAATAGATGCTTTTGGTAATTTTACCAATAACTGGTTAAAGGGACGCAACCCAAATAACTAAACAAGCATTAACTATTATAAGATACGTGACATACCTCCGGTGAAACCAACCGTGCAACTCACCCCTTAGACAGTATTCCCAAAAATAATGACCAGGATTACGCATTTTGATTGGTATCCTGGTTCAGGTGTGGTGCATGTACTTGATTGTATCGATTCCTGATCTTTGCGCCCTTACTTACTTAGTATTCCTTAGTTCATATTAGCTTATTACAAATTGCGTTTTAGAGATAAATTGATAAACATAAACTGATTTTTTAAAAGTGTTATTGTACAGCTACAGATAATTTGGGGTTTTCTAAACCTATCCGGTATTTATCAACAGCGGATGTTTAATACATTGTGGGAGGACCTCATTTCAATTCTCCTAACTACGGACATTCAGGGGAAACTTGGTCAATCTAAACACATCATGTTATAGCCCTATAAAGCAGAAGTTTTATCTTCTCCATGCAATAGTAGACCTATTTATAGGGCCTCCGTGTTAAGCGGCAGAGGATTGATGGCATTTCGGAAACAATGTCAAAACATTGGGGAGATCAAGGCCCATTGAAATCGAGATTTTGTTATACACAGGTACCCCTCTACGGGGAGAACTTCATCTTTAACCGGTGCTCCATACAAGGAAGTATCAAGAGAAACTTTTGCTGGCAATGTATATCGACTACGACACTTTTACATAAAGGATGTTACATGAGTGCTCATGTTTTATTGAATTTATTAAACGAGCTGGGGAAAAGAGGTAAAATACGGGAGCACGAATGTTAGATTCTATTTATCATTTGGCCCTAAAACTACTTTGAAATCGCGTTCTTACGTGGAAACGCTAAGATTTTGCCATATATATGCGACGTTATTACGAACGTCAATACCTCGGACACATAATACTTGGTCCGAGTCAATACATAAAGGATTGTTTCTTTTTTATTTCAATTATTTTATACTTCACGGAAAATACAGAAAGCACAACCTAACTTTTTCCCGGTCGATTTTCGTTCAATGCGACTTTCTCAGTGTGTTTATTTGGTATAACATTGGATGTAAACACAGTTTGCACCAAGAAAATGGCTTAGAATTATATTTCAATGAATGAAACGCAAGAGATCAGCATTTAAAGAAAGTCTATTGTTTGTGCCTTAGGATATGAATCACGTGCAAACTGGCGCTACGTTAGGTCAATCAGAGACGTCAGTATGTTTGATGTTGACGTCACAACATGCGTAGCGTCATTTTGTACAAACATCCTTCTTGTAAAACCTTTTGAAAAATGCACCAGTCCCAAAATTGCCAAGAAGGTTTTGCTACAGTAAAAATATAAATCGTATCTGTCACTAGTGAATAAATACGATATTTTTTTACTGTAGATAAATACCAAATATATTCACATTTGATTTGCATTGAATTCACTGCTAATGATCAATTCTAACACACCTCGCCTATAGAGCCAATGCTTCTAAGTGTGAATTCACAGATTTGAAATCGCGAGGAAAGTACGTGCTAGCCGACGTCATTTGTTTCTGGAAAATGTCGTCATTCATGACGTTAGACGGTGTCACGTCGTTTCTACGCCTGAAAGACGTTACAAATACATGTAAAGGTATGCGACGTAGTCTAAGTATTGGCGGGAGTTCTTCAGTGCAATGGCGGAAAATTGGAAGAAGCTGAAGATTCCAAATGCGTTTTCGTCGTTTATTTTGTGTAGAATCGAAATAGATCAGCCCCAGTGCGTGAATTGTTGAGTAATAATTCACTGTTTGTCGGTAAGTTGTACGAAGATAAATCACTCGCGCTGCGCGCTCGTGATTTGATCTTCTTTACAACTGAACTCCAAACAGTGAATTATTACTCAACAATTCACTGCTAGAGCTGATCTATTTCTTAAATAAATAACGTTACCAAAATCTATAAACCACTAATGATTTATCGATTTTAATGTATCGCGTTATTTCACTCCCAGACGCGACGTTGTACTGTGAATTAAGTATAAACAATTTTGGCGAGAGTTTACAGTGTACATGTACGTCAAAAATAGTGAGTATGATCAGGATATACCACAATCACAAACTGCAGACAAACTCATGGCACCGCGAGGAAGAGCCACATAGCAATCATGAGGCACAAGGAAGGCAAACTAAGTGACTTGTCAGAGACTTTTCCAATGTATATTTTCAGCTAAAAGATGAATGATTTAATATTTATACTTAACAACTAAAGAAACCTGACACATTTTGTTTGCTTCTAACTACATGTAGTAAATTACAAATCCTAGCGCTGAATGCATAAATCATGCTTAATTTAGTGAAGACATTAGAAAGCATATTCGAAGAAAATTTATTATCGAATGTAGAACATGACCTTACAACGTCAAAAACACTGTTCATGTCACATGTGTTCTAAATCAATTTTCGAAAACTATCTTCATGTCTGTAAGGCCAATACAAGAATCAACAAAGGTACATTTTTTGCAATTTCTTCTTGTTGACGGCGTGCAATAGACGTTTTCTAGACGGTAGTGGCTTATAAACTGTGTTTAAATTATTTCTTGAAACTGAAATGAATTGTGTCCACCAAGCATTGCTATAGAACGCATTTTCAAGAACCTGAACTTATGTTTAGCATAGTTTTACGATATCAGCTTATTATGCGCTTTCACAAACCACTGTCGCTTTATGAAATCTACAAAATGTATTCACTTTTCAGGATATTTTGAAAGAATTTTGACTCCGGAGCTACCACACACGCCTTTTTGTTGGCATCAACTGTTTCAAAACATACTGATAGTGTGTATACTGCAAACCCTGAAATTCATACGCGATTTAAGAAATGTACCGCTAATTACCATCATAACAAAAAGAGAGCATGCACTAAACGTGGACATACGTTGATAAAGAAGTAAGGTATTGTCCATATTTACGTTTTTTTCTTTCCGGCTTTATATTTGTTTAGTCCGCTTCTATTCTGTAACGTGACCTATCCGGCGTCAAACTTTTTTTATTTAACCAAATCAATGACCACTGGAAGATCAGAAAAGAAAATTTAGTAAATAGTGTACATGTTGTTCCAGACGAATGAAACATGTACTTAACATTTGTTTGTCTGTATTTATTCGTTGTTAAACCTTACCATAATTTTTCGACAGTCTCAGACTAGTTATATGCTTTATGATTGCTTTAAGCTGTAGATCTATGGATATAAATAAATCAAATGTTAACACTATCATGCTGATAACGATTTCCGATCGAAACTTCGAATTGCTACTGAATGTTGTTAATCTACTGGTATCTGGGAGAAAAAAAAACGTCGTAAAATGTAAGTTTGGTACATGATTATTTGTGCTGCCGCCATTTGCACGCCAAAATTAATTTGCCTAACAACCTCAGTAATGTAATGTTTATTTTCTGAATAGAAATATATGCGTATTAATCCTTTTGGTTGTTGGTTTTGATCCGGTTGATTCTTCGGGTGCTCCTGGACATAAAACCACAAACGCCATAAACCCATCCAGCCAGTACTAGTAATAGCCAAGGAACGCGGCCACAAACAACATTTTGATGAATTAAAGCTTAAATTCCATGGCCCTAAGAATTACAACGGAACACGCTCTTAAAAGGGGTTTCCTTTGGAAGCCAAGAATACACCACGGAACTAAAAGTGCAGAGGGTAAAAGGTTTCTGGTCAGAGTAGCTTGCTTCGGCTAGTGTGACCCTCTAATGATTTCAAAGTTCCGCAATTAAATTCATAATCCTAAAGCTGAATGTTGACTTTCAGAGAGTGTCTTAATCATAAAAAGGACACCGGATAGTTTGAGGAGTTTCCATACAAATGGCGGAAAAAATACATTACCCGTATAATGATATGATTGCACAGCTTAATCAACCAATCCATTTCAACGATATTTTTTTCAAGACTGGTGTCCATTTCTGGTTTTAACATAAAATTTTAAAAGTCATTCAAATGACATGTGTAAAAGATTTTTTATTTCTTTAAGTAGAACAATGACGCCTAATCATAATAAATAGTCGTTGAAAAGTTTAATGCTGTCCCGCAGATAATGAAGCGTACAGAGCAATGCAAAATTTGAATGCAAATTGCCTGCTTGAAGCTAAAAATCTCTGACTAAACTGTGATAGTGGCTCTCTCCATGTTACCGTAGAAGAGAAATGGATTGTTCCATTGTCACAAAACGATTGATTCTTTCTCATCTTATATCACAGCTATTATTAACAGCTTCAAACTAATCAAAATATATACTATGCACAATAAGTTTAGTAATTTTTTACGTTTCGCATCTTTTTGTGATCATCTTTGTGCAATATCGAACAATTTCAGTTGTAATTACGAGAACGGGATCTTAGGCAAATGAAACCACGAATTTACAGACGCCATCTTTGAAATATGCATTTTGGGAGAGCAAGACTTGCAGGAGGGGTCAGTAAGCAAAAATCACGCCCGATGTAAGTAAATGCTAAAATGATAAGGATGTGATTTTTCGTTTGGTGGTCTTTAATCTTCCACAGTATGTGACAGATATGATAGAGATTTCAAGCTGAAAAAAATCAGCTGACGTCAATGACGTCAAAACATAGTCATCATTTGATTAAACTTCCAACATTATTTGGCGTTTCAATTCAACAGAGAATCAGTTTAAAAATATATCATAGGCTTACCATGTAACTCATTTTATGGTTGATTAAAATATTAAGTTACTGAAAAATGTTGCGACGCATTTGAGAGATAACGATGACGTTAGATTTTATCTTTCGGCTCGTGCTCTATAGCCGTGAAGATGTTTCATTCAACATTATTTGTCTGAATGTGTTGGAAGACACCAAACAGTTTAACTTGTTAATGTGGTTCAAGAAAACCCGATTTGAAACAATGTTAAAAGGCGATGACGTAAAAGCATTAATAAAAACGTCAAATTGTGAAAAGTGGTCCTTTATTACCATTTGTAAGCCGTTTTTTTTCGTAAAAAATCAATGGATTTATTTGCGCCATGATGTTGACGTTAGTGATGACATCACCACTATCAAGGCTATATGATATGGCAAAGATAAGATGTTTTAGTGTTTTGATACTTGTATGTCAATAAGTGACTCATAACAAAGAAATTTGCGAAGGAAACCAGTTTAATTATAGTTACTGACGTTAATATGACGTCAAAACGACCATTTCTTCAAACAGTAACGGCGTTAAGGGGTTTTACTGGTATAAAACAATTGTTTTGGGGTTTTTATCTGTCACAACGACCACCAAGGATAATGCCAAGCACAGAAACGTTAATGGAAAATATAGACGTTGAGGTTGCACGTACATTTTTGTCACAATTGCTTTTGACGTAGCAGAATGATTCGCATGAGTGATTCCGATATGTTTTGGATGTCATCAATTAGATAAAATGTCACTAATCAAATTAGCATAGGGAAGGTTCGATCTCGGCATTTTTGTGAAAAAATGTGGGCCCTGAAAAAGTAGTAACTAAAGTGGCGCACTGTACATATTTTAAAAGGTCCATAAGGTGACTAAATATTATTGTTTTGCTTTTGGTCCTAAATTAAACGTTTAAGTTATTTCTTTAAATATAAAGAAGAATGTACTTTCATACGTAAGTGGCCTCCTCAACAACGAAGGAGACGTTCCATTGCTTGTTTTGGCAATGGAAATTATGTCACAAAACCAAGTTAATAATATCTCATCTGAGGCTATAGTAGATGTTACTTACTGTTTTATATACATGTGTATATCTGCCCTAAAACTTTTGATGTAACGTATTAGGACTTCTAAAAAATGTAGAACATATTGATTGTTCTGGATGCGATTTTTATACTTTTCATCCTTAGCAAGTCGCCTGATATGTTGAAACAAACTCATTCTAACACCGAAGTTATTTAGGACAAATCGATGAGTTAAATGTCACAGGATCGAATAAGGACATGATTTCAATCGTAATATCAGACATATAGATTGCAAAATAATGTTTAATATATTTTGGCGAGTTTTTCCTGGCCGGCTGTCATTTCCATCGTTACACGATCAGACATTTGAAATTGCATTTTGTACAAAGCTACGATTTTATAGCAAATTATTGGCTCTACATAAAAGCAAATAAAACTAAAGTCAGACGATTTATACGGATAGTCGCCAATGTGATATACAATATACTAGTCAAAAGTGCTAACCGGCCACGTGTGTTTTTACCGTTATTCTGAAAAGCTATAAGAACTATATCAATTTCATTTGCGTCCCGAATATAAACGATACCAGAAATTCATAAAATTGTATCCGTGAGGCTTTGCCGAATACACGTACCCTCCATTTCAAAATTCACAAGAATTTGCATTGGATGGTGGGGTAATTTTTGACACTTTGGTCAATAGCAACGAGTCTCATGCAGATGGAGTGTTCATTTCAGCACTTTAGTGTTCAATAGGAGTTTGACTTTTGAAATGAAAGTAAGTAAGGGTGCAAAGATCAGGAATCGATACAATCAAGTACCACACCTGACCCAGGATACCAATGGGAAAGTGACAAACTCACAGAAGACACCACTAACGAGAGCCAAGAGGTCAGCCCTTTCCCAGCAGGTGACCACAAAGCACATATAAACAGACGCGCACAAAGACATAGCAAACAAGACAAAACAAAAACATAAAAGATCCACAAAAGAAGTACCGCCTTGGAACGGTCAGTTTAATATTTTACTGGAGGGCTTAAACCGGTTTAACGGCGCCAACCTCACCCTTAATTCAGATGTGGATCAAGACACATAGATATTTGGTTTGCATGAAAGACCCCTAACTTATCAATGCATCATCTCCTAAAACATATAAATCAAGATATAACAAGGAGATAAAGCAAGGATAGAGACTCAACAGTAAATAAAACTGAATACCGGAGCAAAAGAAATCCAACAGGTAGACCCCAGTGGGCCCGACAAACAGCCAAAGCATCAGGCCCCTACCATCTCATCAATAGATAAGTCTTTACGTCGGAACCATCATAGAGTCTGAAGTCCGACCCACCGGCGTGCAATTAAAGAGGAAAGCAAAGTTGCCAACCGTGATTGGATTGACTACCAAGCATGCAGTCTGTTGCAATACATTAATGTTATATTCAATCTTTTTATAATGGGAAATTATTTTAATGAACTGCGCTGAAAAATTATTAGAGCCAACGAACTTCTTCAATTTATACACCAAGTCACCATAGAAA
Organism: Loripinus fragilis; assembly: GCA_964019695.1. Lineage (NCBI taxonomy): Eukaryota > Metazoa > Mollusca > Bivalvia > Lucinida > Lucinidae > Loripinus > Loripinus fragilis. The sequence continues at coordinate 29,552,772 of OZ026522.1, forward strand.
TCAGGTTCCGAAAGTCCTTGGCGCAAGAGAGAAGTCCAACTTGGAATTTAGAAATCAAATCATAGTATAGTCTATAAATTTTTTAAAATGTTTTGCGAAGTTTATGATACGTTTTGCGTGTGAAAAGGGGTTATTTCAAAAAATCGTGACTCACAAATTGTGCAATATGCGAATTTTGAAAATTGGGGTACCACTATTCAAATTATCATCCTGCATGTACGGTTGAACATGTTTTCAATAACTTTACTGTCTAGGGTACAGGACACGCTTGGCTATTTCGAGATAAAAAAAAAAGAGTAGTCGCATCATTCTACATTGTGAGAAAAATTAATAAAATGTAAGTGGCCGGTTAGAACTTTTGGCTAGTATATAATGAGTATACGAACCAGTTTGTTAAAACTGCCAGTTATTAAAACTACCAGTGTATAGGTATGTACATCAGCGTTAAAAGCAACCTTATAAATCGGTTAATTTTAGATAAACCATTTCTTCCAATCACGTTTATCATCACACCTTGTACCGTACATGAACCTTTGCAACGAAACCAAGAAGAACTTATGACCAGGAAATGGCAGGATATATTATTTTACTTGCCTACGACCTGGATCATTCCATTGCAAAAGGTTGATGCGGAAGGCGTAAGTAACATTTATCGTTAGAAAATATGGTAGCGCAGATGACTTATAATCAGCACAGATACATGATTTAAAAATGCGAGTTCGAGCCCTCCAATATGCATATATATTTGTTATCATGCTGCCATCTTCTATTGTAAAACTGGTGAGGTTTAGAACAGTTTGATGGTGTGTATTTGTTTGTTTATTTTTGTATTTAAATTTTTTCATTTCATAATTACAATTATAACCAATTAATTCCAAATGTCGTCCTTGAATTCATCTGCTTAGTCTTTATCTTCGTCTCTTTCAGTCAGGGTGATGGCAACAGGCTGCAGCATCTCATGTAACAGACAAACTACAAAATACTTCAAAGTCATGCTTATTTCGTGCAAATGAAAAGATAAAAAGTACATGTTTTAATGTGGCTTTACCTGCGACTCTTTGGTAAAAATCTATACTAAAACCAAGTTCTAAGTCACTTTTCAAACTCATTTTTCTGACCAAACGCTTATAAAATTAAAATGATTTTCTGCCTATATATGTGCATTTTAATGGGCGAACGTTTAGCAGTGTTTTTGAACAGTTTTCTTTTACTTCAAAGTTTTTTGGGTTAAAAATGCAAAAAGTGACTTTTTTTAAAGAAAAATGGTTTTGAGGTGGTGAGGTTGGCGCCGTTAAACCGGTTTAAGCCCTCCAGTAAAATATTTTACTGACCGTTCCAAGGCGGTACTTCTTTTGTGGATCGTTTATGTTTTTGTTCTGTCTTGTGTTTGCTATGTTTTGTGCGCGTCTGTTTATATGTGCTTTGTGGTCACCTGCTGGGAAAGGGCTGACCTCTTGGCTCTCGTTTGTGGTGTCTTCTGTGAGTTTGTCACTTTCCCATTGGTATCCTGGGTCAGGTGTGGTACTTGATTGTATCGATTCCTGATTTTTGCACCATTACTTACTTTTGAGAGTAGTTCTTATAAAATTGACGTTTAGGTGGCTACAAACTGGTCTGTCCGACTGGAAAAACACCAAACAATTGAAATTTTACTTATGGTGGATTTTTTACGCATTTTTAAAATGTTGCATTTTTCAAAAATTTTCGAGATTTTTGAAATTCACCAGTATTTCCTGCACTTAATTTTATTAGAACACTGTAGAACTTGATAAGTCCTTTTTTGGCGATTATTTTTTTACGACTACTGTACACTTCCGGTTTCAATGTGAGAGTTTAAAAATCGATTTGGTAGCATAATATTTTTGTTTTTTTCAATTCTCAAAGAAGGACGGTCACCGTCTGGTGATAATGAATAATCGCTTAAAATTTCAATGCCGTGTCGCTGATAATAAAGTGTATAGAGCAGTGCAAAGTCTCTATGTAAATTACAAGCTTAAAGCTGAATTTCAATGATTAACCTGCTAAAAGTGTTTGTCTTATGTTGTTGAGTAGCAAAAACGACGAGTCCGATGGAATCAAAACTTTTGAGGTTTATTCTTCTTATATCAAGCTAGCCAGTAACATCTTCAAACAAACAAAGACGTTAAGTTGTGTTAAGGTTTATATCGTAGAAAAAGTGTGACTTTTTGAAATGAGGGTACCTTTTCTCTAGCTTCGTCCGTGCAAGAAGCACACGTCATTTTTAAATGAAACAACTTGCAGAGTCTCCGCAAAGTATTGCTTCACTTAAAAAACATGAATCTTGTATACTCTATGTTTCACTTTTTGAACTAGCGTAGAAATGTAAGGTGACCAATAAGCAGTTGGTTTTAGTAAACTTGTCTTCTGTCTATTAACCGACTGAGCCAGTCAAAAAGGTGGGGGGAGCCATTGAAGAACCAATGAGTTTCCCTTTGTTTTGTTTTTATTTTTTATTAATATTCATGAATACGCAAATTACGCACATAATAGAATTTGCACTTTTGACCAGTAAATAAAAGTCATGTGTCTGAGCTTTAATTTGGTACCAATTTTAGTATCCCATAATAAGCAACAGCTGAGATGTTATTGATTTTGTTAATGTAACCCCCATTCTTGAATAACATTTTCAATGTTTTCATACATATTTATGAATATGCAAATTAGCTTAATTTGCATATGTGACAAATGGATAAAAGGCCTATGTCTCAGCTTTCATTTGGTACCAATTTTATTAGTCTTGGATAAAAAATAAGTAGCATCTGAGATATGATTAATGTTGCAGGCACAGCCCCAATCTTAAATCCGTTCTGAGTTGCCATGGAAACCAAGCATTTTCACATAGGTTTATTTTTGAAGACGACTTAGAGGGTCCTACTTTTCAAAAAATTCCATTACAATGCGCCCCTTAAAAAAGTAACCGGCAGTATTTTAATTAGCCCTGAATTAATTGTGTTTTCAATTTAATAGCCCTGTTAATATAAGGTCATTTTAATGTACTTTTAATTACTAGTCAGGGGCGATCGGGACTCCCGTGCGAATTTGATGCCGATTTATGGTGACCTATACCAAATCAAACTTTAGGGGATAACTGATGAAAATCACCTGGTCACCCATCTGGGTTTCACGTCTGGACGTCATTATGACGTCATCAAAATAGCGTATATTGTATCAGTGCAGTTTAAACGGTATGTCCATTGTAGTCTATGGGGATCAGGACTTTCTTGCATTTTGTGTGCCAATTTCAGTCGAAATGCACCAAATTTAATCTTAGGGGGTAAATAATTAAAATTAACACGTCGCCCATATTGTCTTCGCATCAGAACAAAAAGATGACGTCATTGAAATGACGCCTTATATGTAAATACCACATATATATGCATTTTGTCCATTTCCAACGCATGGAAATATTCCTTTAATGAACTGGTAGCCTTATCATGACTGAATGCAAACTCTTTTAAATCGTAACATACAAAATATATTCAGATAGGGTGAAGTCAGTTCGAGGGTGGGACGTAAATGCCGTCACGATTTACGAATAAAAAGACAGTGGAGTGAATGAAAAACAAACAGTGTTTTTGATAATAAACGGAGTAAATATAATCTCTTATGCTTTTATATATAGATGTACTACGACCTCTGACAAATGGCCTTTGGGTCTCTCTATTTCAAACGATTGATGCAGAAAACGTAAAATGAGCCAGTCCAGCTAGAACATGTGTGCATGTCAAAGCTTTTATAGTAAATGTAAATACATGCCTGAAACCCTTTTTTCTAGACAACATATCAATATTGTAAATAGAGTCACGCTTCAAAGCTTTTGGTTTATCTGTAGCTGCTTATCCTACACCCAAAGAAAAGATAGTAGTTATAATCATTTGCATGCACTATCAACCAAACTCATTATAGTCCGATTTTGACCACTGAAGGATCAAAAGTTAGAAGAGTCTACTTAGTAGTTCATAATATGGAAACAAGGATAAAGCCCTCTACAAGTTACATGTATCCATGTATTTCGATAGCACGGGCAATAGAAAACTTTTACAATCTGATTTATCTTTCGCATGCTATTAGATAGAATCGTCTTCATTGGTCAAAATCGGACAATAAGGCATTTTTGTTGATACGGCTAAAGAAATATCTGAATCCACACGAAAATAGTTGTTCAAAAGTCATAAGCATATTGATCACTGGCAATATTTTACATGAGTTCTCTTCTGCTCCACAGCAATACAAATCAGTACAATATAAATGGTTTGCTTTGTTCTTACACCGAGATGTTTCGCATGCAGACATGCTGCAACCACATTTTACCAGCTAAAGCGGGGTTTCAGGGGCAGGAAGCAACATGCGATGATCCAGGAATTTTTGTCAGTCAGCTTATTTTACAGTTTAAAGAGGGGCTCCAATGGTTTTATTGCTGAGAAAACTAAACTTATACTTTAACAAGGATACAGAGGCGGTCCATTATTTTCCGGGGGGGGTCCAACTTTTTCCAGGGGGTCCAAATGCTAATTTCTATAGAAACCCATATACGTACTTGTTATTTTCCAGGGGGGGTGTCCGGACCCCCTATCCGCCTCTGGATCCGCGCAAGGGCAATGTCATCATAACGGGACAATATTTATTACAGTCCGGCTTCTAACCATAATTGTCAGGCATTGATTTGTCAGGATTAATGGCTGGTGAGATTTTCCAAATGATTCACTGATACTGCGCAAGTTTGACACCTTCGAGAAACACAGCTCTTGGAAGTGGTAGTTCTTGCAATTCAGCTTTTTTTATCCAAAACATCCACCACCTCAATGCAGTGAGTCGAACAATATCGGTGACTGGCTAATGCAAAGTAAGAAAGACGGTAAAGATCAGGAATCGATACAATCAAGAACCACACCTGACCCAGGATACCAATGGGAGAGTAACAAACTCACAGTTAGACATCACAAACGAGAGCCAAGAGGTCAAGACAATTTACAAATATATTACTCTAGTGCATCCGCCACAGTGCTTTCTAAGGGCACTGAGCCGAGGTGAAAGAATGCTTCGTGGATAGTCTCCAGCATAGCTAAATGCCTGCCAATATGATTTCTTGCTCTTTCCTGGCATTGAACTAGTTAATACCAGCACCTGAAAGTACATTGAATTCGATCAGAGCCCTGGTTGTGGCATCATGGCACATTGACATCTTTAATAAGTGTCCTGATCTTAGAAACTTGATGATATATGAGCAAGACTGTTTAAGAAAATGTAAAATATCAACACTCTGCAATTGTTTTTATATGTGTTTTATTTAAGCGGCGAAAACAAAATTTGCTCCTCTGCAAAACTGGGGGTAGAGTTGTGCATTAGCTCATATAAGACAAAATATTTAAGATAGAAACGCAAACTTTGGTTTTGTATTCGTCATTTGAGTATATGTTTGTTAAACCTAATCTAAAACGGTTTGAAACAATCTCAGAGCAGTCGTTAAACTAAATGACGATAGCCAAAATTACCACTTTTAAATTATAATTAAGTTCATGTAACGTACATAATACAACATGTAGCCGTATTAATGTTAAACAGCTGTCATATGTAGTAAAGACATCCAGTAATTTGCAGACTATGAGAATGTTCATTGATTAGCTAGTTTTAATGTCTTCTTTCTGTACCTCAAACTTTCAATTTTCTTATTCTCAAATTGATAAAATAACATATGTAACAAGCTGATACAGGCTAACACCCATGCTTACAGTGTGCAAACATCTCCTATTCGATGCACCTTGAATTGATACATACGATAGAATATGTCTAAAGGGTTTGGGATGGAGCAGGTCATTACTCAGCTTGCAGTCAAAATCTTGCTTGATGATTATTCTGGTTTTTATGATATGAGGAGGACAATTATTTTACTAGAGAAGCAGAAATAATAATCGATATGGTATATGACTTGGATAAGGATTGTTTTAGAATATTTACATTAGACAGGGACATTTACTAAATTGTACTGTTTAAATGTGAAGAGATTATTTCCTATGTTCCTCTAGGAAGTATCCTTATTTTAGAATTATTCATATTAAGAAATATTGAAAACAAATATTCATAACATCTGTAACAAAGGTACAGGGGCTTAATAATCACCAATACCTAAGATTTAGGCACCAGATGCTAGAGACTTTAGCTAGGAAAACATGCGAAAATATTAATTTTTTTTCCTGAAATATCATTACTTACATCAAGTCATTGTCCTTGCTCATTTATTATGTCATGTAACGTATGTTACAGCCCTTAACAAGTGCTTCAATCTTGTTGTTTAACCTGCAAAATCTATAATTCTTTATAATATGAGCAAGACAATCCCAAATATGCAAGATATCCAACAGCAGCAAATGTTTTCATATATTTTTACTTAAATGATGCCTACCAAATTCGGCTCCTTAAAATTGGGTGTAGCCTTTGGGATGTTTTTAAAATTGCTCGTATAAGACACTATATTAAAAGTATAAAAGCAAATTTTGGATTTTCACTAACCCAAATGAGTTTGTTAGTATAAAATTATCAAAACATTTTGGAAAATGCACATATCAACTAAAAAGTAAATGATATTGGTCACAATTATCATGTTTAAAGGGTAATCTGATTGAAGTAACGCACATAACACCGCAGGAAGCTGTAATTTTGCTCCAAAAGAATTTATATGTATATAAAGTAGTCAATATGCAGACCATATGAGTAATTTAAATAGTTAGCCTTCTTTCTGTAGCTCAAACTTTTAATTTTCTTTTTTTTCTAAATTTAATCTGGTAACATATGTAACAGGCTGTCAGAGACTAACGCCCCGGCGAACATAGTGCAAACATCTATTACAAGACGCAGCTTGACATCCTCTTTTAGATAGGATAAGTTTGCGAAATTCCCGAGGGGGAGCAATAACATTCTCAGCCATCAGTCTAAAGGTGGCCCGATAAGCTGGGTATTTATAGGAAATCTACGGTATTTTGCATGCAAAATATAGTTATCGAGAAATAATTCATAGTCAATGTCAGGTAAATCATTGATGTAACCATCATATGACTAAAATAATTGATACTATGTTAAAAAAAACGTTCGTGTTGGATAAATATGACCATACCAACACAAACCAGAGCTTTTATTAACGAGCAATTTCTCATTATGGTCGCCATATTTATGACGACATAACTAGCCTCAGACGCGAATTTGAGATGGGTGACCACCTTTAAATCAAAGGTATGACTCCATTGAAGGTTTTGATATAGGTCACCATAAATCGGCACACAATTCGCACGGGACCTATTGTTTGTCCCTAAGGGCCCTGACTATACCATTAATGTGTAGCATTTTAACTGGGTATTTTAATAACTATTTAATGAGATTTACGTGGCAAGAATCTTTAAAAATGCTGTAAAATTTAGTGGATTTCGGCTTTTTTCAATTGATCTTTAATGGCTATGTATGCAGTAATGGAAGCCACTGGGGCGACAAGATAGAGATTGACGCCTTTGACAAGTGTGTTAAGCAGAGGACAGTCAATAAAATGTACGGATTAAGTTATAAAAATATATATAGATAAAATCAAACAAAACAACACTGCAACATACCACTGTAATAAAACTTATCTTTGATTTGGGTTTTGAACCCACTATCTCTTCTGAACTCTTCAAAAAGATGTACACTAAGATGTATGTGCGCCTTACCTACTGAGCCATAAAGCCATATCAAATTGTATTGTGGTATAAACTGTTTTGCTATACGGTTAATATGAATCAACGCCCATGTTTCCTTATTTTCAATAGTTCTGTCCACGGTCAACGGTATCATTGGGCAAAGATATCGTGAATACCTAAGGTGACTGTCTTTTGATATCAGGTTTACCAGGCAAGGTTTCGAGAACGTTTGATGAATCTCGAGGCTTGCGAGTGATTCAACATGCGTTCTCAAAACCGAGCCTGGTAAATTGATATCAAAAGACGCGAACATGGTATTTAACATATCAGTTTGCAAGTTGGTTCACACTTCAAACTAGTGCCTGATTATCGATTTTCGTGTCGATTCAACGTCAGTGACGGCGTCATTTAAAACATGTCGTGAGATAGACATCGTTTGTCGGGTCAATGTGCAACAATGCAGTTAATATGAAAGGTACATGTAACTGATAAATCGTAATTTCATATTACTATCCATATTTTTATGCCCCAAAGGAACTTTGGGATGCTTATAGTAATCGCAATGTCCGTCCGTCCGTTCTCACTAATTGGTAGTTACGTGGCTGTCTATGAGCCCTTTTGACCCTTATGTGGCAAAATAGGTGATTTTTTGTCTAGCCACTTAAACCCAAATTCTGACGTGTATTTTTGGGCTCTAGAAGGCACTCTGAAGGTCACTTAAAATGTTTGGACACCTGAATTTGGACGTCCATCATGTGCGCATTGAAGCCACAGAAAATTAGCCACAGAAAACTTGGACAAGAATAGACACGTAAACCACGCGTCGCCATATTTTTTTTCAGCCACATAATTCCAAGTCACTCATGCCCCAGTCAAACACACACCTACGGACTCTTACGCAGAGTTTCGGATCAAAACGCAGTCGTCCGCAGAAAAATGAGGCCGGGGCCTACTTTCTTGATGCTTTTGCAAGACGCAGCTACCTATAGCTGCGGATAGTAACGGAGGATAAATGCGAATGTCGACGGATTGATGCGTTCCTTTGAACCGACACAATGAGACAGATACCAATACGGAGTACGCTCCTTTCATTGCTTTTCCTGACCATTAGATACCAGAAAATGCGGATGCGGACTGGTCCGTATACTAAGTGGATTTGATTGTGACATTTGCAACCGCAGGCTTTGCACCCTATCGTTCATTCATCATTTGTCTTTTAAATAATATGCCTGGAAAGAAGAAGCAGCAAAAAAAGAAGCAGCAATTCTAAAAGGCACACTCTCAACCTCACACATCTCAACAGTGTGACAACGATTAATCTACCCAGTTCCTACGCCTCAGACATAGGCAGCAAGAGGCAGCGGATAAAGACGCAGATGTCACACAATGCAAAAAATTCTGATAATCCATTTGTCGATTAAGTAATATACAAATAAGTTGCAGATACGCTGTTATATGACGATGGTTTTTAAGCAATAAATATTAGGTAAGATTCTTGACAGTTAGGACTTTTATGCAAAAATGCCATATGCTAAAATAGAATATTGCATTTGCGCTCAAAGATTAATGAACTATATTCCATTTGTTAATGATAAATGATAACATTCTTGGCAGAGTCTCATATGTTATCAAGTTTCCTCAACTCATTTAATAAATGCAATAATGTAAAAAAATTCTCCATGTTTAAATCCTAGAACATTCAGCCTGTTCTGCATACACTTTCTCCCGATATTCTATTAGCCCCTATGGCCAGTATGCCAAAGACTTTCTCAACACATCGTCTGGCACGAGCAATACGATAGGTGAAGACTCACTCTCCTGTTCCAGAGGTGCTGGGCTTGGGGTCGTAACAATACGTACATGTATTTATCCGCATATGAAATCAACCATTCGCAACTATCTGCAACGATCTGCGTGTATAAGTAACTAAAGGTAAGGACCCCAATAAAATCGTATCAGTCAACAACTTTGGGTCGACTGCGGAATGATAGGTTTTGATACGTTTAGGATTTCCATATCTGGTGTGTGGATGTAGCTTGGGGTGGCATACCATTTTTGGATCACTGTGACCTTGGCCTCTGACCTAGTTTTTTTTGATAATCATGTCCTGAGCACTTCTCCTATATTATTTGAGCTAGGAATCCCAACTTTGGTGTGTGGTTGCATCTTGGGTGACAGAGTGTCATGTATCAGTTTTTTGATCACTGTGACCTTGACCTAGTTTCTAGAATAATCGTGTCAGGAGCATATCTCATATATAATTTGAGGCAGGAATCCCAAACTTCGTGTATGGATGCATCTTTGGATGCTGATAAGTCGCATATCATTTTAGGTCTCTGTGATCTTGACCTTACACCTAGTTTCTAGAATAATCGTGTCTGGAGCATATCTCCTATATTATTTGATGTCGGAATCCCAAATTTGGTGTGTGGATTTCTTTTTTGATGGCCGAGTGGTACATACCATTTTAGTGGAATACTTCATGTCGATGTTCCCTTATTCATTGGGGGAGCAGGTTAGCCCCACCGGCAAAGGGATGTTGGGTATAGCATATCGTAAGATAAATATATATTCAAATTTTCTAAACAAATAGAGAAAATACGCTCGTGCATTGTCAAAACGTTTAGTGCTCTTTATATAATCATGTACTGTTCTAAATATATATAATCATGTACTGCTCTAAATAATGCTGAGTTAAGTGTAATTCAAACGTATCATTTCCATATAACAGTAAGTTTATGTTTAGTGCTTGAAAGTCTCTTGCTATTTCCAAAAATATACTACGCTCGTCTCTGTAATTGTTGCAATAAAAGAAGTAGTAGTCACCATCCTCTATTTCATTGCACCAATTACAGAAAGGTTTGCTACAATTGTTTCTTATTCTAGCATGTAATACTGATAGATATCGTTTTCCAAATGCGAAACAGTTAGCTACTTGTAGTTTGGAAAAAAGTCGTTTGCAGGTTATGCTTTAAGGCAGATATCGCAGGTTGTTGTTTTTTCAATTGGGTTTATAATCAGCCATGCAGACTGTCGTATAATATCCATGATATAAGCCACTATTTATAACTTTTGATACTCATTTTGTATTGATCAGGGTAAGAGGGCTTTCCAAAGATTCTTTTGAATTTATAAACTCTGACACAATAAACTACTGATTCTGATATGCTCTGTTGCAGAAGAGCTTTTTATCTAGCGTTTTATTTAACAATCCACTCTGAGAACCTGCGACAAAAACTTTAAAATGTTTTACGAATTTTATGGTATTGATATGATTACCTTGCTGTTAAATTACACACAATTTTATTTCTATCGTTTAAGTAGATAACATTAAGATAGACGTAAAAACGAATACTTAGCTTTAAAATATAAGATAAGAAGTGGTGAGAGTTGATCAGTAAAGTAAATGCTAGCCCCATGGTTTCTAGCACCGATGTCCATTATAAGGCGGTGTTTCTATTGCTGTTAGTGTACCCTGTCATGTCTCCTATTGTATTTAGTCAAGTTCTCGTGATGTATTTCTTTGTGATCTTTCTACTGAGTTTGGCGGTTATCAGAGAGTTAGTGTTTTTGTTTATTGTATTCTTGTTTTACAAATCAACTATGCCCTGTAGTGTTAAAATATTTAAGTCACATACGGGATCGGAATTCGCGACTTCGACTAATCCGCTAGCAATACATAATCCGTCATCAGTACAAACTGCGTACCAAGACAAACCCAACACATACAATTCAAGTAACACTGATATAGGTAGCTGATAATGTATTAGATCTATATGTTGTATATCTGAGTTCTAATTAATGCATCACATCTATTTCGTTTGCAAATGAAAATCATCTGGATCCAGAGAACACATGTGAAATTAGATCAATATTAGAAGTTAAAGGAACTGGCCCCGAGGGTTGTATAACTTATGTCATGTTCACTCAACTGAGCATGAAATTTCAACTGCTTATAATAACCAAAATGATTAGGTTATTTTGCTTTAGAACACTCAAATGTTGTATTTATCATACTAATATATGTTAAAATGTCAACAACTGTTGGCATTTTAACATTTATGAGCAAGATAAAATGTAATGCTCAGTTGAGTTGAGCATGAAAAAAAATAACCTCAGGTCCTGACTTTCACAAACATCAATGCTCTCGAGTGACAAAGGAAAACTGGTACAATAAGGAAGATACATGCATATTTAAAGAGATATAATAAATCAACGATGTCATCAGGTGCTTAACATATTACAGCTCTATGCATTTTTAAGAACTCAACAACACAACGACACTTATGCCCCAGTCACACACACACTTACGTACTCTGCGGATGGTACGTAAAGCCTGTCCGCAACTATCCGCCCATTCCGTAACGATACGTATCACATCTGAGCAAACGTAACAGTTCGTATCTTATCCGCAACTTACCGCAAGGCCATTTCCATCCGCGCCCAAATTTTGAAAAATATCAAAAAAGTTCTGCGGATGAAAACAACGCAATGATACGTAAAGCTAGGTAATAATACGTAATTACACGTATCGCATCCGTATCACATCCGCATCTAAACGTATCAAAACCTATCATTCCGCAGTCGACCCAAAGTTGCGGACTGTTACGGTTTCATTCGGATCGTTACTTTTAGTAACGCTTTGTTACTTATCGAGTTCGGCATATTTTACCTATACACGCAGATCGTTGCGGATAGTTGCGAATGACTGATTTCATATGCGGATAAATACGTATTGTTACGACCCCGTACGTGGATGATGAAGCACCTTGCTACAGCGCCCCTGGAACAGGAGAGTGAGTCTTTAACTATGGTCTTTCTCGTGCCAGACGAAGTGTTGAGAATGCCTTGGCATACTGGCTATAGGGGGGGGGGGGGGGGGGTAAGCAGAAAAGACTAAATGTTATAAGATTTGAAACATGGAGATTTTTTACATGATTGTTCATGTAGTTTCGCATTTAATTAATGGGATGAGGAAAATTGATAATATGTGAGGCTCTGCCAAGGGTGCTATCATTTATCAATAACAAATGGAATATAGTTAAATAATTTTTGATCGCAAATGCAATATTCTATTTATCATATGACATATTTGCATATGCATGTTAGATATAGGTTGTTACTGTCAAGAATCTTACCTAATATTGCTCATAAACCGTCGCCATATAAGAACGTATGTGTAATTTGTATATTATTTAATCTACAATTCAAGTTTCCTATTATTCGCATAACCTCTTCTTAGTGCGTCTTTATCCTCTGCCTCTTGCTGAAATGTCTGAGGCGTAAGAATAGTTGTCATCCTCTCGAGATGTTTGGGTTGAGAGTGTGCCTTCTAGAGACATGCTGCTTCTTCTTTCCAGGCATACTGTTTAATAAACGATGAACGAACGATAGGGTGCAAAGTCTGCGGTTGCAAACGTCACACAGCCCCACTAAGTATGATATACGCAACAGTTCGCATCTAAAGGTATCTATTCGCATTTACTCGTATATAAAGGTAAGGAAAGGTAATGAAAGGGATGTACTCCGTATCTATTCGTATCTGTCCGCATTGTGTCGGTTTACTGAAACGCATCGATCCGCTGACATTCGCATTTATCCGCAATGATCCGTTACTACCCGCAACTGAAGGTATCTGCGTCTTGCAAACGCATCAAGAAATTAGGCCCCGCCCTCATTTTTCTGCGGACGGCTGCGGTTTGATCCGAAACTCTCCGTACGAGTCCGTATGTGTGTGTGTGTGACTGGGGCATAAGCAACGCCAACAACAGCAACAAACAAACACGGACATATTGGAAAATATAGAAATCTTGCATAATTGAAAAAAGACTTGGTTTGATCATGTTCAGGAGAGCTCATAGAAATTAATGGAAATACAATAACTATCATGCTCTATCCCCAGTAACACCGGCTTAAGATATAATTTGCTCTCAGACCACAATAGTGAATGCGAGTTTTCCTATTAATATGTTTGAATTGCCAAATTCAGACCAGCATTATCAACATTTACTCTTTTAACTATAAAATCCACGAGTTTGAAGACAAATTGTAAACTATGAGTTTTGTCCCTATAAATCAAGTGAATATGACCACCTCACATATCATAAGTCTAGTGTACGGATACTTTAAAATCTTGTTTATAGTGAATAATTCCTGGCATTCACTTGAGTCTAGACTCATAATGTATTTAATTAACTCTTCCATAGATAGTAAATACACTGCTGATTGATAAACGTAAAAACATGAAAGAAGAATAAACGTCAATCTCTGGATTTCCATTCAAACAATATATATATATGTTAATACATCGACCAACTGTTTAGTTGATTGACATAAGGTTATCTGTATCTGCTAGGCAGTCATGTTCAGAAGAATATATCCAAATGAGAAATAGAGCACATTCAACTAAGCAGTCCAATGCAATAAAACTACAGAACCAGCGTGCGTTAAAGTAAAGAAATTATTAGATAGACTTTACTCGTCGATAGGAGTATTAACGTTCCTATTACTGTGTCTTTTTGTACACTGTTGTCAGACTATAATACGGACCTCGATGCGACAAAACCTCTCTCCTGGGTTTCCGACAGAGCGAGACACAAACCAGTCTCCTCATCTACAAAGAATAGCTAGAATCAACTGACTATAATGCGCACGACCCATCGTGAATGTAGATTAATCAGTATACAGTGCCAAGGTCGTACAACTTTAATCTAAAGGGTAAATAATATCGATAAATTGCTCTTGTGTAGTATACAACACGTGGTGGCCGAATGGTCTATGAGGCTTTCTTGTAATCCAACAGCCTGACACACAGTGGTTCGAATTATACGGGACTTTAACGGGCATTCAGCTGAAGCGGTAATAGGGAATGATAATGGAAGGTGTTAGTTTTTATGTTATATCTTTTGAAATCATAAAAGCAAAATTCCTGTGCAAACAAATGATTTACCTAAATATCTCGGTTATTCTGATATATTCTTTATGAATTTCCCTCTGCAAACTCTTCGTCCTTTTTGATGGTATTTGATAGAACCTTTAGAATGATTAAATTATATAGTTAAACAGGCTTTTTTAAGATCTGCTCAATGTAGGTATTAAGTCATAGTCATTAAAGTGTTCAATACATTTCCCCCAGTGCAAACGGGACACTATGCTCAGCTCAGTTGCAAACAAATTGATATATGTTTCATACAATTAAAATAATATTTGATGTAGCGTTTTGAATATTTCCTGGTATAGCCCCTAGCTTTCCAAGCATTACGGAGGTATAATCTATTTTTAGCAACTGTATCCAAGGTAACAACAGGTACATGTATATTGACCACACACGCGTGTCTATGGCACACTTCGAATCGAACTATAGTTCCTACTATGGTAACTATGGTTCGATTCGAACATCGATAGTAGTAACTATAGTTCGATTCGAACATCGATAGTCGCTACTAAAGTCCTACTAGAGACCAACGGTGGATCAGAGCACCGTTACTTTAGTACATTTTCTGGTTCCCTCCTCTAGCCCTATCTAACAGATGGGTTCAAGATCGGTCAGTAGTCTCAAAATAATTTGTTTTAGAAAATAAATACTGGCTGTGCTCTATTTGCGGTCCTACTTATTCGTAATTGTGAATTAGAGTTGGCTGTGCAGTATATGAACATCATTTTGTCTGCAATGAAGAATTGAAAGGGGGCATGCAATGCTATTCACGTTGTTGACTTGGCAACCAACTAAAGTTCAAAATGCAGCCGTTCCGGTGTAAACGTGTGCACGCACCTATTACGTAATAACTATAGTCGGAACTTTAGTTCGATTTGAAGTAGGCCTATAACTTTTTGAAAGTTTTATTTATTTATTTATTTACTTATTCTATAAAGTTGCGTCTGATCAGTGTATGCGCTGTTTAAATCAAGAATATTCTAATGAAAAATACCATCTAACTTAATACAGAATGGACTTGCCCAAATGCCAAGAGTGGGCATTCTATTGACCTAAATTGGTTCAGATTTTTCACTTGCTAGTGGCGATAATTTTGGTACATAAAGTGTGGATCCAGATCAGGCCCGAAAAAGCGTCGAACTGATCTGGATTCATACTGTTTGAGTGAGAAATTTTGACACTGTGCTGGTATTTCTGAAATAAAAGGGGAAAATGAAATATTGTTTCAAAGGCCCATTTAAATAGGAACAGCAGATAACAAGATAGCAGGCAAAATTACCCATAATATAGCGTTAAAAGCCCGTCAGTATATCTTAACAAGCGATGATTTTGTTTGTTTGATTTGATTCTTTACGTCCACTCAACAATCTTTCAGTTATGCGGGACGGTCTTCCTGGGTTGAACCAGTACTAAGCTAGGATGAATGTGTCTTGCTCAAGGACCACAACGCAGTGACGCCGGTGAGGCTCGAACCCGCGGCCCTTCGGTCTCGAGTCAAGCACTCTACCACTAAGCCACTGCGCTCCCCTACAAGCGATGAAGATACATGTATGTTATTCAAAGGTTGTGTATTGCTTACATGTACATGTTATCCTGTCGTTAGCATTATCTTTCCTGTGCAAATGCATGATCTACTTTAAGCATGCTCATTTGTAGGTACAGAAGCTGGGATTTCGCATGATGAGCCATTTTTTTCTTAAAACGGATTTGATGGTTTCGAGATTATCCATCTTCCATCTAGCTTTGAACAGGCACTAGCGAATCAGGCGCAATTTTCACTATATACTTATACATTTGAAGATTATGTAGCTGGTGAATAAGGGCGGTGCAATGTTAACTACACATAACTGTTTGGGCAATTTTGGAAGAGGGCATTATGAGGAACATACCTTTGAAATTATTTGAGTAGGAGATTCAGTGGATGTGGTTTAAAGATGTTTCTATTTTTAGCGACTTAAGAGACTTTCTTGGGCGCGCACTGGTTTGAATTCAGGTGTGACCAATATTTTTTCTTTATACATTTCTCTTTGTCATTTTCCCTGCCAATTTAAAAACAATGTATAAGTAAAAACCATGCAGTTCACGAGTTATGGGCATTTTCTCTAACTGACCTCAACCGGCTGAAATGATGCTCAGCGAAACCTCGTCCATCAAATAAGGCCGTTACACATCCCAGTGGTTATATCATGTTGACATGCATGTGTATGCAAAATTTGATCAAAATATACCGTGTGGTTCAAGAGTTATGAGCATTTTTCACTTACTAATAACGGACGGACGGACTCACATAGTCACGGGTGGGCATCAGCGGAACTACCGCGAAATCACGTAAACGTAAATTTGTTCCTTAGTCACATCCGGGACCTTTAGCGGTAGTGGCATCGGCACGGAAAAGACAAACAAAGGTAGGAACTCTCGCTTGTTTTGATTCTTTGTAAAAGAATGAGCTAACTATGTAAAAACCCGACAATGCTATTCCATGTAGATATGATTTACCTTGCTAAACAGGCCAAATGCGATGTTGAAAAAAACTTTGCTTTGAGATGAGAACCGTAACAAAATCGAACTCAGAACGGGATTTCATCAGTTTTATGTCAAAACGAAGGAAGTATGCAGATGTTTTGCCAATCTTAGCTCATAACAAGAGCATTTTACACATGGTATGTACATAACAGCCGTTATTCGTCCTTCGTACGTAAATAAATCGAACCGATCAAATGGCGTTGTGTGTGTGGGGGGGAGGGGTTAATACACAATTTGAATTTTCTATGTGACCGTTTTGACATTATACTCGTTTTGGATTCATAGATACTTTGGGATTGGTGTTTGCCTTTTATAGCGATAGATGAATCTTTCAAAATCAAACCATAACACAATAACACCAGCTTTCTATAAGCGCAACACATAGCAAATATTTAGTTAGTGGAATAAGGACAAAATCCAGACAACGTGTTTATTTATATAAGTTGACAAGTGATATTCAGGTTGTCTTTATACTCTGATTCATCATGAAGCTTCATCTGAACTACATTCTTCCTATCAGAGTTCGGTAACAATGTCAACAGAAATCACACGTGATTATCTCATACCTCGAGATGATAGGTAATACTATTTTCTTGGCTAAGTACCTCGCTCTACAACAATGTCTTTAACGACGCCATCACCATTGATAGTAGACTGGCTCCAATCCTTAAAGCAATTTTTCATTGTTTTAACAGAACCATCAGAGTTAGACTGGTTACAAGTATATGACATGACACATTGATGAAAAATTGTTTTAAGGACTGGAGCCAGTCAACATTAATAGCTGCTTCACAACAAGGATTCTTCATCAAATGTACTACAACACCAATAAGCATTCAAATGTATGCTAACGGCGGACATTTGACAGGCTTCGGAGTAGCGCCGTATCGGGAGCATCCGTCTATTCACAGCATGCGCAGACAGTCAGTAGACAGTAGTACACTGATGATCCTATCTTACCGGGGAAGGTTTCAAAACGGAGCAAATAAACTAAAGTCAAGTTCAATACCACCAATGTTCTCGATCCACCTTCTGGGAAAGGGCTGTCCTAATGGCTCTCTTGTGTGTTGTGTTTTCCTTTCCCATAAGGTCTCCTGGATGGTACTTGACTGTATCGATTCCTGAGCTTTGCCTTCCTCTCATCAAGTTATTTGCAACATCTGCTATTCGTTATTCTGCTGTATCTCTGAGCCTGGAGATGCCACTTTCATTCAATACAAAGTAAAACATGGATAAGTCGAACCCCGATAGTTCAAAGTAGCAGCTAGATCGAATTATATTTCTGATACATTTGGACTGTTATTCAATAAACTTCGTTTGGAGCGATAATGTTTGATCATGTGGTATGTCATCCAAAATACATACATGTACAGCAAACGATTCCTTTGAGTACGGTTTGTACAAGTATCGAAACAAAGGTATGCAACACGCACTCTTATCTAGAGCTTTGAATTGCTTTGTCCTGGTTACTTCAGGTTCATTTCCTTTATAATTCCTAAACTATTGATGTATTGCTCTTAACCATCGGATAAATTGCATTTTCAATTATGTACATCTTGTATACGTTAATAGGATTACAACTTGATGTAGTGCAAAGAGATACTCTCGTAAAGCTCGATAAAAAATTGATTAAAAATACTTTTCTTTGGTTTGTTTGCAATGAAATCCGGATTTTACAAGCATTATTGTTGCTACATTATTGCATAAAAGAATCAGCCAGCCTAAGTGTATTTCCTACTATACAGACTTCCTAAAAAGGCATTATCTTTTATCTTTATCCCACATAAGGATAAGTTAGATGATAGTCTACTACTAAGTTCATGTCCGCCAGATATCAGCCGTATTCAACACTTAAGCACGATAGTCCGCTACTGATCAAATAAACTAGCAGAGGATAACAGGAGCCTGCTAATGCAAACGGTTTTTTTTTATTTTGTTTTTATTAGCATTCTCCCTAAGAATCATGCAGGCCTAGTAGAAAAGCTGATAAGTGACTTTTTCAGAATGCCAAAAAAAGTTGGCGCAATAGATTCCTTATAACATAAAAGTCACATAGCCAAAAGGAAACGGTTATTGACATGCCGTTACCATGGCAACGCCCAGTTAAAGATTATGCCTCCAGGAGCATGTTTTCTAGTTTTGGAAAAATGAAAAATTACACTTTTTGAAGACAAATCAGCCTATTTATTTTTTAAATTCTAACGGTTTATGCTGTATGAAAAAAATTAATAAGGTATTAACTTTCAATATCACAAATGGAAAATTATAAAAAAAAAATGCAGAGTATGTTTCTATGGCAACGAAAAGGGGCTATCTCTGTAATATTTATGGAGGCTTAAATTGACAAATTTCTATCCAAATTATCTTTTTACAGCTAAGGTGAGATTAAAGGTGTCAGCATAAGGTATATACACCAATGCCTTGTGTCTTAAATGAAAGAATAAAAAAGGTCAAAATGTTTCTATATTCGGTATCCATGGCAACCAAAGTTGCAACATAATAGCAAAATTGGAAAAATGCCTTAGTTTATGGAATAAAATTAACAACAAACACAAATGTGTAGACATTAGTTTATATAGCATACGAAGCATCAATAAAAAGAAATAAAAAGTTGAACACACGCTAGTTTGGTTTTGTGTCTCAATTTTGTTTCCATGGCAACATGAATATTGCTACTGTCCTGAAATTGCACTTTTTGACCATTTTAAATTGATAGTTGTTGAGACAGGAAATAGCAAAAGGGATGAATTTTATTTTAGGGACATCCACTGATGCTAGGCGTCAATGATGAAAAAAGAAAAATGTTCAAAATATTTCATTTTCCTTGTTACCATGGCAACCAAAGTTGGTGGAGTAGCCAGGTATGAAAAAAGCCTATTCTTTAGCATTTTTGAACTACTACAACAAGTCCCTTAGCGTACATAGAGACATATACAGTTAATGGTAAGTTCTAAATGGTATAAGCTTTCATAAAACGCGAAATCATGCGTATATTTTACCACCTTCTAGGGGTAACCATGGAAACAACCAGAGCACTGTCGCAAAATAGAGATTAAATAAATTGCATCTGAAAGTGGTTAAACATTTTAAGTTGGATATAATTCAAGTTTTAATATGTTTAAAAGATAGTTTTGTTGAGATATGTTAACATTATCAATATGATTCTAGCAAAATTAATAAGTTTAAGTTGATATTGTAACATTTATAGACGGTTAAAGTGGGTGGGGTAGCCAGATATATAACCAAAATAGTTTTAGTGATTTTTAAACAAGTTTTCCCAATAGTGGTGGGACGATGGCATATTTGCATACTGCCAATACTTGATAGGGGCCTTTCAAGCTTTATAGATTGTAAAAACATGTATGAGGTTTACCTCTTTCTTGCCGTTACCATGGAAACAACTACAGGCGTGTTGTAAAATGGATATTAAATATATTGCACCTTTAAAAAGTAAAATGTACAGATGGTTATAATGCAAGTTCCCAATGTGTGTAAAAGATAGTTGAGTTGAAACATATTAACATTATCAATTTGATTTAAGCAAAATCAATAAGTAAAGTTTCATTCGGTAACAATTATAAACGTTGAAAGTGGGTGGGGTAACCAGATATATAGGCCTAAGAAACACTATTTTTAAACATTAAAACTTTTTAGGACAATACAGCCTATTTATTTTAGATAGTCTAATGGTGTATGCTGTATGAAAAAATACCAATCATGTATTAACCCCGTTAATAATGGAAAAGAATAATTTGGTTACTGTGGCAACTTTAACGTTGATAGGGGAGACCGGGGCTAGTTTGACCCCATTTTAGAAAACGTACAATTTTCGAAAGACTATAACATCTAGGTCTGCGAAACCTATTTTTTAAACTAAGACACAATAGAGCGGTACCAGTCCTGGTAACCCTACCATGTGTCTCTGTGCGATAAAGGGTAGGCCTAATCTTCATTCAAGGAGAACAAGTCATGATCAGTCCCTATGTAAATGTTGCTAAAAAGCAGTCTTTTCCACAGCTTTTTGGTATAATTTTGAAAAGCCTTTGTTTTCCCACCTACAAAAAGCTAAACATTTTTAAATAGTTGCATAGGAGCTGGATATTCAAATGAAATTCATCTAAGAAAGCTGATTCCTTTTATTTCAAAACTGTAGAAATATGAATATTCTGTATCATTAAATCAATGTATGATTAAGGTAAAATATGCAGCTTCCGAGAGCTATAGAAAAGCTGTATATTACTTTATGTCCAAACCATTTTATCCCTTCCCCTGGAAAAGTTTCCATGCTTTTTGTCCTCTGCTGATTTTTTCCAAAATCAACTTTAAAAAATTCTTTCAGAAATACCATCTGAGTGTCAAAACAGAATGGATCCAGATCAGGCATGACAAAATGTCGGGCCTGATCTGGGTCCAAACAGTTTGCAAAAGTTATCAGCAGACGACACTGTGAGATAAAGAGTTAAACATAAAAATACAGTTTTTCTGCAGCTTTTATAAGCTGTCTATTTAATTTTTTTAAACACCTGCTTCACCTCATCAAATAATGTCCCTAAATTTTAACAGATGGAATGGCAAACATTATAGATCTTGATCTGACAGCTTCTCTAGAAGTGTTAAAGTGATTCTAGCTAATAATAATAAGTTTTGAATTAGCTAAAAGGAGAATTGAGTTGAGTCTTATCGACATTATCAATATGGTATGAAAACTGAATAATTTGTAACAATTACAGACCTTTAAAGTGGGTGGGGTAATCAAATATATAACAAAAACTTATTTCAATAACTTTGTAAGTATGTCGAATAGTGGCAGAGATATTGACATATTTGAATACTGCCAATATGTAATGAGGACCTTTGAGTTTCATAAATTGTTAAATATGAATTTGGTTTTACCTGCTTCTGGTTGTAACCATGGAAACAATCACAGGCCTTTTGCAGAATGGAAATGAAATTAATTGTATTTAATAGTGGTTAGAATTGATCCACCTAGTTATTAAATTACAGAATTTGATGTGAACAAAGATAGTACGGGGGGGGGGGGGGGTATAAAATTTTAAAACAAGCTTTGGATAAATCAATTTAAAATGATTTCATAGCTTTGAAGCTAAACCTAGTTTATGTTTTTCTGTGAAGTAAAGTTACGACCAGAAAGTGGTAGACCAGATGCATGTTATTTTATTGTACAAAATGTGAATACTATTTAGAACTTATCAATAACTGTATGCACCTCTTAGTAGGCAGGGAAAATGATTGTAGTGGTTCAAATATTCCACAAAATAGGGTTTTCCAAGCTTGATTACCCCACCCACCATTGGTAGTCTGGAATGATTTGTACAAAGGTCATATTGGGTTTATTTATTATTTTAATCTACTCCCTCTGAGCCATAATGTTTCAGCATATAAAGATCAGAATCAAAATTGGTGTGTTATTGGATTTGTGAATGTGCAAAACATGTCTTTTCACATTTTTGGCCATTCTAGGCCAAATTCCTTCTTTTTGGTTACCATGGCAATGAGCAATAAACTAAGAGAACGGAGCATAGCTTACTTAAATTATAAATACAACTAATGTGGTCATCTAAACAGAGAAAGTAGCAAATGTAATCAGAGGAAAACTCATATCAGCCTGAAAGGTTTCAATTTCACAACTTTTCTTGGGCAAATCTCAATATTTGTCATATTTTTTGGCCATAAAGTAAAAGCTTTTGTGGCATTTCCTGTAACTGTTGCCATGGTAACTCTAATCTGGAGTCTTTAAAACTATTATTTGTGTATTTGTATGACAGATATAGATTGTGTAAAATATGTTGAAAATTATTCATATTTTGTCCTGCTGGAAGGAGGTAGTTTGCATCGAATATGCCCTTTTTGTTGAATATGCCATTTTTTGTTGAATGTGCCAATTTTTGTGAAATCGCTGATTGTATGATGTTTTGGTTGCCATGGTAACATGAATTGAGATAATTAATTTGTAAATTTGAATTTGATGTTGAAAATCAGGTGCTTGTTACATAATATGTGCTTAAATAATCAATTTGATCCTTTGTTTAGGGGAGATGTTTTGCTTTGAATATGCTCTTTTTTGTAAAATAACTGACAATCTGTTGGTTTGGTTGCCATGGTAACCTATATTAAATAATTTCATTATTTTCAATTTTTCGTTTTTGCTAAACAGATGTAGACTTGCCAGAATGTGTTTACATTTTCCATATTTCTGTTTGCATAAGCAAGATAATTCGCTTTGAAATTGGAGTAATTCTATAAAATTTCTGACGGTCGGTTCTGTTGCCATGGAAACAAAAATTATAAACATTTTGAGGTTTTTTATTCATGGCATTTCTAAATCACACATGGGTTGTATAGACACTATATATGTCGTTCATATACAGGTTTGCTGTAAGTAAAGTAATAAGGTTGCAAAGATCAGGAATCGATACAATCAAGTACCACACCTGACCCAGGATACCAATGGGAAAGTGACAAACTTACAGAAGACACCACAAACGAGAGCCAAGAGGTCATCCCTTTCCCAGCAGGTGACCACAAAGCACATATAAACAGACGCGCACAAAACATAGCAAACACAAGACAGAACAAAAACATAAAAGATCCACAAAAGAAGTACCGCCTTGGAACGGTCAGTAAAATATTTTACTGGAGGGCTTAAACCGGTTTAACGGCGCCAACCTCACCCTTAATTCAGATGTGGATCAAGACACATAGATATTTGGTTTGCATGAAAGACCCCTAACTTATCAATGCATCATCTCCTAAAACATATAAATCAAGATATAACAAGAAGATAAAGCAAGGATAAGGACTCAACAGTAAATTAAACTGAATACCGGAGCAAAAGAAATCCAACAGGTAAACCCCGGTGGGCCTGACAAACAGCCAAAGCATCAGGCCCCTACCATCTCATCAATAGATAAGTCTTTAAGTCGGAACCATCATAAAAGTAAAACAGTTATTCAGATTTGAAAACGGACATTTTTTAGAGTTCTGAAAATTGGTTTCCATGGTGACACGTTTGTTGCTAGGGAACATAATACAAATGACTTGTTTTTCAATTTTCACTTAAATTTTGTGTACAACTAATGTGGGTCTCTAAACAGACCTAGTAGTTAATGTTATCAAAAGAACTTGTATCACAAAGCCAGTCTGAAAAGTGTCAATTTCACATTTTTCCTTGGGCAAAATTCATTTTTCGTAATATTTCTTTGCTATAGAGTAAAACTGTTTTTGGCAATTCCTGTTGCCATGGTAACCATAATCAGGAATTTTAAAAACTATTATTTTTTGTATGTATTGCAGATGTATATTATGTAAAATATGTTTAAAATTATTCATATTCTGTCGTGCTGGAAGGAGATAGTTTGCTTTGAATATGCCCTTTTCGTTAAATATGCCATTTTTGTGAAATCGCTTACGGTAGGATGTTTTGGTTACCATGGTAACATAAATTGAGATAATTCATTTGTAAATTTGTATTTGATGTTGAAAATCAGGTGCTAGTTACATAATATGTACATAAATAAACAATCAAATCCTTTGTTTAGGGGAGATATTTTGCTTTGAATATGCTTGTTTTTCGCAAAATCACGAACTATCTGATGGTTTGGTTGACATGGTAACCTTTATTTAAATAATATTATTATTTTTATTTTTTGGATTTCGTTAATAAGATGTGGACTTGTCAGAATGTGTATAAATCATCCATACTTCTTTTTGCAAAAACAAGATAATTCACTTTGAAATTGGAGTATTTTGTTAAAATTTCTGACGGTCAGTTAGTTCCGTTGCCATGGAAACAAAAATTATAAACATTTTGGGTTTTATATCATGGCATTTGTAAACCAGACATGGGTTATTTAGACACTATATATGTGGTTCATATACAGCTTTGCTGTAAAAAGATAATTGGATTTGAAAATGGTCAATTTTTAGTGTTCTGAAAATTGGTTTCCATGGTGTCACATTTGTTGCTAGGCAACACAATACAACTGGCATATTTCAATTTTCACTAAAATTTTGTGTACAACTAATGTGGTCCTCTAAAGGGAGCCAGCAGTGAATGTAATCAAAATAAAACTAGTATCACAAAAGCCAGCCTGAAAAGTGTCAATTTCACACTTTTCATTGGGCAACTCTCGGCCAATCTCCAAGAAATCTTAATATCCGGTTTCCATGGCAACCATTGTCAGAAAAAGGGAATGTTTTGATTTGTGAAAGTTTTTCAACAAGTCTGATCAAATGGAGATAAAATTATTGATTTCTGTGACTAGTCACTTAACACCATCTGCATGATTCTTAGGGAGAATGATAATTAATTCATTTATTTTTCAAGAGCTGACACAAAATTGAGGAAGTTTAAAACCACCGTAAACTAGGAAATGTTCGCGATAATTATTTTCACGAAATGCGTTAAAAGACATATTTGCCACGTTACAAATTCGCGACAATGGCATTATTTACCTAAATCAGTAAAGCAACAGAGTGATTTCGCCATTTCGCGAGGGTTTTATTTTCATGATCTGCAATGTTTCGTGAAAATAAAACCCTCGCGAAAATTTCCGAATTTACAGTAAACACGAGACATCTTGCCTTACTCAGTCGTTGTACAGAAGCGAATAAAATATAAATTTGCTAAACGACAACACCATGTGATATATACATCATGACTAACATTTGTCAAAATTAACAGGAATGAATCTCTAAGTTTCTTAGCAGGAATGGTCAGATACCTCTACAAATATAGCATTAATGCACATGATCCGTCAAAACATGACCACAAGCCTATCCTTTGGTCATACATTTGTCAGATTTGGCCCCAGAAGATTCAAACAAATCAAAGATATCTATTTGGGTGGAAATTGTGCTCATCTTGTTCTAGATGTGTTTATCTCTCCAGATATTGAGATGACCCTCAATATAGATCATTCTCATTTTGAATAAAAAGTAAATGAGTATGGTCAGGACATGCCATAAAAATATAGTCTGGAAAAGTTCATCTGATTCAAATGAAGCACATTCTGTTGAAAATTACCCCCTTTTGGGATTTGGACTTGTCAATCTCAAATGACACAGTTTCAACCAAACATTATGATTAGCGAGACGGGTTTGATTTTGAAATTGTTGCTTTCCCTTTTCTGGATGGATATGATAAGCGCTCTCCATCAAATGCTGTATATGTACGCAGAACAAATAACAAGGTAACCCTTTTATTTTGAGGTATTTTTTATCTTGCACATAAAATATATGGGATCCAAGTCAATATCGGGTGTGACCCATATCATCTTCAGTATGCCCGACATGTTTCGTGCATCTAATGTTGCACGTAGAGGTCACCTATAGGTCACACTCGATATTACCTTGGACTTAATGAACTACAAGTGTTCCCTTAGTTTTGGTTCTGCGTATATTTCACAACTTTTACACTTTACGCATTTTCTTATGATATTGCCTTAATAAAATAGAAATGGAGTATTGACTGCTAAACTACTTAATCAAGGCTATCACTATCATACAGTTCATAAAGCATTTTCTGAATTCTATCACAGACACATACAGCTAATTTGTAAATAGAATGTTTGTTTGGATAATCTTTTGCAACAGGGCACATCTGAGCCATTTTTATGGTGATTATGTAATACAGTAACTCTTCTTTTTACGAGCAATTAAATAAAAGAGACCCAAACGTTATAAAACCCTATAGCGATTTGTAATTAAGGTTTCATCTTTAATGGCACGGCGGTGGATCATGCCTCAGACTCTATGACGTCACTGACCAAAAGCTTTCACTCGTGGATTGATTCCTGATGCTTGTCATTCACTGGGCCTATCAAAGTAAGTAAGGGTGCAAAGATCGGGAATCGATACAATCAAGTACCACACCTGACCCAGGATACCAATGGGAAAGTGACAAACTCACAGAAATGAGAGCCAAGAGGTCAGCCCTTTCCCAGCAGGTGAGGCAACTAGTAGTTTTCTTTAGCAAAACAACAGCTAAATATATTCATCAATTACCTCTCATATTAGCTGCATTGTTGCACGTTGACCTGATCTCACTGTTGCATGCTATTGTATCAGCAGTGGTACAATTTGACAAGTCTATCCATCCAGTAGTCCTGTATGAATATTATTTTCGAATTTGCATATTCATGGCAATACATAAATATTTTAAAAATGAAACTATTAACCCTTGGGAGGATGTGAGGTGGTTGATAATTAGACCTACGTCGCACCCCTAGGGTATTTTCTCATGCATGCCAATTCGTTTTGTAGGACCTCCTAAATGCGAAAAAGTTGTCCTAAAATAAACCTGTTTGGGCTATGTGAAAATGCATGGTTTCCATGGCAACCCATGTGATTCTCAATAATTGATGTGAACCTACAAAATCAATCACATCTCAGTTGCTAATATTATCCTTGACTACCAAACTTGGCACCAAAGTAAAGCTTAGGCACAAGCCTCTTATCCTATGGTCAATTACTCAAATTATCCCTTTTGTATATATAAACGAAAACAAAATAAATGAGAGAAAAACTGCTGAATAATAAAGGGGTGTACATGCAACATAACCTATATCTTAGCTGCTTATTGTCCTATATAACCAACCATGGTACCAAATTGATGCTACGACATGGCGATTTTAATTAATTGACCGATATGCAAGTTACCTAATTTGCATATTCATATATATTAATGAAGATATGTGAAATAAGAGGAAACAAATATACTCGCAGAGCAATGAAATGGGGCAGTGGTCAATCTATGAATTTTTTATAGGTAGCCATTTAAATTTGATTTCAGACTGCCTAATATTTCCCGATTCACCTAATGTTACAGATGGCCCACTCCGGCTTTAGCAAGGGACCATTTGATAAAGAAGGGGGCCAATAGCCCCATGGTCCCCTCAAGATTGAACACTGATTGGGGTACCAAAAGAATGAACTATATCTAAGCTGCTAAGCGTTTTATATTTCATAGCTTGGTTCCAGATTAATGCTAAAAAATAGCAGTTTTTATTTAATTCACGTATATTAGTTGCAGCTTTCGCGTTTAGTAATATAGGATGATTAGCAACTAAGGTATAAATGATATTGTAGGTACACTCCCATTAATTTGAATTCGACTTTTTTTGTTTTCATTAGCATAAAAAAGTGAGTCATATCACAAAATACCACAATCACACACTGCAGACCAACACGTGGCACCGTAAGGAAGAGTCATAGAACACTAGCAGTACTAGTCACAAGGCATCTTGAAGACATTTAAAGCAAAATAACAGATCTATCTCTCGTCATCGTCAAGATGATTGCAAAACTAGAAAGGACACAAAGTCATGCATAATAAAACAATGACCAACACAGAATCCCCACAAACAATTAGAGGTACATAAAACAATGAATCAATAACAATTGAACTACGACCTTAGAACGGACAGCAGCCTAGGGGGGCTTAAATACATTTTACTGGCGCCAAATCTTTGCCCTGGTTTATGTTGTTGTTAAAACATACAAATTGTTCAGCTCGGATGGAGGCTTCCTAACGAATGCTATGCAATCATCACAGGGAGGCAATCTGATCATATTAACGCACTATGGTGAAACAAAGAAAAGAAGTTATGATTCATAGATTGTCAGAGCTAAAGAGAACCCCAAGTTGAACAATGGTGGGCAAAGCATGTCAGGATGTTTGAATTAGTTAATTGGCCGATCAAGTAACAGGGAAAAAGTAAATTATCTAGGCTTTGATTAGCTACTAAGCTGTGAAGTTTGTGATGGCAGCTGAGATATGAGTCGTTTTGTTGGTACACTCCCATGAATTTTCATCACTAACCAGAGAGTCCCCTGGTGGGTGCCCGGGCATGCTCCATCCCCTCCACTTATTGTAAGGCTTAATACCTCAGAATTCGTTTAGATCCCCGCCCTAAACAATATATATATATATATATATATATTTATATGATAAGACAAATTCAATAACACTGTACAGGGTGTGCCCTGGTGTGTGCCCAGGCATGTCCCACCCCCTTCACTTCATAAAAGGCTTAATATCTCGGAAACCATCAGATCCCCACCCTTTAACCATATATAATCATGTTTCTTATGATATATCACGTTGAATAACACTAACTAGGGAGTCCCCTGGTGCGTGGTGGGGCATGTCATACCCCTTCACTTCAATAAAAGGCTTTACATGCCCCACCCCTTCAATTCAATAAAAGGCTTTAATATCTCGGAAACTGTTCAGAGAGCCACACCTGAGCCATATAATAATGATATTCCTTCTGATAATACATATTCATTAACGCTGACTAGTATGCCCCAAGGGTTGTGCCCAGGCATTCTTAACCCCCTTCACTACATAAAAGGCCTTATGTCTCGGAAATTGCTCAGAACCCCGCCCCTAAACCATATATATTCATGTTTCTTATGATAAGATGCATTCAGTAACACTGATCAGGATGAAACACAGGGGTGAGAGCCCATACATGCCCCATCCCTTCAATACATATAAGGCTTAATATCTAGGGAACCGTCAGATCCCCACTACTTAACCATATATATTTATGTTTCTTATGATAAGACACATTAATAGGGCATTAGGACTGGTTTGGGAGACTTTATAATCGGTCGATTATAATGATATCTTTATTGTCGTTTGGTTTGTTTCTTAAATCCTCGAGTTATCCTCGCATCAGAAACCTGGAAGACTTACAAAGTCACTTTGTATTGGAAAAGTATCATCTAATGTATCTTTCTATGTATCTCGCTCCAGAAGAATTATACTTAAAGCAAAGCAATAAGATTTTACAGTACTCTTAGTGCTTTGATCATTTTTTAATTTACCTCCTTTTAAAGTACTACATTTTTTTATTCGAAATTAGTTCGAAACATGTATGTGGCCTATATTTTAGGAAGACAATTCATAACGAATGGCTAAATCACTCCCAATGGCACTATATCTACCATACAAAATTAAAAACTACTATACGCACCACCTGAAAATATACATGTCAGATTATGGCCAACAAGCAATTAGAAAAAATGGAAACATCACACACTGATCAAGTTTATACATGTTTCCAAAAATATCAGTCATGCACATGGGAACCACGTATGCTCCTAGACTATTAACTTTAATTTTGCTTTTATCTGTCTGTCATTGTCTGTATTTCTTCCTCAAAGTGAAATGGGATGGTCTCTGACCTGAGATTATGTCATTCTCTGGTTATACTTATCAAGGAAGTGCACGTATTGGTAATTATGGGTAAACATGTATATATAATGCACGTTTTGAAAATAAAATAATGCGCACTCATTTTCACCTTGATCATTAAAAATACCCGGGTGTGGTAGGCTTGGACAAGACTACAAAATAGTAAGTGAGTATGATCAGGAAATACCACAATCACAAACTGCAGACAACCCTGTGGCACCGCGAGGAAGAGCCGCACAACCATCACGAGACACCAGGAAGACAAATTAAGCAAAGCAATCAGCTCTCTCTTCCCCATCAAGATGATTGCAATACTAGAATGGACATAAAGTAACGTACAACCGAACATAGAACAATTACAGACTCCCACAATGGGAGTAACAATAAACAAAAAGTCAACAACAACAGAGCCACCGCCTTAGAACGAACAGCAGCCTAAGCCACTGGGGGGCTTAAATGCATTTTACTGGTACCAAATCTTCGCCCTAGATTCTGCTGTTGTTGAAGTACAAGAAATGTTCAGCTCGCATGGAGGCCATCTAACTAATGCAATGTATCATCATGGAAAACACTCTAATCAAATTAACACTCTCTGATGAAACAAAGAAAAGGGCTCATGACTCACAGATAGTCAGAGCTAAAGAAAACCTCAAGTTGAGCCATGGTGGATCCAGCTACAGATAAGCATCAGGCACCAACCCACCGATTAAAGCTTTACGTCAGAGCCGTCATAGAGTCTGAGGCCTGACCCACCGTCGTGCAATTAAAGAGGAAACCATAGCTATAAACCGTGATTGGGTTTAAAAGTAGGCATGCAAACTGTCGCATGATATCCAAATTATATCCAATCTTTATATAACGTTTTACTATCTTTTTGAATTGTTCACTAAAATTAGGTTTGCCAACAATTCGTTTGAATTTATAGACTTAATCACCATAAAATATAGGTTCTGATATGCCTTGTTGCAGAAGAGTTTTTAACCCAATGCTGTATTTAACAATTAACTCTGAGTGTCTGTGGTAGAATTTAGAAAATGCTTTTCGAATTTTATGATATCTATAACCTTGTTTTAATAATTTAGCAGTTAAAAATAAGTTTCTGTTGTTGAAGTCATCAACATTAGAGCACACTCTAGCAAAACGAATAAGCTGAGAAATATATACACCATAGGAAGGAGAGCGAGGAACATCTCCATCAAGAAATGGGACTATTTCAAAATTAAAATCATCCCGTTTATCATAAATTTTAGAAGAAACTATGCCATTTGTTATTGACAAGTTCAAGTTCAAAAACGGAGCTTCAGTATCAGAAGAATTCGCCTTATTTAACTAAAGTTCAGTGGGATATATCTGACCTACCATTTGTTCAAAATAAGGATTATCAATATTAAGCAAGTCATCTAAATATCTGGAGGTAGAGTTAAAAGCTTCAATAATTTAGCTTGATTATTGTCTGACAGAGAAAAGCCTTAAATGATGTCTTTATACAGAAAAAGAACATGTCCTTGCATTTATATATGTTACAGCATGTACAGGGTTCATTTCCAATTAGGAATAACACTGACACCCGTTTCCGAAACTTTAAACTTTCTTCCACGACGAACTATTTAGATTGTGATGAAGCACGATATTGACGTGGTATAATGATGAACTTACAAGATCAAGACACAAGGAGTAATCTGACACCCTCATTAGAAAATAACGTCGTTAGTCAAATGCCACATACAAAAACATGTGTTATACTTAGATATGGCTTGACATCTTTGATAAATGACCTGCTTTCTATATCGACAGCCTCATTTTCTAAGAAACTCTTAGGCTATGTACTGTGCTTATTGTCTGAATAAGTTGAGTAAATAGTCGAATCTCGTTAATTCGAAGACTAGATTCGGGACTAGAGATTTTATTTCGAAGTATCGAAAATCCGAATTATATGGAGGTAGACACAAAATAGATAACCCCAAAAATGATTATTATTAGTTTTTCACTTATCGAACATATGTTTTTGGTGTGTAAAAGAAACGTCTCAGATAGGCGTTTCCAGAGAGGCGTTTCTTTTACACACCGAAAAAATATGTTTTAATAGACAGTTTATAAAATATTTTATAAATAAGTCCACTTGTCTCAATCCAGATGTTTAGTTGTGTTCATGCACTTGGTTGTTATTCGCTTAGCAAAAAGATTATGGGGTCTCGTGTTTTGCCCTGGTTTTATGAAGCAATAATTTGTGTAGTTTCTAGTTTTGAAATAGTAACGCTAAGAAAGAGAAATAGAAAGCTGCTGCTTGGTGCTATTGTTATTAGTAACCTCGGTCTTAAGTTGTTATTTCGGGGATAACTGTATTCAAAATTTTCATTTGGGGAGGTATATCGTCGGATATACGGTCGGAAATTTAGTTTTACGGCGACGCGTAAGCGGAGCCGTAAAACGTGATTTCCGAACGTATATCCGACGATATACCTCCCCAAATAAAAATTTTGAATATGGTTATCCCCATTCTAATGCACTATCAACATTTTCCCTTCAAAAAGACAGTGAAAATGTACTTTGTTGCGCTTATACGTCCAGCGGCTGTCAGCTGCATAAAACCGCTTGCCAGCTGCATATATTCACTTGTCAACAAATGGAAAGCGACGTTACGTAATGACGTCGGGTTTCCGACAGTATATCGCAGAATATACTGTCGCAAATTTATGACGTTATCCAATCAGACGTCGCGTTGCATTTGCAAGTGCATTAGAATGAGTAATGTTTTAAATTTTTAAATTTAATATTCTTGTTGTGGTCTTCTTGTGTATGCTTAATTGTGTGATATATAGACTTTGAGCTAAAAAAGGTCCTACTCCCCCCCCCCCCTAGGGAATTTTGCAGATATATCCTATCTTGAAGAAAATTTCAAGCCGCATCTTTTAAGAGATGTTTGCACTCTGTGCTCAGGGGCGTTAGTCTCGGACAGCCTGTTACATATGTTACTGTGTCAAACTAAGGAAAAATCAAAATGAAAGTTTGAGCTACAGAAAGAAAACATTAAACCATCTAATTATTTAAATTTCTTATGTAGTTTGCAAGCTGGATGCCTAAGCTACATAAAAGCAGCATTTTAAACACAATTACAGCCTTCAATGGTGTTATATGCGTTACATAGATTGAATTTCCCTTTGAAAGTTGAAATTGTGACTAACATCATTCGTTTTACAGACGATTTGTGCATTTTTACAAGTGTTTTTAATCTTAGTTTACTAAAATACTTATTTGACTAATAGAAAAAACAAAGTTTGTTTTTCTATCTCAAATACATTGTTTTATATGAGCTATTAAACAACCCTACCCCCCAATTTTAAGTATCCAATTTTGGTATCTATTATTGAACAAAAATATATGAAAATATTTGACGCTCGTGGATATCTTATATTTTTGGCACTGTCTTGCTAATGCAATAAAGAATCATACATTTACAAGTTTGACATCAGGATTAGAGCACTTATTAAAGTATGTAACGTATGTTACATGGCATAATGAATGAGCTAGGAAATTTTCTTGGAAGTAAGAGATGATATTTCAGAAAAATACCGTTTTCACATGTTTTCCTATTAATCTCTAACCTCTGGTGCCTTAGTCTTAGTAATTACAGTCATTGCTGATAACAAGCCCATGTAATTGTGTTACCTATGTTATATATAACCTTTTTAATCACATATTTCCTAATGCCTATAATATTAAAATATATAGACATATAGATAGAAAATAATAGTTCTCATTTAAATGACACAATTTAATAAATGTTCCTATTAAATAAAATTATTCAAAAACAATCTTTATTCAAGTCACCCTCACAATGTCTATCATTATGTCTGCTTCTATTGCAAAATAATCACCAATTTCATTACAACCAGTAGAATCATGGCATTGTATTAGGACTGCAAACTGAGTACAATCCTGTTCCTCTCCACCCCTTTGGGAATTGTGCAGATATATCCTACCTTAAAGAACAATTCAAGCTGCATCAAATAAGAGATGTTTGCACTCTATTAACTAGGGGGTTAGCTTGTAATGGTATGATACGTATGTTACCATATCAATTTAAGAATAAATGAATTGAAAGTCTGAGAAATAGAAAGAAGACATAAAACTATCTATTTATTTGAATTATCCATGTAATTTGCATGCTGAATACCTTTGATACATAAGAAAAGATTTTTTAACAAATATACAGCTTCCTATGGTGTTATATGTGTTACATTAATTAAGATTACTTTTTAAAATTGGTAATTGTGACAAACATCAATTATAAGCATTTCGTGTAATCCTCCTCTTTAGCCATCAAAAGACTTAATTTTCTTGATATGTGTGGCCAGTGCCAGCGTCAAACAACTTGACTCAGCCAAACTTGAATCCTTAGCATTCTTCAAAAGCAGAAACAGCATGTCAGTGTCATGGGATCAAACACCTGGTTAGATATGGGTTTAATGCCATTTCACATATATGCATACAATGGAGTATGACTCTGGGGTATATCTCTTCCTGTGAAGTGGCAAAGGCAATCTAACTGCAGCTGCCTCTGCATCTGTGCTTGTCAAATGATAACTTTGCTCTGATTTTCAAAATCTATGTCTCTACATTGTACTTCCAAGAATACTTTAAGATTTCTGACATTGGTCGATCAGAAATTTGATAGGCTGCTTTTTGCATCATTTGCCATGGAACCTATCCAGTCTTTTGGTGCTTAAGTCCTTAGGTCTTATATCAATAGTAGTTTGCTGCGCCCAAAGAACTTTAGAAGTTTTCTTCAGTTACAATGTTGACTCTTGATGGTTTTGGCAGACCGTCTGAAACAATTTCTGATACACCTTGAAAGTTATCTGGTATAAGAGAAAGAATATGAAGTTAGACATTGTCATCAATTATGTTTGCAGTTGGTTGTTTTTTGATGTCAGTACATTGAAGCATGTCTTAAAATGATGTAAAACCTGTGATTTCTCAGTTTTTGCAGCCATATTATTAGCTGTTGCATTCAAAAGAAGGAAAGTGGACTATTGGTAGAATTGGATAACCAGTAGTTCTATATTATGCTCTATGGAAGATTTATACAGAGTAAACAAGTTGATAAGGTGTCTCATTTCATGATCCATTGAAAACACTGAAATTGAAAACACTTGCCTCTGACTGTGTAATCAAAAAGAATGTCATGACAATGCCCTTGCTCATTTAGTATGACGAGTTATATATGTTACATCCTTTAATAAGTGCTCTTATCTTAGAAACTTAGTGAATCATTGAATTGAAAGGGTCTAATTTGCGCTCTGTTCATTCTGCATTTCATTGCTTTACCTGCTGTGATACATCTAGTTCGTTTATCTGAAGGGAAAGAGTTACCTCTGTTTCAGCACTTCAGAAGTACTAAGACTTCAAGTAAGTTTTTGAATGCTTGGGGAAAGATAATAAGTGCAGAGACATTATTAGATGAAAATATGTGGGTTGCGTGTATGGAAAGGCTACATTTATAAAAGTTAACCAGCTAAGATATGATTCTTTATCACAGAAATATCAAGGTACATCAGTCCAGGTACTCATTAGTCTTAATGGCATAGTTTCCTCCTTGTAAAGCTTTAGTCTTTCTCCTACTTGCAGAGTATCACTTGAAACACATACTCAAAGAGCCAACTATTAGGAATTCATATCAGTTTCCGAATGTTCCAAGCCATAAATGGCAAAAATGGAAAGTTGATAATGGCTCATCAATTTTGAGTGGACTGGTGGTAAAATTGAATAACAGTAAATGATTGAAATATTGTGTGATGATTCTACTAGTTGCAAGGAGGCGTGTGATAATAATGATTACCACAGAAGCAGACAACGACAAACGTTTAACATGAGTGTTAAATCGATGAGAATTAGTTTGGACCATTTCATTTATTGTATTTTCTTGTAAAAATGTAAACCTATCTTCTCTATTTGTGGCTCTATATTTGGCATTATATGCACAGTATTAGGAAATGTGCCCAAAAGGTCATGGTAACATTTGTAACACCAGTCAATGGGCTTGATAATCAGAAATGAATATAATTTCTAGTGTTTTTTGCACCAACGACTTATAAGTATAAATTAAGTGTCCTGATCTTTAACTTAATGACATCTTGTAGATATATGAGCAAGACAGACTAAGAAAATGAAAAATATCCACACGCTGTAATCGCTTTCATGTGTTTTACTCAAACGGTAATAACAAAATTCGCTTCTCTGTAAAACTGGGAGTAGGGCTGTGTTTAAGCTCATATAAAATAATATGTGACCCGTCACGCAAAAAGGTACGAGTTGGGTGGACGACGTCATTTCGAGAAAATACGTCTTAAAGTTAACGTCGCGTCGCGCAAAAAATAGCACACCTACGCGTGTTTCAAAGAGAAGTTTAACTAATTATAAAACCGGATCAAAAGCGTTTTTCATGTTGAAATTTTCTGCCGCCAGAGTGTCAAACATTTTGTGAGATATTAAATGTCCTTTTTGAATGTTCGTACGTGAAAGTTGGGTCGAGAATCGCCCACGCAGTTCAGTTTATGATTAAGGACATATGCTACTAAATACTTCCCATATTGAAATATTTTCAATACTTTGTATACAGTTTGTTTTATGCATGGGCTATCCATTTATGAAATAAAAAGGATATGTCACCGTGCTTATTTTTTCAGAATCTCATATTGAAGTTTACAGCATTTGACCAAATTTCTAGAAATATAAAATAATAACACTAGTCCTAATAATCGAGCTAAAACGGTTGTAATATTCAGCCAGCTTCTTTCTTTTAACTTAAATTACTGCCCATGACCTCAAACTTTTAAGAAAATGTGCATGTTTACTTGTTATCCCATGCTGTGACAAGATACTGCATGATATATTTTGACAATTCGTCAAAAAATGGAATTTGTTTTTAGAATAAATCATGTATTAAAAAATCTGATATTGAAAATCTTGAAAATCTATTTTTAATTCATGGACTATTATAATACCTTTCAGAAAAAAGAATAAAAATTTGGGGTCACCGAACTAATTCTCTTTCTAGAGGGCCAAATTTAACCCCACCCCCATAGGTTTCATGCGTAATTCAATATAAAAAGTTCGGGGATGACCATTTCGTTCGTTTTGATGATACCATTTTACTAGTATATGAAGTAATTTAGCATTAAAATGTTAAAAAAGAAAGAAAAAACACACTGAAAATATGTGCGCATCCGGGAATCGATCCTGGTCCTCTGGCTTTGTAGCCAGACACGCTAACCACTAGGCCCCGAGGTCAGGTCGTGCGCCGCTCTAAATAACCATACAAATAGTATAGACTCGGCCACTATCGTAATCATAACCAGGTTTATTGTGTACGTCGTTTGATTACGACTGAGCTACATTTATGTCTTTAGTGCTGAGACGATCAGTTCTGAAAAGATGTCAATAGATATTTCGAACACACTTTAATTAGTTATTTTGTGAAGAAAATGTCGGAACACCGATATGACATAAGAATATCGGAAGCTGTGTTGATCCGAATCCGTTAAGGGTCGAAAGACAGGACCCAGACAACTTTCCCCGTTTGCAGACGCGGGAAAGGTGCGCATTGGAAATAGCCGCATATGTCTTTAAAGGCCCTGTCACACTATAACGTTTTAGCCAACGTATGCCGACGTATGAAATATATATCTAGTACGCTGGCATACGCTGAAATCTAATAAAAAAATCAGAGGAAGCCTCTCTCTGAACTTATGCAAAGCGTACGCGAAACGAGCATAGAACGTATGTCTAACTTATGAGTAACTTATTCCCGACGTAACATAACTTATACTTGTATCAGCGTATAAAAGCGTATGCCCAGCGTATCACTAGCGTTCTTGAAACTTATGCACAACGAATGTCTAACGTATGCTGAATTGTACATATAACGTACGTTAACGTATGCATAACTTACATGTAGCGTACTTCTAACTTATGTCAAACGTATAAAACAGTACAACATTTTGGGACCATTTCGTCATATGGCAACGTATACCAACGTACTGTAGCGTGTTCGTAACGTATTGATAACGTATCTCTAACTTATTCAGCGTACACCAACGTATTTGGTGAATTTTCATACGTTGGTGCTAACGTACCTTAACGTATGCATAACTTACCCGTTGCGTACATCTAACTTATGCCTAACGTACAAGCAATACGTCGGCATACGCTGAAGATTTTTTATGCAAGCACAAAATTTTGGGATCTGTTCGCCGTATGACAACGTATACCAACGTACAGTAGCGTGTTTGTAACGTGTTTAAAACTTATCTCTAACGTATTCAGCGTACACCAACGTACTTGCTTAATTTCTCATACGTCCGCATACGTTGGTGCTAACGTACCTTAACGTATGCATAACTTACCTGCTGCGTACATCTAGCGTATGCCTAGCGTATAGAAACAGTACGTTCGCATACGCTGTCATTTTTTATGGATGCACAAAATGTTGGACCTCTTGGCCGTATGTCAACGTATACCACCGTACTATAGCGTATTAGTAACGTGTTTAAAACTTATTTCTAACGTACTCAGCGTATACCAACGTACTTGCTGAATTTTTCATACGTCGGCATACGTTGGTGCTATACGTCGTAGTGTGACAGGGCCTTAAGATCTATTTCTCATCTGGTTTAAATGGTTTAGGCCTACTAATTTACGTGCAGTTGGGAGTAATACTTCCCACATTAAAATCTTTTTGATTCTTTTCATATAGTTTGTTTTATGTATGGACTGTCAATTTATGAAATAAAAAAGATATGTCACCGCTTTTGATTTTTCATAATCTCACATGGAAGTCTTCAGCATGTTTCAAATTTTCTGAAAAAAAAAACACAAACAGATGGTCTTAATATTAAGTTCAAATAGTTGTAATCGCCATTCAGCTTCTTTATTTTAATTTCAATTTAAGCTTTTTAGGAAAAGTGAAAATCAATTTGTTTTCCCAAGACGTGGCAAAATTTAAGTTTATCTGATGACGTAGTTATGATGTCATCGGGTAAGAACGATTTTTTTGCTAGAGTTTTTCTTTAACGAATAGTCAAGTGTATTATGAGTACAGCAGAAGCATGAGAAGTTTTTGTGAAAAATAATGGCTTTTGGGAACTTTAAGAAAATTATGAAAAAAACATATGAAAAAAAAATCATTATTATGCCATGTGATTTGAAATCATTATAAGCAAATATTTTAAAATCTCTGCAATGGTGTAGAGGCTATGATACCTGACTCTCACGCGAACGGCCCAAGTTCGATTCCGAGCGTCGGTATTTCAATTTAATTTTTTCTTCTTTTTAGGCTTTTTATATACTTTTTTTTTTGCTGTAGACAAAAGAATTTTGACAAACCAATAGTATTTGCATCTTCCAAACAAAATATTTAATTCCGTCATAAATACGAAAAAATACCGTTTTGCATCCTTCATTAGGAGCTACGGCACCTGTGGAACTAAGGGAAGCGGGGCTATAATTTTACAGCAGCATCTTCACGGCATTGCCGTTTACATTCCTTCCCAAAACTAGGCGGACGAACTGACCAGCAATACTTTGCCTGGACAGACAAGGAACCTTCCAAACTGTTAACCGGTCGGTTTTGCAGCTCTGTGCGGAGGCGCCATTCAACCCATCGTATGTAACCATGGTCATTATGTATCCATGCCCCAATCGGCGGGAACACGATTTTAGTCAAGCGTGTTTGCTGCCTTAGTTCATTCTTGTTAGTTTAGTGTACAACTCCACTAGTCCTATTTCGCGGCTGTTTAGTTTTGAATGGCAGTGCACTTGTTAGGTTGAACACGGTAATTATATATCTTTAAGCATCATAAAGAAGCTCCATAACATATTGCCAAGCTACAAAAATCCTTCAGATAAATAAAATGCAGGAAGAGGCTGACATGGTACGCATGCTTGTAAGTTTCTACACACCAAACAGTGGAACGGCTGCTTCGTGGTTGTGCACAACTGTTGCGAAAACGATGTCCATAAAGCATTATTTGTTAGGCATGCAGAGAGATGGTCCTCTCCTGGGGAGAATAAAGTATTAATAAAAAAGAGGGGGATGAATGACATGGGAATTGGAAATATTTACATGATATGACCATAGCTACAACACTTGATAAAGCTTTGCAAATCTCTTCTGGTTGAACCACGGCACCAAAAGCAAATGAACCAGCAATTTTAACTAAAAAAACAATTGTTAAATTGACAATCCGTATATGTCCAGTGTGTGTTTAATTTACTAGGAATAATGTAAGCACTTTTGGAAAGCATATGCGAAATAATGACAAAGCATATTTTCTCGATGTTTAACGCGTGTTAACAAAAGAAATTGGAGCGTGTGAATTTTTATTTTAGGATATCCTTAGTGTACATGCTAAAAGAAAATGCCGCCGCAGTGACAAAATGTCTTGGAATTCAGCATGTGCCCTCCAATATGAGGAATTGTGCAAGCTATTCAAAATTGCATGATGGTTGCGTTTCTTTATGTGCTGAGTGTATATGCAATACAAAATCAGCATTACACAATGCATGCAAGTACTAGGACGTCAAAAGTATTTAAAGTACAGTCACGGGATATAATTATTCGCCTACTTTGTGACGTCGCCGTTTAAAACAGTGCACTTCCAGATTTTTTTGCAAAAAATATTAGGATGCATTTTTACAAAACTTACACGGATGAAAAGCAAATAGAAAATAGCAATATACAATGAAATAATAAAATAATTACGCTTTTGGTTCTCAAGGGGAACGCGTTTAAAGTGGACGTAAATTTTCAAACATCACGAATCCCATTGACGCTGTCGTTAACGTCAGCGAAAAAATGAAATTTTATTTTGTCTTTGTGTTTAAATGACTACCATGCGAAAACAATAGACACCGGGAAGCTACAATAAATATGTTTATTGCGTAAATCAATTGGCTTTCATTTAGTACTTTTTCATGACTAAAGCTTCTATAGTTTTGCGACAATAATTTTTGCAAAAAAATCTGGAATTACACCAATTTAAACGGCGACGTTACAAGTAGGCGAAGTGACTGTACATGCAAAGTTTTAAACAATCAGTATAAATCGTGTAGGTGAAGTTTTTTTTAAAAAAACACTTATCACATGCTTATGGTATGCAAGTTGAAACTTGTGTTTAAGTGCAAAACATAAATTAGTGACAAAATAAATTTGAGAATCATATTAAAATCCCATGCACATACCAACAATCAATATCATGAGACATTGGTAGCAGTCGATGGTCATGACTACAAAAAGTGACTGAAATCAATGTGACTGAATATTGTATATAAACCACTTGCGCATCTGTATGATCTGTAAACAATGGCAAGTTTCAAACCTATCTATACACTTAAACTGTAGGAGGAGCTACACACACATGGCACCCGAGCAGAACCACGCACCACAAACAACACACCACTAATACTATGCTCATCACTTTCTCTGAAAGGCGGGCGACAATAAGCAATATACTAGCAGAAAGCTGGTGGAAATAGCATAACATTTGTATACACATTCTAATATTTGCTAAATTCATCTGATAATGTAGTAAATGTACACATGTTTGAGAAAACAAAATTTTCTTTTACGTCATGGCTCTGCGACGTGCCCGTTGACGTCAACGAAAAATCAGTTTTTCAGTAGAATGCAGTTTTACTATAATTATCATTTTTTCAGAAGTAAGAGACCTTGGCTAATGAATAAATTTTGTTCATTGCGTTTTTCAATTTCCTTTCCAATGGTATCCTTTTTATCAAGTTTGATGCATTAACAGCGAGGAAAATAATTTTTAAACAACACATGAAATATGTCATTGTGAAGTTTTTTTTGTTTGTTTTTAAGTTGACTAAGTGTTGACACTATAGTGTAGTTGAAGAAAATATCTGGTGCGAAATTTGAAGAAGATATAGAGGAGGAAGAATGAGAGGAATAGTAAATAGAAAAAAATTGATTACAACAAATACATTGTAACGTCCTTTTGCAATATTTTATAACGCGTGTTAATCTGCTGGATTTTATGATGAACATGTAACGTTACAATAACGTCAATAGAAAGTTTGTGACGCTTCAGGGCGGTACCCATCTTCTTTGGACATTTTGAGACCCAAAATGATCAAGAACCCACCAACATGTTAATATTTCTTGATTCGTCATAAAATTATCTATTCAAAAAGCGGAAAAAGTGAATTTCACTATATGACACCCAACTCGTCCCTTTTCGCGTGACGGGTCACATATATTTAAGATAGAAAAGCAAACTTAGTTTTTCCTATTCATCAACTGAGTATATGTTTGTAAAATCTAATAAAACAGTTTGAAACCAAGTCAAAGTAGTTGTTTAACTACATGACGATAGCCACAATTATAGCTTTTAAATTATAATTAGGTTCATGTAACGCACATAACACCACAGTTAGCCGTATTAATGTTAAACAGTATCCATATGTAGTAAAGACATCCAGTATAAAGACAATAAGAATGTCAATTTGTTAGATAATTTTAATGTCTTCTTTTGGTAGCTCAAACATTCAAATTTCTTATTCTCGAATTGATATAGTAACATATGTAACAAGCTGTTACAGGCTAACGCCCAGACTTACAGAGTGCAAACATTTCATATTAAATGCACCTTGAATGGTTACATAAGATGTAATTTGTCTGCAGAATTCCAAAGGGGATTAGGATGGAGCAGGCCCTTACTCAGCTTGATGTCAAAATACTGTTTGATGATTTTACTTATCACGCTAACATATGTAACACTCTCTGATCTTTAAAACTGGATGACAACTAGCAGATCTATAAGTCTTTATCATAGGAGCCAGTTTAAAATCCCTAAACAATGTAAGATATTCAACAGCTGCGAGTTTTTTTCACAATTTTAGCTCAAACTTTCAAACTGCATTTCCTTTATTTGATATAGTAACGCATGTAACACGCTGTTTCAGACTAATGCCCCAACATAGAGAGTGCAAACATCCCTTATTCGATGCAGCTTGAGTTGTACTATAAGAAGGAATATGTCTGTAAATTTCCCTCGAGGAGATTAAAACATTTTTAGGCATATCTTACGTAAAGACAATGAGCAAGCCCATTTATTTCATCAGGTAACATATGTTACAGCTTCTTATATCAAAATTTTTGCAACAAACTTGCAGATTTATGAGTCTTTTCATATAAGCAAATAAATTCCAAACAATGAAACACATTCATCAACTGCAAATATTTTTTTAACTATTTTTACTTTAGTTTTAATACCAAACATTTCACCTTAAAACTGGGTAGGGGTAGGGTTGTTTAATTGCTTATTTCAGAAAAAATATTTAAGCTAGGAAAATAAACTTTAATTTTTCTGTTAGCCAATTGCATAAGCTAGTCAGACATGGTTAAAAATATTTTGCAAACCAAAAAGAGAGATTGTGAATGTAAATGATGTTAGCCACACTTGCAAATTTTAATGGGTTATCTGATTTATGTAACGCATATGACACCTTAAGAAGCCGCAATTTTGTTCAAATGGCCGTCATACGTAGTTAAGATATCCAGTATGCAGACTATATGAATGATTTTTAAAAATAAATAGTTTAATGTCTTTAATTTGTAGCCCAAACTTTCAATTTACTTTTTCTTAGTTTGATTAAGTAACGTGTGTTAAGGCTCTTACAGACTAACGCCCCGGAGCACAGAGTGCAAACATCTCTTAAAAGACTCGGCTTTCAATTCTCTACAAGATAGAATATGTCTGCAAAATTCCCTAGGGGGGAGCAAAGCCATTCTCAGCCATCCGTCTAATACTGCTGTGTGTCTATCTTTTTATCTAACTTGACAATTATCTTGCTGACGAAAAGGTTTGTTTTACTTATTCTTTTTACTTCTTGATTGTATGTGTGTTGGTTTGATTGTGTGTAGCCTCCTCTAAATTGCCGAGGGTTAGCTGTAGCGGATGATTGTGACATAATAATTTCTATCTCAAATAGCATCCCAAAAGCAGATGTTGTGCCATATAAAAGGAATTTACTTATTGATACTCTCACTAAGTGACGACTTGTGAAGTTCTTAGGCAGTGATTATGATGTTGCTAGTTTCTCATTGGTTTTATACACTACAGTATATGTATATGTGGTGATTTCCTATTTAATGTTGGTTCTGTAACAAAGTTTATTTTTGTTCTCTCTAGTTTGTCA
Organism: Loripinus fragilis; assembly: GCA_964019695.1. NCBI lineage: Eukaryota > Metazoa > Mollusca > Bivalvia > Lucinida > Lucinidae > Loripinus > Loripinus fragilis. The sequence goes on from OZ026522.1 coordinate 29,597,356, forward strand.
ATTATTTTGCTGAGGATAAAAAGTTGGACTCTTTGCTCATTGCATTCTTGCTTGCCTGTGTGTGCCATAGTTAGTCTGCTCTAGTTGCCCTTTCTCTTCATGTCAAATATTCTGTATATATTACTGTGACAATTTGTAGTCATACATGCTTAGTTTAAAACATTCACCTGGTTCAAGAGACGGATTTTTCCTCAAGGTTAAGAATGCCATTCGGAGAAATGAGGTATTCCATTAACTTTATGCTTTGGCTGTTTGTTGGTCCCACTGGGGTTTACCTGTTGGATTTATTTTGCTCCGGTAATCAGTTTTATTTACTGTTGAGTCCTTATCTTTGCTTTATCTACTTATTATATCTTGATTTATATGTTCTGGGAGATGATGATAAGTTAGGGGTCTTACATACAAACCAAATATCGATTTGTCTTGATCCACATCTGAATTAAGGGTGAAGTTGGCGCCGTGAAACCGGTTTAAGACCTCCAGTAAAACCGTTTACTGACCGTTCTTTTGTGGATCTTTTATGTTTTTTTCTGTCTTGTACTTGCTATTTTGCTACGTCTTTGTGCGCGTCTGTCTATATGTGCCATGTGGTCACCTGCTGGGAAAGGGCTGGCCTTTTGGCTCTCGTTTGTGGTGTCTTGCTGTGAGTTTGTCACTTTCCAATTGGTATCCTGGGTCAGGTGTGGCACTTGATTGTATCGATTCCTGATCTATGCACCCTTACTTACTTAAAGAATTATATACAACATATTATAAAATCCAACACGTGGTGACACATACTGTTGTCGTATCTCTGTCCCTTAGTAATGAAGTGTAAGATTACTGTAAAAATTCTATCTCAATGTACTATCGTTTCTTGTTGGTCCGTTGCAAAGTCGAATCCGTTTTTATACTTCAATAAAAACCCACGTATAAGATATTTTATATCTGCCTTGATTTCACTGTGTGAAGTAATCACGGACTGTACATACAACCTCAAACCAAGGTACTGTTGTAACCGGTGTAATACTTACAAATATAATTAAGCGTGTTAAAAGCTCATTTGAAAAAAACTTATACCGTAATTGGTTGGTGATGCCTCGACAAGGCAATGGGGAATTCTAAGATATGAACAATGTAACGTTACTTAACAAACAGTCACGTCATTGAAGAGAAACGTCATTAAGACAATGTCTAGGCTGTATCAACAACGAAAAGCTTAAACGCAGTACCAACTTTTTTTAATTACATGTACGTGATTTTAGGCAGGAATTGTGAGATCTTATAAAGATAGGTACTTCTTTAAAACCTATCGATCCGTGGCAGGGCCTAAATTTAAATGGTCTTAAATGAGCCCAGCAGGCTTTTTTTGACAAATGCCAAACAATTCAAAATAAATGGAGTTATTTTTGAGCTCACACTCACATATTCGCTCTAAAGAGTTTCATTTTAATCACTATTTAGCAAAACAAATTTTTGAACTGATAGAATTTTTAAGATGGCTCTCCCATCTTTCATTGACAGCGGTTACGCTTTAATTCTCGACGTTTGATTGAACAAGAAATATCTTTAAAAAAGATATTCGGCGGCTCTCAAATACTTACAATTTCAACACAACTAAGTGACGAAATCCCCTTATACTCCCTGTCTTTGCATGCTGGAAAAGGATGTTCCGTCTAAAACCAGTGAATTTGGAAGTTGTGCTATGTTTCTGGTCTCTCTTTTGCTTTGTGCTTTTTTCGCTGAGCGATATGCATCTGAATCGTTCCAAATTTTAGGCACTTCACCAGCAAAGGCTAGGGAACAATGTTATTAGTCCTAATGTTTTTAAGAAAACGGGAGATTTTGACGATAAATGTATGTACTGAAACAAACTGAAAACCCGGAAAAAACATGCCATATTGTTGTTGTTGTTGTTGTCACATAGGCTAGATTCTGCCCGTCTCAGATCTCAACTTGGAGTAGTTTTCAAGTCTTAAATGGTTTACACTTTCACCACTCTATTTACATATTATGAATGTCTCTATTTACAGAAAAATGCTGATATACCAAATCGCTTTTGTGTTGGACTAACTCCTATAACCTTTCTATTTCCTGTGGCACCTCGCCATAGCCGGGGTCGGGGAATAAATGCATGTAGACTCAAAAACTGATTGACTAGCTCCCAGTAAGCACGTAAAATCCGGCTACTCTCGGCCCGCCAGAAAAACACCACCTGAAAAGCGTTTTGCTGGCGGGCCCACAGTGGCCTGAGATTTGGTGCTGGCTGTTTGCAAGTTAGCCCCGGGAAGTTAGCCTTATATGATACATGTTCGTCTGACATACATGTAATTAAAGATACTAGAGCTTGTGCTTGTCATCTTCCTAAAGGAAATAGCAAAATACGCTGATACATGTACAGCTGCGGAGGTTGATCTGAGTCTAAGTGTAGGATTGTGGGTTGGGGGCACATTCAAATGTAGGAAATTATGTGCCATTATTTACATTAAATATCCATCCCCATTATAACCTCTTTTTTAAGATACATCTTTTTTCACAAAGATGTATCTTGTTAAGCGCTATTAATAGACATTATAACGTGGGGTTTTTTGCTGTCTATTTATAACGCACCATGTTGTCTGATTAAAGAGAGACTCTGCCAATAGCTACACTGTCGTTGTAAGAATATGCATTTGCCGGTCAGAGCAAGCTTTGCACATATTTACTCGCCTGAACCCCGAGGTTACTCTCTAATTCGCGATGAATTTTACGCCCTTGTATATAATGTAATGCATTAAATACACTGGTTATATTTGTTTTAGAAAAAGACTAGACCTATCAGTGTTTTTTTTACAGATTTGTTTCTATGAGTCCCGGGACTCACTGGGCCAAAATTCTTTGCATCCCAAACTCGAAGTTCTGCATCCCATACGGGGTCCACTTTAAATTATAAATTTTGTGTATCCATACGAATCCCGCCATTCATAGAAGCCAATTTGGGAAGCAAAACACTGGCATACTTATTTATACTATAATAAAGATCAAACTTAATTTACTTTGTCAAGTAAAATAATAAAGATATAAAAACCTACCTGACTTTCTTATTAATAAAAAATTCAGTTCCAGACAGTATATTTCCTTAATTTAATCATATTATCATCTTTTCCCAAGAGTCAGACTTTTGTCTCGCAGTTTTCATATATTTTTTAGAGCCCAGGTCATTAGCCCGTGTTCATCTAACTCTGCATGCCTACAAGTGTAGTGCTGGAAGTTACTGCATTTGAGCCTTTGGACATACCATATTATTTTTTCTTTTATCATCTGTGCACAGTACAGTCTCCGTACTTCATGAGCCTGCAGTAATACTTTAAACATTCTATTAATATTTGCTTGAAGCAGGGTGTTTAAACTTGCGGGTAAAACGCATTATACAAATGTTTCATTTCGGGTTGGTAGTATTGGATCAGTACTGGTTTATCAGCACTGGTTTTTACCAGTAGTCCGGTACTGGCTTTTACCGGTAAACTCCCCTACAGCGGGTCATATCTGAAAACACGTGTTTCCCAAGGGAAGTAATGATCGCTATACTGTTGGGGAGTTTTTTCAGTACAGGTTTTTACCAATATTATTCAAGACACGGTGCGCAAGTTAAGAAAAAAAAAACACTCAAAACGAAAGTTGCAAATACTAAATGCAGACTTTTCGCCACAATTTTAATGCATCCTGCGGGACTCTCATGGTTTAAAATCATGCGTCCTTTGTGAGAAGCATGCGTATGAGACCCAGGACGCGCAGGTAAAAAAATCACTGCATATTGTCGAAATTTATGAAACAGACTATAATCGTGTAACGCATTTGATACGGGAAACCATAATGGCTTGAATAAAAAATACAAAGATTTGCTTTATATAATGCTGTTAAAGTCCTTTAGGATTTAGTGAGTTATCTTATATTGCACTTATTTACTATGTGCAATTAAGCAAGGCATGCAAAGAATGCTAGTAAAGCAAATTAGAAATGCTGTACAGCGGGAGTTGACCTATATTCAAGATCAATGTTCATTGTAAGGACTTGTGCACAGACTGGTTCTCGGCCATTTACATGGAAATTTTGAAGTTAAATGCATCTATAATAAGATCGCGTGGTCAGTCTGAGTATTAACCAATGAGGGCATTGTTTTCTAGCTGGTGTGATGAATATTACAATTTAAGAATACTTCTGATTGGCGAAAATTTACATAAAATTTAGGTTCAAAATGATAATAGAGCGTCGGCGAGGCCGCTGCAAAAAAAAAATAGTCAGAAATTGCCTTCCCTTGGTAAGGGAGAAACACAATAATAGGTGACGCTATAGTATAGCTGGCGTTTAGATGACCCAATGTTGTAACATTTCAATCAGCTGATAGGTATGACCGACTACACATGAAACTTTTTTTTAAATCATAATCTTGGCAATGTTTTTCTTCAGCATATCGATATATGTTATATACGCGTTTGAATGCTTGCAGTTATGGTATAGGTTTAAAAATCAGGATAATCATTCTGTCACCTTTATTGGCAAACGTTGTAATTGATATTTATTCGTTCCAGTCAGATTTCTTACAGTTTTTTAAGTATACAGACCATGTTTGCCAAATTTGTTTGCTTTAAGATGTTTTTAATTCAGTGAATGGCAGCATACTCATTGATCAGAGATATATTGCAATGCAGGCAATCGACAGGTTTTTTCCTCATGCACAAGAGTGGACGTTTTATTTTCTGGGCGGCGAGTATCTCGCATGGGGTGATTTTTATACTGGTATCCATTTATGTTTAACAATAGTTCAAAACTAGCGTATATTTCTCTTGGCGAAATATGTTGGTATTTGATCTGTGACACGAGACACTTTCCTTACAAAATGCCACCATTCTGTCAAATATTTGCGAAAATAGCTCTAAGATTGTCATGTTCAGAAATATATTGACGACAAGTTTACAACCTGTGATTTTATATAGACAGTAAAGACATTGGTATACATTTGACTCAAATCAGCATTCTTGTCCAGGTTATCTAAACTGAAGACGCCTCTTCTCTCGTCTGTCGCACCATCGTTGTACCAAGTATGAGAAATGGGTTGCCCTTAAAGTTTGCGCATTGAGCACTATTTATACATCACTGTCTTATTTTGTCCGACACGATTGTATTCAATCGAAACGTTAGAATAAAGTTCGCTGCTTTAGTGAATAAAATTAAGGAGGGTTGTAGGCATTAATTATGATGTCGTGTCTTTCTCTAGGCAGAAGTCGATGAGCATATACAGCGTACGGCATTTGTTGTCATGAACAAGATCAATTAATTACGGAAAATCAATATATGCAGAGAATAGATAGCATTGCAATATGAACATTCAAGTTAGAATAATGCACAAAAGGAGGAGACTTTTAACGACATGGTTTGTCTTTACATTCTTTTGTTTCATTTCCTACTGGAGGGAAGTTATATCTGTTAAAGCTTCCAACTTCCTTGACTTAATATAAAAAGTAATGAGGTTGAGCCCAAAAAATAAGTATGTATGATCAGGGAATACCACAATCACACACTGCAGAACAACCCACGGCCGCACCGCGAGGAAGAGCCACAGAACACTAACAGTAACAAGATATCAGGAAGACTATTAAAGCAAAGCAACCAGCCTTTTCTCTCTCTCTCTTCTCGTCAAGCTGATTACAAACTAGAAAGGCCATAACGAAACGAAAACCAAACACAGGATCCCCACAAACCACGGGAAGTACATGTAACAATGAATTAACAACAACGGAACCACTGCCTTAGAACGTGCAGCAGCCTAAGCCACCGGGGGCTTAAATGCATTTTACTGGCGCCAAACCTATTTTTAAGTCACGCAAATTGGGGTGGTTTACTACTATTTTTTATCATTAATCATATTTTGCAAACGTCTGCGATTTATATATAGAATATATAGACAAAGAAGGGTCAGATCAGACACCAACAATAGACTTCCTTGTCTGTCAAGAAATACAACTTGATATTTCTGCTGCTGGACAGGAGAAGCCGACAATAGTTCTAAGCTCCGAGCAAACTCACAAACAGTTGCATCATTTCTGAATCACTCAGCACCTTTTTTGATACCATATTATCAACTCAATATGACAACAGGTTAAGGCTATTGGGTCTTTGACTGTGATTGGTCTATCTATGGAGTAGCTTGACCTACCAAATTTTGGATTTTCGCATTATGTAGTATTTTAACTGCTCTGCTGTGGTTCCAAGATTTTATTTGGCTATGTTCATTTTTTGATGTCCTTAATGGATCTTAATGATCCAATTAAGGTGGCACAGAACTTATGGGCATGTGTCAAAAAAGTCACAGTATTTTAATATGCTAAACACTAGTTCAAAGCTTATATTTTAAGACCAAAAAATCATGACCTCAGTAGCCTTTTTAAATAGTCATTTGATTTTAAAAATTGAAAAATTGAAGCATTTTTTCTTAAAGCGATTTCTCATAATTTTAACAATTGAACACGAAAAATGACATTTTTTTCTGAGAATACGCTACCTAATATTGGTAAGTAAATGAAAACAAAAACCAGCGAAAAAGTATGCATAAATTTTATTTTTTCAAGCTAAATCCTTTATTTTCTAAAACTATTAAGGCCAAAAATTCTTTATATCTTGAATAAATATGTCACAGAATGTAACTACAGTAACAAAAAACGTATTACTTTGAAGGGAATTTTCAAAGAAACACATAATTATTCAAAAAAGCATCTGTTACCACGCTCGTGTTCCGTTTGTATGTCCTTTTCTTTCTTTTATCTAAAAAATATAACAGGTTTGGCTTGTCATACCTGTTTCGCTGATTATTTAAATCAATGGGCGTAGACAAACATAGGAAAGGTACTTGTTCAAACAGCAGTAATGCTTGTTTCATTTAATACTTTACGTCATAGAAAACAAATATCAGTAATGTCGGATAATTATAGTTCATATTCATGTAAATGTTTTTCTTTTAAGTTCACCCAGCGTGTCACAATATTACCAGGAATAAAACCAGGAAGTAACTTAAAACGACTGATTAGGATGCTGCCAAGTGCTGAAAAGCTGTTTGTTGGGACGTAAAGAGATATGTGTAAGATGTATAAATTGTTCATACAACAATATAGCCAAAGGTATCCATCTCCATGATAAAATAGCAATTTTGTTTATACAGGAAAAATTCATACAAGTAAGAGCTTTTGAAAAGCAACATATCCTTAACATAGCATAACGCTGTCTAACCGTCTTCTTTTATCTTTAAGATTTACCTGTATTATATTTTTTCTCTCGTGCAAAGCGTGTTTATGGGTCGTGACGCGAGATAATCTGTCCTCGGGAAGGTTCAAATCCGCATACTCAGCTACAGAGGATACTAGAATATTGAAAATGTTCGTGTTGCAAGTTGTGTTGTGGCTGTCTGTGTTCTGTGTCTCTTCCTGATGGTGCATGGGATCGGTCTGGGTCTGCGATTGTGGTGTTTTCTGATCATACTCTCTTTCTGACTACTATACTTTCCAGATAACAAATGATAAAGACACTGAGCATACTGCCTCGATGCCCAGGCTGTTCATTGTTTTTCGCGTGAGACCATGTCTGGTTTTCTCCCGTTGTATTCCATATTGTTGATATAACCCATTTAAACGTATATTGATATCAACATTACATACTTTGAATTATCGGCTACTTCCATGATAAGTCTTAAATGTGCATGATAAGCCAAGAATATGTCGCAGTCTGGACGGCTACTCGCATATGGCTTTCTGATGTGTTATATATATATATATATATATATGATTCTCATGCTGGGTTAACATACTTTAAATTCCCACATATTACAAGCAAATGAAAATGTATTCGTCATTATTTTCATAGCGTACTGACTCTTGACGAAAAATATTGCGGAAGGACGTTAAAGATTTACTGGCAAGAATGGCCTTATGTAATTTGATGTATTATATGGAATACAAATACCTCATGTCTTAATTATGTTGCTGGTTAATCTTTGTAAAATGTACTATAATGGAATGAAACTACTATCCTTACTTACATACTGACTGACGAAAGAAATGCTACACCCTTTAAATATTATTTTTTTGAAAAAGTAAAGAATATACATGTATTTTCATGTTTCCCAAAATATCCCTCCGCATAAACAATGTCAACACTGGTGGATCGATTCATGTACACATACATTAAAGCATGGTACACGTGCTTGTCCAAAAGAAGGACTTTCGTGATTTAAGTTGCACGATAAAAGCAAAATCCGATTTTTGCGATATGCATGCAATCTACTCAATACCATTTTTAAGAAAAACACAGCACATTAAAGCTATTGAATTATGCTGACATGCAATGTTTCGACAAAGTCAACAGGGAGCGAGCCATTGGTATGCTTGATGCTGGGCTATCACAAGTTGAGGTATCCAGACGCTTTGGTGTGCACCAAAGCACGATAAATAGGCTGGTAGGCCGGTTAAGAAGAACCCAAAGCACCTACGACAGACCAAGATTTGGGAGGCCACGAGTTACGTCACATGTCCAGGATTGCTACATTCGATTACGTCTCTTGCGGAATAGGTTCACAAATGCTGTATCTATTGCTGCTGACCTGCCGTTCCAGGACAGTTTTACGTCGACTTGCTGCTGTTGGCATACGTCCACGGAGGACATACCGTGGTCATCATCTGACAAAGCGTCACTTGCCTCATCGTTTAGAATGGGCTCGTAGGCAGTTGAGATGGACGATTCAACGATTGGGACGTGTCCTATTCACAGATGAGTCCAGATTTTTGCTACGACTTGTTGACGGCCGGGCGAGGATGTTTCGCAGACGTGGGGAGAGGTTCTGTGAAAACTGCGTTTTGCGACATGATCGTTATGGCGGTGGCAGGGATCACGGCTCATCGGAGGACAGATCTTGTGTTTGTTAATGGAACTTCGAATGCTCAGAAATACCGTCAAGACATTCTGGCACGTCACGTTGTCCATTCATCAGAGCCAATTGTGGTACTTTTCAACAGGATGACGCCCTTCCACACGTTACACGGGACAATATGGACTATCTGAGGCGCAATTACATTAATGTGTTACCTTGGCGGGCTTTATCGCCAGATCTGTCACGGATTGAGGACTTATGGGACCAGTTGGATAGAATGGTTCGTTAACGTCAACAGCAGCCCCAGACGTTAGATCAGTTACGTGCTGCTTTTATAGCAGCATATTCCACAAGTGTTAATTAACAGACTTATAGGCTCTATGCGACGTCGATTTGTGGCGGGGATCAATAACCGGGGTGCTTTAACCAGATACTGATTATTTTGAAAAGTGTAATAAGGGTAGTGTGACGTTAAACGTTTCCATTCAGAAACTGAAGGTGAGATCTGGTTCCAATCGATGATGCTTATCGAAGAAAATTCACTTTTGTTTTGAAATATATAAGATAGATTAAATTTTTGAACAGTTAAAATTTGTAGCGTTTCTTTTGTCAGTCAGTATACTATTAGCTTTTTGGCCATAACTGACATTGTTAAGTTGTCATTTCTATTTAAAGATATTCCATCAACATCAACATAATATTCAACCATTCACAATGTTCACATATTTCTCAATGTTCAACATCAACACATACAATTCACACGAACATCGTCATTTTTCAAGTTATTATAGCAACATCTCTCAATAATATTCGAATCTTCTGTCTATTTCACTTGCATGATTTTAGCTAGAAGTGATAAAATACACTGTAACGAAGTTATAAGTGGTCACCTACACATTTTTGCGCCTGTTCAGAAAGTAAACATCGCTCAAGCAAGATTTTAATTCTATAAATGAATTCATGGCTTTTTCGAGACTCTGAAAATTATGCCATTTCAAAATGACTTGTAGATCTTGCACGGACGAAGTGAGAGTAAACGTGCCTTCATTTCAAACAGTCACAATTTTTACTGTGATATAAAATATTCCTCAGCTATGTTATCCATTTATACTTTAATAAGTTTGAAGCTGTTTATAACAGATGTGATATAAGACGAAAAAGAATCAAAAGTTTAGTGATTATTGAACTCTCCGTTTCTCTTCTATATTAACATGAAGGCAGCCACTATCAGCAGCTTAATAAAAGAGTTTTAGCTTTAACCATGCAATTTGCATAACAACTTTGCATTGCTCTGTACGCTTTATTATCTGTGACATGGCATTGAAATGGTCAGTGATATGCATCGTATTTCATTATGAATGGGCTCCATTGTTTTATTTAAATAATCAAAGATATCTTCGACATATGCCATTTAAGTTTCACATTAAAATCAGGATAGAACACCAGTCTGGAAATAATAAATGTTAAAAAATAGGCTGGCCAAGCTGTATTGTTTAAGTCTTATATGTTTACATGAAATAAAACGCATACAATGATTTTAGTATGTGCAGTTGATTATTTTTGAAAATATTGGAAAATGGGGAAAATGAGCTTTTTGCTATGTTTTTGTGCGCGTTTGTTTATATGTGTTTTGTGGTCACCTGCTGGGAAAGGGCTGACCTCTTGGCTCATGTTGGTGGTGTCTAACTGTGAGTCAGGTGTCAGGTGTGATACTTGATTGTATCGGTTCTTGATCTTTGCACCCTCACTTACTTTTTTTAAAAAAGAATATAAAAAATCGTTCATAAGCAAAAATTCAGGGGTTTAGTGTTTTTTTCAAGTCGGCTAGACGGGTTTGAAATCGCTTGTTCTTCAATTTTTAAAAAATGCACTTAAAACCCTTATTTTCTTCAAAAATTTGATTTTTGCATTTTTGAGCCAAACAATTATGAAGTGATAGAAAACTCTTCCAAAGCACCACTTAACTCTAGTCTATTGAAATGCATATATTTGGGAAGAAAATATTTCAATATCATGAGCGCTAAATCAGAAAAAAATGAAATTGAAAAGTGGCCACTTAGAACTTCGTTTCAGTGTAGAGGGCATTCAACCATATTGAAATTTTGATGGAGACTGCTGTATTATAAACCTAGTATATAACATGTTCGCAAAATTCAAAAATTGAAGATCAATTTATGCATTTGTGCCGCGTTTACTTTAATTGTAATTAGTGTATTCTAGTTTTGCAATCATCCCGAAGGGGAAGAGAACGCTGGTTGCTTTGCTATTATTGTCTTACATGTGTATTGTTACTAATAATGTTATGTGGCTCTTCTTCACGGTGCCGCGAGTTGGCCTGGAGTGTGTGATTGTGGTATTCACTGATCATAATCACGTGCTTTTTTATAATATAAAGGGTATCCAACCATACCAAAAACACTTTTTCAAACGGCTGTATGCTAAACCTAGCATACAAACTGTTTGCAAATTCAAAACTTGAAAATCAATTTATGCATCCACAACACTATAACTATCTACCGTGATTTATGGAGGGCTACCAGTCATAATCAAAAATGGTAAGTGAGTATGATCAGAAAATACCACAATCACAAACTGCAGACAACCCCGTGGCACCGCGAGGAAGAGCCGCTCAACCATCACGAGACACCAGGAAGACAAATTAAGCAAAGCAACCAGCTCTCTCTTCCCCATCAAGATGATTGCAATACTAGAATGGACATAAAGTAACGTACAACAAAACATAGAACATTTACAGACTCCCAGAATGGGAGTAACAATAAACAAAAAGTCAACGACAACATAACCACCGCCTTAGAACGGACAGCAGCCTAAGCCACCGGGGGGGGGGGGGGGGCTTATATGCATTTTACTGGTACCAAATCTTTGCCCTAGATTCTGCTGTTGTTGAAGTACAAGAAAAGTTCAGCTCGCATGGAGGCCATCTAACTAATGCAATGTATCATCATGGATAAGCACTCAAATCAAATTGACACACCATGATGAAACAAAGAAAAGGGCTCATAGCTCACAGATAGTCAGAGCTAAAGAAACCCTCAAGTTGAGCCACGGTGGGTCCAGCTACAGATAAGCATCAGGCACAAACCCATCGATTAAAGCTTTAGGTCAGAGCCGTCATAGAGTCTGAGGCCTGATTCACCGGCGTGCAATTAAAGAGGAAACCATAGCTATAAACCGTGATTGGGTTTTAAACATTTGTTGAAGAGGGCTTCCAGCCTGTTGGTCCATTTTCAAATTATATATTCGTGTGAAAACATGATCCACAACACCATAATGTTCTACGATGATTTATGGAGCCATAAACAACATTTGTTGAGGAGGGCATCCAGCCCCAACACTCTTTCATGTTTTCTAATATGATTTCTGTCGCACTGTGGCATTCTCCTAAAACAGCTGATAGTGTCCATGATGACAAATTATTGGATATCTTGGTTATCACGTAAAACACACCTGAAATATACAACAAAACAGCAGAAAACAAACTAAATTAACTAAGGGGAGAGTCAAATGGTTGGTTCAACACCCTTTGTACACCATGCTGTTCTATACGTAGCCTAAACAAAGAAGACAGATAAACATGTGTAAATATCTTTGCAGCCTGGGAATTAATAAATATCTGACACAGCTTTACAATTCTTTTACATGCACCGGGCCGCGTAGCGCAGTCGGTAATGTGTCTGGCTACAGATGCGTGTCTGACTGCAGATCCAGGGGTCGCGAGTTCTATCCCGGTCCGGTCCCATACTTCCGTGAAGATTGATCATGAAATAATTTCTACGGTCATTCTCCTCCCTTCCGCTGATTTATTCATGAAGGGTTGTTGTCAGTTACAAGCGAAAGTATGTGCACGAATTACTGGTTAACCGCTTGTTCAAGCCTGCCCAGGAAAAAGTGTGGTTAGGTGAACTGACCGTCCCGCAATGACCATAGCTGTTGACTTGGGAGGTAAAGCCACAAAACAAACAAACAAAACAATTCTTTTAAGTTTATCAATCAAATGAACTGAAATGTAATTTCTCAATAATTAATTAAATTCAAATCAAATAAATTTGCATTATTCTTGAAGAAAAAAATGCGCAATTATGTTAAAAATGTACTTGCAAGAATGGCCTTATGTAATTTGATATAGTTTAAAGAATACAAAGACTTCATGCCTCAAAAATTTTGCTGGTTTATCTTTGTAAAATGTACTAGAATTAAAAGAAAACACATCGCTTACTTATTATTGGCTCTATTTGGCCACGACGGATATTGTAAAACAATTACTAATATTGTCATTTCTATGTAAAAGATATTCTATCAACATCAATACAATATATAACCATTCACAACGTTCACATATTTCTCATTGTTCAACATCAACAATAACAATCCACACGAACATCATCATTTTTCAAGTTATTATAGCAATATCACTGAATACTATTCTAATTTTCAGTCTTTTTCACTTGCATGATATTTTAGTTAGAGTTTATCATATGTAGGGCTTCCAAACGAATTTAAATTTTGATTGAGACGGCCGCATGCTTAACCTAGTATACATCATGTTCACATTATTCCAAAGTTGAAGATCAATTTAAGCATTCGCGCGCCAATGAACGGACCAACTAGGCAACAGTTGATTCGCTCACCGTCATACATGTATATAGCAAAAGCTCAGTCTTTGCGAAAATCTGAATAACCTTTCCTCCAAAAATAAAGGACAAACGTCCCAAACTAATGCCGCTTAAAAAGTAGTGGTCGGACTAAGAAAGTAGTGGAATTTGAGGGCCAAGAACTACAACTCATGAGTACATCAGGCTGTGGAGTGCTAGGCATCTGCTGGACTGTGTGTATCAGTAATCGCCCCCTCATATGCATTCCAAAATGAACACTACCGAGAGCCTTCTCAGTGGAACAGATAATCCCCCCCCCCCCTGAGGACCTCGATCGTAACTGATCTTGTTACACCACCAGCTTTTAACTCTTCTCCATTGAAATTATATGTTTCTTAGCTTCCCATTAAATGGATAACGTTGATCCCTGTTCACTGGGCGAACTCAAATAGCAACGTGATATGTTCATCAACTCGTATTTTATATGAAAAGCTCCCATTTTGATCAAATTATATATGAATAGCCCCCTTTTTACTTGGTCAATATATAATTGACCTTCTTCTCGTGTCTCAAGCTTTTGTAACTTTCCATATCTATATGTGTTCATTTTAATGTTCCTATATTTAACAAATCTTTTCAATCATTTTTGTTGGTTTAAAATGTGAGTTCTCTTTCAACAAATGTTTGTGAAGATTTGCCTTATGAATAGGTCCACATTTAATTACGTCTATGAATGTGCCCACATTTATTGTTGTGTATATACGAATAGGTCCTATCTTTCGACATCTAAATATATGAATAGGGTGGGTTTTGAAATCCCGGACCCCTCATCCGTTCAAATATGACTTCCAAGTTACCCCAAGCATAAGATGGCATTTGATTACCAAATATAGCACACACTCGCTGAATATACATAAAGCAATGTACATGTACGTACACATGCGTGGTTATCTGCTACATGCCTATATGCATGTGCCCTTAAAAATCACCAAAACGCAATAGATGAAGTCTTCCAAATGTATAGGCGTTCCTGGTCCTTTAAAAATAATTTGTCGCCAAAATCATATTTTTTATTACTTTCGTTTTGGATAACCTCTCGTAACCACTAAGACGAAGCTTATGTGACTATCATGACCGTAACTTTACGATGAGCTTAAGTTGTCTCCATAAATTAGGGTATACATGAGTTAGTGGCAATAGCCGTTATGGTGAACTTAAGGCGGTCTCCAATACTCCTTCCTCCTGAGATTGTAAAAATTCTAATTATTTATATCCCTCTGCATGGCATGTTATTACAGGTAATCTAAATGTCATTCCTGACGCCAGAGTTCGCAATATCATTTCTAAAGGTCCTAAATATAGATTCCCCTCTAATATTGATTTCTCTAAATGTCGTAGAGAGATCGCTGCTTCATTAAATGACTTAAGTAATCGTTGGTGCAAACGGGAAAATGTTGAACCTGATGCCTTGAAGGAATGGAAGATTAACATTTTTAAAATTATTGATACTCGTATTTCATTTTACTCTCGTAATACACATCTTTTGCCCCCTAAACCTAAATCTTCTTTTCGTCATCTTAACTGAGGTATCCAGGATTTTCATATGAACTATGTTTTGGTTCCAGCAGATAAAGCTGCTAACAATGTTGTAGTTGTTTGACGATTGTATTATATTTATACCCTTAAGCGTGAGCTTGTTGACACTAATGCCTATAAACTGCAGCCTTCTTTAAGTGAGAGGGTGATTGTTGATGGGCATGGTTGTCATACAGCCCTGCATTTTGGTGTCAAAGCTAAAGAAAATCAAGACAAAGTTCCTACGTTGTACTGGTTACCTCAACTCCATAAAAAAACCTATAAAGCAAGATTTATTGCTAATTCTAGTTCTTGTACGACAACAGAACTTTCTAAATTGTTATCCTCATGTCTTACAGCTGTAAAAAACATGTTATCAAATATTGTGAAAAGGTATATGAGAGATCCGGTAAAAACCTGTTCTGGTCTATTAAAAATTCAGGTGAAATTTTAGATAAACTTAAAACTAGAGATTTCAATGCGACCAGTTTGTCTACTTATGATTTTTCTACTCTTTACACTACCTTACCTCATAATTTATTTAAAGATAAGGCTCTCCTCACCTTGCATGTAATGACAGAAATGCATTTTTTACTTCAGAAAAACCTAAAAAACATCATGCATGGTCGTGTTAAAATGTATGTTATGCGCTGACCTTTTTGTTGGACAACATTTTTATTCGATTTGGCACCAAGCTCTATAGACAAGTAGTTGGGATTCCTATGGGCACTGATTGTGCTCCCCTGGTTGCAGATTTATTCCTGTTTTGTTATGAGAGGGACTTTATAATGTCTCTTTCTGGTGATAAGCAGGCTGATGTTATTGATGCGTTTAACACTACTTCCAGATATTTAGACGATATTTTAAATATTAATAATGTTTATTTTGACAATATGGTAAGTCAAATATACCCTTCAGCGCTCCAACTAAATAAAGCCAATGCCTCTGATACCGAAGCCGCATTTTTAGACTTGCATTTGTCAATTTCTAATGATATTGTTTCTACAAAAATTTATGATAAACGTAACGACTTTGATTTTGAAATTGTCAATTTCCCATTTTTAGATGGTGATGTTCCTCGGTCTACATCCTATGAAGTCTATATCTATCAACTCATTCGCTTTGCTAGAACATCTAGCTATGTTGCTGACTTCAACACTCGCAATAAATTGTTAACTCAGAAACTTCTTAAACAAGGCTATCGGTATCATAAACTTCGCAAAACTTTTTCAAAATTTTAAAGACGATACTATGATTTGATTCCTAAATTCCAAGTTGGACTTAAATCTCTCTTGCCCCAAGGACTTTCGGAACCTGATTTCTATGGTGACTTGGTGTATAAATTGAAGAAGATTGTTGGTTCTAATAATTTTTCAGCGCAGTTCTTTAAAATAATTTCCCATTATAAAAAGATTGGCTATAACATTAATGTATTGCAACAGACTGCATGCTTGGTAGTCAACCCAGTCACGGTTGGCAACTTTGCTTTCCTCTTTAATTGCACGCCGGTGGGTCAGACTTCAGACTCTATGATGGTTCCGACTTAACGACTTATCTATTGATGAGATGGTAGGGGCCTGATGCTTTGGCTGTTTGTCGGGCCCACCAGGGTTTACCTGTTGGATTTCTTTTGCTCCGGTATTTAGTTTTATTTACTGTTGAGTCCTTATCTTTGCTTTATCTCCTGGTTATATCTTGATTTATATGTTTTAGGAGATGATGCATTGATAAGTAAAGGGTCTTTCATGCAAACCAAATATATATGTGTCTTGATCCACATCTGAATTAAGGGTGAGGTCGGCGCCGTTAAACCGGTTTAAGCCCTCCAGTAAAATATTTTACTGACCATTCCAAGGCGGTACTTCTTTTGTGGATCTTTTCTGTTTTTGTTCTGTCTTGTGTTTGCTATGTCTTTGTGCGCGTCTGTTTATATGTGCTTTGTGGTCACCTGCTGGGAAAGGGCTGACCTCTTGGCTCTCGTTTGTGGTGTCTGCTGTGAGTTTGTCACTTTCCCATTGGTATCCTGGGTCAGGTGTGTACTTGATTGTATCGATTCCTGATCTTTGCACCCTTACTTACTTAAGTTGACCTTAGGGCTTAAGATGCCTATGAGTTAGTGGCCCCATGTCTCATACGCAATTGTGGCATTGGTCTAACGGTGATTTATGTTTATCTTTTGTTAGGCAAACAAATCGCTTTACATTGCATTAGTTTTTTCTGACTTTTATTTGAAGATACATTTACTTAAAGAGCCTCAATGCGAGAAAGACAATTTGATATATGTTCCAATATCAATATAATCTAGGGCGAGGAGTTTGCTCAGTAAAGCACCCAGCCGCTATTGTGGTTCCTTTGTTGTTACGTTTATTTTTTCCGTGTCACTCAATTGTGCATGGGGTTTCGTGTTTAGTGGTGGTGATGATGAAGTGATTTGTTTGTTTCTAGTACAGTAATAATCTCGATGAGGAAGAGAGGGCTGCTCGCTTTGACTAATGTTTTGCTTATAGTTGCATATTGCATGTAATTTTGTCTTGTCAATATTCGTGTGTTTGTTCTTTATGGTGTTACAGGGTTGTCCTTGACTGTGATGTTTCCTGGTCATTTTTATAATGAAGTAAAGCGGATCCTACAAAAAAGAGAGACCATTATTAGACAATATTAGAAAATAAACATACAGCATACTCGATTCAATTAAGTATGTTCATGGGAATTATGTAAAGTGTAACAACTCACTGGCTTAATCAGTATTCTGTTTTCTTTCAGGAATTAATATTCCAGATGGACCAGAATAATTATAGTTTTTTAAATCAAAACTTCTTTGATGAATGGCGAGCAGTTGTACTAACTCCATACGGTACGATGACAACTGTTGTCAACTCTAAATAATCTGGAAAGTGGACCGTTCAGAAATAGAAAAAACCCACACTATTTTTAAAACAAAGGGTCGGTTTCATCGAGCTTGTTTATGAGTTTTAATGGAAAGCAAAATAACACTCGTGCCAATTGCAACGGTGTAAGTGGTTCTCTACTTTCTGGCAGTACCTAATATTCCTGAAGGACCAGGACATGACAAATTATGGAAACAATATCGATGTATTGGGTGAAGTACTACCATATCAACACCCCAGGGGGGTGGGGCGGGGTACTCTGGTATTTTCATATATACGTAGGCTCGCACCATCTTTAGTGGTTCAAAATTTTGAATTTCAATATTTTTTGTGGTTTCAGAAAAAAGGATACATTGGGGGTATGACGAAATTGTGGATATTTTGGGGATTTATCTCAAATCTGGACTATTTTGGGGAGGGTCATTTCTTTACATTTTATGGCTTTTCTTAAGGCAAAGGTACAGATTAGGAAAATTTTTGGGACTGCTAACTTTCAAATATTTTTTGGGGTATGCCTGATATTCCTTATAATTTTTTTTTTTCTGGGATGGTAAATAGTAGATGCTGGGTACAAGCCTAAGTATCCAAATGTTGAGAGTAGATACCTGGGCTCCACAATGCACAACGAGAGAAGTAATTAACGATCTTAAACAATTAGACAAAACGCTCTGCATCATATATGTGCAACCATTCTTGTCATGCGTTCATTTTTCATCTTCGTTCTGTCACTCAAAAAATAGATATCAGATTCGGTTGATAACTGTTCATTTAGTATGCAATGAAGACGAAGTTTTCCTTAAACAGAAAAGCAGTTGTCCGTTTTTATTTTGATGAAACAAACGTCAAGAGTTCTGTTTACGAACCCTTGCTAATATTTACCAGATAGAGATACATTCTGACCTGACGTCATTTAGATGACCTGTACATTTATCTTCGTCTCATATGAAACGTAACCAGAGAAAACATTCCTTCCCATTAACACGAGAACATAGCTGTTTCAACTTTATAGCTGCAGACATGCGCCCACGTTGATCGAATGTCACCAGTATGTTTCTTGTGGGGTTATTCAATAATGTACAGTCAGCCCTTGTTAAATCAAGTCCTTCAGAATTTAATTTTGAGCTATTAATGACCGGACTTTACGGAAGACTATATGTGACATTGTTTTGTGTAACATCATTTAGAGTTACGTGTTTTAAATTTTGAGTTTCTTGTTTTGCGTTTCTTGTTGTGCGTTCTGTGTACGATGCTATTAATTTTAAACAGCGCCATTCACGAAGTAGATTCAAGATGGAGAAGAAAAGATGGAAGAAAGACGAAGATGTAAATATTTTAATGCATCTGTTGTAATGTTGTTGTTCATATCTGAAATCCATGCTACTGATAGCTCTCATAAAAGTAAGTAATGGTGCAAAGATCAGGAATCGATACAATCAAGTACCACACCTGACCCACTCTATCTATCTATCTATCTATCTATCTATCTATCTATCTATCTGAGCCAGTGCATGAGATTTCCAACAATGTGGTATGTGCAACCAGCAAAGCCTCAGATCAGCCTGCGCATACGCGCAGTCTGATCAGAGCCTTTGCTAGTCGCTGGAGTATTCTATGATTGTTAAGCTACTGACTGAACACCATTTGGAGTTTCTACGACTAAAAGGAGGCTGCAGAGGCTAGTCGGAGTCTACACTTGTCAAAATGTCAAATTGTTGGAAATCTCATGCCGCGGCTCATATTCTTTTCATCTATGTCTTTGTCTTTCTGTTTACGCATTGTGAAATAAATGAATTTTATTCAAGCACTGTTTTTGAGTGCAAAGGTCCACTGGAAGAGTGCTAACATGAGATTTTTGTAATTACCATAAAAATGATTGACCTATAATTTCCCAGTTTAATGACATAAAATCAGTTTCTTTTTGTTTTGTTTTTGTTTTTTTGTTTTTTTTAAAAATCACTGATTATGTAGTTGTTTTAAAATATTATATGAAACAGTCAGCAAAAACAAACAAAAGTGACATAATTATATTTGTGTACCAGAAAATGTTTTCCTATTAATAAATATGCATAATTTATTCTTTTTATTTTCAGGTTAAATCACGTTTCTGCAAGATTTATGTGGTAATCTTGCTACAGTGTGTAGTGGTTATTGTCGTTACTTTATACCCCCCCCCCCCCCCAAATGAATGGCCTATCCAGAATACAATTAATTTTGATATTTTTGACAAAGTATTTTCATACTCGTACGATGAGAAACAGTTGGTGTATCATTGGTTTACATTTTTGAGAAGATAATTGTAGTTTTTCTCAAAAAACAAAACAAACAAGAAACAACGGCATTCCTCATATCAAAAATAGTTAAATAAGGCATAGATGGTTAAAATTGAATACAGTGGACACTTTGTAGAACCCTAGAGCTACCGCGTACCACGTGCCAATTTATTAAGTATATTGCGCAAAGCTCTATCTTTGAATGAAAGGAGTATTGTGTTGGGAGGCCGAATTATATTTGCCATGCAGACGATGGTACGAGGGTCATCAAATAAAGAATGAGACTTTCTGTGTGTGCTTTTAGTTAAAATTCACCATAATTATAGTATGATATCTTAGCAATTCAGGAATAGAAACAATATGTTTGTGATTAATCAGTTGCCATAGTAACGGGGTGTTTTGTGGAAGGACTTGAAGACGCTTGGCCACGTTTATATTATTTTTTGCATATCAACGGTCATTCAAAGTCTAATTTTCGATCATAGATAGAATTTAACCTCTTGATATCATTTCCTCTACTGAACAACCTTAGTGTTACATAAAATGCTATGAAAAAAGGATCAAATATGCATATCACTTATTTTGGTTGCCTAGCAACCAATTTACTATATTTTTTTTATAAATACACTGCATTGCGTTGCTATTGTAACTATGTTAGTAAAGGATATCCTACAAAAATCTAGTTATATGCAGCTGGTTGTATTTTAGTATGCATGAACAGAACCATGTTCATTTTAATTGCCTTCGACTATTTGATATTAACTTTTAAAGTCACGAGGTCAGCAAAAACTACCAGACAATTCTAGAAAAATGATTTTTAAGCGTTGTTTCTATGGTAACAGCTCAAGACTCTTGATCATTACTTTCTCCTTTTGGTTATAGACAGATTGCATGAGCATATATAAGTATTAGTAGAAAAATAAACTATACATCTAAATCTGTTGCCATGGCAACCATCTATACTGAGCCGTCCACACATGGTTGCCTAGTCTTCTAATGTTACTGTGCAACACTAGTTGGAACTAGGTAACACGTCGAATATGGTACATGTGAACAGACAAAAAGACGTGCTAGCTTTGAACGAGATTTCATAAGTCTAGCATGTAAATTCACTGCGCTATAGAAAAAGTCTCATTCTTTATTGGATGACCCTCGTATACATGGTGCAATATACGTTGTGGCCTAGGTACAGATATTTTACTTCTGCATCATTTAAGACACACAGTAGACTGGTATCAGGCCAGTAAATAGCAAAATAGTAAAATATGTGCACATTCATAAACAAGCATTTACATCTCTGAAAAAATCACTGACTGTCATATTTACTGTATTCTGGGCAACGGGGAAGTAATAAAGTATCATAAATTTAACTCTATAGTAGTTATAGAACTTTCAGCTAGATGTCTTAATACAGGGCCTAAAGACAGGCTAGACACACAGCTGCAAACCCACTTGCTGGAATTAACAGCTTAATGTACGGAAAAAAGAGTTCCCAATCAGCGGATAGAACCGTGGCGGGGAACGAGATTACATTGTAGAATACTGCAGACAAATCCATGGCGCCGTGAGGAAGAGCCACAGAACACCAACAGCTTCAAGACATCGAGAAGACAAATTAAAGCAATCAACCCTCTCTTCCCTATCAATATGATTGCAAAACTAGAAGGACACAAAGTACAGAACAACAAAACAATGTCCAAATGCAGAACCCACACAAAGGGGATCTTGCACGGTATGTAAAATTAACATGGGAGTCTGCCTACGCTTGGATTTTGATAATATTATATGATTTAATTGTCTGGGGTTTAACTTTAATATTTATGGTGCGTTTGAGTTTTTATGCAATTCCATCGCTAATTTATGACGTCATGAATGATATTACTATAATACCTTAGGGTACCCAGTTATAATCATTTCTAAAGTAATTGACATATCATGTAACGGGCGGAGAAATGTTTTATTAAATAGCTATATCATTGATAAGTTCGTTGTTACTTAAAATGGCTTTGTATGTATTAGGATATTGGGTGGGCATTCATTTTTATAGCATGGTACCCCAATTTTCGACTGTATATTTTGTATTCAGTCAAATTTGGAATTAACATTTTTTCAGGTTGCAGTCTTTGTCAAGATACCATTTCAACATATAAACTATCCATATATGTTAAGAATATGTAGACCAAATTTCATGAAATTCAAGGACCGGTAACATATTTTTTCAACTTGATGAAGCACATGGCCCTAATTCATCGAAATATGAAAAATACAATAATTATGTTTCAGTGTAAAACATACTTGAATACTTGCTTAGTTTGAATCATCATGCTAGTACGTTTATTGGTAGAAGTTGATATGTTCAGTGTTTTCCCCTATTATGGATTGGAAAAAGAAAAAAAACAATATTTTTTGATATTAAGTGCCACAATTCTTATTTAATGAAGTGCTTACACAATAGTTTTAGCGAAAATGATACAATATGTTGACACCTGTACTTACCACATCTAGTTTCTAACATTAAAACTACATCTAGCCAATGTTTTACTTAATATGTAACATTATTAATATTTTTTATTCATACAGAAGAGAAACCTTATGACAAGTCAGTTCATACAGGAGAAGAACCTTAAATCTATGATTTTATAATTGTAAGACTCATAAATAAACCTGCTTCACAAAAATAACCCCCTGTCAAACCTATTGGTTAAAATTAACCATTTTGATCACAGATAACTCTTGGCTTCAAAGGTATTGCTAATTTAATGCTTAAATCTTCTCTATTCATTCCGTTTTGTGAAACTGATGCTGATTTCCATCAAATAGCGACATTTATACTTTAGCTTGCTGTATATTCTAGGCATACAGATTCGTTTCTGGACCTCACTTATTCATGTAGAACACTGTTTTATGATACCTTTGATAAGACTCTGTTGCACGTTATCCTGGTCACGGCACCAAAATGTGGTTCCTTTAGTTCAGTTGGTATGTAAAGGAAATATTTAGTCTTCTTACTTTCACATGTTTATTATTAGGATATTATGTTTTTTAAACAATATCATGCAGGTCTTGAGGAAGTGATACACATTGTCTTGGCCCCATAGTGCCATGACACAGGGCCAGGACCTTCGGCATTTTTGACCATTGAATCCTTTAAAATTGTCTAAACATGTCTTTCTTTAAGAAAAATGGAAGAAGATTTAAAAACAACCTCCTTATGTCGAGTTATTGATTCATTTGAACTAAATAATTAATTATGCTAAAACTGACCTATACCCATAAGAGATAGGAAATGACAAAGTTACCAGTTTTGGATTTTCATGATATTTGGCTCAGATCAGCAGTATATATATATATGGCATGTTTTTGTAATAATATGATATCTTGACAAAGAATAGAACATATTCATCTTTTGAATTGAATGTTGAATGTTTTGTAAATTTTTGAAAAAAAAATATTACAATCACTTCTTCTGAAAACGTAAACCATAATTTATCCAAACGGTTTCATGGTATTAAAATAATGTCTATGGTATTTTGGATTCAATCTAGATGACAAATCATAGAAATAAACAAAACTATAGATTTAGGACATGAAAATTTAGAAACAGGTACCACCTCAAAGGTGGAGTACGTCAGGGTTGCTTCCTAAGCCTTATTCTTAACTATCTAATTCGATAAATACATTTTCATAGTTCGTATATAATTAGTTATTAATATGCAAAGTTTGAAAAAAATCCATGCGTGGGCACAGATGAAAGTACCCCTTTGAAAATAACATAATGGGCTAGAGAATAGTGACTTTTTTGGGGGTATTTGTGCATTTACCATGCCTGGTTGTTAACCTTTGTGATAATCGAATCGAAATTTGCTTTAAATTGTCACTACTATATCTATTTTTATAAATAAAACAAGAAAATATTCATGCCTGGAAAGAGACCTTGGTTTTCTATGAAAATATTGAGGCGATGCTTTACTTATGTCTGACTATATATATATACGAGGGTTGTCCCAGTAAATCGTTATAACACAAGACCGTGTACAAGTAACTCTATGATATTTTAAGGATGTGATTATATACTTATGGGAAACATCTTGTAAAACTATGGATGGAATCGCAGTTTAGATAACATTTTTTTAACCTTTACTTGACGGTATGTCCGCATGAGCGGCGCACGGCAAAATATGTTCAATGTAACTCATCTAGTCCAAAAGTTATTGTACATTTAATCAAATTTCGCTGTTGTATTTCAAACAATGCATTGCCACATCAACTAGTAACTATACAAGGTAAAGTGTTGAAATTTTGAAACGTTTGTGGCCATTCGCATGGATTTTATAAAAAAAAAATACATACCTACTACATTTCTATTAGTCAGAAAACGCTAACGTCATGAGAACGGTACGGCGCAAAAATTAGACTTTCAATATTTTTATAGCTAACTAAACACATAAAACTACGTTCTTTCAATGTTAAATGATTGGTTGAACAGTCACTAGTATCGTAAAATGGATTTCATGTAAAATTATTTTAGTAATATCGCAAAGACAAGCTCCTTTTCGTCAATTTAACAGAGCACATGCTATTTTTCTGTTGATTATTTTAATGGTAAATGTGTTATCTCGAATTAAATCAAAAAGAGCTCGCTTGTTTTCTGTGCTTAACATAATCTAAACTAACCATATAGTCATTATTTGAACCAAGGAGACTTACTTAACAAATATATGGCATATTTGTTACCATTTGAGCGTATATAAAAAGAGTAGAGTCAAAACATTTGACCACACCTCTTTGAAAATACAGCTAACTAATTTGCGACGTGCTCCGCATACGCTGAGACACCCTCAAGTAAAGGTTCATAACTTTGTTATCTAAACTGTGGTTTCATCCATATTTGTAAAAATGGGTCTTAGATGTATATAAAAATAGCATACAAATTTTATAGAATTCCTGATAGACAGTCTCATTTTATAACAAAAGTCCACGACTTACTGGGACAACCCTCGTATATATCAGAAGAGCCACAGAAATATTTATTCCACCTCCCTCAAGTCTGACAGCCTGTGCAGTACAATACTACATTTGAGAATATTTACCAGTGAGATGATCACTTATACACATATGGGGATATTTACAACAGAGATTTCCATATTCCAATACTAAACAGACAATTCAGTTGGTGTTGTTTTTCTAAAAGACAAAAGGTAATCAACCTCAATGGCATACGGATAACTTATCACGCATACAGCCTCAGCTAGAATAAACCAAGAAAACAATTCAAAGGTCTCAGCAAAATAGAACCATAGGAATAAAACACATATTTGAGAAGTGATAATAGACTGTAAAGTCTATTTACCTTTCTCTACAATCGTGCATCTTAGTGTCACAGGAGGAAAGAAAACTCCAATCTCGAGCAAAATGATAATTTCAACTGCAATGTATCACCAATGATGCTCGTCTTTTTTCAGTCTCGGTGCAATCAGAGCAGTATACTGATTTTAGCTTTAAAATGTTGTATATAAGATCTACGTCGTGCACATTACGGTCAGTTGATTTCAACATTTATTATGTTTGCTTTGGTTTAAATGACTAACGGTTACTTGAAACTGGTTTTGGCATCCCCCTATGATCAGAAATGCCCACGTTATCCGCTAGCTTTAAAAAGCTAACGTCACATTAGCACAACAATGTTTTACTTGGAAATCAGCGCTTGTATCTTCATGCCACAAAATGAAACTCAATATCTGATATGGATGGACTGATCAATACAAAACAAATGTTACAATTATCTTGCATCGTATATATTTATTCAGATTACTATATAAATACAATAAGACTGATATAGGAGTCAGATGCTAATTTAAAAATTTGACTGAAACGACATTAGCACGAGAGAAGTATGCTTCTGACACACAATTATGTAAATTACCAAGAAAATAAAAGAACTGCCGCTTGTTGATTAACAAGGGGAAGTAGCTTCATAGGATATTACATCATTCTATTCACAGGAAACTGTAGGACATAGTGTTAGCTGAAACATATATACAAATTTATCCTGGGGCGGACTTGTTTTAAACGCAGAACAACAATCAAGTGCACTGGAACGGCTGTGGTGGAGCACTCCAGCATACTCCATCTTCCGTGGTGGTGTCGGTAGAACAGCCCCGTGACCTGTTCCGAAACAAAATGACAGAGCACTGCCTGCAGAAACCGAGTCACTTGATTTACACCGGAGTAGGCAGGAGTACTTTTAAGCACCCAGTTTTACTTGTTATAGGCGGTTTATTCTCCGAGTACTCTAAAATTATCAAATCAAGTCCGCCCCAGATATCGGTTGTGATGACTACAATTTTCTTGTATATTCTTACTTATAGGACGGGCAGAATATTTTGAAATAGCTGTCCAAATGTTACTTATTTGGCCCTTAATAGTCATCTAACTCACTCACATGGATAGAGTTGTAAAGCTTATCTTGTTATGTCTATAAGGTGACGACTGCACAGAGGAAAAACCTGCACACAGACTTCTTTCATTCTTTCTTCTACATTTTAGCACGCATATTTTGCACTTAGCCATTTAGAACCAGCTCAGTTAGTTTTGATTTGACTGCACCTGCATAGTAATAGTATAAAATGCGTTTTTTAATTGGAAAAGTTTACACTTTTGTCCAAATTTTGAAGCTTCTAACTAGCTTCTTATAAATTCTGGCTAGCTCAAATTACTAGTATGCTTAGACAACATATAACCCTACTCAATGGTTTCATAACACAAGACATTGTTGCTGTTTTGTCGGTGTGAGAGTCGTTTTTAAAGTGTTTAGTTTTTTTATTGCGTACATACGCTAATGGCAGTGAGAAGGTAATATATACAGTGTATAACGGACCGGATTATTTGCACTGCGATCTTGTATCTTCTCGCATATAATGTCAGTCGGTATTCCGCCAGTTTCAGGCAATTAAGGATGCATCGTCATCCTGATCATTTTTTCGTGTTAAATGTACGTATGTTAGCTTGATGCTACTATACAAAGGGTGTTTCATGTTTATTTGAACAAATTTGAAATTGCCGTATCTCATTTATTTCTCATTATATATATTTAGTAATACTAAATTTACATTGGTTAATCTTATCTCCAGGAATGCGCAATCACCAAGAAAATAGCTCTTAACTTTATTCGCTGAATTAAAAAAGTCTCTGAAGATGAGTAGTCAAAATGTAAGCGTTTGAAATTGCTGTCTGAATCGAAATGTTAAAAAATCGTTCGAGATTTCTCTAAAGGGTTGTAGTTTCTCTATTGGAACCTATTATGTAGATTATTAAAGTGGGTTCTGCTAAGAAATAAAGAATTTCCGTTGAATGTTTACTTTTTTGAGGCAACTTAAACATCATATTTTGGGGTTTACAATTTCCAAAGCAACACTCAATTGTAAGCAAAATACATAAATGCAATATTTGGTTATCCGTTTTACATGTATCGGCGATATATTCTTGATCTATTGGCTGTGAGTTTTGGGATTTGTGAGTTTTGAAAATTTGTTTTTTCACAATTCTTCCAGGACACATTTTATACATATATTGCCAATCTGGGCACTCGTATGGTAGAACTTATAAAGCCCAGTTGTCAAGCAAAAGCAGGCGCAAGGAAGCTGGGGTTTTTTTTGTGTTTTTTTTTTTCATTTGAATAATAGAATGAATGCTCCTCTAAACTTAAAATAAATTTGAACACTTGTATACGCATTTTCACTAGAAATACACCCGGTTTAGCTCTAAAAATTAATGAAAGGTGGTGGGCGTGTATTTTGGGACGCCGTGTTACTGTATGGTTATGCTTTAAATTGCCCAAAGGGACACGTCCATTATTTAAGAGAAATCACAAGTTATTTATTTTACATTGCATTTTCATGCAACCTCGAAAAATGAAATTCACATTTGTTCAAATAAACACGAAACAGGTCTCGTATTAAAATACGTGTGCATTATAGAAACGAGTAGCTTCGCTGCACAAATACAATTGATGGATTTTTAGAGTGTTTTGCTCATATAGAGTTGTAGTACAGTCCATTAATTCTAATGAACGGACTTAATAATTCTCAGTTAACTGTTTTCAAGTTATTTAGGTTCTCTCCTTTTCTGAAGGATTTGATTTAAGATTATTAATATGCCGCAACATATGTCGCTGCGCCACGTGGTTTGGCAGAACATCTTCTCTTCGTGTTGATGCTGTAAATTCGAAAATTTTCGAGAGAATTTTATTTTCGCGATTATCTTTAAAAGACATATTTACCAATTTAAAATTCGCGACTATGGTATGATTTACCAACATCAGTAAACGGCAGAGTAATTTCGCAATTTCGCAAGGGTTTTATTTTCACGAAACTGTCGTATTTACAGTATATTTCTTTTATTCAGGTCCTTCAGGACTTTCTGTCCCGCAGCAGATAATGAAAGTGTCGCAACAGCGGTCGGTGTGCCGTGTTATATTGATAGAACTGATCCCCGTACATTGATAAAGTGTAGATTTTTTTTTTTGGTGTATTCTGGGCCTCTCTAACCGTCGCGCAATAAAAGAGGTAACGATAGCTATGCAATGAAAGTAAGTGAGTATGACCCAGAAGCGCCACAAACACATATCTCAGACCAACACATGGTACCACGAGGAAGTAACACGATTCTGATTTGATCTAAATATTCCATCGGTGGATTGGTGCCTGATGCTTGTGTTTGGTTGTGCCTAGTGGTTTTCTTTAGCTGTGGCTCGCTGTGAATTAAGTGGCAATTTCTTTGTTTCATCACAGTTATTAGTTCCCTTCTGGTCGAAGACCGGATTGGGAGACAAAAGGTTTTGCTCGATTATGCCTGTCCTTCCGTCTGTCTGTTCGTCCGTCCGTCTGCTTCTGTCAGAACAGACACCCAGTACATTATGGTGTTATACAACCTGTACAGCCATGTTTAGTGAGGTTAGGTTAGGGTAGTAGCTTGGTGTTATGGGGTTGAAAGTGCGCTTGTGGGGTTAACCATCTGCGGTTAGACCAATAAATTTGCAATGACTACGGACCATCAGGAAACTCAGAACGTCCGTCCTGGTGTATCGCGCGCATCACTACTTTCATGATTAAGGTCAAAACTATGATTCTAAGTCTATCAGTCAGGCTGATATCCTGGATTTCGTGTCCGAGCTATATCTCCTACATGGGCAACCAAAATTCATTTTAACAACACATGATTATTACAGGTGTTGTGTCGTACACAACAAGTCTAAATAAATGTATATATGCCGTAGCTTGTGTTGTTTACTCTGCTTTGAATGTATGCGTTTGCAGTACTGTGCTACATGTACTTATCTGTTTATCATCACATAAACCTTTTTAGGACCAATGGAATTACCCATAAAGTTTGATACAATTAAGTCAGGATGGTCAATTGTGTAAATCAAGTAGCCGCAGGTTATAATTTCAAAAACAATATTATAGTTCTTTCTCTGAATATCGATTTTGTCACAGTAAACAGTGTTGTAATATTTTGGCAGGATATTGTTATATTGTGCACTGCTTAATTTCTCTTATCTACATGTACCTGTTCTTGTATCAGCTACTCACCCCACCCCTCACCTCTCCCTTTCACTCCTACACAGTATTTGCAGTATGTTTATCTTGATTTCAATCTTAATGTTCCTATCCCTTGGAAATGTATCACCTGTCTTGTGATTTTAACAGGAAACTCTTGTTCTTAATATGTAAAAGCAGGGAGGCTAAGGTGCCAGACGTGTGTGAGATGAAAATGGCAGGAAGTATAGTAGCCTTATTTGTCGAATGCTAGGTTTATGAAAGAGCTTGCTTGAGATTGATTTAGTCATTCAAATATGCCATTCATTTCAGTTATTCATATGTTTCTTTCGGTTTGGATTTTAAATTCTAAATATTGTATTCTCCGTTAATACATGTAACATCAAACTGGACTTTGGAATGATAACTTTTTAAATTGGATCGTACAACTATTTATTATAAACTTATTTGACAGTTACATAAAAGAGTTTAACTGTTGGATTTCTTTTGCTCCGGTATTCAGTTTTATTTACTGTTGAGTCCTTATCTTTGCTTTATCTCCTTTTTATATCTTGATTTATATGTTCTGGGAGATGATGCATTGATAAGTCAGGGGTCTTTCATGCAAACCCAATATCTATGTGTCTTGATCCACATCTGAATTAAGGGTGAGGCTGGCGCCGTGAAACCGGTTTAAGCCCTCCAGTAAAATATTTTACTGACCGTTCCAAGGCGGTACCGTACTTCCTTTGTGGATCTTTTATGTTTTTTCTGTCTTGTGTTTGTTATGCCTTTGTGCGCGTCTGTTTATTTGTGCCTTGTGGTCACCTGCTGGGAAAGGGCTGACCTCTTGGCTCTCGTTTGTGGTGTATAGCTGTGAGCCACTTTCCCATTGGTATCCTTGGTCATGTGTGGTACTTGATTGTATCGATTGTATCGATTCCTGATCTTGGCACCCTTGCTTACTTTTTTGAACCAGTATATGACTATTTATTGAGCTAATTCCCAGCCTACAACATCGATAATCTTAAAGGATTATCACAGAGTATTTCGTCTGCGACATTTTATCTGGGTCTTCACTGTTTGTCAAAGGACCCGTTTAGGGGTATCTGGTACAGGAAGGGTTAATTTGTATTTCGTTCCAAAGCAATATATTTGAATAAAACATATCGCAAATACTACTTTAGATCTGTTATCGTCTTCGATTGTGTCCAAATTGATCATCGGTCCTCTGATACAAACTGAACGGGTTGCATACATTTATGACTAAAATCCAATTCTGAGCTAGCTTCATTCATAGACCAACTTCAGGAGAATTCAGACATCGTGAATCTTCTGCTAGTAAATCGATTGATGTCATCATTTTGTTAATGTTTTATTAACGTCTACGAAGTTTTTTATTATGGATGTACAGAAAACTTAGAAGTATAATTCAGAAGGAGTGATATTGTTTCAAATAGAAATAAAGTAGAGCTACATGTATTTTATAGTATAACTATTCTTTATCTCGCGGTAAATGGGACAAGACAAACATGAGAACCCATAAACAAAATAAAAAAGTTAATACATTATATAAGTAACATCCAGCAAATTGAATGTACATGTAGGTTATATTGAAAAACATTATTTGTTGTACACAATTTGTGTATGTAATAAACATTCCAGCGAACATGATCTGTCAGCGTTTGTTGAGTTTTTATCTGTTGAATTCATAAGCCAGTGCGCCTAGAACAAATTATCGAATGTGTTGGCATTTAGCACACAGTACATCAACAGCTCAGAGAATTATACCAAGTGCAAACATCTACACAGTTCAATTTAATTGATGCGATGTGCAAGTGAACGCTATATCAGTTGTAGCTGTAGGAAATAAAGAAAGGTATGTATCCTGATATTTCTAATTTGTTCTCTCATCAACACAAGCGGTTTCTTACTGTATACGTGTAAAATAATACTATTAATAACTAGGCATGACTATGAAATACCCAAAAATCACCATATGACAGACATCCCTATGACACCCAGAGGATACGACAGTAAGATGTTTGCTATACTTGAAATAACTTAAAGTATTTATCTTGAGGGTGAGTGTGGGATTATAAGAATCTATTATGAGTGTGAGGGGGAATAGAAAAATCCGTCCCGAGGATCACCGATTGGCATTACGAGGCTTGCCGAGTGATGACAAACGGTGATTGCGAGGGACGGGTTTTTCTTTCCCATCCTCACAGACCTCTTTTTCTTGCTCATCACTAAATATCTCATTTTGTATTAGAAAAACATGAAAAAGACCTCCAGAAAATCCTGAATAAGCGGAGATGCGACATGGTACCGTAGTTTTTATATTACAATGACGTCACTGAACGACGTGCGGGCAGCGTGCGACCGACGTGCGTCTGTTCGTGTTTTTTATCTTTCCCACGGGATGGTAAGGGTATGCGAGATATATTCGAAATATTCTCACATGGGTAAAAACAACGGACATCCCTATCTGGTGTGCGAGAATAAAATATCCGTCCCGATGATCGCTGGTTTAGCATCACGAGTTGCCGAGTGATGACAAACGGTGATCGCGAGGGACAGATATTCTATCCCACCCTAAAACAAATAACATAATCTTATTCATGATCAACATTTGATACCGCATTTTATATTTAAAAAGGCCACGTGATATCACTTGTCTTCAGACGTGCGGCTGTTCGATTTTTATCTTTCCCACGGGCCGGTACTTGTTATGTGAGACGGAGTTATCTTAAATGGGTAAAACGGAAACTCCGATCTGGTGTTCAAAAAACAAGCTCACGACCTAGGACGTACAGGAGCCGGAATTACTAAGTAGTGGCCAAATCTACTCTTGTGAAAACATATAAAGTGTATATGTCGCATATAGGCGTCCTTACTTATTTAATGCATCAGCACAGGGAAACAATATTATCAAATAAACTAGTATATTCACTGAACTAAAGTTATACATGTAATTGGCTACCTTACATTTGTTCAAAAAGTATAAATCGCTCTTACAAAATTGTAAGTTTATATAAAAAAAAAAATCAAGGCTTTTTTGAGAAAAAAATATGTCCTTTCAAAATGACTGGTAGATCTTGCACAGACGAAGTCCGAGTAAAGGTACCCTCATTTAAAAAAATCACATTTTAAGTGTGATATAACATATTCCTCAGATATGTTATCCATTTATATTTTAACTGGTTTGAAGCTGTTAATAACAGCTGTGATGTAAGATGAAAAAAGGTTTTGTCACAATTGAACTCTCTATTTCTCCTCTACGTTAACCCGAAGATACATGTACATGATAGCCACTATCAGCAGCTAAATTAAAGAGTTTTAGCTTTAACCATGCAATTTGCTTACAAACTTTGCATTGTTCTGTACGCTTTATTATCTGCGGCACGGAATTGTCATTTTCAGCGATTATTTATTATGAATAGGCGTCACTATTCTATTTAAAAGTTAAAAAAAAGACAAATGCCAAAGTTTCACGTTAAAACCGGAAGTGGACACCAGTCCTGAAAAATGTATCGTTCGAAAATGGGCCGTACAAACTATATTGTATTTGGTCTAGCATGTTCACATAAAATAAAACACATACAGCCAACCCTCTTTACAATGAAAGTGTTTGTCCCCAAATAATTTGACGTTAAACTGAATTTCTGTTGTAATGAACTCAAAGTCAAGCTAAATTAGGACTTTTGTGCACATACTATTGACGTTGTGAAGAATTTGTCTGTTATAAAGAGTGTCTTTATAAAGAATTTTGACTATACAATGATTTTAGTATGCGCAGCTGATGAATTTCGAAAACATCGGAAAATGCGGAAAATGAGCTTTTTAAAATAATAATAAAAATCGTTTAGAAGCAAAAATTCAAGTGTTTGACGTGTTTGTGGTCATCTGTACTTCAATTTGATAAGAAAAAAAACTGCACCCAATTTGATTTTCTTAAAAAACGATTTTTGCATTTCTGAACCCAAAAATTGTGGAGTGACAGAGTTTCCAAAGCACCGCTTAACTTTAGTCCATTGAAATGCAAATATTTGGGGAAGCATTTATTTCAGTATTATTAGCGCTTAGTAAAACAATTAAATTGAAAAGTGGCCACTTATACTTCGATTGAGTGTATGTTGTAAATGTTGTAAATAAACTGTATTTTATATCCATTAGACTATGTTTCTTGTATTTTCTTATTAATTTGCAATGGTTTTCCTGGAGTGAAGCAATCTATAAACAATCTTCTGATTTGCTCAGATGCCTACCCACTGCCGCTGATATAATTACATGTCGCATGGTTTGCCGGACGTGACGTTGCAAACCACACGGCACGAGGTAATATAACATGGCTTGCGGGAAGTGACGTCAGAACGTCAGGTAATTTCGCATGATCTATCCGTAACGTCAATGGTTTTAATGTTCCGAAATGGCGGGAAAGGCATAACATACATTTATTATAAAATGAAATAATTGTTGACTTATGTTTCGGTAGACATGGAGTGTTATTGAACAGTAAACGTGATCATATTGACCTCCGCCGCTCCGCGTTGGTCAATATGACGTTTACTATTCAATAACACTCCATGTGCACCTCAACATAAGTCAATACTTGTATAATATGTCCGAGTTGATTCGTTATTTTGATAAGCAGCCACGAACCATGTCTCTAACTTTATACCAGCTGCTTCAAAGAAAATAGCATGAATTCAAACAGTGCTTTCGGATATAAATAGTATATGGTTTAAGTGCAGTCTCATTTTGATTTTTTTTTGTTGTTATAAAAATTGAACTTTGGTGATCAATTTTGGAAAAAAAACCTACAAACGTTGCTTTTTATATTCTACTAAACCAGTGCGGCGTCATTTGGGTTCATAGTCTCCTTGATTCGAATTGCCACTATGGTCTTTGAGCGATTGTATTGTTGTAATATTAACAAAAACCGCAAGCGCACTTCTTCTTCAATGTTCAAGTAATGCAGCCATATTTGAAATTGATTCATCCAATTTTCCTCTCAAACACCATCAAAACAAGTCATTGAGGGATATGAAAGGTTGTACATATTGCCAACCACAAATGGTGGTTAAGCTAATGCGGGAAATGATCGTCATTCGAGATGTCTTAGTAGACACAAACTGAGACGAGTCTTATTATTTTCAACTACCAGGATTGAAGCAATTGTCTTTTTAATATAGCAAAAATCTCGCTTAGGAAGAGAGGGCATGTTGCTTTGCTTATTGGTTGTTTTCTTTGAAGAACATCAATAAGTAATGTGTACAACGTATGTCGTTTTTGTCTTTGTTCTAGATTTCCTCGTGGTGCCAGAAGTTGGTCTGTGGATTGGTCTGCAATGCGCGTTTGTGGTTTTTCTTTATCATACTCACTAGTATTCCCTTTGTGAAATGTGATTGCTGCATTTCCTGTTTATATTCCCTCGTTTGAGAAAGACTATACTTGATGTTTAAATGAATCATTCATGTGAATTTGAACAGAGAATACCATCATTGTAGATTATAGCCCATGCGCTGATCCAAAGCGGACATGGGTTCCGGAAATGGTGGTTTGCTGGCAGGCCAATGGTGGCCAGCTTAGAATATTGGTACAAACCCACTCTCCCCTCTGTAAAATATGATGACTTAAGGCAAAAACGAATCTAAATTTTTGGACCCCCCCCCCCTGACAAAATGTTCTGGATCCGTCCCTGTAGCCTGCTTATTTTACCAAAACAAGTGATGTACAATACTTGCTGTATAAAGTAGAAGGTGAATGTGGTGTGTTAAAAACAGTGGTGTTATATTTTTTTATATATTTTTATCTGTCAGTCGGCTTCGCTCATATTGCAATATCCTCCTTTTTGACCGAGGGTGTTCATATTTGGCACAGTGATTTCATATGGCGTGTATATTACAACGAAGGCTTCAGATCACTGATATGACCTTGGAGTCAAATGTCAAGGTCACATATACTTAAAACTTGCCCCTGTTCATCGTGTTCTCTTCTTTGTACTAGCAATACATGTACTACTTAAACCCCTAGAAATGCTTACCCAGCAGGTACACAACCTTGAAACAACGTCGTATCCATGTCGATGTGGCGTCACGTCATGACGTCACATCGACGTGGATGCGACGTTGTTTTGGTGTCATGTGCATGCTGGGTATATTCTTAAAGCTGCATAGTCTGTAACTTTTGATCTCCTAATTTTAAAAATAATGTTTTTATTTTTCAAGAACACAGTAAAAATACTCAAATTCAGGTAAACATTTTACCATTTTCGTAAATCTTAACAAGGTATCACTATCAAAACAACTGCATTTATGTTAAAATTCAACGGTCTAGAATTATTGGAGGGACGCAAATAATTACCAACAAGAGAAAAACACACCTATTTTTGATGAGATAATTCACTTTTCCACGCAGTTTTCAGCTGTACTAAACATTTTTATTGTGAAAACATAGCTTAATTCTACTTTTACAAATGATTTAAAAAGAAAATAAAATTTTTCGAAAAATGTTCATAGTTACAGTATGCAGCTTTAATATATCGATATAATATATCGATAATACAAAATATAAACGAGTAAACACACAAAAAACGATGATAATACTCACTTGAATGAACAAATACTATTACATACAACTCGCAATTAATATACTACAGAATACAGATATTAAAGATGTCATGCAAAACCACAACACAAGGGAATTATAAACAAACATTAATTACTTACAACAACATAATGACCACTACAGAGATCGGGCCCCGTAGCGCAGTCAGTAGCGAGCCCGACTGCAGATCTAGGGGTCGCGAGCTCGATCACGGCCCAGTCCAATACGTTCGTGGAGATTGGTCATATCTACGGTCATTATTTTCCTTCTGCTGATTCAAGTAGGGTTGTCAGTTTCAAGCGAAGGTATCTGCACGAAGTACTGGCTGACCGCTAAGTCAAGCTTGCCCTGGAAAAAGTGTGGTTGGATGTACTGACTGTCTTGACATGACCATAGCTGTTGACTGGGACGTAAAACCCCAAACTAACGATTGGGAAACAAACAAAACGGACAGCCTCCGCAGCCAGCACTGCAATCATAAAGATTTCGAAATGGGCCAATATGTACAATGTAGCTCTCAGTGCGTAAAGGAAGAGATCAATATGAAGATTAACATAAATCAGAAGTTATTAGCTAAGATTTACATATTGACAAGTAGAAGAAGTCGACGTTCAAAACAGTTTTGAAGTGTAGCATGTCGCCCATTGCGGTTCTACCCTTTAATCCTTCGCCTGCTTCGAAACAATACCTATAAAAGTGTGGTCTGCCAAGGTCGTCTGCGGCTCCTAGTTGCTAACATCACTGACTAATTTCAGCATACAGGCAAACAGTGTGGACCCTTTGCTACAAGAACATGTAAAAGGATCAGCAGACGACACACAACAGATGACATTTATTCAGGATTAGCAGCCGAAGGGTTAATAAAACGTGTCTAGTGGTTTGTGAGATAATGGCTAAAACCACTCTAGACTAACTACAGAAGTGAAGGCCGCCTCTACACATTACTAACTACAGAAGTGAAAGCCCCCCTCTAGATATTACTAACTACAGAAGTGAAAGCCCCCTCTAGACATTACTAACTACAGATGTGAAGGCCCTTCTACACATTATTAACTACATAAGTGAAGGCCCCCTCTAGACATAACTAACTAAAGAAATTATGGGTCCCCCTACACATTACTAACTAAATAAGGGAAGGTCCCCTCTACACATTATAAATAAATGAAGTGAAGACCCCCTCTACACATTACTAACAACAGACGTGAGGTCCCCTCTACACATTACTTACAACAGGAGTAAAGACCCCCTCTACACATGACTAACTACAGAAGTGAAAGACCCCTCTATACATTACTAACTAGAGATGTGAAGCCCCACTTTAGGCATTACTAACTACAGAAGTGAAGGCCCCCTCTATAAACGGGTATTACTAACTAAAGAAGTGAAGGCCCCCTCTATATATTACTAACTAAAGAAGTGAAGGTCCCCTCTATATATTACTAACTAATGAAGTGAAGGCCCTCTCTAGCCATTACTGACTACAGAAGCGACTCCACCCCCTATATATATTACTAACTACAGATTCTGAAGTAAAGACCCCTTCTAGACTTTACTAACTACAAAAGTGAACCCTCCCCCCCCCCCACTCTATATATTACTTACTACAGAAGTAAATACCCCTTCTAGACATTACTAACTCTATATATTACTAAATACAGAAGTGACGGCCCTCTCTAGACGTTACTAACTACAGAAGTGAACTCCCCCCTCTAGACATTACTTACCACAGAAGTGAACCCCCCTCTCTATATTACTAACTACAGAAGTGAAGACCCCTTCTAGACATTACTAACTACAGAAGTAGATGTCCAATATTTATAGCGTACACTTATCATGGTCTTCTATGTCCGTCTTTTAGCTTTATGGATGTGTCAGATGCAGATATAATGCTAAAGTTTGCAGTTGCTGTTTGTGGGTTTTTTTATTTCAGTTTCTTTAAATCTACTAATATCATTTACTTAAGGTTGCTGATCAAATCTGGTTTTTCTGCTGCATTAGCGATGGCAAACTAAACCAACCCTTTGATGTCTTCCATATATCTAATTAACTCTTCGTCGGCATGATGAAAGAATCCATTAGGCAGTTCGGATTGAGTTCTGCATGCGGCTGTTGCTTTGACCGTTACAGTTGATTTAAACTCCATTTTCAGTCGCATTACGGCGACGCACTGAGTATAAAACTACTTGTACCAGTAATGCAACAGTCATTTGTAACCACAGCCACCAGCCGCTGAGTAGGGCGGGGGATAGCCGCGCAAATGTGCTGTGTTTTTACTTTTGCATTGTCCCCATAGTGCAGGAGAAATGTCGGGGATTTGATATACGGAGCCAAACACAGCAGTGCAATGTAATAACAGACTGCTGGGGAGAGCTGCCATGGTTTGACCAGCAGGGTGTCCCCACAGTGTGTGAGGTTAATAGCAGAGAACTGCAGACAAAAGGCAAAGTCTCGGTTGTTCCCCTGGGCTGGAGGGGCAGTGCTTACAAATGACTAGCACATAATAAACAATCGCCGTTTCTAGATCATATATGTTGTACTCATCTTCACTAAATTATGCGGTCGACCTGGACTCGAAATCGCGATAAATTCTGTGAATTAATATACTCAGAAAAACAATTGAAGGATATTAGAATTCTTTTGACTATATAACATTTGTGAATATAATTTTCAAACAAAGTAATTTTGTATCTGATAGAACTATCACTATGAAATTCACTAAAATGCAAAATGAAATTTACGGGTCATTGGTTACGATACAGTACTCCACCAAATGTACCAACCCTATCTACCCAAATTTCACAAGCATTATATTTAGCGCTTAAAATTGTTGCTGCCATCTTTACCAGGTCATTGCTTATGTTCTAATTCCGACCACAGACAAGTGTTCACACCCATTTATCAGTCCATTGTCCCTAATAAAGGGACACGTTCTAGTGCAAAAATACACAGATACGGCATACCCTGGCAAATTTGACCACAAATTGGCAGTAAAACACCGACAACAGCTACAAAATTAGGTTCCATACGTTTAAGGGAGAGCCAGCAATGATTTTGGAGACAGTCATTTTGGAATACAAATGATAGAAATGGGCTTCAATCTTTTTTTTAACGTTTGTGACTTTTCACTATAGAGGGTTGCATCATTTGGATTCGCACTGTACTTAATTCATTGAATCGTGACTGAAAGAAAGCATCCATTTTAATTGCAGATATCTGGAACTATGAAATTCATGAATAATTAGTTTAGTTTTTGTTGTAGTGAATGTTAGAAATGGGACTGAATCTAAATATCCTTCAATTGTTTTTCTGAGTATATTATGGAAACATTAGAGTGTGCGTTAAGGATAGCAGCTCGCGAAGTATTGTATTGATTACGAAGAGGGCTTTTTTACATTGTAACATGTCACATGTCCGTTCAGGCATTTGTATGTAATAATAAATGGTGTAAATAGTAGTTAAAATTCAACTGGACTAATGCTTTAAAAGTAAATACAGATTATTAT
The DNA here is from genome assembly GCA_964019695.1 of Loripinus fragilis. Lineage (NCBI taxonomy): Eukaryota > Metazoa > Mollusca > Bivalvia > Lucinida > Lucinidae > Loripinus > Loripinus fragilis. The sequence continues at coordinate 29,637,225 of OZ026522.1, forward strand.
CAATAAGCTATACAGAACTGATGTTTGATTGGGTCACATCGTGTAACCCGGTCACATAGTGTAACCCAATACTACGTTACTTTGTACGTGGAAACTCGACTGTTAATGTTTTGATATTCTGAGAACAAGTACTAATCGGTCACCTTACATTTTTGCACTAGTTCAGAAAATAAAACATAGGATTATACAAAATTCATGTTGCAATACTTTACCGAGACTGCAAGTTATCAAATTTAAAAAAGATGTGTACTACTTGCATGGACGAAGTTAGAGTAAAGGTACCCTCATTTTCTGTCACACCTTTTCTATGATATAGAATATTCAACAGGGACGTATTCAATTTACTTTTTTGTTTGTTTGAAGATGGTACTGACTACCGGGATTAAAGAAGAATAAACCTCAAAAGTTTTGCTTCGCTAGGACTCCTCGTTTTTGCTGCACAATAACATAAGACAAATGCTTTTAGCAGCTTAATCTTAGAAATTCATCTTTAAGCTTGCAATTTACATACAAAATTTGCACTGCTCTGTACGCTTTATTATCAGCGATACGGCATTGACATTTTCAGCGATTATTCATCATCACTAGACGTCAACTTTCTTTGTTGAGAATTGAAAAAAAAACAATCGAATTGATTTTAAAACTTTCACATTGAAGCTGGAAGTGTACAGTAAGTAGTCGAAAACTCTAAACATCAAAAATGGACTTATCCAGTTCTACTCCGTTTGGACTACAATGTTCAAATAAAATTAGTGCATTTAACAATCTAAGCATAAGCTACTGATGAATTCCGAAAATCTCGAAAAAATGAGAAAAATGCAATATTTTTAGAATGCGTACAATATCAATCATAAGCAAAATTGCAATTGTTTGGTGTATTTCAAGTCGGGTGGGCCAGTTTGTAACCACATACACTTCAACTTTATAAAAACTACACCCAAAACCAGTTTTTCTTTAAAAAAAAAGTCATTTTTTTGCATTTTTGACCAAAACATTTTGGAGTAAAAGAAAACTGTTTCAAAACTACACTTAACTTTTGCCCATTGAAATGCACATATTTAGGCAAAAAAGCATTTCAATTTTATTTGCGTTTGGTCAGAAATTATGAGTTTATAAAGTGGCCGTTAAGAACTTGGTTTCAGTTTATTTATTCAGACAGACTTCTTAATAGATACAAGTACGTTAGTTTCGAATCCATGCGCACAAAGGACGACTCACTGATCATTTCAAAATTATGCATATATTTCCTTCAACTAAAATACTTCATCATATACAACTTGATGTCAAAAGTATTTTTACATCAGATTTTCTCAAAGGTGTTTTACATGTTTAGAACTTTTAGTCATTTTCTTAATACAGCATTAATTGTACAAATACATAAAATAACGTGTAAAACACTTTATTGTACTGAAACATTTCATAACTAGTAGATAAATATATTTCTCAAACATATTTGGTTCATCAACTGTATTATCAGTAAACTCTGACGGTAAACATCTAGTAGGTCTCACAACTAATATCTTGTGGCCAATCTTTAGCTTTTATAACATGTGCTTTACTTCAGTTGTCTCTTTGGTGTCTGGCACATATTCAAAACAATTGCTGTATTATAAAGTGACACATTAAATCAAACGTCACCTATTCGTTTCCCCATACGACACACCGTAGAAGGCATATTGTTCCCTACGTCTTATTTCATAAATCTCCAGAGGTTTTCAATCCGATGAAGGTCCAGGTTATTTCCAGGTCAGTCAGGTAATGATACAGTTTCAATTCCTGATCTTTGCCATCCTCTTTTCTTTTGGTAGAAGCATTAAGAGTTTTTTAATAGTATGTGTGCTTTATTAATATTATATACGTTTAACCCAAATAAGCCTAGCGTCCTTTTATGTGGCAAAGGCAAACAGTGAAGATCCAGATCAGACACCGCATACTGCAGTGTCTGATTAGGATCTTCACTGTTTACTTACAGAAAGAAAAATGAAAAATACCACCCAACACACTTAAAATTGAAAATGGACTGGCCCAACTGACAGGAGTGGGAAATTCTATTCGTCTGAAATGGTTTAAGTATGAGAAGAAAAAATGTTACAGGGACAGTTACCATAAATCTATACGAGGGATGCTCAAATACGAATGCAAGTAGCTTCATACATTTCTTCACATATAAGCTACGACAAAATGATAACATTTCTATAAAGGACTATATGTTACCTTTAAACTGGCACCAATCCTAAAGTAAAATACAGTATTTTGTTGTTGCGTTTCTGTTTAACGTCCCACCAACAGCTTAGGTCATATGGAGACGGGGTCACGGCTTAAAGTCTCATCCGACAGACTGGTGAAGACGGGAATCGAACCTGCGACCCCTGGTTTACAAAGCAAGCGGTTTATCCACTACACCACAGCGGCTTCTATAAAATACAATATAGTTTTCGAGTTATAGCCCTTTGAGTGAGGGTCGTTTTAGTATACTAACAAACTCAAAGCTTCGAATATATATAACAGTGATATAGACAAGCGCATGATTCTTCGATAAACAAGTGAAATTTCTTATTTTTCTTAAAGGAAGTCTCACCATGGTCTTATTCACTAAAGTCTCTTTATGTTTGCAAATAAATTGAAAAAAAGCAACACCTTTCAATTTTCAATTGAATTTATCTCTAAAAATGCACGAAGCAACATTAAAACTAGTTATAACTCAAAGACAATATGTTTATCGCTCATACTGAGCTATTGTTACAAATTATTGATGTAGAGTGAGTATTTTTAAATGCTGAAACGCATTTTAATATAGTCAAAAATGCCTTAAGTGAATGGGTTATAGAATTTTTACTCAATTTTGTTGTCATAACATTGCGGCTTTATTCTAAATTTAAACATAAACTTAAAGTTTGACCACTATATGCAGTATATAGAATAAAATTACTGACCTGGTCTTGACGCCATTAAGAAGCAGAAAAGTGCTTGAAAATGGTATAAAATGTGATAACTCTGTAAAATAGAGGATGGCGTGTTTTGAAAACTCCCTTATTACATACACGTAGCATATTTTCGGCAAAACGCAAAGAAAAAGATACAGCGATATTCATTAGTACATTACCAGTTGAATACTCAAAATGACGTTTATCATAACAAACGTGTTTGTTTACTCGAGATTGAAACAGGATTGTATAAACTTTTTCCTGCAAGCAACTTTGTGAATGTTACTCAAACTTGCATCTAAAATTTGGTGCCATTTTATCTCAAAATTACAAAGATATGACACAGTACTCTTGAGTCCCTACATGTGCCTTTTGCTTTATCTCCTTTTAATATCTTGCATTGATAAGTTAGGGGTCTTTCATGCAAACCAAACATCTATGTGTTTCGATCCACATCTGAACTAAGGGTGAGGTTGGTGCACCGTTAAACCGGTTTAAGCTCTCCAGTAAAATATTTTTAATGAACGTTCCAAGGCGGATCATTTATGTTATTTCTGTCATTTTTTGTTATGCTTTCATGCACGTCTGTTTCTTGGTGCCTTGTGGTCACCTGCTGGGAAAGGGCTGACCCCTTGGGCTTCGTTTGTGATGTCTAATTGTAACGTTGTCACTTTCACATTGGTATCCTGGGTCAGGTGTGGTGATTGATTGTATCGATTCCTGATCTTTGTCCTCTTTTTTACAATGTCCACACATGTACCAAAACGTGCACTGAAATTTGCTACAGAAAAAAAATCTTCAGTATTCAGGAGTGTCCTTTATATAAGGGTCTATAACTCAAGAAATGTTTAAACATTATATTCCGTGTAAATCTCTTTTCATTCGTTTTGTAAATAAAACCAATCTTAAGAAATTCGATATATTAGTACAGTAAAATGTACATCACTTGGTTTTTCCCGTTCAGTTTCCGAAATATATGACAAACATTTTTACTAACTCTATGTACATCAGTTCTGGTTTTATGAAATATTATATATAAAAACAGCAACAGACAATTGTTTATTTAGCTGTAAATAAATGACCGTTCGATGGTGTATACCTGTAAATAAGACTCGGACTTCAATTCATACCCTTTGTTTGTCACTTTCATTTTTAGTAAAAAACGCATTTAAACCATTGTATTGGGTATCTCATCATTTCCGATTTTAATAAGATATTATCCAGTAATCAATATTCGTGATTATGTAAGGAATAACTGGTGTCTTCTTGCAAACGTGCATCACAAAACCAAACAAACATGCTTATTTTTTTCTTTGTTTGCTTTTGCGAAATAGTCAGTGGCACCTCATCCCCTCCCCCTTATATAAGACCGTTGGAGTGGTACATGCATATGTATATTATTGAATGTTGTGAGGAAACTCCTTTGTTCAAATTTATATAGATTCGACCATATATAATTTTTAGCCATAAAGTGACATCTGTTACATCAAAAATGATAGACTTCGTGCAAAAGTTACCCTGCTTTTTATGCTCAAAAGTGGCTTCTGGTCCTAGTATATATTTTGCACCAGATACGGTTCTTGTCACATTCATCTGTCTCTTTACAATACCGATTATTGGTATAAAGTATAAAATAACAAGAGGGCCAAGTGGCCCTAAATAGCTCACATGAGTTTTGTTCGAAGTATCTGTTGAAAGGTGACCATGTCCCTGGTGACACCTGGGGCGGGCCCATATTTGGTCACATGGGTATTATTTGAACAAACTTGGTAGAGGACCACTAGGTGATGCTACATACCAAATATCAAGACTCTATGCTTAATGGTTTTTACAAGAAGATTTTTTCATGTTCTTCCCTATATAAGCCTATGTGAAGCATGTGACCCCAAGAGCGGGCAATTTTTGGCCCCAGGGTTATATTTTTAACAAACTTGGTAAAGGTTCACAAGGTGATGCTTCATATCAAATTATCAAGGCTCTAGGCCTTGTGGTTTCAGATAAGAAGATTTTTACACGTTTCTCCCTGTATAAGCGTATGTAAACATGTGACTCCGGAATGGGGCCATTTTGGGCCTCAGGGGCATAACTTGAACAAACATGGTAGAGGTTTACCAGGTGATGCTTCATACCAAATATCAAGGCGCTAGGCCTTGTGGTTTCAGACAAGAAGATTTGTTATGTTTCTCCTTATATTAGCCTACGTAAAACATGCGACTTGGGGCGGGGCCACTTTTGGCCTCAGGGACATAATTTGAACAAACTTGGTAGAGGGTAACTAGTTGATATTACATACCAAATATCAAGACTCTAGACCTTATGGTTTTAGACAAGAAGATTTTTTCAATGTGTTTTTCCTATATAAGACTATGTAAACAATGTGACCCCGGGTGGGGCCATTTTTGGCCCAAGTGGCATAATTTGAACATACATGGTAGAGGTTTACTAGGTGATGTTACATACAAAATATCTAGGTTCCAGGCCTTATGGTTTCAGACGAGACATTTTGTTCACGTTTTCCCAATATAGGACTATGTAAAACATGTGATCCCCGGGGCTGGCCCATTTTTAGCTCCAGGGGCATAATTTGAACAAATTTGGTAGAGGTCCACTAGTTGATGCTGCTTACCAATTATCAAGGCTCTAGGCCTTGTGGTTTCGGACAAGTATCAGCCAATATAAAACATGTGATCCCCGGAATGGGCCCAATATTAATCCCAGGGGCATACTTTGAACACACTTGGTAGAGGTCCACTAGATGATGCTACATACCAAATATCAAGGCTCTAGGCAATGAGGTTTCAGAAAACAGATTTTTAAAGTTTTCATCTTGAAAATATATTTTTAACCTATGTGACCTAGATATGCAACGAACCAGAAACGTTTGAACAATTATTAAAGAGGTCCATATAAGAAACATTCCTGCCAAGTTTGGTCCAAATCCAGCCAGTAGTGAAGGAGTAGATGTCCTTTGAAGTAACCGTTGACGACGGACGACGACGCCAGACATCCAATGATCACAATAGCTCACCATGAGCCAAAGGCTCTGGTGAGCCAAAAAGTAACAAAATCCTAAGGAATAAAGCAGCATAATAAAATTGCTGTTTCAGTGCTATTATTTTAGCTAGGGACCATTGTCTATATATGCGCGCTTCATGGGCGGATCCAAAGGGGGGAAGGGTATCAGGATCCCCCCACAGCCCCGGAAAATCACATGTGGCTATAAGTTTCCTTAGAAATACTACTTACGGATCCCTTGGGTCCAATTGCTTCTCGAGGTATGGCAGAAACTAGCTAGTCTGGCCCAGGAAATATGCACACTCTAGTTTCAGTTCTTTGGTGCAGTCTTTGCTTCCAAAGGATACCCTTTTAAGAACATATTGTACAGCCCTCTGTGAAAAAATAAACAGATAAAAGATACGTTGACAGGACCCCCTCTGGATCCGCTCATGCACTTTAAGCGGTTTTCGTTTCATATATGCATATAGTTCTATATGTATTGAGAGAAATTCGATATGAAATATATGAAATACAAAGTGGGTCAAACATAGAGCTTATTTCAAGGAAAACACCATGGTATTAATAGTTTTACGCTTAAATTTTAGCTAGGCATACTAGATACTAGTGCTGCCCTATTGGCATTTCTTTACTGTATCTTAGTACCTAAATATTGCATTACTATTTTTGCACGATTCTTTGAATTATTTTATTCTGGAAAATGTTTGATTTATTGATATATAACAAAATTAGACATAATAATTATAGTTGGTTTATTTGCTTCCTAACATTCATGTAACTTCTATATTGAAGAAGTTTTGTGAGAACGCTAAGCGGCGGATTGAATCTCTTCAGCATTGTTTTATACCTTTTCAGAGAAAGTCAGATATCAATATTGGTACAGACTGTTAATAAAGTTTCCCCTTTCCTTACATGTTTAGTACATTCAGAATAGTACTAATCTGTGGTGGCCGATATGTAGAGTATACTAAGTAAGTGTCTTTTGATATCAAGTTTACCAGGCAAGGCTTCGAAAAAGCTTGTTGACAAACGCTTGCCGAGCGATTCAACATGGGTTTTGAACGCCGAGCCTGGTAAACTTGATATGAAAAGATGCAAACCTGGTATTCTATTCATCATTTTACTCAGTGTTTCACTCTTCAAACTAGCGATTATGACGTAATTTTCGATTTTTGTGTTTATTCAGGGTCAAAAGCGAATAAGTGCAACGTCATCATGACCTGATAAAGGCACATGCCGTGAGATGGACAATGTTTATCAGACAATATGCAACAATGCAGTTAATATGAGAGGTAACTGATAAATTCTTTAAACTTTTCCTTGAAAATACGGGAGACATGCAAACCAGATAACCATACCAGTGCTAGCGCTCTTGTTTATTTATCCAAATTTGCAACTCTCTTGGGAAATATTTCTAAGCTATAGACAGACTATTCCACTAATCTCTGTAAATACAACACCAGCTAATCGTTTATTGACAATAATACTACTTGTTTATGTTCTGGTGACCTTTCTTGTCCATATTAACATCGCAATGAAGCTTGCATAGAGTTAATCGGTACACTTCATTATTCCAGGCATGACTTTGGTTGCCAAGCACTATATATCATTAGTTGTATTACATCATGTAAGAAATTGATTAGCATTTCTAATCGTAACAACGACATGAAGTTAAAAGAAGTAATAAGCCGGATAACCCATGCGATTATACGACAATGATTGCCTTGGTTAAAGGATTAGTAATATAGAGTGAATGGATCATGAACCTTATTTTAATGCAAATTGGATTCGTCCTACATAAACGTACGAGGTTTAGTCAAGCCATTGGACAACTTCAGCTGATTTAAGTCTTGTGTGTCTATTGGTGACAAGCGTGACAATCTACCTTCGTTGTACTTGTAACATGAACTGAATAAAAGACCTATAAATGATCTGAAAACAGAAACTTCCGAAATTTGAAAACAGCTGCATCTGTTCATGAGAGTTAATGGAATGTGCAATAACTCTGAGGAACCTAGTATAGTGAAACCTGTCTAAAGCGGCCACTCAAAAAAAAAACGATCTTAAAGACAAGTGATAACTTAGTGCAGGGCGAAAATATTGCAGAATGCTAGAATGCTCCACCGGCATTCAACAACATGTGCGGATCCTGAAAGTTTGGTCAGATAGAGTTTAACTTTAACATTCTTGTTGTTGTTGTTGTTGTTGTTGTTGTTGTTGTTGTTGTTGTTGTTGTTGTTGTTGTTGTTGTTGTTGTTGTTTTAGTTGATGAGAGGGGGGAGGATTCAAATACCACTATAAGCGGGCCATCATCGACCCCGGCAGCGAAACGCTCTTTTAATGGCGTTTCGCTGGCGTGCAGATGGTGGTCCAACATTGAATGCTTTGTGATTTTCAGGGGATCCGGACCAGTATTGCTAAAAGAAACCTTTATATTTTTGTGATTTTGCCCCCTGTCCCCATCCCCGTCTGGATCCACGCTTGTGCAATACTTTCGACCTCCGTTTTAGCGGTTATCGGCGTTGAAAACATAGTTTTGGCCCTTCCTTTGAGCGGCCGCTTAACTGTACTCGCTTAGCGAATGTAATATCTGCCATTGTGCTGCGTAGAGCTGATTGTTGATTATACGTGTATTTGTTCAAATAACAGTTCAAAAAGAGAGCTAGATTCAAGCCTTATGCGACTGTGTAGTATGTGTGCGATCCGTGATATATACAAGGTGTCGAAGTGTTTAGGAAGATATATTTGATTGATTCTCTAACTTAAATTAACTCTTTCCTTCACGAATATTCCACCCACTGTGAATAATTATATAAATAAACTCTCAAGTTTGTACATAGATTTTTTTGTCAGGTCCATTAGTGTAGAATCGTATCTAATCATATTTCCATAAGCAAACAGAGTGGACCCTGATCTCGGTCTTCTCTGTTTGCAAAAGTGTAAACAAGCGTCTCCATGCGATGAAGGGTTAAAACTGTTGAGGGTCGGGTTGTTTCGAGTACCTCAACAATATTATGTAATACAGTCTGTTAAGAGCTGTATGAGTTGCTAGTAAAATGAGTTATAGTAAGTAGCGGTACTTGTGACAAGAAGGGCAAACTCTTCTGTTTTGTGGAAAGGATACGAGTATCACAATCTGCTGTGCCCTTGTTGGTAGGCGTTTCAGAAGGTAAAAAGGCACTTGGATATTCATAACCTTGTATAGAACTAAGCGTCTGTGTCTATAACGTCATATTCCTAGGGTTTCACAATCGTCATATGTGTACACTGAGAATATCAACATGTAGTGTGTTTAACGGTAAGTTTGTTCGTCAATTCCATACTTTACAGCCCAATTAAAAAAGTAAAAGGATAAAAGTGAACAATGAATCTCTCTCGACGAGAAAAGTATATCGTCTGGAAGACCCAAATCTTTTCCAAGCTTATTTATAGATTTCGGACATATCCGATCTTTTATGCAGATTTCGGGTATTTACTCCAGAAATTAAATTTCAAGTAATCTTAATGCAATATGATAAATAAATATAATATTCGTGCTCTTGTATCATTGAATCTATTAAAGTCGTTGTGAAAAAAATAAATGCTCGGCAAGCCTCGCATTTTATCTCTATTTTTCAAATCGTTAAATAAATTCAATACAACAGGAGCACTCATGTAAGATCCTCTATACATTTTATTTGGCTTTAGGCCATCATGAGATGTGGGTTCTGTAAATTCTGATTCGGTTTAGTTATCTATATTGATTTGCCTTAAAAAAGGATTAAGTTTATTTATGATTGCCCAACCTTAATCACAAAATAATATGGATAATAAACAGCCACTATGATGATGGGATACAAATATGACCATGTATTCTCAGATACTAAATACAAAGTACACATAAGAACAAAATAGATCACAACAATTCAACACACGGCATTTATCAAAACATACATAAAATGATACAAATCATTTAACAAATGTATGAAAATGATTCCACCACTGTTTTTATGATGTGGAGATCGTCAGAAACCGCCTCACCAGAAGCTACCATAAACGAAGCTGACTATATGATAGAAAAACTTTCACAACTGTATCTAAATGATTCTACTACTGTTATTATGACGTGGAGATCCTCAGAAACCATGTGGAAATTATAACAATCAGACGTAACGGGTGAGATGGTGGGAAATTTGCTTTAAAATGCCATAAACTGCTATTAAAACAGCCCATTTCGTCGCTTCAGTGCTATAGTGTTCTAAGTGACATTTTGGTCAAAAATGAGTTATGCATACCGTTGGAAAGGGGATCAAATGTTCTATCTACTGGTGAAGGTTTCATTTGCCTATCTCCTCCCAGTAATCTTAAAATCGCTGTGCGCTTCTGTTCTATCTACAAAAAGACAATTTCGTTCAGTGCTATAGTGTTCTAAGTGATTTTCATCCAATGACCAATGATGATTATGTCACGTGACTGGGTGAGTTCAGTGTCATAATGTTCTATCTACATAAATTCACTTCTCTTGGAGAAATGGCTAAAAAATGCAGTTACCTCCCTTACATAAATTTAAATTTCCTACATTGAAGCGGTTTGTCGGTCTTATGATGAACTAATGGCTATATCGGCTACTTTAAGGTCCAAATAATCCGCTCGGTCAAAAATAGCGCAAAGTGTTCCAGGGACAGAATAATAAGCTCTAGAAACAGATTACCTCCCTTACACATATCTAATCCGCTTCAATTGAAGTAATTTGTCGATGTTATTACAAATCAATGGTTTAATCTGCTACTTTTAGGTCCAAATAATCAGATCAGTCTAAAATATTATACAAATTGACCCCATTGACAGAAAAATTAACTGTAGACACAGATTACCTCCCTTGCATAAATTTTATTGGCATAATCCGTGCTTTTTTGTTACTGTTATGCCAAATGAATAACTAAATCTGCTACTTCTAGGTACAAATAATCATTTCTGTTCAGACAAGTATATGAATTAACTCCATAACCAGAATAATAAGCTGTACGTATATAGAACACTATAGCACTGAACGCAGACTGCGATTTTTAGGGCATAATATTCTATCTGCAAACTGTAAAATGCCCGTAAATTCCATATTACTGTAAAAATTCTTCAAACCAAGGTCATTTACACTGTATGTAAACATTTTAACCCTCTGGTATGATTCAAAGGTCTGTGATAAATAAGGCATCAAAAATCAGGATGCTAAAATTTTCAAACTCATTTTTCTCAAAACTTGTGCAATGGTAGATAGAACACTATAGCACTGAAGCGACGATTTGTTATGACGGCTTCAAAATAATTACGCAATCATTTGAAAAGTTATAGTGCAGTTCACGTAAAACCTTATTTGGTTGCATACATAAATGTCGCTATGAACTGACCGTCCCGCAATGACCATAGCTGTTGACTTGGGACGTAAAGCAACAATCAAATAAACGTCTCATATATTAGTATACATAAGAACAAAACATATCGCAACAATTCAGCATAAACGCCATTTATCAAATCATACATAAAACATTTAACAACTGTATTAAATTCCACCACTGTTTTTATGGTGTGAGTATCGTCAGAAACCGCCATAAAGACAGATTCTAATGAACCTGACTTCCCCATAGAATATAAAGTCTATTTATTACATTATGTTGCGTCTGGGAGTGATATAACGCCATGTATTAAAATCGATAAACCAATAGTGGTTTACAGAATTTGGTAACGTTATGAAATGACGCCCATAAAAACGTCGAGTATAAAGCAAAACCATACCACTTTTACGCCTAAAATGCAATTTCGAATATATTTTTTTATGTTGTATGATAAATAGAGTCTAAAATTTGTGCTCCTGTAGTATTGCAATTATTAAACTTGTTGCGAAAAGGCGATAAAATGCTTGACGAACCTTGAATTTTATCAATTTTCTTCAGCTCGTTTAATAAATTTAACTAAACATGGACACTCATGTTCGATCCTCTTTGTTCGATATACTGGCCATAACCTTAAAGGCAGGAATTTTGTACCTCCCCCCCCCCCCCCCCCGGCAGGGGAGTGGCTTCAATATGAGACAATAAATAGGTGGAGCTTAACTACTATCTGATTAAATTGAACCAATGGCTTTTTTAAGCTAATAAACAGCATGATCACAGAACTGATAAGACTTGTCAACTATAATCCAGGTAGTAGCCAGAAGCCAATCAAATAAGAGATAAGCTCCTGTAGGTGTTTACAACTTGGGTGCAATGGAGAAAATGGTGAAACTAGAGGTTATTCTGCCTTATATACCCTACCCCTGCCTTTAAGTCTTTCTGCATCATTACTTATTCAGCTGTCAGTGTTGTATAGAATATTTTTGTAATGTGATGGCTTTATCAGCAGCAACTATATTGTTCGTTTAAATATAACACCATTGATAAAAGAAATAAGAATAATATTGGCCAAATGATTGATTCCTGAGTAACACCAGCAAAAGATTATTTCCAAAAAAAGGCGATGTCTCGAGGCAGAATCATTCTTTTGCATAGCTTTAAGCCCATTCTGCTACGTTTCAATGAATTCTTTTGGGTGCAGTTTTACATGGAAGTTCTTGTGACAAACCCCATAAAACGCTGATTTATATATAAGAAAACCACCCTTAATGTTATGTGATTTTTTTTTTTGCTTTCATCAATAGCTTTCACCAATACGTTACTCGGTACGCTAGTTGGTTGAATGCTGAATCTGTGGTTTTAAATCCAGATTGGAACTCAGTAATAATTGAGTTTTCGAGTTATTTAAGAATTTCAACATTATAACGTTGTTAGCTTCAGCAATTATATTAGAGGTTTCTTAAGATAGAATGGATTTTTATTTTGAGAAGGAGTGTAAGAGATTAGGAGAATCTTGTGACATGGTTTTAAAAAAATCATAACCTTAAGAATTTTTGCACATTCATTAATGCATTTTGTTTTGTTTGGCATATGGATGCTCTTAGTATGTTACGTTTTGTTCCAAATCATTTTCAAATAGGCTCATTATTTGAAGTTTTCGTAGTTTAAGCTCACTCGTTGGTGAGCCAATAGTATACCTATGACTTCATCATTAGCCATTGTTCATCCGTTATATTCGCCTGTCAACATTGTCAAATATCCTCTCCCCTGATACCACTGAGCCAATTTAACACACTTTTAGTATCAAGACCCCTCAGGATAGGAGAATAACAGTTTGTTCAAATAATCCTGGTCACATAACCAGGATGGCCACCGTACCCATATATACTATGCACAATAGGTTTAGCAATTTCTTAAGTTTCGCATCTTTTTGTGCTCATTTTTGTGCAATGTCGAAAACTTTCAATTGCAATGGCGAGAACAGGATCTTAGGCAAATGAAACCACGAATTTACAGACGCATCCTTTAAAAAGGCATTTGGGGAGAGCAAGATTTGCAGGAGGGGTCATCAAGGAAAATTCACATCCGTTGTAAGTAATGCTAAAATGATAAGCATGTCAAACGTCCAATTGTGAAAACTTGGTCCTTTATTTCTCTGAGAAAGTTCAGAAAATTGCAGCATTTGCTATGCGTGAAGTGCATGTGAACCGCGACATGAGATTTCCAACACTGTGGTATGTGCGACCAGCAATGGCTCAGACCAGTCTGCGCATATGCGCAGTCTGATCAGAGCCTTTGCTAGTCGCTTGAATATTCTATGAGTGCTAAGCTGCTGAGCAAACATCATTTGTCATTTCTAAGTTTAAAAGGAGGTTGCACAGGCTCGTCCGAATCTACACTTGTCAAAATACCACATTGTTGGAAACCACATGACGCGGTTTAAAAATACTGTACTCTGAACCGAAGTAATAATTGGCCACCTTACATTTTTTAGACTGTTCAGAGAGCAAAAAAATAATTCTATAAACAATCCAAGGCATTGTCGAACCTCTGCAAATTATGTCATTTCAAAATGACTGGTAGATCTTGCACCGACGAAGTCCGAATCTCGTTTCTAGTGTTATATAGAAAATTCCTCAGATATGTTATCCATTTAGATTTTAATCAGTTTGCAGCTGTGATATAAAATGAAAAAGAAGCAAAAGTTTTGCGACAATTGAACTCTCTATTTTTTCTACATTAACATGAAGGCAGCCACCCTCAGTAGTTTTAGATTTAACCATGCAATTTGCATACAAAATTTGCATTTTGCTCTGTACGCGTTATGATCTGCGGCACGCGATTGAAATTTTCAGCGATTATTTATTACGAATTGGCATCACTGTTATAGTTTGAAAAAAAGTAAAAAATATTTTACATATGCCATTTAACTGACCTTTAAAGTTTCACGTTAAAACCGGAAGTGAACACCAGTCTTGAAAAATTATCGTTAATTGGGCTGATCAAGCTGTAATGCGCTTGGTCAACATGTTCACATGCAATGAATTTAGAATGTGCAGCTGATGATTTTCGAAAATATCTGAAAATGCAGAAAAAGAGTTGTTGTTTTTATAAATCTTTAAAAATCTGTCATATTTTAAGCAACAATTCAATTATTTGGTTTGTTATCACCTGTACTTCAATTTGGAAAAAAACTGCAATCAAACGCGTATTATCTTCAAAAGTTGATTTTTGCATTTTTGAACCCAAAAATCGTGAAGTGATAGATATGATAATTCGTCCAAAGTACCGCTTAACCTTAGTCCATTGAAATACACATATCTGGGCAAAAATTCATTTCAATATCATTAGCGCGTAGTCAGAAAAATGAAATTGAAAAGTTGCCACTTATAACTTCGTTTCAGTGTATATACAGGTCCATTAAAAAGTTATTTCACTACGTAATATTTCAAAAGTTTTTTCACATTTTTATTTTACATTATGGTCTATGATTTACAATATGTACTATCAAATGCTCATGCCATTTTGTTTCTATAAATCATATCAACGTATAATTGGGCAGCAGTTGTATATAAATATCAAATATATTCCAATGAAAGCACAACAACATAATTTAAATGCATTCCAATGAAAACACAACAACGTTGAAGGCCTACATCATAAAGTCAGTATTTCTTTGCATCTCCCTTTGCTTTAATAAGATCTGCAATTCTCCTTGGCATTGAATTGTAAGTTCTTCCAGGACGTTCAGTGCTAAACTATACCACGTTTACATACTGGTTTCCAGATATTTTCATTTTTCCATGGCATTTGGTAACCAATCTCTTTCTTCATTATATTCCAAACATTCTCTATGGGATTAATGTCTCGCAAATTCTCTGGTCATTCTAGAACGGGTATTCCTTTACATTCTTGGAATGTTCTAGTACTTGTAGAGTTATGGCATGGCGCGAGATCATGTATAAAGATATATCCCTTCTTTGGGAACACAACGAATTCACATAATATTTCAATAGCATCTGGTATTTTGCACTATCCATGTTACTATTAACTTTTCTCGGAAGAGACAGGCAGCTGCTGCTAATGGCTCCCCAGACTTGCACACTTACTGGCGATTTTACAGTAGCCTGAATACACTTACTTAATAGCATGATATTCCTCATTCTGTTTGCTTCAAACACGACAATGGTGTCGATTGCTATGACTGTAAAATACAGACTAATGTGAATGCGTTGTGTTCCCACAGAAGGGATATATCTTTATGCATGATCTTGCGCCATGCCATAAGCCTAAAAGAACTAGAACATTTTTTTGAATGTAAAGAAATACCTGTTCTGAAATGGCCAGGGAATTTGCCAGAAATTATTTCAATAGAGAACGTTTGGAATATAACGAAAAAAGAGATTTGTAACCAACTTCCGTGTTTAAAAGAAGAGATGTAGAAGCGTTATGTGAAGCGTGCTATAGTGTAAGACCGAACCTCCTGGTATAGTGTACGACCAAACGTCCGGGAAGATCTTAACAATTCAATACCAAGGGGAATAGCAGATCTAATTAAAACAAAGGGAGGTGAAACGAATACTGACTTCATAGATTGTAGGCATACAGGTATGTTGCTGTGTTTTCATTGGAATGTATTTAAGTTTGTTGCTGTGTTTCATTGGTTCGTATTTGTTATCCATATAAATGTTGTCTGGTTATAGGTTGATATGATTTATAGAAATAAAACGGCATGATTTGTTTGTTTTGTTGTTTGTTTTGTTGCTTGACGTCCCAAGTCAACAGCTATGGTCATTGCGGGACGGTCAGTTCACCTAACCACACTTTTTTCCTGGGCAGGCTTGAACAGGCGGTTAACCATTAATTTGTGCGCATACATGTACTTTCGCTTGTAACTGACAACAACCCTTCTTGAATGAATCAGCGGAAGGGAGGAGAATGACCGTAGAAATCATTTCATGATCAATCTCCACGAAAGTATGGGACCGGACCGGGATCGAACTCGCGACCCCTGGATCTGCAGTCAGACACGCATCTGTAGCCAGACACGTTACCGACTGCGATACGCGGCCCGGCATGAGAATTAAATTACATGTATGGTAAAACATTGGCTATAATGTATAAAAATGTGATTTTTTTTTGAAATATTGCGTAGTGAAATAACTTTTTTAATGAACATGTATACTTACTATGTGTGCTCAATTCGCTAGATCGCAAAAATTAATGTTGAAGAAAACTTAACTCTAATCAAAAAGCTGATATTAAGTTGATAGGAGAAATGATCAAAATTCCAGCTGTTTCACATTCCACAGGATAACTTTATATGTGCACATTAAACAGTTTAAGGTGGGGCTTTAAAACTAATAAAAAATGATAAAAGGGATCTCGGTTCTTCCTCAGTTCAAATGATCTCTATGAATACATTGTATTATGGTAAGAAATGTTTTTATACAAGCATCATACGAAAACATGTAATAAAATCAAAGCGAACCGCCTATCTGACTACTGACTAATTATATGCTACTAATTATATTATACGTTAGTAACTTACAATGCCTAGGTTGGCACATACTCTTTTGTCAAGTAGATCCGTGTGCTTGTCCGATTACCAGTATTTGATACATCAATCACTAGAATAGCTATTATTGCTTCATTTGTATGTGTAAATAACAATATGCACATTTACGCATGCATATACAAGAAATGTTGCACGCATGTTAGAAAAATATACCGGGGTGTGTCCAAATATTCAGACCCATTTAAATGTATGGAGTGTATTTGCTCGGGATCAACTTTGAATACGCAGGTTTACTGTTCAGCACGAACGGTTGGTAAACCGACAGACTGTTAATTCATGTTCTTTTATCTGTCAAAGTAATGTGTTTTGCAAACGTATCCATCATCAGTCAAACAGTAATTTGCAAAGCAGATATATGTCTTGGCATAAGAACAAGCTAAAAGTTACAGTGTAGCTGGCGTGATATTTAAAGAGATTTCTATAACTAGAAATGAGTTGGTAAGATATGTACCAGCAGCTTTTATATCAACAGTCAATTTTACTCAATGCCATGTCGAGCTTTTTTAATCCATGATATGTCGAGCTATTTAATCCGCGACATATGGAGCTATTCATTTCCACCCCCCACCCCCCCACACACTTTTTTAAAAAAGCGAAGGGTGTATTGTTATCGCCTCCGTCCGTCTGTCCGTCCGTCCGTCTGCCCGTTATGCTATCTCCTAAACCATTGAACAAAATACAACCAAATTTGGTGTGTGTGTGTGTGTGTGTGTGTGTGTGTGTGTGTGTGTGTGTGTGTGTGTGTGTGTGTGTGTGTGTGTGTGTGTGTGTGTGTGTGTGTGTGTGTTACTCACACGAATGGGACGTGCAACAGCATAACTTTTTGGCCCCAGCCCCTAGGGTCCTGGGGAGGGGTCAGAAGGTCAAATATCATTAAATATAAATAACAAAGTCAATTTCAAAGATTTTTATACCAAACTTTGTGTGTGTTCTTACAAATAAAATGTTTAAAAGATATTGGACTGATTTTTGTTCTGACGCCTGGGTCATGCCTCAGGGGTTGGACTATGGGGCGGCGGGGGTCTGCAGGGGTCAAAAAATTTCGAAAATGGTCATATTGCATATCAAATTGGCGAGAATGATGAGTAGAATAGAATGCAAGTAACAGTTTTACCCTAGGGTCAAACTGGTGACCTTGGGGTGAGGTTAAAAGGTCAAATATATTTAAATTGCAATTACAACGTCATTTTCAAAGATTTGTATATCAAACTTTGAGTGTGTCCTCACAAAAAAAAGATATGAAAGATATTGAGCGGCATTTTCATTCTGTCGCCTGGGTCATGCCCCAGGGTGGGACTTGGGGGTGCTTGGGTCGACAACTTGAGGGTGGAGATTTGCGATTGCGCCCAATCGACTGCGTGCTCTAGTTATCAATGATACATTGAAGAATTTTAAATAATGACTTGTTTAATCAATGACATGTCGAGCTATTTTGATAAATGACACACTTCGAGCTATTGTTATCAATGACATGTCCATGACACGTCGAGCTATTTTAAATTCATGACATGTAGAGATATTTAAATCAATGATATATTGAAGCATTTTAAATAATGACATGTTGAATCATTTAATCAATGACATGTCGAGTTATTTTGATAAATGACACACTTCGAGCTATTTTTATCAATGACATGTCGATTTGATTTGATCCATGACACGTCGAGCTATTTTTAATTCATGACATGTAGAGCTATTTTAATCAATGATATGTTGAAGCATTTTAAATAATGATAGTTGAACTATTTAATCAATGACATGTCGAGTTAATTTGATCAATGTCACGTCGGGCTATTTTAATCAATGACATGTCGAGCTACATGTTTTTGATCAATGAGACGTTGCGCTATTTTTATCAATGACATGTCGAGCTATTTTAGACAATCAATGAAATGTCGAGCTATTTCAACCAATAGTCAAGGTTAATTAAAGCCTCGTGTCACATCTCATGTAAACCGATTCGAGGGCTTGGTTACTTAATGGTGTTCTTCTTCCTATCACGCATTGGTTATGCACTCATTAATATGACTTTTTATGACTTAGGTTGTTCAGATCTAGACGTGACTTGACATGACTTGACGTGTCAGAAATGTTCCAATAATTGATCTTTCATACATCCTGCCTATCCTTGTAGTATTTGATTGCCAAGAACATTACGTAATCAGGTTGGTATGCGCGTAACCAGCCTGACACCCCGTAGTAACTGCTGAATCAGGTCAATAAAAGCAAATTTTGAATCAAACATCGGTTTATTGTTTTAAAAAATCTTGGCATAGATTGCGGATCAAGGAAATGATCAAATGGCGACGTTTCTGTAAGATTCTGAAACGGCTTAACGTCATTAACGTCAACTCTGAATACTACTTTAAACACGTAAACTTTCTTTTCCGCTTTAGATTTTTTCATTACAAGGACGTTTTGTTCAAGAATTATGACTTGAGATCTTCAGACGTCAAAAAAAACTCAATTCTGACGTCAAAATTCGATATCCTACGTTTTAATGGTTTCCATGATGTTTATGTGTTTTCTAATGATAAATTGGTCCAGTGACAAAGTTTAGGTTACAGTTAAAACGTTTGGTGTTCACTCTCGGCATGTAATCAGATGTTTTCTTTTGCATTACGCCATGTCTTGTTTGGCTAACGTCAATGTAAACACCTTACCGGCGTATTTCTACGGTATCTGAAAAGTCAGTATTTCCCAAGAAAGCATGTTCTGATGTCTCTTTGTTTATCTTATCCCGTATATTCACCAAAGACCCAAACCCGACGGCTCTAAGTGACATTTATCGTTTATTTACTACCATTGTGTATCTTGCCATTGAAGTAGCGTGTTTGGAAGCAATATTTGACTGCATTACGAGTTTGATTGGACGTTTGTTTAATTTGCACATTGTCAAGTCGACGCCAAATAACCAAACATGTAAAAATTGGGTTTTCTTGATCTTTATTCTGACGTTAACGTCCTATTTTACGTTTTCATATAATTTCATCTTGTTGCGTAATATATAGCGATAAAATGACGTTTTGGTATTTCATCACATGCCATAAATACTCAATAAGAAATTTTCAAAAGAGATTTCACCAAACCGTCATTTAAACACGCAAAAATTATATTTTAGTCTGTTGCGTTTCTTTATTCCTTAAGTATACAACTGCGCTTTATCAATGAAAGTGGAATGCTGGTGACACGGAGTACTAGCCGGTGGTTCGGTAAACGAATTGAAAATTAACACTCAAGAATTCCGCCAAAGCGGCGGCCATATTGGATGTGCTGCCGTCACAGTTTGAATAACCTGACCATCCTTGATGCCACAATATCCCACACAAAATGTGAGCCGCCTGATCCTAGTAGTCATGTTATAGAATAATAATCATTTTTGAAGATGAGTCTTTCGAGTCGTGCATTTCTATAACCAAAAACTAAAACTGCTTTGTAATTACATGTATCCCTTCGCGTCTGGGATATTGTGATCACCTCAGTCCGTCCGTCTGTCCAGCCAGCCACAGGGTATATAATGGGGCTATGCAATCAGTACGACCGTGTTAAGTGAGGTTACGGTTATGATAGCTTGGTGCTATGGGGTTAAAAAGGGGCTTGTGGGTCCGTTTTAACGGGTTAACCACATAAATTTGAATTGGAAAATTACAATTAGGAACCTCAGAACGTCTGTCCTGTATGCGCGTTTGTACGTCATTCAGTCTGCCCGTTATGCTATCTCCTCCTAAGTAAGTAAGGGTGCAAAGATCAGGAATCGATACAATAAAGTACCACACCTGACCTAGGATACCAGTGGGAAAGTGACAAACTCACACAAAATCCAATTAAATTTGGTGTGTGAGTTACTCATGTGAATAGGGCGTGTAACAGCACTTTTTTGACCCATCCCCTGGGGTCCTTGGGAGGGATCAAAAGGTCAAAAATATTGTTAGACTAGAGAAAAGTAGTGCCGATTCAATATTTAGAGCAAAATACACAATTGTTATGACAACTACGTCATTTTCAGTACATTGCAGTTTCTGGGAATATTTTTTTCTATTAAGTTTGGCTCAAAACCTGTGAAACCTAATATCGACGAAATATATTCAAGACGAATATTATTTTAATCACAAAAAATCTTAACCTAGAATATAGTAAAAAGTATTTTTTTACAAATAAATGATTGATTTAGATAATAATTTTCATAATTGTAATTGATTTCAGACGGCTACCTTGTGCTTAATTTCAAAAAGTAAGTGAGTATGATCAGGAAATACCACAATCACACACTGCAGACCAATCCACGGCACCGTGAGGAAGTGCCACATAACACTGACTGTCACAAGCAATCAGGAAGACAGTTTAAGTAAAGCGACTAGCTCTCTCTTCCTTTTTAAGATGATTGCACAACTAGAAGGACACAAAGTACTGAATAGCAAAACCGGGACAAACACAGAACCCCCCCCCCCATCACACACACACACACACACACATACATGCCAAGGCTACGAAGTGGGGACATAAGCACCTCACAGTAAAAACGGGGACTTCGTAAGTTTACAAGATATTGCTTTTATTTTGCATATTTAAGTTTCTTTTAATTAGTCTTACTTTTTTCTCACATGCTCCAATATCTATTTCGACTTTTTGTTACTTAGAACGTTTACCTACAATGTGGGGACACACACTCTATACACAAAAGTAGAACAACACATCGAAATGGGGACTGTACCTTATACACAAAAGCAGCACAAAACGTCGAAATGGGGACTGTGTGTCTGACCGGGGACATTTGTTAATTTGTAGCGAAAGACATGTTTTGCAACAGGATAGGACTCAATTTAATTAATATCATTAAAGTTGTCGTTTGCACTGTTTAAGTATGCATCAAACTCTTGTTTTTCATATTCTTTTAATCTAGGTACACTTTGGCAAGTCGGCACCTTATACACAAAAGCAGCACACGTCAAAATGGGGACTGTGTGTCTGACCGGGGACATTTGTTAATTATGTTTTGCACCAGGAAATGACTTAATTTAAATAACATCATTAAAGTTGTTGTTTGCACCGTTTAAGTATGCATCAAACTCTGTTTTTATTCTTTTCAACCTAGGTACACTTTGCCAAGACGGCACCTCATACACAAAAGCAGCAAAAAAACGTCGAAGTGGGGACTTTGTGTCTGACTGGGGACATTTGTTTATTTGTAGAGAGAAGACATGTTTTGGGCCAGGAAATGACTCAATTTGAATAATATCATTAAAGTTGTCGTTTGCATTGTATTAGTATACATCAAACTCTGTTTTTATATTCTTTTCAATATAGGTAGACTTTGGCAAGTCGGCAACTTTTACACACATACATACACGTCGAAATGGGGACTGTGTGTCTGACCGGGGACGTTTGTTAATTTGTAGTGAGAAGACATGTTTTGAACCAGGAAATGACTCAATTTAAATAAAATCATTAAATGTATCGTTTGCACAATTTTAGTATGCATCAAACTATATTTTTAGTATGCTTTTCAATTTATGTACACTTTGGAAATCGGCATCGAATTGGGGACTTTTATGTCAAGCCTCATACATTAAGGGACACTTGTATACCTGGACTTAAGACTTAAGTTAAAAATATTTTAGAATGCATCAATTAATAAATTTAGAATGCATCAATGAATAAAACAATTAATATTGATGAATTGAGTTAAAAAATTATCTCTTGATTAAAGAGCTATTTATTCTACTAACGAAATAGTGGGGTCTGTTCGGTGTGTTTATATTTATTCCTCTTGGTGGCTAGGGTAGATATTCTTTATAAATACTGCACTTTGGCAAGTCGACACCTTATACATGTTCGGTGTGTTTATATTTGTTCCTCTTGGTAGCTAGGGTAGATATTTTTTTATAAATACTGCACTTGTCCAAATGTCTATTCTGAAAAGCATGTGCACAAGTGCACCCTGGACATCCAGCTTCTGAATATAACACTTTTTATAACCTGAATTTATTAGTTGATATATTTATACATCCTGTTCATCTGTACTACATAATGATAAATGATAATTTGGTAATATAAATTCGAAAATGCATGGTTCTGGAAATACCAATGTGGGTGATCGGAATTAAACTCCCAGCAAAAGACCAGGAAGAAGACGAGCAATGTCGCTACAAAATGAGTTATTCTTAACCCTGATGAGACTGAGACTTGGTTTGCTTCACCAGGATTTAGCGTATCGCTTTAAAACCTATACACGCCAAGTTTCCACTATCATTTTAACATGGATACAACTCTTGTACAAACAGTTTGGCACCATTCGGAATTTAATGTTTTCAACCAGAGACAAAGTGAGACAACATCTGCCGAAGTGCTTTAAAAAGTACAAGAACATCCGCTGCATTATTGACTGCACAGACGTTCATGTACAATCACCCGGCAATTTTGAGGCACAAGGAAATCAATATTCTTCATATAAAGGGCATACCACATACATGTATAAGTTTTTGGTTGCAATAGCTCCTAATGGTGCCATTCTTTTTGTAAGTGATGCATATGAGTGAAGTATTAGTGACAAAGAAATAGTACGTGTGTCTGGTTTCTTAGATTTTTTAAATCCTGGAGATGTAGTTATGGCAGATCGTGGATTCCTCATTAAAGAACTCTTGAATGAAAGGCATGTGAAACTAATTATTCCTCCTTTTTTGGGATCAAGACATAGATTTACTCCACAAGAGGAAGCCTTAACGAAAGATAGCTACACACAGAATCCATGTTGAACGATCCATCGAAAGGATGAAAAAATTTCGAATTCTTCAGGAAGTTGTACCACAAAAGCTTCAGCCTGTTTTCTCACAGTGTGTTTTTGTAAATGCCTGTTTAGTTAATTTTCAAAGTCCATTAGTAAAGTAGATCCACACTGGTTTGTAATAACAGTAACAACTATTCAGTGTTTTTATTAGTTGCAGCCCCCTGAGACTACAACCAACCTGCTGCTTCTGCTTCAGACCATGAGACTCATACCAGTTTCTAACATTTTTCACGTTCAACTCAACTGAGCATAATATCTAAACTGCTCACGTATGTCAAATCAAATTTATAACAAGTCAGAATCACTGAACTCATTTAAGTTTAGACCATCAAACCAATAAATATTGAAATGCTAATGATGACCAGCATTTTTGAAGTTTATGAGCAGGATAAATCTTATGCTCAAATGAGCACGTAAAAAGTCATACAACTTTCGGCCTGCTCAAAATTTATTTTCCCATATAATAGTTATAGATTTTCTCCTGGTGCAGCCCATTTGCAATATGTATTAAGCAATGCAGACCTACCATATGAGTCACATCAAAACAAAATCTCTTCAATTTCAAAGGATTTAGAATAGACTTGAAACTATTTACTAGAAACATGTGTGAAATTTTGGCAATAGTTGGCAGCAAATAACAAATGATCTGGGTCATGACAAAACCTGCCTCGGGCTTTCCCACCAGGTCTACTGTCTAACACAAACCAGACTGTACAGACGCAGATGGCTCTAGTATTGAAATTTCGACTGATCTGCACCTTTGTTATCGCATATGCAAAAAGCAGATTTTCTCATGAAGCAGCTCAACTCAGGATTGTGTTCAAATTGCAAAGAAGAGATTTTATCGAGATGTATAACTTTTAGATTGTTTTAACCGAGAAGACAATTGATTGAAAAGACTGTAAATAGGTTTGTCTGTTTTCTTTAATAGAGTGCTCAATATATAAGTTAAGACGTACCACACATGTGCGGATCCAGAGGGGGGAAAGGGGTCCGGACCCGTCTGGAAAATTACAAAAATATAGGGTTCCTTAGCAATACTGGTCCGGATCCCCTGAAAAACCACAGCTACCAATCCAGCATTTAATGTTGGGCCATTATCATCCTGCTAGCAAAACACCATTCAAATGGCGTTTCGCTGGCAGGCCGATAATGGCCCACTTTTAGTGGCTTTTCGATCCTCTCTCCATCCCATCAACCAAAAAAAACGTTGTCAGTGTTGGACCCCTCTGACAAAACTTTCTGGATCCGCACATGCCACAAGTCCTTATTCCAGGAGTTAGAAAGTAAAGAGATAATATGCATAGATCCAGATAAGGAAATTTTATTTGCGTAAATTTTTTGTTATTTTCTTACACATTAATTTCAACATATGTTTTGGGTGCTCAAAAGAACCGTCTCATTGAGACGGTTCTTTTGAGTACCCGCAACATATGTTTTGGATTAAAATCAAATTTGCTGGTTGAATTAGTTAAAGAGCAAGGTACTCCTGCCTGGTTTAAATGAGAAATATAAAATAGTTTTCCAATACACACTCTTATCTGGAGGCCTGAATATGGATCGAAAATATTGGCGATGATCAGCTGCACAATTACCGCACAGCTGATCTATACCACTTTTCGCATACATGTATATAAAAAGGTTTTCTCATGACATGACATGAAATGGCTCAATTAATAGGAAGCTAAATTAGCTTACAATGTATGCAGTTACAGTTTCAAGGGCAAAAGGTTTCTAGGAATCCTCATTTCAAAGATGTCTGGACATAAGTAAGAATGGTGAAAATTAATTAATTTGGCTATAAGATCAGCCCAGAAATGATCGTCAAAGGGAATTCGGACTGTAAATGTCTCTTTACTAGACCAAACTACAAAATCACAAAATTTTGTACAAGTCACTCCCATCTGCATTTGAATGTGGTAATAGTATTTGTGTGTGTTTTTAAGGTGATCTTGTTCTCATCATTGATTTCTAAGAAAAAGTTTTTCTTCTGTTGTTTGGTTAATTTTTCATTAAAGTTAGATATGCGTTCATATTCTAATGACTTAGGGCATTTGATTTCTAAAATACCATAAATGGTAGGCTCATCATGGTCCATAATCAATCCATCCTGACTACAGGCCAGCTCTGGATCTATGCTACTTACCCAGAAGCCAGTTTCAACAACCATACTACTATCAGAATTTATCAAGCTCTTGTAAGAATCTCTTGCTATTTTTTCATGTTTGATGCCATACTGCAAAGCAGGTGCACTAATTGGATCTGTTTTCCAAAGATGCCTGTTTAGAAAATTCATGATAGCCCTGTCAGATTTAAGAGACACAACATCCTTGCATGTTGATGCTGTTAAACTAACATGACGTTCATTAAACCAGGCAGGAGTACCTTGCTCTTAACTAATTCAACCGGGAAATTTGATTCCGACTTAACTTTTAAGTTCTGTATAAATTGTTCCCTCTGCTTATTAAGTGTAGAAGTATGATCATAATTTATAATATCATGTACTTTTCTCTTCTTTGCACTTGGGTAAACTGACTTTTGCACTTTTTTAGGCAGCTTGTTTGACTTTCTGCCTTGGTTCCAAGCACAAGGAAGAGATGTACAACTTTGTGGGTCAACTTTTAGTGTATCACAAGTATCAATGTAATCTACAAGAGCATACAATAACCCGGTGACATGGCTACACCTGCCCATTGCTGAAGCACGGCATGTACAGGATGCATCCCTTACAAAACCAGAGTGCTGTGATAATGTAGCAGTCACGTCATAAACCTCTGAAGTATACGAAGCCCGTACTTTAGATTTTAAAAAATAATGTCCACTCTTAGAACTGTCTTGCATTTTTGGACATGTCCACTGGTGAAGTACTTCAGTCCTTTTCTCAATGGTTTGGCTGTATGTAGGTCTTAAATATCACAGTCATTATCACAGTCATCATCCCTATCAACTTCATCATCAAAGGTGTCTTCATTGAGGAATTGAACAGATTCAACAATATGGTGGTGAATATGTCCCTTGTTGAAATGCTAGGGCATTTGTGGTCCATGAGAGGGGAAATTTCCCTATCCACTATATGGGAAAAGTGGAATGCCTGTATTGGTTTGCGTCTGTACATTTTGTTTAATTTTCTCTATTTTCAAGGTATACCACTTTCCTTCGCCTATGCTAATTGGTATATTGTCTTGTTCCCCTGCTGATATGCAGCTTTTCATCCTGAAAATATATTTAAAAAAATGTGTAAACCCATAACCCCTATACTGCCTACATCAGGATAACATGTCTGTGTGATTTATATCCCCTAACATCCCACTTTTATATAGTAAAATTGGGGTTAACATGGGGATTGGGGGTAAACAAAATTTTCTTACAACTTTTCGCGCTAAAACATAGACTGTGGGTACATGTTCGAACCGCCTCATTGAGGCGGTTCTAACGTATACCCACAATCTATGTTTAGAGCAAAATAAGAAAATTAATTAAATCTTTATCTAAAAATTTACATTTTTTCTACCATGAAAAATCGCTGTATATTGCATGGACGCGTTTTAGTAACATATTTTTAATACTGTTCAATACTGCATGAACAGGCTCACGAGAAAACATGTCTTCAGTGTTTCAGATCAGGTCTGACACAAAGCATTACTGGGCTGTGTAATTCACCACAGTTTTTTTTTTGCTCTTTAACAGAGATTGTGGGTACAATTTATTATCACCTCATTGCTGTGGTTCTAATGAGAACCCACAATCTAGACTATGTTTTAGAACAAAAATAGTAAGCAATAAATATATACCCCTGAACAGGACTTTAGTTAAGAGTGTGTACCAAAATATTAATTTTCTTCTTTCTCAAACAAAACATATGTTGTGGGTACTCAAAAGAACCGTCTCAACGAGACGGCTCTTTTGAGAACCCAAAACATATGTTAATACTGATGGGTAAGAACTTATTTACAATTTCACGCTCAAAAAATGATTATCTAAACCTATGCTGAAGTTAAGTATATAAAAGTGGGGTACAAGGGGGTATAACTTACACTAGTGTTATCAGTGATGAAAGTGGAAATAAAGGTACTGATCAGCATCTGCGTCATTGTCACATGTGCAAAAACATTTTTCTCATGATGCAACGCATATAATTTTTTTTTTTTTTTTGTTGCTTTACGTCCCATGTCAACAGCTATGGTCATTGCGGGACGGTCAGTTCACTTAACCACACTTTTTCCTGGGCAGGCTTGAGCAAGCGGTTAACCAGTAATTTGTGCACATACTTTCGCTTGTAACTGACAACAACCCTTCTTGAATAAATCAGCGGAAGGGAGGAGAATGACCATAGAAATTATTTCATGACCAATCTCCACAAAAGTATGGTACCGGGCCGGGTTCAAACTCGCGACCCCTGGATCTGCAGTCAGACACCCATCTGTAGCCAGGCACGTTACCGACTGCGCAACGCGGCCCGGTCAACGCATATAATCATGGTAACCAGAAGGTTCTAGATTGTCTGGGCATGTTTACCTGGCTATGTGTCTCTCCAATGCATTTTTTCTTTCATTTTGAAAATCTTCAGTATAATTACCATGCACAAACCAGGGTTTGGGACTGGGGGTCCGGACCCCCTCAATTCCACCCCCTCCCCCCCCCCCTTAACAAAAAGAAATCCCTTGAATCTGGACCTACCCTGGTCTGGGGGTGGACCCCCCACCCCCACCCGCCCCTACCTTGGAAAGTTTTCTGGATCCAGGCATCATTACACCACTTCTTTTATCAAAGTTAGGGCGGAAATTTACCCCTGTAAAAGCCCTGGTGAAAGAATATCATTTTGGCATTTCACCAATAAGCTAACATGATTCTTGGTTGGATTCACGATTACTGGGTACATTCCGAATACAGGTTCATGCACTGCTGAGGCAATTATACCTGATTACACAGTTATACCTATTTACACATTTGATCCCAGATAAGCATAAAAAACTATTTGTAGACTTGAAGAAAATACACGATGATATCTTAAATATTCGGATTCTTATATAATCTAAATATTATATCGGTGCTTTATCCGAAACGCAGTGTTTTTCGGAGTGCATGACCTTTTGTTTACATGAAATGTGTCGAAACAAAACAACTTACCTTCGAATGAGTTTACTCCGATTGCCTGTTTTTGCGAGGCCTCGGCATTCCAGCCATCTTTGTAACTGAATATTTGAATGTTTTTCTATCGACTCGTACACTAATTTCGCCCCAGGAACATCAGATTCGCGCAAAACAAATTGAAATGCATTGGAAGCTGCCATATCTGCCGAATGTTTGACCGAATGACTTCATCGGCTATTTTTAGAATATGATAATGATTATTCGATTTGATTCTTTACGTCCCATCAACAATCTTTCAGTTATAAAGGGACGGGTCTTCCTGGGTTGAACCAGTACTAAGCTAGGATTAATGTTCCTTCTCAAGGACACAACGCAGTGACGCCGGTGAGGCTCGAACCCGCGGCCTTTCGGTCTCGAGTCAAGCACTCTACCACTGAGCCACGTACTGCGCTCCCTATGATTATTCGTGACGTAGGAAATATTGGAAATCTACAAACGCTAATAATGATAATTTTTAGGTGAAAAATTGAAATATTTTTTCTTAATATTGCTCAAACCATAGATCGTGGGTACACGTTAGAACCGCCGGACGTTACCTCCAACATATCTGAGATGAAAACCTTGATGCCATGTTGTTACACCGAATGCTCCGAACACAACGGGGACTATGGAATTTTCCCGCGAAAACGCGGACCAAGGCGCAGAAGACTATACACTCGATAAATATTTTCTTATGGGAAAATACACTTTTGTGTAAGTTATACCTGACGCTTTAGTCAAGGAACGGGGACATGTTGATTTTTGCTGAGTTCTCACTTTTATAATGTAAAACAGATGTTCGGAATTCGTTTTTTACCGTTTCGCGAATAGCGGACGTCCGCGATTCGAAGTAAGTCCCCGATGTGTGAGTGTGTATTTTCACTTACGTCCCCGCTTTACGCAATCAGCAAACACACACACACACACACACACACACACACACACACACAATCGGAGCAACAATGAAAAATAAATCAACAACAACAGAACGACCGCCTTAGAACGGACATCCGCTTAAGCCACTGGGGGCTTAAATGCATTTTACTGGTATCAAATCTTCGCCATAGAATCTGTTGTTGTCAAAACACAGAAATGTTTTGCTCGCATGGAGATTTCTTAACCATTATATTGTATCATCTCAAAGAAATAACACACTTTGATGATACAAAGAAAATGGGCCCAGCCAAAGACAGGTATCAGATACCAACCACCATTAAAGCTTTGCGTCAGGGCCGTCATTGAGTCTGAGGCCTGACCCACCGTTGTGCAATTAAGGAGAAACCCATAGCTATAAACCGTGACTAGGTGTACAACCAGACATGCAGACTGCCGTATGATATCCATGTTATGTTCAACTTTTCTTATGACGTTTGATTATCTTTTTGAATTGATCACTAAAATTAGGGTTTCCAACAATCCTTTTGAATTTATAAACTAAATCACCATAAAATACTGGCTCTTATATGCACTGTTGCAGAAGAATTTTAAACCAATATTGTATTTAACAGTCAACTCTGAGTGTCTGTTGTAGAATTTAGAAAAAGTTTACGATGTTTATGATATCTATAATCTTTCAATAACTTAGCAGTCAAAATTGGTTTCTGTTGTTGAAGTCATGAACATTAGAACAAACCTTTGCCAAACAAATAAGCTGTGAAACTATGTCATTCGTTATAGACACGTCCAAGTCCAAGAAGGGGGTCTCAGTATCAAAGGAATATATTGTCCAAAAGATTATGGAGAGCATTACACATTTTCTGACATTATCACAATTTATATCTTTTAGGTTGTACAGAAGTGAAAAAGCACGGTTCTCATTACTAGCCAAATAAAGTGAGCCCTCTCTGTTAAAAGTGTCTTCAATTAATTCAGTTAGTTTTTTCTTTGATAAGGTTACGAGGCAATGTAGTAAAGTATAGAGAGCAGAGAAATCATCTGTAGACAGACTCAATGCTGAAAATCTTTAACCTTTTGATTTATTAAGAATCTCAACTGAATGTAAAATAGACTAAAATAAATCCATATTTGTCATCGTTTTACTATATCGTGCACATTTCGACAATTGACCATGTATCATTTCAGATATGACATGCAAACTTGGCGCACTTCCAAATATTGACCTACTTTGTGGACTCGTTATAATGGTCTTATGTGTGTTACTACTAGTCTCCGACGATATAGACTGGTCATAACGTCAGCTCATCTAGCATTTAGCTGTTTCGAGGTTGATATCCAGTCACTCCTTCGAGTAACATAAAACAGTTTCAGCTGTGTAAACATAGATACTATTTATTCATTTGGTACAATTTTCAGGCGTTTGACCTTGCTGGTTACAGAAATAATACGCCAGTATCAGAACTTTCGGAACACCCCTCGTATTAACAGAAATATTAGGCCAATATCTAAATTTTTGGAACACCCATCGTATAAACGTAGCGAAATTAAGTGCACTTGAATTATTGTCTTTGTTAAGTTACGATACTT
Source organism: Loripinus fragilis (assembly GCA_964019695.1). Classification (NCBI taxonomy): domain Eukaryota; kingdom Metazoa; phylum Mollusca; class Bivalvia; order Lucinida; family Lucinidae; genus Loripinus; species Loripinus fragilis. The sequence continues at coordinate 29,668,506 of OZ026522.1, forward strand.
ACCAATATTTGCAATTGTCATGCATTTTATACCACAATAAACTGCTTTGAGTACGCGGATGATTTTACGCGCAACACTTGGACTCTCAATACAATTAGACAGACATGCATATAGGTTCTTACTATAGTTAGTATGCAAAGATAAAAGAAAAACCAAACAATAAACTAATTTTGAGCCAGTGCTTGAGATTTCCAACAAAGTGGTATGTGCCACCAACAAAGCCTCAGATCAGCCTGCGCATACGCGCAGTCTGATCAGAGCCTTTGCTAATCGCTTGGGTATTCTATGATTGTTAAGCTACTGACTGAACACCATTTGGAGTTTCTAAGCTTAAAAGTAGGCTGTAGAGGCTCATCCGAGTCTTCACTTGTCAAAATGTCAAATTGTTGGAAATCTCATGCCGTGGCTCATTAATAAGACCAAAACCTTCTTCTTAGTCTCACGCCCAAGAAAAGTGATATCTTACAGCTACATACATGCTAGCTTTTTTATGTTTGAAACTTTCATTTTGCGCTGTCGTTTGAGTAACAACACGATTTTCCCTTTTCAGAGTTGTTTGACATCAAAACAAGGCGAAAAAAGGATATTATTATGTATGTACTTTAAATATACAGGGTATGTGTACTGTTTGTAGCTCATTGATTTGGAAAGAAACGAAAACAAGAGTAGAGATGGGCTTATTGCAGTGGGAGAGGTGGCTCAGAAATCGAGGGAACCCACATTATTTTAAAATAGCAGACTCCAATTCAGTACCTCACATTGTACAGTGTAAACATGACCTATAACCTCAAAAAATCAATAATCCAATGGGAGTCTGTATGTATCTGGGTTTGTTTACGTCCATGCCGTGGAAGTTTATCTGCACAGTGTGTAGTACTGAATTCTCTCATTGCCGCCTTGATCAGGTGGAAATACTCACCAACAATTGTTCACGTGATTAATCCTACATGCTGCGACTTTCTTTACTCAATTAATGGTCTTGTCACAGTGAAACACGAAAAGGAAATGTATGGACAGGAATATAAGCGTCTCTCGTATATTCAGGCGTGTTGTTTTATATAGCTGTTGGAAGCTCTGTAGACCTCTCGTGGGAATGAGATATCTAATTTGGTAGAGAAATTAGATTACTGGCTAGTTATTATTGTATCTCTGTCGCTTTGATTTATTTCATCTGAATTGAGCCAAAGTTTAAATCAACACTGGGCAGACGTGTTATGTATTTTTAACATTCTCGTTGAGAACTTCCAATTTCTTTATTCGCTGGTAAGTCGTTCGAACGTTTTCAGCATTAATAGAAAATAGAAAAAAGTCCCCATTTAAACTAGAGAATCTGAGAAATAGTTTACTATATTAATACGCGTTATGGTAATCGATCAGAATAAGTATACGAGTAGTTTTACTGTGTGGATGCCAATTTATTTTCAAAACAATATTTTAGTATATGTTTGACTGTATTTCAAATGAATAAAATAAGCTTTTGGAAAACTACACCATGAGCCACGTATAAACTCCACAGACAGCAATAGTTGTCCCCTACTGATCATAATATAAAAATCATTCATTAGTTAGAAAAGTTGACGTTAAAATGATCAATCTCTGCCAAACATTCCGTGATCTCCGTGCGTTATTGTGGAGTATTACTATCTGTATTACATGTACGAGTGAATATACGGTGCTTATCTTCATTCATTAATTCCACACGTTGAGATAACCTGTGGTTGGTTCATATGTTTTGAAATTGCGATGTTTACTGTTAGATATTTTGCAAACATAATGATATTTGTTTAATATGTACATTAAAAAACACAAAAACACACACTGCCAGTCGCAAAATAGTGCGTCTGCTCGAAATCTATGAGTTACCCCTTGATTTTTTTTTTTTTTTTTATTTGATTCTTTACGTCCACTCAACAATCTTTCAGTTATGCGGGACGAATCTTCCTGGGTTGAACCAGTACTAAGCTAGGATAAATGTGTCTTGCTCAAGGACCACAACGCAGTGACGCCGGTGAGGCTCGAACCCGCGGCCCTTCGGTCTCGAGTCAAGCACTCTACCACTGAGCCACTGCGCTCCCTAGTTACCCCTTGATTTAAGTGTTTATAATCACTTAAGCCCTTACCTCATAGAGACGCCTTTTAACACATTTCAAACAGAGCAGACCCAGACTCTTGTAAGAGCTGCCTGATCAGGGTCTACCTTATTTGCTTATGGAAATATGATTAGACATGACCCTGCACTTGTGGACCTGACAAATAATTTCTATGTTCTACTTACAAATGTTAAAGTTTATTTATATAATTATTCATAGTACGTGAACCTTAGCATTAATATTCAAAAAGGAAAGGGTTACGTGCTTATCTGAAGTGTGTATGTAGCTAGCTAGAACCGTCAATTTGGTGTATGTAGCTAGCTAGAACTGTCATTGGAACACGCTATACAATATTAATATTCTATGTATTTGTGTAGGATTTGATTAACAAGATTTTATTTAAAACTTGCATCTCTCGCTACTATGTAATTTACTGTTTCTCGAAGGAATCATCAAAATGTTGGAATAAGAGCTGTCGCATGACAGCGTAGCTCGACTGCAACCTTTTAATTGAGAGAAGTATGACAACCTTAGATTATGTATGTATAGGAGGAAGCTTATGGATAAATATTAAACAGTTGAAACATAGTTTACGGTTAAGAAACATACATGACACAGTAACGTGACAAATGTCCCCAAAGGAATTCGTCTAGCATAAGACACATATGAGGAAAGTTATTTGTAATATAGGAGATATGCTCCAGACACGAAAAACGTAGAAATTAGGTCAGAAGTCAATGTCAAGGTAAAGTGCCACCCTGCCATCCTAATATGACTCCACACACAAAATTTGGCATTCCTGCCTCTAATAATATAAGAGATATGCTCCAGATACGATTATTCTAGAAACTAGGCCATAGTTCAGGACCACAGTGAAAATGGTAAGCGACATGTCACCATCCAAAGATGCATCCATACACCAAATTTGGGATTCCTACCTCAAATAATATAGGAGATATGCTCCCGACACGATCATTCTAAAATGAGGTCAAGGTCACAGTGACCCAGAAACAGGTTCATGACACTCCATCATAACAAGATGCATCCGCAAACAAAATATGGGCTTAAAATAAGAGATTTGCTCAGTACACGATTATTCTAGAAAGTAGGTCAGAAGTCAAGGTCACAGTGACCCAAAAATGGTATGTGACACTCCACAACCCCAATATCCATCCACAAACTAAATTTGGGATTCCTAACTCAAATAATATAGGCGCTATGCACTGAAGCGGATTCTAGAAACTAGGTCAGAGGTCAAAGTCACAGTGACCCAAGGATATGTGACACTGCAACATCCCAATATACTTCCACACAAAATGTTGGATTCCTACCTGAAAATATTTGAGAGATATGCTCAGGACACGATTATTCTAGAAATATGGTCATAAGTCAAGGTCAAAGTGACCCAAAAATGGTGGACAACACTCCGCCATCCCAAGACGCAGCCAAACATCAAATTTGGGATTCCTACCTCAAAGAACATAAGAGATATGCCCAGACTCGGTGCAGATTGTAGAAACTAGGTTAGGTCAAGGTCACAATGACCCAAGGATGGCACAGGACACTGCATCATCCCAAGATCCATCCGCACACACAATTTGGGGTCCCTAGCTCAAAGAATATAAGAGGTATGCACTGGATACAATTATTCTAAAACTAGGTCAGAGGTTAAGGTCACAGTGATCCGAAAATAGTAGGCGACACTCCGCCATCGCAAGATGCATCCACACACCAAATTTGTGATTACTACCTCAAAGAATATAGGTGGTATGCACTGGACACGACGCAGGAAGGACAGATGGACCATTGCCCCACCACCCGGCATGGACCCTTGGGTCCGATGTCGTTGAATGAAAGCTAACCCTACAAGGTATCTGCGGTGCGAATATGAATGCTTTCTGACAAGTGGTTGTCAAAATATTTACTTCTAGAAAACTTTAACACAAAAATCCTATCTTTTGGATATGTACTAGATTTTGACCTCTAGCCCTACCCCCGGCATGGACCCTTGGGTCCGATGTTGTGGTATGAAAGCTAACCCTACAAGGTATGTATGGTGAAAGTATGAGCGTTTTCTGACTAGTGGACTTTTAGAAAACCTTAAGGCAAACATCCAATCTTTTATATATATATATAACATGTAGATTTTGACCTCTAGCCCCACCCCGGCCTGGACACTGGGATCCGATGTACCAATCCCCCCCCAGCCTGGAACCTTAGGTCCGACGTTGTTGAATTAAAGCTAACCCTACAAGGTATCTTTGGTACAAGCATGAATGCTCTTTGACAAGTGGTTGTCAAAATATGGAATTCTAGAAAACTTTAACGCAAAAAAACCTATCTTTTGAATATGAACTAGATTTTGACCTCTAGCCCCACCCCCCCTCGCATGATTTAGAATCCGATGTCGTGTTGTGAAAGCTAACTCTACAAGGTATTTACGGTTCTATTATGAATGCTTTCTGACAAGTGGTTGTCAAGATATGGACTTCTAGAAAACTTTAACACAGTGTGACGGGAAGGGAACGCCACAAAACAGAATGAGAACGCGTAAGACAGTGGTGACTACAACAAGGTGGCCAATCACATGGTCTGCCTAATTGGGTTCACGGACTTTAAGAACCAGTAATCGGACATCACAGGTAAAGAAAATGGTTCATAACTTTCGTTATACTAAGTCAAATTTCATGCGAGAAAATGCAAAATCCCCCTCATATTTTTCTGCACTAGACTGTGTAAAAGTTTCTCCTGGGTTTGCTGCAGTTTTCCAGATTAACTCGAACAACTGAAGAAAAAAACGGAAATTTCTCCGCGATTGGATACACACCAAGTCATAAATAAAAGCACCGCAAGCACTGCATAATACCCCGCCACTGCTGGGGGCACCAAAAGTTATTTTGTGAGATATTTAATGCCTAAATAGCAACAGAACTGAGATAGACAGTGATATGACGTCCTTAGTCACAATATGCAACCTTTGATGGTCAACATATCTGTGAAGTTTCATTCAGATATTTCATATAGTAAAGGAACTACAGGTCAAAAACATTTTCCAGATTAATCAAGGGCGGATAACTCATGAACTGGAAAGGTAAGAGTGACGGTCCTTCGTTGTAATATGTTACCTTTGCTGTTCAACATATCTGTGAAGTTTCATTCAGATATCATAAACAGTAAAAGAATAACAGGCCAGAAACCATTTTTTAAAGGGAGAAAGGGCAGTAACTCCATCGAAAATGGTCGGATTTTGCCCATTAACAATCCCATACCACTCATCCCCAATAACAATATGTATGCAAAATTTGAAAAAATTCTGTGCATAAATACTCAAGTTATCGATCGGAAACAGTGAGCACGGACGGATGAAATGAACTACAGGTCAAAAACACATTCTTAGATCAATCAAGGGTGGATAACTCACAATCTGGAAAGGTAAGAGTGACAATCCTTAGTCACAATATGTAACCTTTGATGATCAACATATCTGTGAAGTTTCATTCAGATATTCCATATAGTAAATGAACTACAGGTCAAAAAACATTTTTCAGATCAATCAAGGGCAGATAACTCATGAACTGGAAAGGTAAGAGTGATGGTTCTTTGTCACAGTGTGTAACCTTTGATGTGAAACATATCTGTAAAGTTTCATTTAAATATTCCACATAGTAAAGGAACTACGGGTAAAAAACATTTTTTAATTCAATCAAGGGCGGATAACTCACAAACGGGAAAGGTAAGAGTGACGGTTCTTAGTCACAATTTGTTACCTTTGATGTGAAACATATCTGTGAAGTTTTATTCAGATATTCCATATAGTAAAGGAACAATAGGTCAAAAACCTTTTTTCAGACCTATCAAGGGCGGATAACTCACAAACTGGGAAGGTCAGAGTGACGGTCCTTAGTCACAATATGTAACCTTTGATGTTCAACATATCTGTGAAGTTTCATTCAGATATCATGAACAGTAAAGGAATAACAGGCGAGTAACCATTTTTCCAATACGAAAAAGGGCAGTAACTCCGTTAAAAATGGACGGATTTTGCCCATTAACAATCCCATACCACTCATCGCCGATAACGATATGTATGCAAAATTTGAAAAAATTACCGTAAATAAATACTCAAGTTATCGATCGGAAATGGTGAGCACGGACGGACGGACAGACCGACAGACACCGAAAGGTATAACATAATACCCCGACATTAAAATGTGGCAGGGTATAAAAAGTAATAAAACACGTTTTGTGAATACAGTGAATGTTTTTCAGTGACGAGGACATGCTTTCTTGCCATATAGACAAGAATTTCAGTCAACTTTTTGCAAGATAAGACATCTACAGTCGAGCTACACAATAGGGTTGCAGCAATGTACTATACTGAACAAAAGTGAAAACGCTACACCTGAATTTTTTGCCATCTATATACAAAATTATGCAAACCATGAATGCCATTGAAAGTGCATCTTAATGTTCAAATACTGTGTAATGCATAACAGTAAAAGTTTTACGGATGATGTCACGAGGAAACACATGAAAGCCATTTAAATGTGACAGGGGTCCATTTTTTCAGGTTGCCAATTTGAACAGAAATCTAACACAATTTAGGCCTTCAGAAATCAACTACCTACGAGATCCGACTGCACGAAATTGTAGTCTAGACATGTGACAACCAGAAATGTGAAGGACTTATCTCAAGTGTGTTTTGATCGTTTAGAAAAGCAATCTTAAAAAGCGGATTTTCACTCAAATTGCCAAGTTTAACAATTAAACACTGTAATCTCCAATGGAAAATCAATGTGTTGTTGCATCTTAGTATGAGGACATTACTAGTCGAGAAATGGTAAAAACAATGTGCTGAGAGGTCTACCTGATTTGGCAAAAGAAAATTATCGAAAATCGTGATAAATCGAAACCAAACATTTAATATTCCCTTTTTGTTTTTGTCAAAGGGAGATAATTTTCAATATTTTACGAATTCGCTAAATTCGAAATTGATTTCTGAGTTTGTTTCAAGTGATTAAGCAGTTCTCTTGTATTTTTATGTAACACAATTAAGACCAATTTTGATAAGCATAACAATTTTAACTTGCGCATGCGCAATAGCAAATGTCATGGAATAAAGCTTAAAACACTTAAAGGAGCTTAACTCATATATCAAACGAGACAAATTGGTGGAGTTTCAACGAATCGTTAGCTGGATGTCTGGGCAACATTATTAAGCTTAAGTAAATACTTTTTGTCCAATACTTTCTCATAAAATACAGATAATTGGAGTGTAACGTTTTCACTTTTGTTTAGTATATATACATTCATCCATGCGTTAAGTACACCTAGTCAAGGGCCATGTAGTTTATATATATTGGATAGATACAGCATATGTGCAAAATAATCTACCAACTGAATTTAGTAACAGAACAATTTTCATAATCTTAAGAAAATGTGCTAAAAACGTTGTAATATTTCATGACTAATGGGTTATGAAAAGGTAGTTTACTTGTACTTAGTATTTCATTATACTGGAAAAGAGGATTTTCAAGAGAGCACATCAAAAATCCAATGCTAATATTCAAGCTCACTCAGAAGCCACATTTTGGACTGTGGGATATATTTTTCCCATGAGTCCCATTTAGCTTTTCACATATATTATGTTAAACATGCAAAGAACTGAATTGTTAGAACTCAGTGAGTGGGGGGTGATGTTTTAAAAAAATGTTTTCTTTTTCCTATAAGTATAATGCAAAAAGTGACGATTTTAGCCCCCCCCCCCCCCCCCCCCCCCCAAAAAAAAAAAAAATAGAGACCAAAAGCTAGCTCATATATGAGGATAGGATCATTTGATTGACTTTAATTTTATCAACTCTATAGGCAGCGATACACTGTGACTCCTATAACCACCGTCAGAGGTCTCTGCTGCACATATATTAATACGGTAACATAAGTAAAAAAAAAAATGCCTCACAAAATTGGATAAAGATAGTAAATTGTTTGGCTCAGATAAAATTTGGGTCTGCTTACATATACTATACAGTTTATTCTATGTAAGACTATTTTTTTAAAAAAAAGTGCCATGGGTTTGTCTACAGTATGTGATTGTGGCATTTCCTGGCCAGATTTATATGAACCAAATAATCTTACTGTATAAAATGCCTAGAATAATCTCTCGATTATTAAGCCAATGGGTATAGGCACTAACAAGCTTTATCTTATTGTATTTCAAAGATTTGTATCAACATGAAACACAATCGAACAGTCAACCTTTGTATCTCTGCCATAACAAATATTGGTTCAGTAAGTTTATATCGGTATGCTAATTATCAGCATTTTAGCCTAGTTAAAACAGGTTAGTAATTGTTAACAAAATGCAACATGCTTTGTCATAATATATATGAATCTGTAACAAAATATATACAAAGTGTGCTGTAAATAAAACAACTAAAATTATTTACAACTTACAACGTTCGTTCCAGGTGTGAACCCTACCGTCATGTGCACCCATCGTGTTTCAAGTTCAACTAGTAGCTCGATTGTAGATGGCTTATCTTGCAAAATAGTGACTGATAGTCTTGTCTATATGGCAAGAAAGCATGTCCATATCATGGAAAAACGGTCAATGTATTCACAAAACGTTTTTTGCTACTTTTTATGACTTTGGTGTGTACCCAATTGCGGAGAATTTCCGGTTTTCCTTCAGTTGTTCGAGGTGATCTGGAAAACAGCAGCAAACCCAGGTAAATCTTTTACACAGTCTTGTGCAGAAAAATATATGGGGTTTTTTGCACATTACCGCATGAAATTTGACTTAGTTTAACGAAGTTATGAGTCATTTTCCTTACCTGTAATGTCCCATCTGGTTCGTAAAGTCCGTGAACCAAATCAGGCAGACCACGTGATTGGCCACCTTGTACAGTAGCTCATAGCACTTCGTTTAGTTGAGCTAAAAAGCATAGTTTGTGGATGTTCATTAGAATAAGTTTAATGAGACACAGGTTCAGTTCACTTCCCACTACTTTTTATTTTAGCAGAAAACAAAGTTTACTCCTGCACGTGCAGCATTGCAGGATCACAGAAGGAGTATGTAGCTCAACAAGGACGAAACTACTTCAAATTCAGAAATTAATCAAGATATATTGAACATTTCACTTGAAATGATAAAGGAGCCCAGAGGGAATAGTAGACAATTGATATGTATCTTTTTTCAATTCTTCTGGAATTTCAAATTGAGTGATTAAACTTCAAATGGCTTGCTATTATAGAATTGGTGTCGTGTATATCTCAGTGAAAATTCTAACAGTGTTAAAAGTACAAAAAATTAGTTGCCGCTTCCTTTTATTGTTTTCACTTTACCAATAGGCGTAGGACCAGAAGAAGTATATATTTATCCAAATTGCTTCATATATCATGTAAGGCAATAAAATAGAGCACATATGTATCGAAATACAACGACAAAGTATACTTTGCTTATCTAAAGACATTACTTGATAGGAAAAATAGCATTCAACTCTATTCTATTCATTAGTTTCATCTTGAACATGCTGTGATTACAGAAAAAAGTGGACATTAAAAGACGAACAAGCTTATGTTTATCACTTTCTTAATTGTCATCAAGTTGTAAACATCGGGTTTATCTCTAATTTGATTGGTTCTCTGGAGAATACCTAGGAAATATTTACCAATTCTTATCAACTCACTGACTATGCTGCTTATCAGCTAGATCAGGCCAGTGGTATAATCGTATCTGACAGCAGCCCCCCTCCCTCTTATATAGAAACCACTACCCTGACTGTCTTTACAAGTTGACGCTACTGATTTAAATGTGGAGTAGTTAATTGGGACTTGGTGCAGAAAGAAAATGTTAAACTAAGCCTAATAAAGCTAATTTTTACACATAATCTACAAAACCATACTGAGTCTGACAGGTTAATTGCATAAAATATAATTGCGCATTTTATACAATTATGTAACTATGAACTGCAGCGGATCAGCTCTAACTGATTCATTAGGACAGTACCGCACAGTAATAAGTAAGTGAGTATGATCGGGAAATAACACAATCACAAACTGCAAACCAACCCATGGCACCGCGAGGAACAGCCACACATCAACCACGAGACACCAGGAAGACAAACTAAGCAAAGCAACCAGCTGATGATTGCAAAACTAGAACAGACATAAAGTATCGTAAAACAAAAAATAGAACAATTACAGACTCCCACAATGAGAGTAACAATCAATAAAAAGTCAACAACAACGAAGCCACCGCCTTAGAATGGACAGCAGCCTAAGCAACCGGGGAGGGGGGGGGGGCTTAAATGCAATTTACTGGTACCAAATCTTCACCCTAGATTCTGCCGTTGTTGAAGTACAAGCGATGTTTAGCTCGCATGGAGGTCTTCTAAGTATTGCAATGCATCAACATGGAGAAACACTCTTATCAAATTAGCACACCATGATGAAACAAAGAAAGGGCTCTCGACTCACAGATAGTCAGAGCTATAGAAAACCTCAAGTTAAGCTGTGGTGGGCCCAGCTTTATATAAGCATCAGGCACCAACCAACTGATTTAAGTTTAACGTCAGAGCCGCCATAGAGTCTGAGGCCTGTCCCACCGTCGTGCAATTAAAGAGGCAACCATAGCTATAAACCGTTACCGGGTTAAAACTCAAACATGCAGACTGTCGCATGACATCCAAGCTATATCCAACCTTTATAAAACGTTTTATAATATTTTGAATTGATCACTACAATTAGGTTTTCCAACAATTATTTTGTATTTATAAACTAAATCACCATAAAATATAGGTTCTGATATGCCTTGTTGCAGGAGAGTTTTTAACCCAATGTTGTATTTAACAATAAACTCTGAGTGTCTGTGATAGAATTCAGAAAATGCTTTTCGAATTTTATGATATCTATAACCTTGTTTTAATAACTTAGCAGTTAAAAACAAGTTTCTGTTGTTGAAGTCATCCACTTTAGAACACACTCTTGCAAAACGAATAAGCTGAGAAATATATACACAGTAGGAAGGGGAACGAGGAACAGCTCCATCAAGAAATTTTAGATTTTCTATTTCAAAATTAAACTCATCCCTTTTATCATAAATTTTAGAAGAAACTATGCCATTTGTTATTGACAAGTTCCAGTCCAAAAACGGAGCTTCAGTATGAGAAGAATTCGCCTTATTTAACTGTAGTTCAGTAGGATATATCTGACCTACCATTTGTTCAAAATAAGGATAATCAATATTAAATAAGTCATCTAAATATCTGGAGGTGGAGTTAAAAGCTTCAATAATATCAGTTTGATTATTGTCTGACTGAGAGAGACTCTCATAACAAAACAAAAACAAAACTGCAACAAGAGGAGCACAATTTGTCTACATAATTTAGAGCCAAATCTTAAAAATATATAGTACAAAATATAATGGAGAGCATCACCCATTTTCTGACATGACCACAATTTATATCGTTTAGGTTGTTCAGAAGTTAAAAAAAAGGTATTTTTAACTCTTTTTTCATTTTTTGATGTAGAGTATTCATAATTAGAACAATGATTTCATATATTTATCCATTCCATTATCTATCAAATTCTTAGGATGTGACTGTAATAAGTATACGCATGTACGTGTTAAAGGTAGTCATTTGACAATAATAGATTTTATTTTTGTCCCGATTATTGGTATGACATTCTGACTCTAAGCGATTACAAATACAGAATTGGCGGAAATCAATAAAAAGCTTTAAGACACGTTGTAATGAGTTTTCGAGCTCATATTAAGACATCTTGCTTAAGGCTGACATGCCTACTCCACATGTTATTAAAATTAAAACTATGGCAATAGAAACGTTGACGATCTTTTATAAAAGTTATCCCAATTATTAATCCGATCACACCTCTTTAAAAATACATTTTAAACCATTATTCTAAGCGATGTACAAGTAGCTAGATTTGGTAAGGCTATATGTCGCTATGATGCTAATTAACTCTGAAACAGTCTCTCAACTGTATAAATCTAGTCTCACTGTTACACTCTCATATTTTGCTAATAGTTATACTCCTTCTACTAGTACATGTATTAAGGCAATTATTTCTTCATGACCACACAATCTGTTCTCATAAAACTCAGAAGCATTCAAAAGAGGAAGAGTGGTCGAGGAAAACGAAATGCATGGCGAAAATCCTGCATGCGAAATGCCGATGAGGAATTGAAAGCTGGGAATTCTGTCCAAATCCTTTGCATAATAAGGGATGAAATGTTTATAACATAGTCAACAACAAGAGGATCAATTCCAACATAAATTGTAACGTGTACATAATAACGTGAACACCAACACACCCGAGTTACTATCCAGATGCGTAAAATTTGAAACATGGGGTCCGGAAAAAACATACCTCATTTATAATAAATATCGTAGGTATTTGCAGAGTGTTTATGATCAGTTATTGTATGTTAGTATTATTACCTAAATCACCACTTATCATCGCTATTTAAAACTATTAGGGTCAACAATACATAGTAAGATTGTGTGCACAAACACTCTTGTTGACTTGCTGAAGTAGCTATCATAGTTACAGTCTCAGTCTTCACCTGAACCGAGACTGATGTTATTAATATGTTCAGGTCTCTATATTTCTGAAGGATTATATTTGTCGAGATTGATAAAACAATTGTCTTTCTTCCAGTAGTTTTGATATGTTATTTAATAAACAAGCGAAACTCTTCCAGATCCATGTCGATATTTGTGAAACAGATATTTTGTAGACCTCCTGACTCGCTGCATAAGATTTAATTACTGAAATATCCTTTTGGCGATATTAGTTCATACCCCTGATAAAAGTTAATGCCTCGTCATTTGCAAATGAATGTCGATCCCAAAGGCGTGTTGCACCTAATCTACAATGTGTACTTTTATCAACAAGGCTTCAATGGCATAGCTAGTTATTCCAATTACATTTGTGTCTCATAATTACTTTAGTAGATATTAATTGGGTAGTCCATGATCGAATGCTAACCGGTGGGATGATTAATGAGATATGGAGTGGCGCGCCATAAAGCTTACACTATATCAGTAACCAAAATCTAACATGAAAAGCGAATTGCACATCCGACCACTTCAATGAAATCCAAAAAGTGTTGTTGTTTTGTAAATGGCTAGCTAATTTGCCCCATCTTATCCCACAACCGTTTAAAATTGTCCAAAATGCGGAAAACAAGCAAAATAAAATTATTTGGAATTTCCTGAAGATAGATAGATAGATAGATAGATAGATAGATAGATTTTAAAATTGCTCCAACGTTGTTGTTTTTTTTTAAATTGGCGTGGTTTGGCAGTATAATAAACACATCAATATTCGATTCTAAGTAGCTCATCATTCACAAAGTCGCTCATACTTGCGTTTTCTGCTCCCGCCCCTCATTTCCGCCAAAACATTAAGTGAGTATGATTAGGTAAACCCACAATCATACACTGCATACCAACCCACGGCACCGTAAGGAAAATAAAGTAAAGCAAGCAGCTCTCTCTTCACCATAAAGATGATTGCAAAACTAAAAGTGAATGCACTGCTTTTTTTTTGTTAAAGAGTAAACGTATTGAAATATTAAGGAAAGAAGTGCTCTTTAAATCCAAAAGTTTAATGTCTTCTTTCTGCTCATGCGTACGAAATTTCTAAAATTAGTGACCTTTGTCAATGGAAAGTTGAAATTCGCGTCTTAAACACTTGCACTGCCAAACCGCGACTGTAGTCGAATTTACCGTTCACTGCCAAACGCGACTACAGTCGAAATTTAAAGGCACAGTTTAACCATTATAAGGACCGCAACTCTTTGTTCTTTATTTCAAACTGTTTAGGGGACATAGTACTATCGTATATGGAGGTATATGCAATTTTCTGTACAAGAATTGACTTTACAAACTTTTTTGCAATGTCATTAGATTTCGCGGAAATCAAAAATATCGAAAGCATGTCCATGGGGATGATAAACAGGATGCATTAAGCCCTTCAACCGATATATTTTGATTTATTTCTGATAAAACAATATATCAGAATAAATCCTGATGTTTGATACTTGATGTAGATGGATGTTTTATCTATTTTTGCATAAAATAGTTGTTTATAGGCATTTTTCATATTTTCAATATGGCTCCCAAAATGGCCGCCAAAGGTCACGTGACTATCTTTTTTTATTATTGGTTCAAATAAAAGTTTTATATATTAGCAACATTCTGTGAAGGTTTCACAGCGATAGGTTGAATGGTTCTGGAGATACTCTGTGTTGAACCCATAAACCCTCAATACTCAGGAGTCCTTGGAACATGCGTGGCACTGAGGTATTGGTTTTTTGAGGTGCTTGGCAGCGAAAGTGTAAAGTTTATCTTTAAATGCCCCCCCCCCCCCCCCCCCCGACCCAAGATGTATTTTACATAATATTGTGTTTGTATGTAGCCACATTTCATTGTCCGAAGTGCATCTTAGGTTGGGTAGGATGTGAGGTTGGGAAAGCATCATTCATTTGTTAGTTAAGTACCCTTTTCGGATTTAGACTGTATATATGTTTCACAACTTATTCGTTTTGCGAAAGTATATTTTTCTGCCCCAACTTTGGAAAAATTGAAGGTGCATATCGTTTTTGGCTTGTCCGTCCGTCCGTAGGGTTTTGAAATTTTATTGATGGATTCCTAATCAAAAAAAAATAACTGACCCGTATTTTTTTAAATTGTGGATTATCTACCTGTGTTGAGTTATGCCCTTTTTAAAGGGTCATAATGTAATTTTATAATCAAGATATCTAAAAAAACTATTACAGGTAGGAGTTTCAAACTTGGTCAGCAGATAGAAAATAATAAGTAGATTCCCTGGTGAAAATTTTAAAAATGCTATTATATTTATTTTGAGTTATTGCCCTTTGCAAATTTGGACAAAGAAAACTTGATATCTCAAAAAATATTACAGCTAGGAGCATCAAACTTGGACAGCTGATAAAGGATTATAAATAGATTACCTGGTGAAAATTACAAAAAAGTTAATTTATTTTTTCGAGTTATTGCCCTTTGCATTTCTTTTTCGAATAATTGCCCTTTGCAAATTTAGACATCGAAAACTTGTAATAACTATATCTCACAAACTATTACAGCTAGTAGCCGCATATTTGGTCAGCTGATAGAGGTTGGTGAGTAGATTACTTGGTGAAACGATGGTGAGATCCTTCTTATCGAAAAGCTTATGGTTGTGGCATAGTGAGTCGTAAACACAATTTCTAGTTTGTTATATAGTTGATAGTTTTCTATGCATCAGAAGAGAACTTAATTTCTATTTAACAAGTCAAAATATAACAAACATAGAAGTGTTAATTACGTCATACAATGCCAGCAGAGTTTACAAAACTTCATAGAATGTATTTGCACTGTATGATGGCCATTTTCTGCCATTATATTTGTGATGGCTATAATTTGGCTGTTTTATAGGCTGTAGCCCAGACCAGCGTATCTCGAAAAAAGTAAAAAAAAAGCCAAGCTGAATTTTTTGCACAAAGAATCTTTGAATACTGGGTAATACCACACCATTGAATAGCCATTCATTGTGGATTTCGAGTTGCCATATTTAAGCGACATTGGTATGTGAAGCCGTTTTACTATGGAAGCATATAGGTATCCCCTAATATTTTTATTATGACACAATTTTATATTGTGAAAC
Source organism: Loripinus fragilis (assembly GCA_964019695.1). Taxonomy (NCBI): domain Eukaryota; kingdom Metazoa; phylum Mollusca; class Bivalvia; order Lucinida; family Lucinidae; genus Loripinus; species Loripinus fragilis. The sequence goes on from OZ026522.1 coordinate 29,684,291, forward strand.
TGAATAAAATCATGATATATTGACATTATTTTGTCGATATATTGAGATAAAATATAATGATCATGTTTTAATTTTTCTCGTTCAAGACATTTCTGTATCTCGTTCTCGAAATACGAGTATAATTATCTCGATCTCATAATACTGGATATTGTATCATGTGATATTTTGTTCGAATCATGAGAAAATTTTCGTGACGTTCCATCTACACAATACAAGATATTTCATATATCATGTCGCCATAATGAAAATTGGCGGCAATAAGTGACGGCACTCAGTTGAAGAAAACACGTCCTGTCTACACGTGCAGGGACAAGGGGACCAAGTGGCCCTGAATTGCTCACCTGAGTTTTGTTGTTTCCTATATAGGTGGGTAACTATTGGAAACCCAATGAAACATTTACGACATATCAAATTAGTTAAAGCTATTTTTACAGAAGGTCTCCCAATAACCATTTCTGCCAAATTATTTTAATTCTGATCAGCCTTTTCAGAAGATCTTTGAGTTTCCTTAGTTGCAACAAACCAGGCCCCACGCAACCATGTCTGTTTGGGGATACAGTTCATTATAACTTTTACGTAGATAATCTCCTAGAGAACATTCCTGCTAAATAATATACAATTCTGGCCATTGGTTCCAGAGGAGAAGATGATTAAAGTTTAATATACAGATTTATACGGAAAAACCAGCCACGCCCCTAGGTGGCCATCTTTTAGATAAACAATAATTTAGTTAGCTATGTTCGTAGTTGGTCACCTAGAGACATTATATGCTAAATTGATTTCTATTTTGACCGTTGGTTTCCTACGATAAGATGTTTAAAGGTTATTTTATCAGAACGTAAGGGAAACTGCCAACGCCTTCTGGTGTCCATATTATTGACGAATCAAATTAATTTCAGCTATTTTGTAGAGGGTCTCACTCTGACCATTTCTGCCATATATAATTGGATTTTGATCAGTGGTCTTAGAGACGATTTTACCAGTTTCTTTAGCTGCAATAAGCTACGCCATCTGATGGCAATATTTTTGATCGATCAATTTTAGCTATTTTCTAGATGATCACCTAGGTTATATATTTACCTAATTTAATTCTATCCTGACCATTGGTTTCAGGGAAGATGTTAAAAGCTTAGTATAGAGAAAAATATGGTAAACCCGCCACGCCCCCTGATGGCCATGTTTCAACGGCCGTATGTATTGTTGTAGAGAGTGGCTATTTCATTGAAGCTTTCAATTCTGATCATTGGTTTTGTAAAACATCTTTTAAACATTCCTGTGAAGTTTGTAAATTAAAATTGGCACAGTTGTATAGAAGGAGCTGTTATTAAAAGCAAATTGTTGATTACGACACACAATCGACAACTGACGCTGGACGACGGACTCTAAACATTGACTGACCCCAATATCTCACATTGAGCACATCGTGCTCAGGGTTTCTAAATGAAGCTTTTCTGTTCTGAACCCTTAGCCTTCAACATAATAAATACCGTTTACTGTGCCCTCCTCTCAGAACAAAGAGTGGTTGGTTGCCCATTAGGTGTGCCTATTTCATATTAAATTCAATAATACAAGAGCTAGAATGTTAGGTTCTATTTATCATATGACATTAAGATAACTTTGAAATTATCATTTCTGGCGTAAATACATGTAAGTTACGATTTTTTCATTGTGTACGCAACTTTGTTTTAACGTCACTTCATGACGTTACCCGGAAATATGTAAATCGATTTTAATGCATGGAGATATTTTACTCCCAGACGCGACGTCATATGATAAAACGCTCATATTTGATTAGTACGGAAGCCTATATGTGACATTGTGTTTTGTGTTATTGATTTCGATGTTTTAACTTTTTACTTTTGTATTTTGTGTATAATGTTGCACATTTTAAACGGCGCAATTCACGAGGTAGAGCCAAGATGGAGAAGAGTATAAGTATTGTAATGCATCCGCCGTAATGTTAGTTTTTATATATTTGAAATCAATGCAGCTGGTAACTATCAAAGTCAAAACATCTACCGGGGGCTCTCGGTTTGATTATGCTACATACTGGATTCTCACTGTGAAAGTAGTCACATAGACCCAGTGCAATTCGATATAATAGAGTTCGTGATTATAATAGTTCGACACATTTAAATCGACCCATTTAAATTGTTACAAAAATTAACTCCGAGATTTTAATCTGTAGGTCTAGATCTGATACAGTGCAATCGAAAATAAAACGGCATTAACTTTATCTATCTATCTATCTATCTATCTATCTATCTATCTATCTATCTATCTATCTATCTATCGATCCATCCATCCATCCATCCATCCGTCCGTCCGTCCGTCCGTCTGTCTGTCTGTCTGTCTGTCTGTCTGTCTGTCTGTCTATCTTGATGTTATCGGTCTGTCAGTCGGCATCTGTCGGTCTGTTTGTCTGTCTGTCTAGCCGTCTGTCTGTCTGCGTCTGTCGGCACGTCTCAACGTGTCTGTCCACTGGTCTGTCTGTTTTCTGTTTGTATAAGAAAACAAGTAAGTATTACCTGAAATTCCATACTCACTGTTAGGACGAGACACAAAACACAGACAGCCACACGACAGCAAGAAAGCATTCAAAGTTAAGCAATCAGTTTTCTGACTCTTTTCCTCAGCAAACTGACTGCAAAACTACATGTATAAAATCACTACGAACTTCACAACATAATTATAAGCCAATACACCCCCACATACAATGGGAGCAACAAGGAATAATGAATTAACAACACCATGATCAACGCATTAGAACGGACATTGGTCGAGATCACCAGGGAGGGGGCTTAAATATATATCACCTTCCAAATCTTCATCCTAGATTCTGCTGTTGTTCATGAAACTGTTTTCCACTGCCTCCCTCATACCCACCCACCACCCTATAAGTTCAGGGGGGTTATCTACATGTCTGTCTGTCTGCCTGTCTGTCTTCCTACCTGTCTGTCTGTCTGTCTGTCTGTCTGTCTAAAACATACGTACGTATGTACGTAAGTACATACATACATACATACATACATACATACATACATACATACATACATACATACATACATACATACATACATACATACATACATACATACATACATACATACATACATACATACATACATACATACATACATACATACATACATACATACATAGGCTCAGACCATGTTTGGGGTTAAAGAATAGAATTTCAATATTTTTTTGGGGTTTTCAGAAAATTATTATTTTTTGGACATGATGATTTTGTAGGTAAATTTTGAGCTCGTCACGAAATTGGCCTACTTAAGGGGACATTTCTATGCATTTTAGATTTTTTTCTTAGGGTCAAGGTACAAAATGGGGATATTTTTGGGGGTTGCTAAAATTTCAAATATTTTTGGGTGCTTGATATTCCTGATATTTCTTTTTTTTTTTTTTTTTTTTTTTTGGGGGGGGGGGGGGGGGGGTGAACAGTAAATGTTGGGTCCAAGCCTGTGGATGAAGAAAAAAAGAGTACCCCCCCCCCTGGGAGTTATATAAGTACTTTTATACTTTTTGTTGTTGTGACTTTTATCTTTGGCATTATACCTCATCTTTTGTATTTTGCCTTTAATGTTCTATATTTTGTCTTCAGAAAGGTTTCTTTCCTTTATTGTCTTTTGCCTTTTGCATTTTAACTTTTGTCTTTTTGCTTTTGTCTTTTGTGTTTAAACTTTTGTATATTGTATTTTGGTTTTGGGTTTCCTCATCCTATTTCTATGATAAAAAAGGCATCTCAGTACCCCTTCAAATTTTGGCAGCAGACAGCCATAGAGACAAACAATTGATAGCGCATCGGATATGGGAAGGCGGTGGAAATAGATTGATAGATAGATACGTTTTGCATTTAATGTCATCTAATAGTCGATTGCACTGTATTCGACCTACATAATAAATACTCAGAATAAATAAATTGTTACTATTAAAATGGGTCAAACTGTCATGTTTAAAATTGCCATAGATCTATTTGAATACTTACACAGAGAGCATGGTTGAATGGAAAACCTTCAGTAGCCTTTTTTGGACTGCGATATTTACCAGCTGCATCGATTTCAAATGTAAAAAACATTACACAGGATGCATTAAAATACTTGCACCCTTGCCTTTTATCCCGCTTTTCTCTCCATCTTGGTTCTATCCCATGAATTGTGTTGTTTAAAATAAGGTACAACATCAAGCACAAAACATACATATGTATGCAAATTCATATATGAGCCACACCATAAGAAAACCTGCATTTTGAAATGCGAGAACGAAAAGCCACTAATTAGATGTGTCCTTACATGCTGGTCAATACATTTGTTGCTCACTAGTGTTAAAGTTTAGTATCTTATTTCAAGATTATAGCGAGCTTTTGTAGCTTGGAAGGTAAAGTTTTGTTCCAACATAAAAAGTTGGAAAATTTGAAATTGAAAACGAGTTGTTTAGCGATAAGGCTAATTGCCACTGTTTCAATGCTTTATCAGTTTCTCAGTGGATGCACAGCTGATCTGCGCCTTTGTTTTCTGTATGTGTAAAAATGCAACTCAGATTTTTTGGGTATCGGTTTGATCAGTTTATTTTTCTATATAAAGATTTATTTGTCTATAGCTTGTCCCTGTAGCTACACAGCCAAGTTTGTGTTGGACATGTTTGAAATCCCAAAAGGCAAGTTTTATCATAATTGGGCTCATATGTCAAAGATTATAAAATACAAATACTCATACTTGGCGTAAAAACTACTGGACACAATTTACTTTTGTTTTAAAAGAGTAACAAAATAAATGCAGGTATACTGAACGACTAACGAAGTTAGAAAGACAGCAAGGATCAGGAATCAATACAGTCAAGTACCACACCTGTCCCAGGATACCAAATGGGAAAGTAACAAAATCACATTAAACATCACAAACAAGAGCCAAGAGGTCAGCCCTTTCCCTCCAGGTGACCACAAGGCAGCAATGAACAGACGCAAAAGCATGACAAACACAAGGCATAAATAACACAAATGATCCACAAAAGAAGTACCACCTTGGAACGGTCAGTTAAATATTTTACTGGAGGGCTTAAACCAGTTTCACGGCACGCCAACCTCACCCTTAGTTCAGATGTGGATCAAGACACATAGATGTTTGGTTTGCATTAAATACCTCTAACTTATCCATGCATCATCCTAGATGATATAAATCAAGATATGAAAAGGAGATTAAATAAAGAAAAGGACTCAACAGTACATAAAACTGAATACTGGAGCAAAAGAAATCCAACAGGTAAATCCCGGTAGGCCTGACAACTGCCAAAGCACCAGGCCCCTACCATCTCATCAATAGAAAAGTCTTTAAGTCGGAACCGTCATAGAGTCTGAAGTCTGACCAACGGGCGTGCAATTAAAGAGGAAAGCAAAGTTGCCACACGCGATTGTGTTGACCTCCAAGCATGCAGTCTATTGCAATACAGACCTGGCACTAACGAATAACGAAACCTGGCACGTTTGTTTGTCTCTAACTTGTAAAGAACAAGTCCTAAGGCTAAAAGTAAATGTTTATTTTAATAAAAGAATATCAAATGTGATTTTTATATAAGCAATATTTACCAAATATGTACGAGGGCTGTTCAAATATGAATGCAAGTAGCTTCATAACTTTCTTCACATGTATGCTACGACAAAATGCAATACCTTTCTGGAAAGAACTATTTGTCGACTTTAAAATGACACCAACCGTAAAGAAACACTCACTATATTTCTCGAGTTACAGACGCTTATATAAAGGCCATTCCAGTATACTGAAGTTTTTCTGAAGCAAAATGCAATGCACGTTTTGGTACATGTGCGGATATAGTGTCATATCTTTGTAAGTTTTAGACAAAATGGCACCAAATTTTAGATGCAAGCTTAAGTAACAATCCGAAAATCGCTTGCAGGAAAAAGTATATATAATCCTGTTTCAATCTCGAGTAAATAGGCACTTTTGTGACGTCATTAATTTTTTGATAAAAGTCATCTTGAGTTATCTACTGGTGATGTAATAATTAACGTCGCGGTGTCGTTTTCTTTGCGTTTTACTGAAAACAACCTAAATATGTCATAAGGGAGTTTTCAAAACGCACCGTCCTCTATTTACAGAGTAATTACATATTTATATCATTTTTCAAGCATTTTTCTGCTTCTTAATGGCGTGTTTACATTAATTAAAATGTGTTTAATCGGTCTAGTCCTCAAGACCCGGTGAGTAATTTTATTGTACATTATGCCTATAGTGGTCAAACTTAAAGTTTACGTTCAAATTTAGAATAAAGTCGCAACTTTATGACAAAAAAAAATAATTATAAATTCTATAACCCCTTCACTTAAGACATTTTTGACTTAATAAAAATGCTTTTCAGCGTTCAAAAACAACCCACTATCCATCAATAATTTGTAGCAACAACTCAGTATGAGCGATCAACATATTGTCTTTGAGTTAAAATTAGTTTAAATGTTTTTTCGTTCGTTTTGTTAGAGATAAGTTTAACTGAAAACTGAAAGGTGGTGTTTTGTTTACCATTTATTTGCAAACATAAGGAGACTTTGGTGAAAACAATTCGTTGTAATTTAACAAAAGCATGTCGGATTTTCTCAACTTTCACACAATAATTATATAAGAAAATGGGAATACTTCCTTAAAAATTTCAAGAAATTTCACCTGTTTATCGAAGAATTATTCACTCGTCTTTATCACTGGTATATGTTAGAAGATTTGAGTTTGTTAGTATACTAACGTGACCCTCATTCAAAGGGCTATAGCTCGATAAGTATACTGAATTTTTCTTTAGGTCTGGTGCCAGTTTAAAGGTGAAATATAGTCCTTTATAGAAACGTTTACCATTTTGTCGTTGTATACATGTGAAAAAAGTTATGAAGCTACTTGCATTCATATTTGAACAGCCCTCGTAAATATTTCTAATAACATTACAAATTTGTCAAATTTTGCCTGAACGGCTTGTATGAAGAAATGTTCAAATGATTTTCATATTTGTAAAATCAATACCACTCATTATATGCAAAATTGCCACAACAACGGTAACATCTGGAAAAGTTGCTGTTTGTCACACCTGCTGGAACTGGCATGGTCTTACATAAGAGTCCACATTTCTGTCCAGTCTTGCATAAGTTTGTCAACCAACAAGTATGTTGATTCACGACCTGGTAAATTTTAATGCATTCCACCATCAATTTGCCGTAAAGTATCTGTTCCAAATGCTGAGCTGGCTAGCACATTAAAACAGTGACCTTAGCCTCCAGTGACTTGTATTTTTATATTGGTATGTTAATCCTTATGCTCTCATCAACTATAATGCCTAACACCACCAAACATTGCATAAGGCATCCCCTTAACATCTTGAGTCAGCATACACCATAATTTGATGACTTCGACATTGTCATTGCCATTTTTATGTCCAACTTCAGGATCTCGCAAAACATTTTGTATCTACAACCACCAAAGGGTGCATAAGACATCTCCTCAAAATCATGTCTTGATCCTGAGACCTTGACCTAAACTGAAACAAAGTTCTAATTGGTTAACACCTTGACCGGTGACCTAAATTTAATGCTCCATTAATAAATAAAGGCCCAATGACTTTGTCTCCATTTCCCAAGCAGATGAAAAAGCAACTTATATGGAGCTCTTGTTCTTTGTTGAAACACATCCCAGTTTCATGTATGCCAGTTACTTTGTTGTGGCTGTGTTTTGCCAAAGTACATCGCGTCAAAGTCCGAATGCAAAAAAAATTCTGCCCATCCATCTATTTTTTTTTCTTAATTTAAATTGAAAACTCACGTTCATCTCATCAAAATTTCAAGTAAAGTAGATTGCACCTGGGATGAAACTGTATTAACTTAATTCAGATTGAAGATTTCAGACATCTAGATAAAGCAATTATTTATTTACTTGGCAATTCGGAAAAGCAATGCCAGGAACTGATACAATTAGATTCTTAACCCTGCCCACAAAAGCACAATGTAAAAGAGTCACAACCAGATTGAAGTGAGTAAACAGATGACATATGATGAACAGAGTAAGCAGCTTTTTCCACACAGGTGGTGACTAAGAATTTGAACATAACTGACTAAAAATTACATCTTAAATAGGACAATAAAAAAACACAGAACAGCAAGGAACCACAACAAAGCATCAACTTAGAACTGTCAGTAATGCGTGGATTTCTGTTAAATTTACGAGGGCTCAGTCCTTATCCTCACTTTCGATGTGGTTCTAAAACATGTATTTGATTTGCCCACGAGAAGGTTTCCAACTTATCAATAAATCAAAATCCATGGGCATCAACGGATTCGCATGTAATACCATTGTTGTTCAAGGATGAAGGGTTAAGAGATGCAACGCGTACTCTGTCATTTCACATCGCCACTGGAACACTGGATGAAATGAAAGCCAAAAGTTGAATCCTGGTGAGCATACAAACAGAATATGTGTAACGGTTAATTTGTGCGACAACTATTGCCAATTTCATATGTTAAGCAAATACAATTTTTTTTAAATAAACTACATTTAATTAGGATATCATTGCGTTGATCTTCTATGGATGATGTAAAAGCTTCAATGTTTCATGTCTCTCACATGTGTTTGCAAAGTAGGAAGGTGGCAAAAATCTGGAATCGATACAATAAAGTACCACACCTGACCCAGGATACAGTATGGGAAAGTGAAAAATACTTAAGAAAACATCAGATATATGAGAGCAAAGAAGTCAGCATTTTCACAGCAGGTGACCACAACGCTGAATGACACAGACAAGACAATATAGCAAAGACAAACACACAATAAAAAAGATCCACAAAAGAAGTACCGCCTTTGAATGGTTAGTGAGATAATTACTGGAGGGCTTTAACTAGTTTCACGGTACCAACCTCACGCTTAAATATGTTCTTAAAAGGGTATCCTTTGGAAGCAAAGACTGCACCAAAGAACTGAAACCAGAGTGTACATATTTCCTGGGCCAGACTAGCTAGTTTCTGCCATTTCGGCTTCATCAGTGACCCTCTAATAGTTTCAAAGTTCAACAATGAAACCCATGCTCCCAAAGGCAAGAAAACAAAATCTACACTATAGTGAAGGGCAGGGAGACGTTCTACCGCCGCCACACAGTCCCAGTCACCAGCTGTAGTGAAGTCAAATATGTTCTTAAAAGGGTATCCTTTGGAAGCAAAGACTGCACCAAAGAACTGAAACCAGAGTGTGCATATTTCCTGGGCAAGGCTAGCTAGTTTCTGCCATTTAGGCTTCATCAGTGACCCTCTAATAGTTTCAAAGTTCCACAATGAAACCCATGCTCCCAAAGGCAAGAAAATAAAATCTACACTATAGTGAAGGGCAGGGAGACGTTCTATCGCCGCCACACAGTCCAAAATTCTAATGTGGATCAAGACACATAGATGTTTAACTTATCCATGAATTACCTTTAAGTACATATACATCAAGATATAAAAAGGAGATAAAGCAAAGATAAGGACTCAACAGTACATACAACTGAATACCAGAGCATAAATCAAACAGTTAAACCCTGGTGGGCCCGACAACAGACACAACATCCGCCCAAACCCTCTCATCTATAGATAGGTCTTTAAGTTGAAACTGTCAAAGCAAATCTCTTAATTTCCTACCACCACCGTCATCACATTAAGCAAATCTACTGCAGATGAAAGTAGTAAATAGAACTTGTGTTCGCTGGTACATGTATATAAAGCAAAACGTGATTGTTTCAGAGTTTTTCCAGTTGGTCTTTAAGTCCAATGAACAAATTCGTTGACGTTTCAAAATCAGTTCTTTGGTTTTAGAGGCTCAGTATCACAAGAAATTCATTTAAGCACGTCTTCTTATTGGAGCTTTACATGCTGGCATATCAACTTGATCTGCCAGTGTTCCAAATTTTACATTGCCATTGAGGCTATCATTCAAATATATCAACATTTCTCTGCACTCTTACTGAATGAAGATTCCAGTTTTGCACAAGCTTAGAGGCCACCATGCGAGCTAATCAATATTTGTGTTTTAACAACAGCAGCAACAAGGGCACATATTTGGCCAGTAAAATATATCTAAGCCCCCACCCCAGTGGCCTTTGCTGCTGTCCGTTCTGAGGTGGTGATTCTGTTGTTGATGATTCTTTGTTAGTTGTTGCTCCCATTGTGTTGGGTTCTTGTTTTACTGTTTACTTCTTATTCCCCTTTCTATTTTTGTTATCATCTTGCTGAGGTATAGAGAGCTGGTTGCTTAACTTTGATTATGTTGTCCTGTGGCTGTCAGTGTTCATTGTATCTTCCCCTCTGGTGTCATTGGCTGGTCTGTGGTCTTTGCTATTGGCACTTCTTGGTCATACGCATCTGTTTTGGGCGTTTCTCTTTAGTTCTGCTTGATAAGATCAATAATACAGAACGGACACATTCAACATAAAATGAGGTTAGTGTCTTGAAATTATCTTGTATCTCTCCGCGTATCAAGCAATGAAAGCCCCTACGCCGCAGCGTTCCCCGCCATAGCTCTATTCACTGATTGGAACATAAAGATGTTAATTCCAACATCTGGGTCTGCAGCTGTGTGTTTAAAAAGGGTTGCAGAAGCACAATTCTTTGTACCTAGGTCACAACGTAGAACATCTGGTGCCATCTGGAATTGTTCAAAACATCTAAATATGAGACGGGTTCTGAATGCTGAAATCGCTGTTGTGATTTTTTGTTGTTTTGTGTGTTTTAGGATACATATAAATGGTCTTCTACATAATGTAAACCAATGATACACGAACAAAATCATTTGTTAAAATATACCAGAATTAATTGAGCTCTAGATAGGTCATTCATTGGAGGGAGGTATGATGAAAAAAATTAACAACTCCACACTGTAGCAAGATAACCACATTAATCTTACAGAGACATGATTTGACCTGAAAATAAAAATAATAAATTATGAATAATTATTAATAGTAAAACATCTTCGAATGCACAAATATATTTTTTCTGTGTTGTGTTTTGCTGACTGGTTTCACATTATATACATGTATTAAAACAACTATTAAACTTTGTTTTTTTAGAAAAAAAACTGATTTGATATCAGTAAAACTACCAAATTTCAAGGTTCTCATAGGTACACTTATTGCATTTTTATGGTAAAAAACAAAGATATCCAGTAGAGCACACTGCGCACACAAACATAGATTGAGTACAATTCAGTTATTTCATGACCTGCAGACAGACAGAAAGACAGATATACTCATAGATAGATTTATTTATGGATAGATAGATACATTCATACATACAGTAACTATACATGTACGTCGATAGATAGATAGATAGATAGATAGATAGATAGATAGATAGATAGATAGATAGATAGATAGATAGATAGATAGATAGATAGATAGATAGATAGATAGATACGTTTTGCATTTCATGTCGTCTAATTTTCGATTGCACCGCATCAGACTTACAAAATGAAACCTTTGAATAAAATTCCTTAACAATTTAAACTATTATAAGGGACTAAATTGTCTCGTATTTAATTGTCCTGGATCTATTTGAATGCTTTCACAGAGAGAGAACCCACTTTGTAGCATGCCCTGTACATTTTTGACTTTGTGATAGTAACCAGCTGCATGGATTTCAAATGCAAAAAAAACCACTAACATTACATGTACAATGACTGCATTAAAATACTTACAACTTAGTTTTCGCCCATCTTTTCGTCTATATCTTGTCTCTACCTCGTGAATTGTGCCGTTCAAAACGACAACATCGTACACAGAACACAAAACAAGAAAGTCAAAATACGAAAGTAAAAAGTTAAAACACCGAAATCAAAACGTCATAGCACAAAACACAATGTCACATATAGGCTTCCGTAGATTAGTATCTTTATTTGGCGCTATTGGCGGCCAGTATAAACAAAATTTGCCAAAACATGAGACCGCGAAGTACAGTTTCGAATTCAGTTACACAAAAATCAACAAATGGCCACTCGCCCTTGGTATGTTCAAGGTGGAAATCACGTGATCTGCCTGATTGGGTTCACGGACTTAACGAACCAGTAGTCGGACATCACAGGTAAAGGAAAGCTTTCATAACATAACAATGAAACATTATACTAAGTCAATTTTATGCGGAAAAGTGCAAAAACTCATATTTTTCTGCACAAGACTGTGTAAAGTTTTTTCCTGGGTTCTCTGCAGTTTTCCAGATTACCTCGAACAACTGAAGTGTGTACCCAGTCGCGGAGAATTTTCCGTTTTTTTCTTTAGTTGTCCGAAGTTATCTGGGAAACTACAGCAAAGTCAGGAGAAACTTTGACAAAGTCTTGTGCAGTAAAATATGAGGGGGTTTATACACTTCACCACATAAAATGTGACTTAGTATTACGAACGTTATGAACGATTTAACTGGTAAAGGAAATCCGTGAACCCAATCAGGTTGACCACGTGATTGGCGACTTTGATGTTGGTATCTGTATCGATAAACCTTTTGAACGGTAGAGTATGTTCAAACATCGAAAAAGCCACGTTTTAAAGAGCCCAAAAAGGGAGCATATTCTTTCCTTTAAAAATAGAAAATAACTTTAAGGGCATTAAATTGAGAAAACGCCAAAATTGAACTACTCGGATATGTCAGTCTGTTGTAATTGCCAAAATTGACTGCCGCGATTATTATGTGTTTACAATAACGTCATTTAATTCACGTGTATTTCAGATCTCCGGCTTCAAGATTTACTAAAATAGAATGAATCTTTCGAATGACTACCAAACGGACTGGTTTACCTACGACCTACCTACGACACGATCATACCAGGAAACCAACCAAAGTGAAGGATGTAAATACAGTGTTCATGACATTGAACAAGACGCCAGAATACGACTGGCAATCTTATATGCGACAATAATATTTGGAGTTATCGGCAGCATTCTAGTATTATCATGGATGGTGTGCAACAAGAAACTAACACCACGATTTAATCATCTGTCAAGAGTGAACAGCTTTATTCTAAATCTTACAATAGCTGATATGCTCGTCATCCTTCTGGCTGTTCTACCTCAGCTTATATGGGAGTACGCTGACAGGGAGTGGCGAGCAGGTCCAGTCATGTGTAAAATACTGAAATTTCTACAAAGTTTTTCCATGATGGCAAGTAACTATATATTGGTTGTGATTGCAGTTGACAGACATCAGGCTATACGAGCACCACTGAAGGAATCTATGGCGGTACGTATTTAACCTGACTCCGAGGCTATGAAACTTCTTTTATACTCAAATCAACAAAGCATGACATTTAAACTGCTCATAAAAATTAAAATGCTGAAAATAAATACACTGCTAAAATATTCAAAGAAAGACCTTATAATGTTAACTCCCTTCTAATAGACACACCATACTAGACAATGAAACATTACCCCAGTTCCTTTTCTATGTTTGATGTGAAAGCACATGTATCAGTCAAAAAGTGTTTTAGATAGAACAATCGCTGCTCAAGTCTATGGATGTAATTTTGTATTTTTTTTCATTTTCTTGAAAATAACGACTGTTTTTGTAAACATGTAGAATCTTATGAATTTGTTTTAATATAGCCTATTATTTTTTTTTCTAAATTAAAAGAGAATGGAGTGTACAGAAACGATACTCTTTTAGTTATAAAAATAATCTTCTAAAATTTAGTTTGAAAAAAGGGTGTTTTAGCAAACTTTTACTTTTTTAGTAGCGTTCCACGGAGATTTATGGGAAGTTATTACTTCTATTTATCAACAAGCATCATCATTGACGGGTCACCAAGCTTAACGCAAGACAAACATCTTTTTACCTTTGATAACTAACTCTCGTGCATTTGCATGGTGATAAACAGCAAACATTTTGTGTTCCTTTAAATATTTTGAGCAGTGTAGTTTTCTTGCTTTTAAACTCTCAGATGTTATACTTATTGGCATTGTTGGCATTTTAACATTTATACATGATAAATCTCATGCTCAGTTGAAAAAAGTTTTATAGCCACAGGGCCCGAGAAAGGGTTTATGGTAAAAGGGGGGTATTCTCCATTATTATAAATATATAAATAAACATCTTCTGATTGGCTCAGATGCCTATCCACTGCCGCTGATATAACTACATGTCGCATACTTTGCCGGACGTGACGTTGCAAAGGTAATATCGTATGGCTTACGGGAAGTGATGTCAGAACGTCAAAAAAATTCGCAAGATCCATCCGTAACGTCAATGGTTTTAATGGTCCAAAATGGCAGAAAATGCATAACATACATCTATTATATAACAAAACAATCAGTATTGACTTACGTTTCGGTAGACATGGAGTGTTATTGAACAGTAAACTTAATCATACTGACCTCCGCTCCGCGTCGGTCAATGTGACATTTACTATTCAATACAACTTCATCTCCATCTCAATTGTATGCTTTTATGCAGTGAATCTACAAACATTTAGTACAATAGCGCTAACGAGGTATATATTGGTTCCCATCTGTACCCTGGCGAATGCAAGATTATATAATGACATTCTTATAGTTATATGGAAATTCATTCCAAAGGCGGGCGACACAAGTCTTATCAGCACAAGCTGCCTGTAATCAGTTGATATCTAAAGGCCTCCTGAGGGACCCCTCATTATTTAGGTGTCAGGTGGGGCCAAAAGTAGGGATGTCATGTGAATTTCCACATGATTAGTCGCCTTTAACAGGGGGGGGGGTCATATGCAACGTATGTTATTAATTGTTCCATAGTGGTGTTTATGTTTTAAGTATGGTCCATTATTTACTCGTGCTTAATATCCTCTGCATCTTGCAAGAAAAGACAAATATATGTTAAAAAGCAAAGATTAATTTGAAATAAGATAATGAACTGCTGAACCTTTAATCAAAACATGCGTAAATCCTAAACATTCAGCTATATTATTTGTTTTATCAGTACATACATAGGTCCAATACTTTACGTACACATAGTAGATTTATCAAACATATGCCTAAAGACGTTTAAAGCAAAAAAGCCGAAAATGTCAAAATGACAGAGCTCTAGAACTTAGATGGGTTTTCCTTTATGCCTCAATGCATGGATCGACAGATTTCGATGAATTAATCCAATACTTTACCTACACAATGGAGTCATTTTAAACATACGAGGGGCGTTCAATATGTAATAAAAACAGCCCAGTAAAACCCAAAGTTTTATATTTACACACTTTATAATTACTTTCATTAAAAGGTCTGTTTCTTTGCAAAATAAATGTAAAATTGCAGCTGTCCAGCTCCTTGTTTTATTTACACAAGCCACTTTCAAGATAGGGTTCTGAAGTACACTGTGATCTGAACAAAAACAATGTTTTCAAAAGCAGATGACTACATGATCGAGGAATGTTTTCAGTCTGTTTCTTCGTGTGGTAAATATCTATATATTGGTGATTTATACCTGCAAATTGTTTTGATATTGCTTCATATTCTATGAAATACTGAGGCTGCCATTTTGGTTAAAATCCTTCTTGATGCTACATTTTCTGACATTCCATTGACAGAGTCGCTTTTGCGTGAACGAATACATAGCGAAAAAATTAAAAATCATTTGTAACTTTTTTCTGGTCGCTTTGATAATCATTAGCAAGTAATACAGCCGATTTTGAAATTTCCATATTTAATCTCACTAATAAAGAAACCCCAAGTACGTCATTTGAAATAAGAAATCACTTTAAAGAATGCTATCTCTGGTTTACACTGAAATGGATCAGACGAAATACCGCGTTTCATCGATGTTTGCATTTGATTGCATTATTTGGACATTATTACACGTATTTAGATGTACATAATCTGGCTGGCTAATTTAAGACAATAAAATTATAGGAAACGAAAATGGTATACCACTCAGATGAGATACCCCTAGATATTGGTTTCAGTTTCACTGGTCTGCTGCCTATGCACTGTGTGTATTGAAACTTCGATGCAATCAAAATTGTCCTTTCCTGGTACAAATCCACATTTCTGATTTTCAAAAACGGTGCGTATTTTAGCGTTACGCCCAGTGCTTTAAACGACGTCAACGTAAGAGGGGGTAACGCAATAAAACAGTTTGCATGAGAAATCGGTACTGGTCAAAAGTTTGTATCGTTATAGCAGATAAAGGGAAAATGAGTCAGAAAACTATGGATATGTGATTCATGCATGTTAAATGTTTGTTTTAGAAATTACAGCATGCCTTTCTACCTTTGTTAAAATCAGTCTTTACAATTCGGAGGAAAATATATGCAGTGTATATTAGTCTGCTTTTTAAAAAGTCGGTAACTTATTAAATTTGGTAATTTGAAATAATGTTTCATGCACCATTATAACGGCGACGCTTTGATCTTTCGTTTGGCATATGGCATATAATCCTAACGCGTTAGTGGATGGAGTTATAAATGGGTTTTCATTACATATTGAACCCCCCTCGTATGCATGAAGGTGTTTTGTGCTCCAGAACTTAGACAACAAAATTCAATAATACAGGAGCACGAATATTAGATTCTATTTATCATATGACATCATGGGACGATCAACTTCTATCATATCTTTTGATGTATTAATCAAATACTTTACCCACACAATGTAGACACATAACACATATTCAATAAGGAGTTTTAAGCAATCATTTTGACAAAATTACAGAGCTCTTCAACTTAGACACTTAAATTCAATAATACAGGCGCACGAATACCAGGTTCAATACATGTATCATATGACATTTAAACCTAAAATGGTATATTTGGCGTGAAAAATTAAGATTTCGTTATTATATACGTTATTAATTTAATGCATGGCGTTATATCATTCCCCGACGCGACGACGTATGATAATTGTTATTATTGTAAAGTGAAGCAATTGAATGTTAAAACAAAATTCGAAAATACTCTGTCTTAATATGATTATGCTGTCTAAAGATATCGAAACTTCTGTCAATAATCAGCTTAAAACTATGTTCGCTGATAAACCTTACAAACTGTTCATAACCAGCTTTAGTGGCAGTTAATTCATGAAATGTCCTTAGTACATGATGTTGCACACGTTGCCAAACCAGCAATAACCTGAATACGCTTGCTTAAACACCTACCAAGTGACAGCGCTTATTAAGTAGCAGATTAAATAAGCAGAAACAAGCAACGTTTTATTAAACCTGTTGGGCTTAATGTTTTAGTGTTTGGGCTATTTTTCGACCAATCAACACTCATGCCACTTTGTTGTGATGTTTTGCCACGCCATCGTGTTATGAAGTTTTGCCTTTTTTGAATGAAAACGCGGTGGGATCAATACGCAAATAACTGCATGTCTCTTTCCCCATCATATACGTATTCCACTGCTTTTTGGTAGTTCGCATTTGTAATCTGAAACTGCACATGCACATAGAATTGAGTCCCTTAATGAATAGGCAACTTGATTTAATGATTTAATAATTTTGTATTAACTATTAAGTTTTGGTGCATAAGTATGGAAGAAAATTGAAGATACGAGCTCTATGAATGGGCTTGTACTGGCAAAACACTGAAACAAGTATTAGATATGACTCCGATAAAACAGTCACAGATTACTGACCAATTCACTACACCACGAGGAAGAGATAGAGAGAACAGGCATCCATCCTCTGACAGCAAGAATTCAGTTATAGCAAAGCTATCTCCTATCCCTTCCTCAATAAAATGGGTGCAAGAAAGGGAGAAAACTAAGTGAACAATATCACAAAACAAAGACCAAACACAATGGGAAATAACAACAACAGGTTTGCCGCCTAAGAAAAGACATCAGCGACTTAAATATATTTACTGTCCAAATATCCGCCTTTTCATTACTATTTATCTATTGTAATATATTGACATTATTCTGTATTAAGAATTCTGCAATATATCAGGTTGACATTAGAAATAAACAGATCCGTGTCTCAGTGATTTTTCAGATAGTTGATCTGACTCTGCATCTTCAAACACTTTAAATAGTTTGGCAGTTTGATGTAATCTGACAAGCGCAGCTGCGGCTGGGCTATGAATGAAAATTAAAGATAAGTTGTACTTTTTGAATTCGAATTAGCAACACGTTTGGAATAATATTATCCTTATAAGTTATTCAAGTAAAATCTTTGTATTTTGACATCACTCTATAGTTTATTATTCACCATCTAAAATAATAATTATCATCTGTAAGTAGAACTGTGACTTTAATTTTAATGAATTAATTCCCCATTCTGAGAAGTATTGGCATTACACCGTATCTCAGTGAATTGCCATTATCAAGTTATTACACTATACTGAAAAGATGGGGGCCTATGCTAAGACTGCCAGAGCCAAAAGTATTACATAATTTGTTACTGGTTGAAACTGAACGACTATTTATGACAAAAAGGGTTCAGAAAATAGAAAGTACTCAATATGTGCTTGTCATGGTCTCTTGTGTTGATTTATGAGCTAGTTTCAATTTTCCAGGCATTCTGTAAAAGTCTAAAACAAAGATTATTACAGTTTGCGCTAAAAAGCTATAAATATACTTTTCTGGAATATTATATGATAAATGATGAAATCCCCCTTACGTCCCGCAATGCGTTTTTATATTGCTGTGGGAAAGCAGATGTACTTTAAGAAACATGAGTGGCAACGAACAAGCTTGTTCATTTCTGTAAACATACGTATGACGTGTCGTTTGTCTTTACAACAGTTAATGCAAAATTGATTCGCGCAAGCCTGCGCATAAATCAAAGTACCAACATTTTTTAAGTTCTATTTTTTACTTAGTTCTGCAAGTTCAAAAATTTCGCTCATGGAGAGAAAAAGTTTGGGTGTCTGAACACGCTTTCGTTAGCCTCATTTGCACTGGGTATGACACTGACAAATCAGTGAGCGGTTCTTCAGATTGGGACGTGATCTGGAGCACCCTGTGCAGGTAAATGACCCTACGGTAATTTATATATGGTTTCTTGTAGGTTTTCATCCTTAAACCCGGAGTATACAAAATATACCTGCCATAATGGTGAGACGGGGCAGAGTTCAGTAAAGAAAGAAAGAAAAAAAGAGGGAAAGAAAATAACTTTTCCATTACTGCAGTCCATAGATTAAGATTAATCTCAACTTCATACTGAGTCTTACTATATAGTGCCTATGCAATTTAACTTTTCAATGTCGTTTCATCTATTCAATAGAGTATTTAGAAGGTGATATTAAGATGGTTATCCTGTCAAGTTGTCTGTTGTTTGTTAGTCAAGCGACACTATGTATTGATCATTCAGAGTTATTGCTTCACAAAAGAATTGACACCAATAGCACCGGCAATAGTGAACAGAGAAATTACTAAAGCCGTACGCAGTGTACACGTTTGGACATAGCAGAAGTTGTTAGCACCGACACTAAGAGTTACTATCATTCAAATTATGACTGACTTTATGAACTTTTGTGGAGGTGAATTTTATTATGAACTCACTTTTTACAATTATTTCTTAGATACAGACAGATATGAATTTATTTTTATTAGCAAATTATATAAAGATTTGAAAAGCGTAATTGAAACTTTTTTTTACGTTTTATGTGCTTTTCAAAAGGTATCAGAATGGAATTTTGTAAGAAATGAATTCGATTTTTGGAATGTTCATGAAATCATAAATACTTCGGGTTTCTTGCAAAGTAAGTGAATCCCTTCTAGCTTTACGTTAACTTTGCAAGAGACCCGAAGTATTCACGATTCCATGAATATTCCAAAATTGAATGTATTGCTTATATTTACATTTTATTATTAATATCTTAAATATAGAAATCATTTATAATTTAGGAAACAAATTAGTTTTGTATTTAACATGTTTAATATGTAATTGTATTAACGGTTTTGTTAGAGTGTAAAACGGAAAAGCGGAACAGCCAGTGTGAACACGGACAGCCAATGAAGCAAACAAGAGGCTTCTTTTGCACGTGCAACTCAGGTGTGGCTCACTGTCAATCTCAACACCATTTTCACTTCTGGCGAATGAATTCGATGTTCGAAGCGTGTCGATGTTCAAAGCGTATTGCGCGGGCAAGCGAGCTTAGCAGTTGTCAATTAAATTTATATCATGCATGAGGTGAAGGACGGTTGCAAAAATCTAAAGATTCGTTAAATAGGTCTTGAGCTGGCTATAGACCCCCCTCCCCTAGGGGGAATTTTGTAC
This sequence comes from Loripinus fragilis, assembly GCA_964019695.1. NCBI lineage: Eukaryota > Metazoa > Mollusca > Bivalvia > Lucinida > Lucinidae > Loripinus > Loripinus fragilis. The sequence goes on from OZ026522.1 coordinate 29,704,476, forward strand.
ACTATGATTTTCTGAAACTACATTATATAAGACAAAAAATAAAAGATGCTAGCCCTCTGAGAGTGGCAGCGTAAACGTGTAACATCACGTTATATACGTTACCCCCGAAATAGCATTAAACGTCCTTCAACCATGACGTAGTTATTAATTGAGCGAGAAAATGCTAGCGTCATTATAAAGGTAAACGGTAGTTCTTTAGAATGGTGAATGGTATGCCTCTCCAGAATGTCTCTGGACAAAGCTCAAACTATAAAGTAAAGATCAGAACTTTTAGATCATCCCTCGTAGATGTAGTGAAAACTTTGAGAAGTTGTCTGCAACGTAAAATATTGAATGGCTCTGTTAGCTGGTTAGCTAATTTGAATTTACGTGATGCGCATTCAATTTTATAATGTCTAGCCTCATGTGAACTTGAAGATATGACACTACTCCAAAGTGACTCGTGTATAGATTGAATTGTTCTGGAAAACACTTCATATTCACGGCATCAAATGTTGGTAATTTTAGGACATGTTGGTGTAGCTTAATTTTGGTTCAATTTTGGCGTTTTTATTAATTTAATGACCTTTTAAGTTATTTTCACTTCTCATAGGGGCTGTTCTTAAACGAAAGAAATTGCTCCCTCTGGGGAGCAATTTGTTTTCTTCAAGTGCAGCCCCCTTTATGACGTTTTTTCCGACTCTACCACTCCATTGATGTTTTATAAATATAGATTATGCATGTACAAACATACTATGTATGAGCGTCACTTTATTGTTTATTTGAAACTATATTTCGCGGTCTCTCATTCACAAGTTGGCGATTTTTTTTATTATATCGCAAATTGCACCCAAATAAAAATAGCCGACATATACATGTATACATGTGTTTTACAGCATATTATTTCTCTCTTCCAGGTATGGAAAATGGCGGGGATAGGCTGGTTCATGGCGGCATTATGCTCTCTTCCAATGTTTGGCGTGTTTCATCTACACGTGACTGACGGAGTGACTATGTGCGAAAACATATTTCGTGAGCGACCATTATCGCACAGACAAGCTTGGATGACTTTCATATGCCTTGTTGTATTTTTCATTCCACTCATTATTCTCGTATTTTGCTACACGCGTATATTCATGAAAATAGCTCAAAAAGCACGCGAAAATACGACCAAGAAGACTTTGAGCTTTGGTAAAGGTAAAGTTCATCTACAAAGTACACAATCAACGTCCCTGCCACGCGCCAAAATAAAGACATTGAAACTGACTTGTGTAATTTTGATAGTATTCATTGTCTGCAGCTTACCATATTTTGTGGTAGAAATGATCATGTCATATGGCGATCATTGCATTATACCTAAATGGTTATATGGACTCCTGGGTGGAATGGCGGCATGTAACTCAGCTGCGAATCCTTTTGTTTTTCTTATGTTTAATGTGAATACCCAATGGTTGAAAGAGCTGAAACAGAAGACATTTAAACCGAAAAAGATACCACGATATATGTATTCGGCAACATCTAGTACAGAATCTCGTTACTCACATAATAAGAGAGACAGCACACATTTCACGACATCCTGACAACTAATGATGATCACCTACAGAGTGAAGAGATAATTACTACCACCTACATTTACTACACAGTGCAGTTACAATAAAGACTAGTCCAATAGTGACGTGATTGGGATTTGCATAATGAAAGAGAAATGCCGCATTCACGTGTAATGTAAAATTAAGTAATATGATTAGAGTGAGTAATTATACTCATGAACATACGTTGGCAGTTTTCAAATTCTATAGGTTCTATTAGTGGAGGAAGCATTTTTATGCACCTGGCTTCGAATATCGGGGTCATTTTGTTTAGGTCTGTGTATGTGCGTGAGTGACTGTGTGCAACAGTTTTAAAGTCGGACAAATGTGTCTGTTTTGGCGGCATATACTTTCACAAACACAGTTTTTTCTCTCCGATTTCTTTATTTCAAACGTGACTGATTAATAAATAAAAATGATTTAGTTTACTAGCTATAAATAGAGAATCCTATACAACAATGAAAATTTATCAGAGCCTTACATCTCATATAAAATGAGCATGCGTGTTAGCTTGTGTTTTAGAACAGTACAGGTCCTATGTTGTGCAGTGTAAATCAATGGTATACAATACTTCAATATGTGCAATCATAGGGTATTTGTAACTGGAATCTCTTTGGATATATGCCTTAGTGCTCATTAGCCTATGACTTATATATTTCCTTTTGTTTTAAGCCAATTAAATGCAAGAAATGGAGCCTATTCTGGTTTAGCCCATGACTCGCCCACTTCCTTTTGTTTTCAGCCAATCATTTGCATGAATAGGGCCATATTTAGTGTGGTAACTATATAATTTTCCATACCTCACACTTTTTTGGGAATGATTGACAAGAAAAAATTGCAGTCCAAAATGGTAATTTCACCAAAATTTAGCTTTACTTTTAGAGCTCTAAAGAAAACTGTAATGGTAAGAATATTGACATAAAATGTAAAGGACCTCTGACGATGGTAATGGGAATCACAGTGTATCGCTGCCTATAATTTTGATGAAAATTTAAGTCAATCAAATGTTTCCATCTACATATATACGTTGTTGGTCTGTATTTTATGATTTTGCGTTTGATTTCCTATTTCCATAAATGCACGGTTTATTTTGGGGCTAAAATGTTCACTTTTCGTATTATACATATAGGAAATAGAAAAATATTTTCAAAACAACATTCCCCCTAAGTCCCAACTAATCCTTTTGCACGTAAGTGTGTTCTCATATTTTACATAATATATGTGAAAAGCTAGTTGGGACTCGGGGGGAGGGGGTGGAGAATTATATCCCACGGCCCAAAATGTGACGTATGGGCGAGCCCATAAATTAGCATCTGTTTTTTTTTTTGGTGTGCTCTCTTGAAAATCTTTTTTCCAGTATAATGAAATAATTAGTACAAGTAAGCTTCCATTTCATAACCAATATGTCATGAAATATTATAACATTTTAAGATATTTTTCTTCAGATTATGAATAGTGTCCTTATACTAAATTCAGTTGGTAGATTATTTTGCACATATACTGTATCTATCCAATACAAATAAACTACATGGCCATTGACTAGGTGTACTTTACGCATGGACGAATGGTTATAGTACATTGCTGCATAATATTGCACGAGGTAAATACATTGTCACCAAGGTTGAATATGGACTACAGTAGCATTTCAAAATATTTCTTTTCAAATCAGAAAGAAAAAACAACAACGAAAACAATCATTAAAATGCTCATGATTTTGGACTTTAAAATACTTACACTGTGATTTATAGTTGAGTATTGATGATAATACCCTTACACGTGGAAATAATTGATTTTTAAATGTTTTGGTGAAGTCAAATTTTGCAACCCCTATCCCCTTTGGTAGCGTCTCCTGTTTTGTCGTATGGATCTGCCTGTCTAATTATAACCTTAATTCGTTCCTAATACATCAAGCGTCCTTTTCAAAAGGATACCAGTGATATCTTATGCACATGGAAGTTTTAAGGAAGCATCTGAAAAATAAGCAGATACCCTATCAAAGTGTCAGAGGTCCTTTCAAATTTTAGCTGTTTCATAGAAAAGAGGCGACTGCAGAAATACTGACCAGGCTGCACATGTACATTGAAGCCTGGTCAGAAATTACACTGCTTGTCCCGAAATGCTATTTGATAAAGACAGCACGATCAAGCGGCATATGAATATATACGCTGATCTGAGTGTCTCGACTACAATGGGGACTGATCAGCCTATACATCTGTAACGTGTGATCAGTGAAATGCTTCCAAGATAATTTTTAAAATAAAACCTAACAAAAATGTTGCTAAAAAGATCCATTTGTCCCATGTGAACGCAGCCATGGCTAAAAACGAAATGACAGACTCTTAAATTCTACACAATGTGTAAATTTCAGTATGTGAAACTGGCTTGTCACCAACACAGAAAACGGCTGGATCAGGGCTACATAGGTTATACATGTTTTGTGTTTGTTATGAAATATACACTCGGGAGCAGAGTTATAAAATATACACTCGGGAGCTGTGCTCCCTCGTATATATTTCATAACCAACACAAAACATTGATTTTAACACACCCGCCTATAGAGCCAATGCTTAAAAGAAACGTGATATATCAAATATTAGCCAATGACCCGCCCATTTCCGTTTTTTAGCCAATCAGTTGCAAGAAAAGGAACATATTCAGCATAGTATATTGTCCATACCTCACACTTTTTGAGATCACTCCCATAACTTGATGAGAGGAAATTGCAGTCCGAAATGTAAATTTCACCAAATTTAGTTTTATTTTAAGAACCCAAAAGAAAATTGTGATAAGAATTATATTGAGACAAAATTATGTTAATTTCAAATATTAGCTGTTTCTCAGAAAAGTGGCGACTGCAGAAATCGCTGTACATGTACACTGAAACGAAAGTATAAGTCTAAAGTCAAAATTTACAAGAAGACTAAACGGAAATAAAACCAAGGCAGCTGAATTTTCTTTTGTTTTATTTTCATTCCGTTTTCAGCTGAATAAATGAAATTGTACAATCTGCACTGCCTTTGGATAAGCTCAAAGTTTGTCTACTCCAAAATTCGGATATCTTAAAGAGTGTTCTATCCTTATGCTTTGGCAGTTGAATGAGACTAATTGCTTTTTCGATCCTAGCAAGACCTGGACATGCCAACATATAGAAATCAAAGCTATTACTTAAGTCTTTTACAAGTCTTCTAACTCTGCGTCATATGCTGATGATCTTTGTAAACAGTTTAGATCCTGATCTAGAATCAAACTATTTGACACTCTGATGAAAATCCAGCGGGCGAGAAAACATGCAAAATTACCCAGAATGCAGGGTTAACCAAAGACTATTATATAAGTTCCATATTTTACTCTTCTGTTTATCCATGGATGAACCAAGCTATACGAGGGTCATTTGGAAACTTCTTAGCATGGCATCATAACTCCACAATGCGTTGATAAAATCTATCAAATAATACATGTTTGAAAACTAGAATACAACTTGATGGTTTAATTTTTATCGAAAAAGGACTTGGCGTGCACGTGCAGCGCATGCTCAAAATGAGTAGGGGTTTATATACTGGCGGAAATTTTAAGAAAAATACTTGGAAAAAAGCAAAGGAAAATTGGGGACCTTATTTGCGATCTTGATTTGACAAATTAACGATTTGGTGTCAACTTATTTTTATCAAATTATATTATGCGATCACTGCTTGCTTGTACGACTACCACCTTTACATTCGAAAAATGTTGACTAATAGAGAAATGGTAAACTTTCAAAAATGGGATTTTTTTTCGATTTTTCTTTATACTTTTACTATTAATTGTGTCACTACAGGAGCACGAAAAATGCCTATTGAGTATATGTTTTGCTTCATTTGTAGCGAAAAATGCATAACAAAATCATTTCCCCGCGCAAAAAGTGTGGCTTGTTTAGTTCTGTATTCAAGAAAATTATTCCTAGGGATACTACCCCTACTTTTCAAGAAGTGGGTGGGGTAACTTAACCCCTCGCATTTTGTCGAATGGCATAAGATCTTATCATGGTATCGCGTAAACCTTCACAAAATTGATTGACTCTCAGAGTATTTTACTTTTTTGTTAGCCACTGTTTTTAATTAAAATGAACCAGAACGTCAACTCATAGCTAAACTTACTCTGCCCCATGGGATGATTATAAGAGTTATCTTCCCCTTTGTTCTGGTTTACAAAATTTAGTTTGGCTTCAATACAAAGAGCATAAAATGTGCTTGACAAAAATACCAATGAAAGGCATTTTTAAACAAGTGTCGGTTATATATTTTCAAAATATGTGTATTGTGACATGTGATTTTAGTCGAAAAAAATAGTGCATTTCTTTGCTTTCTAGACGGTTCTGGCATTGCTGTTCCGGTATTTAGTTATTAGAAACATCCAACTCGAGCATCAATTGTATAATAAATGTACCTTTGTGGCCTACCAATTGGTACAAAAGTATCTAATTTCATGAACTATTCTTAATGTTCTGCAAACTTTTCAAAAGGTAAAATGTTATATTTTCCACTGAAATTTTGCGTTTTCCAGTATACAAACAGTACATGTATACACAATAATATTTATCGTGTCTGCAATCTTGTTTTTGTATGAAACGAAATTCCAGATAGATGGCGGGAAAAAAAGACCTATCTTACCCCCTAAATTCATTTGCCACATGCGTAAAAACATATTGTGTAAACTAGGCTTTAGTCTAAGCTTGCCAAGCAAAACGTGTGGTTAGATCAACTGACCGTTTGGACGTGACCATTACTGTTGACTGAGATGTTAAACATCAAAACCAACCAAACAAAAACTGCAGATTAACGCAAGGCACCTCGAGGAAGAGACACAGAGCACCGACAGCCACATGTCAATGTGAAGACAATTAAAGTAAAACAACCAGCTCTTTCGTCATCAGAGAGATGATTGCAAAACTCGTAAGGACACTTAGTGCTGTGCTGCATAGTAAAATAAAGACACAATGAGAACTACACTACACCATGAAGCAACAACAACAGAATAACCAATTTAAAATACCTAAATGTTGAAGACACTTATGGTGTATTTTGCTGTTTCAATGTTTATGTCACGTGTTTATGACGTACGTTACCCCCTTGATACAACTTACACATATTTGTGGTAACCTACCATAACTTGATGAGAGGAAATTGCTGTCTGAAAACGTCATTTTTTTCAAAGTTATTTTTATTTTTCGAACCCGAAAAGAAATCTCTGATAAGAATCGACACAAAATGATGTTAATTCAAAATCTTAGCTGTTTCACGGGAAAGGAAAAGTGGATAATGTAGTAAGAAATATGGCCAGGCTGAAATTAGACGGTTTTGCCCAACATGCTCTTTAATAAAGACAGATCAAACGGCACTTGGATATATACTCTGATCCACTGTTTGCGCATCAGGGTAAAATGACTGATCATCCTATACATAATGTACATCTGTAACGTGTGATCGATGAAATGTTTCCCAGATAATATTGCAAAAGAATCTAACAAAAAATGCTTCTACCAAAGGATGCATGGCCGAAAGAGAAATGACAGACTCGTCAATGATATGTAGCAAAATGCTACATAATATTGTGTTTCATTTCACAGGTTTCATATTTTGTACATTTCCCTTGATTTTCTATGTAATAAAATAAAACACCCACATGTATATTATACCTTTGTAAACGGGTACTTTTGCAACAGTGAATACCCAGATAAAATGCCGCATTATATGGTATTTCATCAGGATCTACACGGTTTGTTATGGTAAAGAACTTTCTCCATATAAACAAATTGTTTTGTTTTGTTTTTAATAATAGTCTGACACGTCTTGATTGGACCGTCCCAAGTTTATTGTATCAAACCATAGGAAGAACCCATTAGTATACAAAGGGTTATTAATGATGCAGATGATTTTTCAATGCTCTATTTGTCAACAGTAATGGTAACGCTGGTAATGGCTCAGCTTGCATTAGACTGCACAATTCTAAGGAATGTTGAATCTGTCCGTATTACGACAATCGGCGATTAGGCAATACAAACATGGGCTGTTGTCCGTTCAAAGGCAGTGTTTCTGTTCTCGATTGTCCTCCCATTAGGCGTGTTTTTTGTGTTGGGTCCGTATTTTATGGTGTGGTTCTTGGAGTCATTTTTAGTTAAGCAAACACCTTGCTGGATGATTTGTTTGTGCGTGGCTGTCTGTGTTCTGTGTCTCTTCTTCATGGTGCCTCCAGTTAGTCTGTGGTCTGTGATTGTGGCATTCCCTGCTCATATTCGCTTGCTTTTTGTAGTATTGCAGAATAATTGCAAATGTTTGGCTGGAAACACATCACATGGTTTGAATCTTTTCAAAATTCGTTTTCATTTTTTTTTCAGACCCTTATTTAGTTTCCCCCGTATCTATTGACAAACATTGTACAGCCATGGACCAAAAGTAATAACACAATATTAATCATTTTCCATAGACTGTTATGCATTTTCATGCTTACAATAATCCCTTTATTGTGTGATATCGAGATTAAATAGTAATAACTTTATAATTGTAGTAAAGCTAAATTATAAAAGCATATTAAGTTCAATTGAGATTAAGTTTCGACTTTGCACTATTCAAATACAACAGTTTAAACTTTTACAACAATTTGAATATGCCAATTTTCTATTGACGTCAATGGTAACGTTGTCAAAAAAAATTGTCAAAAAGAATCTTGCAAATTGTTTAAATATTTGCAGTTTAAAAATTCACGAATAAAATTTAATGAAAATAAAAAAAAAAGCATTACCTTATTCAGTTATCTTTCAAATGACACCAAAACCATAACCATATGTCGGGCAGTTAAAGCGTAGTAAATTTTCTTGCAAACGGGAAATACATTGAAGTCTTTGTGATTTCTGTCGTTGTGGAATCCCTGACTGTATATGCAATTCTGTAAGAAGCAATATACTCACATTTTGTATTTGCATTGTATATCTTTAAACGAGCGTTGGCGTGCCTCGTCAAATTTCAAATCCAATTCACACAGCTGTAAGATTTTATTAGATTATATGACATGGTATCTGACAGTTTGTTGTGTATTATGAATAAATAGAAATATCGACTAAAAAGTCTAGTTGGTCTTTCAAACAAGGCGCGAATAACCTTTTGTATACGGAAACCCCCAAACGGGTAAATTAGACAAACTGTGAAGACCCAGATGATAATGCGGTATTTTATCAGGGTCTACACTTTTTATCGAGGTTAAATTATATTCAGTCAAAAACATAACCTGACACCCCTAGATATATACAATGGACTACCCTAAGTTTATTGTATCAAACCAGAAGGAAGAATCCATTAATATACAAACAAAGGGTTAACCAAGTGTTACTCAATTGTGGTCTACTACTACTATTACATGATACATATATTACGACACTTCTTTAAGACTGATATCATAGGATTAAAAAGGCGTCAGAGAAATGTGCGTCTTATACTCCTTGGTACAGAGCACAGTTAACATATTTCAATCATATTAATCAGAAGTCAGACTTTATCGAAACAAAACAGATACTCATTAAACGCGATAAATTATCTGTCTAACTGGGTTAATAAACTTCGATCTGAAATGCTGTGTGGTACACTTTATTAGCACTTTCTTTAAAACGCATTTTAACCTTACTCTAACATTTTCGGTGAGCCCCCGCCCCCCCCCCCGCACCAGTTAGGCTATATTGAAGAGCAATGAACAGCAAGATAATGGAGAAAATTTCCAACTGCCAGATTAGAACAATTCATATCCATGTACACAGGCCTTTACTCTCAATGAAAAAAGCAAGTGAGTATGAAATACCACAATCATACACTGCAGACCAACCCACGGCAACGTGAGGAAGAGCCACAGAACAATAACAATTCACAAGAAGCCAGGAAGACAAAGCAAAGCAACCAGCTCTCTCTTCCCCATCAAGATGATTGCAAAACTACCACGGAATCCAACACTGGGAGCAACAACCAACAAGGAATCAACAACAACAGAACCGCCGCCTTAAAACGGGCGGCAGCCTAGGCCACTGGGGAAGCTTAAATGCAAATACTGGTACCACATTTTCGCCCTTGATTCTGTTGTTGTAAAAACACAAAAGTGTAAAGCTAGCATAGAGGCTTCCTAACTATTGCAATGTACATGTATCATCAAAGAGAAACCATCTGATCAAATTTAAACACTATGATGAAACAAGGAAAAAGGATCACGACTCTCAGAGAGTCAGAGCTAAAGAAAATCTCAAGTTAAGCCACAGTGGGCCCAGCTACAGCCAAGCGTCAGGCACCAACCCACCGATTAAAGCTTTACACCAGAGCCGCCAATGAGTCTGAGGCCTGACCCACCGTCGTGCAATTAAAGAGGAAACTATGGTGGGTTTACAACCAGGCATGCAAACTGTCGCGTAATATCCATGCTTTAGCCAACTTTTTCTTAACGTTTGATTATCACTGAAATAGGATTTCCAACAATTCTTTTGAATTTATAAACTAAATCACCATAAAATACTTTCTCCGATATGTTCTGTTGCAGTAGATTGTTTTAAACCAATATTGTATTTCACAATCAACTCTGAGTGTAGAAAATGTTTTACAAATTTTATTATATTGATAACTTCGCAGTCAAAAATAGGTTTCTGTTGTTCAAGTCATCAACATTAGAACATACACTCCCAAAATGAATAGAATAAGCTGCAAAATATATGCACCATCAAGAAATGGAAAATTTACTATTTCAAAATTAAAATCATCCCGTTCATCATTAATTTTAGATGAAAAAATGCCATTTGTTATGGACAAGCCCAAGTCCAAAAACATGACTTCAGTATTAAAGGAATTTGCCATATCAAATTGAAGTTCAGTTGGATATATCTGACTTACCATTTGTTAGAAATAAGAATTTTCAAAATTAAGCCAGTCATCTACGATTCATCACGTAGATATCTTGAGGGAGAGTTAAAAGCTTCAAAAAACATCAGCTTGATTATTGTCAGAAAGAGACAACATGAAGTCTCTCTCATAATAAAACAAAAACAAATCTGCAACAAGAGGAGTAAGGAATATCTACAATTTGTCTATATAATTTCGAGCCAATTTTATAAATATTGTGTCCAAAAGATAATGGTGGAGAGCATCACACATTGTCTGACATAACAACAAAATATATACTTAAGGAATAAAGAAACGCAACAAACACTTCGAGTCATTGTTAGCATACAATATGATGCAAGTTTTTAGTACAAATGATATTTATCCATAGGAACAGTATGTGTCCGTCAAATTACAGCAGGTTCAACGTAATTATCGATTACGTTATCATTTGGTATGCGCGTTACCAGCCTGACCCCCGTAGAAAACTGCTGAAACAGGGTCAATAAAAGCAAAGTTTGAATCAACCATCGGTTTATTGTTTTAAAACGTCTTAGCATAGATTGCGGAGCAAGGAAATGATCAAATGGCGACGTTTCTGTAGGATTCTGAAACGGTTTAACGTCATTAACGTCAACTCTGAATACTGCGTGAAACGTGTAAATTTCTTTTCTGCTTGAGATTTATTCACTACAAGGACGTTGTGTTCAAGAATATGACTTGAGATCTTCAGACGTCAAAAAAACTCAATTCTGACGTCAAAATTCGATATCTTACGTTTTAATGGTTTCCATGATGTTTATGTGTTTTTTCTAATGATAAAATGGTCCAGTGGCAATATTTAGGTTATAGTCAGCAAGTTTGGTGTTCACTCTCGGCATGTAATCAGATGTTTTCTCTTGCATCATGCCGTGTTTTTTTTGGCTAACGTCAATATAAACACCTTACCAGCGTATTTCTACGGTATCTGAAAAGTCAGTTTTTCCCACGCAAGCATGTTTTGATGCCTCTAGGTTTATCTTATCCCGTATATTCACCAGCGACCCAAACCCGACGGCTCTACATTGTAAGTGACGTTTATCGTTTATTCACTACAATTGTGTATCTTGTCATTCAAGTAGCGTGTTTTGACGCAATATTTGACTGCATTACGAATATGATTAGACGTTTATTTAATTTGCACATTGTCAAGTCGACGCCAAATAACCAAACATGGAAAAGAAGGGGTTTCTTGATCTTTAATCTGACGTTAACGTCACATTTTACGTTTTCATATGTTTTCATCTTATAGCGTAAAATGTGGCGTTAAAATGGTGTTTTGGTATTTCATCACATGCTATAAATACTCAATTAGAAATTTTAAAAAGAGATTTCACCAAACCGTCATTTAAACACGCAAAAACTATATTTTTGTCTGTTGCGTTTCTTTATTCCTTAAGTATATCTTTTAGGTTGTTCAGACGTGAAAAAACGCGTTTCTCGCTACAAGCCAAATAAAGTGAGCCCTCTCTGTCAAAAGCTTGTTCAATTAATTTGGTTAGCTTTTCTTTGATTAGATTACGAGACAGTGTACTATAGAGAGTAGAGAAATCATATGAAGATGCTAGAAAACCTTAAGATTTAAATTTATTAGCTCACCTGAGCTGGAGGCTCAAGTCACCCATCGTCGATCGTCGTCTGTCCACACTTTCAAAGAAGTTTATCTATAAAGTCAGTCCGCCAATTTTGATCAAATTTCATGGAAAACATGGTCATGTTGGGGGAAGGTTGCATACGATTTTTGGGCTGATGGATTGGAACTCTAGTTGCCATGGCAACATATAGATCTCATAGACTTCCATAATGGAAAAAAACTTTTAAAATATTCTTCTTTGAAACAATGAGGCTCACAGCTTATATATTTGGTATGTAGCAATGTCTAGTGGTCCCCTACATAAATGCTGCCAACCATGCCCCATGGGTCCAAATTGGCCACTCCATGGGGGCATTTGCCCCCATAGACACGTAATAAAAGAACATTAAAAAATCTTCTCTCAAACCATGAGGCTTGCTTCTCAGGTGAGCGGTATAGGGTCAATGAGCCTCTTTTGTTAAGAATTTCACCTGAGTTTTTAATAGAACAAAATAGATTTTTAGCATTCCTCTCATTAACTGTTGTACAATATTCTATAACATGATTTTTAATTGCAGTGAGGCAAGAAGTCAAAATTATAGGCAACTCAGTAGTAGTACATGGACTAGAATAAGCAATAGTACGTGACTTATAGCGTTTATAAAATTATGTAACTAGTATAACGTGAGAAGCTTGCAATGATCCTCATCAACAAACATACCAAATTTAGCAGCCATATGGTATCTATGCCTAACAACCTCCCTTCAAGCACATTATGCTCATTTGTTTTAGCACTGCTAGGTTCTCGCTATAGGGTTTTAGTACATTTTCAAACGACCACAACATTGTTAACAGCCTTATCTGCGGGTGCCAAAAACAAGCTTTCTATTGAATTCCTGGACCCATTTCTTCAAATTTCTAAAATTGAATTTAGGTTTAGGTGGAGACCTAAATCATTGCAATAAAATGAAATTCTACTTTCAAAAAAAAAAAAAAAAATATTTAGTTTCCAAGTATTTAAATTATTAGATTCAACACGCTCTAGTTTACACCAGTGATTACAAAATTATTGTAAGGCACCAGACAGTTTTTGAAGTCTATTAGAGAAAGAAATCTGTATGTAGGTCCCTTGCATATAAAATACCTAAAAATTCTGTATCAAATATGATTTTTTAAATGTGACCAATAGGTTGATAGCAATAGTTCGAGTCCTTGCAATCTCAAAAGTCAGTAATAGTAGTTTCACTATCAAGTTCAGTTACTTATTTATTATAGTTAAAAACAATACTACGAATATGTTTATTGTACTAATAACAAATAATAGGTTATTTCTTATTTTCAAAAAAGCAGGAATAGAAGAGATAACAGATTTATCTTTGAATTTACTGGGTATACTAAGTTAATGAATTCCATCCCCCTGTTAACAAACTGAATTTCGATAAAATTTCTTACATGAATGATTTCAGAGTCTATATAAGGCCAAAGAGCATGTTGAGTATTACATCTTGAAAGAAGTGCTGCATTATAAAGTAGATGAGCTCTATAGTTGAATGTATTAGCCTCGATATCCAAATTACGAAGTGAAGAGATAGAAAGAGTAACCAAACGTGAAAGGGCTATATGCCGGTCCGAATGTATAACATGATTCTGAAATCCGAAAGTGTTAAAACATGTCTGTTTTCGCATTGTAGATTTCAATTTTTACGTCTACAAAGAGCGCGTATTGCGTTTACAGATATCTACAAGAAAAAAAGAAAATCAGGTACATGTAATCTAGAAATGATACCTTCATGGAAAATATTTTCATTAAAACCAAGTGGATGAGGTGTTTGTAATAATTTTATCTACTTTAATTCTAATTCTTGCCTGAGAATATTCTTATATTTTTAGTAGAATTACCATCATAAAAAAATCTTTTCAACAGGCTGAATAGAAATAAGACTAGGAGGAGAATGATTAGTGTGTTTGAAATGTTGATAAAGAAAATTATCGTTTTTGCGTGACTTTATCATTCGACGAAAGTGCTCAGTAAAACTAGTTTTTAGAAATCTACAAGTTTGACCAACTTATTGCATTCCACAACCCTTCACTTCTCAAAATAAACATAAATAATATAAGTTGATCTTCAATTTAGATCAGAATTAGTAACTACAGAAAAGTGTCTACCATTAACGTTAGGTTTAACAGTTGATTTACAACAAGCTTCATCTTGGCATTAAATTCCATTGGTATACAAAGGGGGCACTTCGATAGTGACTAATATGCAGATTGTGTGACGGCCTATACAAATGGAAATATACCATCTGAGAAAATTACAATATAATGGCATTAATACAAAACTTTTGGATGGAAATTAATTATGATAAAACAACGTGTATTTCATGGAATACATTATTTTACATTGATGGTAAAAATTAAAGATGTTAAAAACAGAAATTACTTGGTATCGATGAAAATCTTCCGTGGACGGAAGATCAATTTGCAACAAAATTTAGATTTTCACTATAATTGACGCAACATATATCACAAACGACGACCAAAATTGTCCTATAAGGGTATATTTTTCCATTAATTGACTATGGCTAAAGTCCACGGGGTACCACATCAAGTAGTAACTTAAAAAATCTCTAAAAACTTAAAAAAAACCGAGCAGCACGAATTATTCTAAACGCACCCAACGATACAGACTCTTCGGACATGTTCAAAACATTAGGATGGTCAACCATACAAAAACGTTGCTATAATAATGCAGTATCTACATAATCTTACACTTTAAAATATATCTGAACTGTTAATTCCTATCGAAAGCTAAGCATGCCCGGATTCAGACGGGGACAGGGGGCCGGACACCCCACCCCTGCAAAAATCACAATGCTATAGGTTTGCTTAGCAATACTGGTCCGGATCCCCTGAAAAATCACAAAGCTACTAAGCCAGTATTCAATGTTGGGCCATCACAGGCCCGCCACCGAAACGTCATTTTAATGGCGTTTCGCTGGAGACCCGATTATGTTATTTGGATTCTCTCTTATCAACTAAAACGAGAGAGAAAAAAACATTGTCAGACAAAACTATCTGGATCCGCGCATGCTGATGTCATCAGCACCCAGAGCCCGGAATTACAATGCCTCCTTAAAAGTTAAGGTAGGATTAAGCTAAGTATTGATTTTTCAGGATGCTAAATATAACGTTTAAAACTGATTAAAATCAAATTAGTTTCAATTTTTCTGAAGATCACAATGATATCTTTGACCACAAGTACCACATCGATCTCCAGGCAATTTATTTTGTATTTAATATAGCATGTTGAAATATCAACACTTAACTTAAGTCTTCCTTAACTTTAAGGAGGCATAGTAATTCCGGGCCCTGCTCGACAACAGTAATATATACTGAACTACTAAAGAAACCTGACACTTTTTAATTGCTTCAAACTCGTAAAAACAAATTATAGAGCTAAGCCGATATGCTTATTTCAATAACAAGACTTTAGAAAGTATTGTTCGAAAAAATATATTTATCAAATATAGAACATCTCGTCACTACACCAAAAACACCGTTTTCATCACTTTTGCCTCGGGGATGTATGTCTAGATATATTTTTAAAAACTTTTTTCATGTATACAGTGTCATTACCAGTACAAACAAAAGTGCATTTTAAAAATTTGCAATTTCTTGCTGTGACGTTTGATATGGGATTTTAAAGTTTTGCTTTTGACGTTGTCTAAACGGCAGTGTGTTTTTTCCTTTGTTAAAGCAATTTCTAGACTTGGAGTCAAATAATCATTGTAAGAGAATGCACTTTCAAAAATCAGAACTTATGTTTCGCATCACGTTAAATGGTAGTTTAAGGTCAATTAAGGAACAACGTTAATTATGGATAATAACCGGGTTTTTTTCTTTGTCAACGTATGTCGCCGTTTAGTGTGTGCTGTCTATTTTGTTATTGTGCCAATTGGCTACACTTTACGTTAATCGCGTATGAATTTCAAGCTTTGCAGTATACACATATCAGCATGTCATTGGAACACTTGACGCCGCTAAATTGACGATGGAGGCAGCTACGGAGTTCAAAAGGACTGAAACATTGTTAAAATACATTCCAAACATCATACAAAGTGAAAAAGTTGATAAAATGGCAGTGCTTTTTAAAAGCTCATAAAACGCTGAAAACGAAAAAATTGACGTTAAGAAAATGAAATTAAACTTTTGGGTTGAATAATGCTGATGGATGAGTGGTTGCTGAGCATCATTTCAGCTGGCTCATAATTCTTGAACCCCATGGTATATTTGGGTCAAGTACTGCATAGTTATTTATTTTAACATTGTCCAGGCACTGGTATGCGAAATGGTGACGAGGCTGTGACGAGCATCATTTTGGTCGGTCGAGGTCTGTTAGTGAAACTGCTCATAACTCTTGAACCGCACCATATATTTTGATTAAATTGTGCATATTTGTATACATTTTTGAAATTAGCAAGGAAAATTTCAAAGAAAAGATAAAATATAAAGAAAAAGATATTGTTCACGCCTGGATTCGAACCACTGTGTGTCATGCTGTTATATTTCAAGAAAGCAACGTGTTGTATACTACACTAGAGCAATCTATCTATAGATAAACAAAGTTAAACTGGCACTCATTAATCTTCGACATCATTCGGTCACGTTCGGTGTGTATTAGCTATTTTAATTGATTAATGTATGGAACAAGTATTTTCAGCAAGGTGATCTATCAATGCTGAGGCAGTGGCGTAATGGTAAGACGATTAACTCATATTCCGGATTGTGAGGGTTCGATTCCCACTAGATATAGTTATTTTTTGCATCATTTTTAAATTCATATATTTTTTGAGTTATGATATTGTTTCTTGTTAATTTTAATTTTGATGGATAGTTGGCATAATGTCAGTTTTCAAGACTGATAAGAGATTATTTATGGTCGGAAGCTGATGGCGGTGGATGTAAAACTCCTTCATATTGTTACTGATAACAACCTCATCAAAGTCGTCAACAGGTTTGTCCCCGTTTCGAACGTTGCGGCGACGAAAATGTACCGGATTCTCGTAGTTGGGTTCGGTGCACAATTAACCGGTCCCATTCAACTCCATGTAAAAAGGTAGACTGGCAATCGTCCAAACAGTAAAAATATTTTTTCCCTAAATCAACAGATCATACTACGAAGAAATTATCCTCTCTAATTGCACTTTAACTCTTTCAAACTGTTTGGACCATTCAATTCTCTTCAGATTCTTTTAAAATTCAGTAAGATAGGTATTAGAGAGTTACTTGGTTCCATGAAAATATAAAATCTAATTGAATGGACTGCACAAGTCTATGTAAAAAGGCAGAATTCGAGCATCTGCAAATTTTTTCAGGACATTGCTTGGACTTTTTTGTGCCTGTGAGTGGCAAGACCCGTCATTCACCTATCAAAAAAGTGAAAAGACAACCTACCTTGATAATCTCGTTTTCTCAGCATTCTCCGTTCTTTGAGGGACAGTCAAAAAATTCAGGCTGAAATCTGACCGGCATCATACGTTACCTGGGGAGTGTGCCGGGGAGTCTGTGACAAAATAGTCCACACAAAGATGCATTTTTATGCATCAGCCTGACAAACATAGACCAATGTTGAATCACATGCACATTTAAAGTTGATTAAAGCACCCATTTACGCCATAAAGGGCCCACCAACGGCAAGTGCTAATTTTCTATAGGTACTATTTTCGTGGGCTACCAAACCGGAAGACTGTTTTTGTGTACTAACGCCAGTTCTTTTCGTACTCGGAAAACGGTTCTTCTGCTGACCCCAGTTGCCTGAACAGTCTGTTGAATATATGATGAGCTGTCCCAGTCTGTGTGTTTCTCGAAATAGTTTGAAACATTAGCTATGAGAAATGTGTCTTTAGATTTTAAATGTTTTAAAGATTTATCAGTAGACATCACAGTTCCTAACTGATATAATGCTTTCCTGTTGGTGTCCTGGGTCAGGTGTGTTACTTGATTGTATCGATTCCTGTTCTTTGCACCCTTACTTACTTTTAAAATGAATTCTATTACATTTACTATTATACGCAAGTTTTTTTTGAAAATCGTGCAAGTCATGAGCATGATTTATGATAAAAAATGAAAATATTTTTTCAAAAATATATTGTAAATTGTGAGACTCGAACCCACGATCTCAACCTTGACAGCAATGCGCTCTTCCAAAATGGCTAAGCGAGACAGTAATGGATAGAGGATTAGAAAATACATCTCTCTGAAATCAATACTTTTCATAATGTTTGTAAATCTAAAATTAGTTTTACGGAGTTATACGAGTTTATACGGCATATTCATGAGTGCCAGTTTAACTTTGTTTTGCTATATATACCCTTAACATGTGCTTGTCAGATTGAAATTGCACGACCCTGACACCATATATTGATTAATCTACGTTCACTATGGGTCACGCACATTGCAGTCATTTGATTTGTTTCAGTGTTTGCTGGAAGCCGGCGGTGAGCTTATAGTGCGATAATGAATCAGATTCGCCTTTTAGGGCCCTGTTTTGAAGAAAAGAACATCTTTGTTTCGAGAATTACATTTTTTGTGGTAACCCTGAATATAATCTGGGAGATATAGTACCAATTTTTACTTAAATATCATAAAATGTAAAAAGGAGCTCATATCAAATGTGAATATGTTAGCTTCCACAAATATCTTTATAAAGATACTTCTTGTTATGTGTTGAGAACAAATAAATACGGGTACATCTACACTGAACCGAAGTTATAATTAGCCACCATACAATTTTTGCTCCCGTTCAGAAAGTAAAAACCGCTCTCACAAAATTTAAATTCTAGACAAAAAAAGGTCCAAGGCTTTTTCGAGACTCTGCAAATTATGTAAGTTCAAAATGACTGGTAGACCTTGCACAGACGAGGTCCGAGTAAAAGGTACCATCATTTCAAAAAGTCACACTTTTTAGTGTTATATAAACTATTCATCAGATACGTTATCCATTTATATTTAATTAGTTTGAAGATGTGATATAAGATGAAAAGAATCAAAAGGGGTTTTTTTACAATTGTACACTCCATTTCTCTTCTACGTTAACATGAAAACAGCCACGGTCAACAACTAAATCAAAGGATTTTTGGCTTAACCATGCAGTTTGCATGTACTCAATTTGCATTACTCTGTGCTTTTTTATTATCTGCGGCACAGCAGTGCAATTTTCAGGGCTTCTTCGTTATGAATTGGCGTCACTGCTCTGCTTAAAAATTAAAAGAAATCTTTAAAAAATGCCATTTAAATGACCTTTAAAGTTTCACGTTAAAATCGGAAGTGGATACCAAATAAGTAAAAATTACGTTTGGAAAAGGGCTCATCGAGTTGCATGGTGTTTTGTCAAACATATTAACATAAAAAATGCATGCAATTATCTTAGTATGTGCAGCTGATGATTTCCGAAAATTCGGAAAATTTGGAAAATTATCATTTTTTAAAATTTCATAAAAAAAAATCTGCCATAAGCAAATGTCAAGTGTTTGGTGTGTGTTTTCAAGTTAACTGGGCAGGTTTGCAATCACCTGTACTTGAAATTTGATAAAATATGCACTCAAAACGCTTATTTTCTTCAAAAAGTTTATTTTTGCATTTTTGAACCCAAAAATCTTGAAGTGATAGAAAACACTTCAAAAACACCGCTGAACTTCAGTCCATTTCAATGCAAATACTTGGGCAAAATTCATTTCAATATCACTAGGGCTTAGTCAGAAAAAAAGAAATTGAAAAGTGACTACTTAGAACTTCAGTTCAGTGTATATATTAGACAAAGTAGACTAGGAAAGGTCAAGAATCGATACAATCAAGTACCAAACCTGACCCGAGACTGACGAAACACAAGGAAACATCACACACAAGAGAACCAAGAGGTCAGCTCTTTCCCAGCAGGTGACCACAAGGTTGCAATGAACAGACATGGCAGCATAATAAAGACAAACGTGAAACATAAATTACAAAAAGGATCCACAAAAGAATTACTGTGACAGCCTATGTGCGCCTTGAAACGGTCAGTAAAAAAATACTGGAGTGCTTAAAAATGTTTAACTGTATCAACCTCGCCCTTAGTTCTGGTGTGGATCAAGATAATATAGGAAAATGACAAAACAACACAAGAACACAAAAGAGAGCCAAGAGGTCAGCCTTTTCCCAGCAGGTGACCACAAGGCTGCAATGAACAGACAAGACAGCATAATAAAGACAAACATTAAACATAGCTAACAAATAGGAGCCACAAAAGAAGACAGAAGACAGACTTCAATAACGTTTAACTTCTACAAAATTTAATCATTTGTTACGAGTATATTTCGTCTGGATCTTCACTGTTCGTCAATGTACCCGTTTTGGGTTCTCTAGTCCACAAAGGGTTTAGCAATGTAAGAAAAAAGTTGACATGTCAAAAAATTGCATTTGGTTTCGCGGATCATATGAAGTTGTGACAAGTTACATGCAATTATGAGCACTAGTCTGGACTCGTAAGAAAATTCCGTGTTCAAAATGAAGAACAACGATATACATTTTACACCCACTTCTATCTGTCTAGCGTTGCTGAAAGAAGGGTAGAAACAGAATATAAATGAATAACTCGACACAATATCCGGTGATTTGGTTTATAAATTTAAAGGAATAGTGGGCTGAAAATCCGCTTTTCCTGATCTATTCGAAACTATAATTAAACGTAATAAAGGAGTATAAGATATAACATGAATATAATATCAGTACACTGTAACATTAAACATACAGTACTTTAACACAGAGTCAATAAGTGCACACTCTAGTTCAAAATGATGTTAAATTTGTCTTTTGTTAGATCCCATATTCCGCTTCCCTTTATGAATATGTATAGAACATATATTTGCCATCGTTATTTTTTTTTTCTATTTCATACATTGCCAAAATTGAGTAGTTATAAAAGATCTCCAAAATAATGCAAAAAGAATTATCAAAATGGCAACTTTAAGCAAAAAAAGTCGCATCAAACTTTTTTTTTCTTTGGCAGTTGAATGTTTTCCCTATCATTGCCATTTATGTTCGAATTTCGTCCGGACCAAACCAGTTTTTGATTTTTCTGGACTGGCCTTCAGAAAATGCATTTTGTTTAGGTGAATAATGGAAACGATATGCTTTCAATCCGAACATCAATACGTGTTTTCGTGTCGCGTAATATATAAGAGTGACAGCCTTTGTGAGCAGGTACAGTAACTTATCACCTGATTTTCAGCACTAAGCGAGACTTCTCTATTCGCCAAGTAGATAGTGCAGCACGTACACCTTTAAATGCATGTGTAAAACAACCATCTTCTAACGAACTTGCCTAACTCTTTACCTGTTAAATGCGAGTTTTGTCCTCTGTTGATTATCTTTGAACATTCTTTGGCTCCAGATCAGACCCGACGAAACCTCTAGTCTGATATGAGTCTAAATTGTTCGATGCCTTAATGGTATTCCGAAAAAAAATCTGAAAATGTGAAAAAAAAAGTGAATTTGATAAATATCAGCAGACCTTCTAAACATTAAGTTGTCTCCTTTATGCCTAGTAAAATAATGATCAGTTATCATCAGATAAATTAATAATATAATAATGACTGTCTGATTCTAATAGTTTTCTAATGTAAATTTTGGCCTTCACGATGCAGAAAAAGACCTATTTTGATATATAATTAACTTCTGGCTACTACAAATAGTCTCTTTGTGTTGACCTAGTTAGTATTACTTTTATATCGATGCATTAACCCTATAAACCACCAATGGATTTTCCCACAGAGCTACATACAATAAATTCAGCAGGGTCCATTGTATATTTAGGGGACGCGGGTTATATTTTTCAAAACAAATATTGCAGAAGATCGAGTCTGTCCTAGTAAACAGTGCAGACCATGGCTGTGAAATTCTGCATTATGATTCGATAGTTTCTCGTTGTTAGTTTTGTCAGAAACAGTTATTAGCAAAACAGATGCAACGAACATATTAAAGAAATATACAATTTATTAGATAGTTTGATCAACCGTCAGCTGACATTTATTTTGACCTTAGACATATCGACGTTTTCGTATTATTAGCGCATTGTTGTTATATCAAGCACATACAATATCCGCCATGTTCTTTGATATTTCCGGAACTATTCTATACTTTACTTGGCTTCTTTTCTAAACTTACCTGCACTACACGAAAAGGTAATTACTGTGCGTTGTTTTATTTGACATAATCACACCGGATAGGTGGCAATCGAAAACGCATTTCACAATCACCGAACGCGGACCATAAATTGCTAGAAAAAAATGTTTTCGATTGCCATGTGTCGCGCGACTGGCGACAAATTGCAATCAAAAAATCTGTTTCTTCCTATTTTTGATCTACGTTCGTCGATAGTATTATTATCGTTTTCGATTGCCGCCTATCTGGTGTGATAATGTACGATGGGCGATTGACCCGTCTGTACAAGCCGCATGTAAACTGTCCGTGCAGAATATGCGTATCAATAACTATTCAGAGAAAAGTAACGGTAAATTACAACGTAGCCAAAATCAAGTGAGCCCTGTGACATAACACAAAATCTGGGTTATATAAAACAAAATTAATTTCGTTTGAAAGAAGAGAATTAGAAATTAATTAATTTCTCTTGGCCTATATAAGCATTCGTAGGTACTTACGTGGAGTGATATGGTCTGTTGAATATCGTGATAAACTCATTCTAGCTGTGGATCCGCTGCTGAACACAATGACAATTAAGCGTGGTGTGATTTTTTATACAATGAATTTAACGATGTACGTGGAAAGCACGTTTTTCAGAATTCGGTGGAATCACTGATACGATCATCAGTCACATTTGTTCAAGTTGTCCCCTATAGGTTGTGCATATATTTACTAGTTTAACGGATTCTGACAATGCCATGTTCAGTGAATTTACATGAAAGATTTTCTTGACATATATCACCTTATTAAGGATATAAACGGCGGTTAAAGTGTTTAACGAGATTCTGTGTGGTTATAAAGTGATTGAATAAGGTGAATTTTATATGCATTCGTTCTACCAGTCGCACCAGCGAATTGTTATCTACTGCAAAAAGTAATTGAAGAATTTAAAGGATCTATATAAAGTAAATATTAAGAAGATAGCACAATGTTGTCTGAACTATGGCTCTGTCGTCAATGTGATTTCATCTTAGTTTTTATGTTTAGGCAGTTGAAAACTGGTATTATAAACTGTATTGCTTTTCGCCAAGGATATAAAAACAGGCCTAGTGAAGATTTATGATTTTTGTTGGAAGTCCAATGAGTTCAGGTAATAAATTAGCGGCTGATGCATAAGCTCTCATGCTAAACAAAGTTTTGTTGTTTCTTACGAATGCGTGCAAGGGTGTCCAAGAGAACTTTCTTAATAACGGAAACCAGGGTAGTGATGCTATGTCGAACCGCAAATTTCACACTCCGTAAATTTCACGGTAGCAATAAGTCACTGTCGGCAAATGTGAAATTGGGAGTGTAGTGGCTCAGTGTCAGTGTGCTTGAATCGAGGGGCCGCGAGTTCGAGCCTCACCGACGTCACTGCGTTGTGTCCTTGAGCAAGACACTTTAATCCTAGTTTAGTACTAGTTGAACCCAGGAAGACCCGCCCCTATATAACTGAAAGATTGTTGATGGGACGTAAAGAATCAAATCAAACAAACAAATGTGAAATTTACGTACGGTCGATTTCGATAAATTTTGGGGTCTAACATTTGTACTCAAATTTCACATTTTTATATTTTAACGCGTGAAGAACTGGTACGAACTTTCTCAGATGTGAAGAATTGGTACCAAATTTTCACAAATGTGAAGAATCGGTACCAAATCCTCATACATGCGAAGAATCGGTACCAAATCATCACATCTGTGAAAAATTGATATGAAATCGTCGCATGTGAAATATTGGTATCAAATCCTCACATGTATGAAGAACTGGTACCAAATCCTCACACATGTGGACAATTGATACCAAATTATCACAGATGTGAAAGACTGGTACTTACTAAATCGTCACAGATGCCAGCGACAAAACTGCGATAAATCTGTACGAAATACATGTATAAGATAAGTAGTAAGGGTTTTCCGAGCATCTTATCGTTTTTCCGCAACTTGCCGAGTTTTGAATAATATCAATAATATCTGACCACATGGCTTTGTCATATGGCTTTGGCTGGACTTGCCGTAGCTCAGTTAGTTGTTTTCTTTAGCTCTGGCTTACAATGAGCGTTGATATTGATATCCACTGGGCATCTTTATTGTTTTAAGTCGATCCGTCGTCCGTCAGTCTGTCCTTGCGTCCGTCCGTCACCTTTCTTGCAAATGCACCCCCTCCTAAACCGTTGAACGTAGCAACTTCAAACTTTGTAGGTGCACATATCACATGATGTAGAGTGCAATGGATAACCTTTTGTGTTGCAACTTCAGACTTTGCAGGTGTAATTATAACATGGTGAAGAGGGTACTTGACAAAATGTCGTATGACCTTGACACCAAGGTCAAGATTGTGTTTGGCGTGTTAATTTCCTTCCACGTTTATAAAGTTATGCCACGCGTGTGAAGAATTGAAATCGAGTGCAAAATGCAGCAGCTAGATTTTTTTTTTTTTTTATTTTTTTTTTTTTTTTTTTTTGGGGGGGGGGGGGTATTTTATCAATGTGAGGAATGCGCATGTATGCTACATGAAATTTGACTTCGTGCGTATTTTTCAAATAGAGTGAGATATTGGTACGAAATATGTATCGTATTGGTACCAATTTTTCACGTGCTGTGAAGAATTTGTACCAGTTATTTACAGTGTGAAATTTACGAAATGTGAAATTTGCGGTTCAACAATGCTATAAGACAACTTTTATTTAAAGTCGGAGAGCATAAACAGAAATAACATTAGCTATGTATAGCTATTTACCGACTAATATATGTAGATTAGTGACAAGATACACATATAACATATATCACAGTATAAATCACAAATTGTTATTCACAATCATCTAAAAGTGAAATGTTGCCTGCAAACTTAGTACTACAAAGAACATATATCGGTTAAGTGCATAAAACATAATGGTGAAAAAATTTAGATACTATACTAGAGGACTTTGAAAACGCATCACCATAATTTTGCAATTTTCTCGCAAACGGTAAATGCGATTGAAAAGCTACTTGCGGCGTTTAATTTGCAACTCAAAACTGGTATGAATCAGTCGTTAATTTGACAGTATCATAACGGGACGTTGCTGTAGACGTCACATGGTAGCAAACAGCATCCAGTGCTATTCTGCAAAGTCGAGCTGATGCGTTTTGGTTATTTATTATTTACACCGTAACGTGTATGCTACCAATATCAGTAATGCAGTTTATTAACTTTTTCTAATCAATAGTATTTGATCAGGTCAATATTTTGAAAATAAACGTCAAATTAAAACATCAGTTTACATCATATTTTGAGGAAAATCTCTATAAGTTACCTTTATGTACACTCACACTTTTGACATTGACTTCTTACACTTGCAATCATATGGCGATTACGAGTTAATGTAAAGCATGTCAAGACATATTTTGTCACGTAATTGAGAACGTCTTCAAAACTTATGTTAACATCACTTGTACAATGCAGAAGACACGTGATGTACGGCGCAATTTAATCAGAATTACTAGTTTGTAAATGACCTTTGCACCTGCAAACAAAACCGAGCGATTTTTTTTTTTTTTTTTTTTTGAAAGACCCGAGATGTTGAATTTTATCGCTAGACAATAGTAATCACAGTGGGCGGTGTATGGCGGCATCTTTAAATGGGCAATAATTTGAGCATAACGTAGGTAGAACATTTCAAACAACAGAACAGAATTAACATGAAACTATAAAACTCTGCTGGTGATTCTGGAGAGATATAATATGCTGGATACATGTATTTTGTCAAACAAGAACGGTTATTTTCATCATTTGCAAATCTAAGTGAGGACTTCGACATTTGCTTTGTGAATAGCTCACAACAAGAGGGTCCTGAGAATCTGGATCGCTCACTTGAGATCTTACTAATGAGGGAATAGTGCTTAAAAACGAAATATTTTAGCTATGGCAAAAATGGCATTTTGGGGAACATTTGTGTTAAAACATATTTAATTTGTGGCAGTGGTTTAGGATGTCATTTTAAGATATTTAATTTTTAGCTGTGGTGATCATTTTGTCCCGCGGAGTGGAACGTTTTTTTGAAATAAAGTAGAGAGCATTTCTGTATTTTTTTTAATTTGGACTAATGGTTTCAGAGGATATGTCTTTTAAAGGTTATTTGTTATCTTGAGCTCTGGCAGCAGTTTGTTCAGCGGAGCAGAAACGTTTGTGTATTTTTGGTAGAGTGCATTATGAGAAGCATTTCTGTGTAATTATTTTTTTTTAATTTGGATTAGTGGTTCAGGAGGAGATGTCGTCTTATCTTTAGCACCTGGTGGCAATTCTATACTGCAGAGCAGAACGGTTTGGTGTTTTTTGGCAGAGGCTATTATGAGAAACATTTCTGTGAAATTATTTTACATTTGGGTCAGTGCCACATACTTCTCCTTTCAAGGTATATTGTTTACGACTTTGATAAGTTTAGCAGTGTTCAAATTTATTCCGTTTTTGGGCTCTTCTCGTTTTCTTCAGTTTCCTTTTCTTCATAGGAGTACATGAGTCTCTTGGCCCAGTACGTCTTCCACTGTTCTGTTAAGTCTGTTTGATTATTCTTGAAGTACTGCCAGTTTTTATAGGCTTCTTGATTTTTCTTCTGGCATAAGGTGATTTATCCCGGATGTAAAGTCCATAGGGTGTCGCGATTTGTCGCCATATAGATTGTACCAGATACTTTTGTCGAAATCGTCCATGATATCATAGATGTCCATGCCCTCTAAGGCTGGATCATGACATCCGTAATCTTCAATCCATTCTCTTGGAAAAGTCCATAGACACATAGACACATATCGTGGTATTTTTGACTTGGGTGGTCAATCCTGCATCCCTGACATTCATGCTTCGCACAGTCTCCAACTGCCATCCGTCGTGTCAATGAGGCATGCTGTAGAAGCCTCGTCATAAGACAATCGATATCCTCATTGTCTTCTACTTTTTCCTATAAGATACTCTTTTCATCTGATGGCTAGTATGTTGCACTGTGCGCATCCTGTTCAATGAAGTATCCTGCATTCATCTTTAGTAATCTGTGGTTACCTCTCTAAATCTGTTAATTTCTATCACGTTGTCTACCAGGTACACAAGCACGTTGATCGTCTTGGCAAGTGTTGTTACAAACTGAAGTTCCAATCTAAGGTTCCCAGTTTTATAGGGCGCAAATGAGACTGACCGGCTGCTTGAACTGGTGTCAAATCATATCCCCAAAAACAAAAACAGTAATCTCCTTTGTAATCCTCATAATCAATGTTGCAATTTTGGAACTCATTCTGACTTGCTAATGCTTGGTAAACAGATAGGAAAGATCTAAGATACTTGCCACTTTCAAATCTAGATTAAAATGGTTTTCCATAGACACTATGTCCATCACAAGTGTTATCCATTTTACTAAGATTGAAATGTTGGAAAAAGAAAGGATTAGTATCCAAAGTCCCATTATATACCTCATTCGTTACCAAACCAATAAAAAC
Organism: Loripinus fragilis; assembly: GCA_964019695.1. Classification (NCBI taxonomy): domain Eukaryota; kingdom Metazoa; phylum Mollusca; class Bivalvia; order Lucinida; family Lucinidae; genus Loripinus; species Loripinus fragilis. The sequence goes on from OZ026522.1 coordinate 29,732,213, forward strand.
ACGTTTTGGAAGCTGACCTGTGAGTAGATGATCTTCAATTTTAGATCTGATGCCACTACTGATTTTAAAAGTTTTGACTTCAACTATTCTGATTGGAATTTTAGCATTTGATTAGCAATAGTTTGATTCAACTCCTTGAAATTTCGCACTCACAAGATAACGGTATCAATTTTGATTTTTGCAGGAGAATCATCACTCATCAGAAAAGACTGAGGAAAAGATCGATTGAGTCTATGGTTGAATTCTAAGTCATTAGGCAAATACTTTTCTTGCATAGCTAGATCCAAATGTAATTTTCCCTGAAGCTCCACGGATTTGCTTTTTGTTACACCTTTGTCGCGATCAGTGATAGATGAATTTGACATATCTTCAAAAGCTCCAGGGTCATCCTCATGCTTTCAGCTGATTATCTTTAACATCAGAACCATTTGAAAACAATTTTCAAGGTATGCTCTATATGGATACGTGTCTGAATAATTCGTGATCAATTTATTGTTGATATACAAATCGATGCCACTGGACATACTGTGAAAAAAGTTGTTAATTGGAAATACTTTTGCACCCGTTTCTAGATCTTCACCCGCTTGCTGTAAGATTCTGAATTTGATATACAGATAGGCTTGAGACAAATCAGTGTAAAACTCAGTGTGAGGTGGATTTACAAATTCAATGGGTACATGATAACTATCGAGAGAGATAATCAGTCCACTGAGTGCCTTGCATGGTAGTCATGGTGGGTGGAATGGATTCCATATCCAGTTCTGTTTTAGTGCAATAGCAAGAACCTTGTTGAATCATTATTGATCAAATATATATTTTTCAAATACCAGACGCTTAATTGGATTAATCTTTTTTTGCTTTGCGCTTTAGACCTCTCTTAACAGTTCAGTGTCTAGAATGAGACTGAGACTTTTTGCGTTTTGAAGTGAATTTTAGCCAATTGATTTATTATAGACCAAGCAAAAGATTTCAAAGCTGTTTTTCCTCTTTGTTTTAAAACTTGTAAATTTTACATTTTCACCACCAACAATTTCTTTCAGAGCTTGAACACCTTCATCTAGAGCTACTTTTTACATACTTTTTAAACTTGCTTTTGCGACAGGTTTTAAAACTGGAATCACTTTGTTCAGTGCAGCTTTAAAAATGGATCCTAAACCATTACCATATTGTCTTGAAACGCCTCTTTAGAAGGAAAGGTCTCCGTTCCCAGATTGAAGAGATAAATATTATTCTATCTGTCGAAAATGTAGTTTCACTACTAACGTTTTCCCAGAGATAAATGGCACATTTTCACCTGCATCACCTTTTATACTAATATACACCTGATCTATGAAAGATTTTGCGACTGGCACGTAGTGAACATTGACAAATTATTGATGTAAATGATTGGTTTATCTTTACTTACAAATGACAACACTCTCAAAATGGCTGCAGTAATATCACCAATAAATGTATAGATTGCTAAATCAGAGTAAATGTAAAGTTGGTGAATTTTTGTATTCGAATACACACCATATTTGATAATGTATTTTTCATTTGCCACAGGTTTATCAAAGTAATTTCTACCTACATCTTATATTTCTGCATTTGCCTTTCGAAAGATAACTTTACCATTTATAGGATCTTGAACATCAAGTTTGGCTTGAGCACTGTTTTGACCATAACTAAATGTAATGGTCCAGTTACTATTAATTCAGTATCTGTCTAAATCAAAAATCGACATTTTTTTGAATTTCTTCAAAAAATGGCGTGGAGAAGTGTAATAACCATTTTGGATAAAGATTTTTTGGTCTACATAACCACCATAATATGTACAATATTCTATCTCTTCAAACATATTATCTATCATAAAATCTCAAGATCACATAATTATTTTCATTTGTAATATTATTTACTTCAGTTGGAGTTATGATTTCTACCAAACCCACTTCCCAGTTATCTTTTTATAATTTGTAAGAAATTATCTAATTTCACTTTAAAGTCATATTATTCTTGAAGAAATTATGCGCAAGGATGTAAAAAGATTACTGGCAAGAATGGCTTTGTGTTATTAGATATATGTTAAGGAATACAAAGACCTAATGTCTCAATTATTTTGCTGACTTATCTTTGTAAAATGTACTATAATGATAAGAAACTACAATGCTTACTTAATATTGGCTTTATTTGGCCATGGCGGACATTATATTACAATTGCTAATGTTTCACTTCAAATTAAAAGATATTATTTCAACATCAAGACAAAATTTAACCATTCACAAATTTCACACATTTTTCAATGTTCAATATCAACAATAACAATTCACACAACCATCATCATTATTCAAGTTATAGCAATATCACTCAATATTATTCTAATTTTCTGTCTATTTCACTTTTAAGTAAGTAAGTAAGTAAAGTAAGTATTCTTTATTTAACGAGGGTGACCCAATTGGCAGAACCAATCTTCCTTGGGGCCCTCTTTAACAAGTTAACACAATTTATATACATTAATTAAATAGAACAGAACTCGAAACATGTAGGCATGAAGTAATGTGAAATGAAAAAATAATATTGATGAGCCATGACAAAGAAAATGGTACATTCGTCCTCTTTTGAAACCTGTCATCAAACGGTCTTTACTTAAAGATCTAGATTCATACTATCCAGATGTATGTCATATGTGAGTTAATCGCAAGGCCCAGGAGAGATTGTGACAATACCATCCTGCCTGGTCCCTCGCAACAACTCACAAAAACAAAATTCGATAAGTACCATGTTCACATGACTGGCTGATCTCATTGGCTCGTTTCAGCAAGTTAAAACAATATATACAACATAATGATGCAGAGAGAGAGAGAGAGAGAGAGAGAGAGAGAGAGAGAGAGAGAGAGAGAGAGCAAAACATCTATACAATACATAATGACCATATGACGATAACGGCTTATACATTCATTTCTAAACAATAATTGCAAAATCTATATCACTTACATTTAGTGTAATGCTACGTTACATTTTTAGCCATTCAGTGCATAACCTTACAAAAGTTTCTAGTGATGATGCCACTTTGATGTTAGTTGGAAGACTATTCCAGACTACCACACCTGAATATGAAAAGCCCCCTTTGTATAAGTTGCATTTTGCTTGTGGTAATAGGTAATTTTTACGTGCTACTGATCGTAAATTAGATGCTGTGTTGTCAAGGTTTATATCTCTCATTTGAAACAATTCATGTAAATAAACTGGTGCTAAATTATTGTAAACTTTGTACATTAATTTGGCTTTATTTAGAAAAATTATTTGATCAAAAGACAATATATTTAATCGTTCCAATGCCTCTTGAATGTCCGTGTAATCTTGAGCAAGAATTAATTTACAAGCACGTCTTTGTAATTTAGATATTTTATTGATGTTTCCACTTGAAGTGTTGCTCCAAACAGTATTGCAGTAATCAAAATGTGGTTTAACATAGGCATTGTAAAACATGAGACGGTGCTCTACTGACAAATATGATCTTATTTTGCTTAGTAACCATAAATATGATGAGATTTTTTTTGAAACATGTTGGAAATGATTATTCCACATTAAATTGTCATCCACGTGTACTCCCAATATCTTCTCACTAGGCGTCATTTTTATATCTATATCACTATACCTTAAAGATAGGCCAGGATTTTGCAAGGTGAGCCTTTTTGCCTGCTAGTTATTAACATCACTTTAGTCTTATCTGTATTTAAAACCATGCCGTTCTGTTGGCACCAAATATGAAGCAAATTCAGCGCACGCTGCAAATTTGTTTCCAATTGAAATACATCAGACTGAAAGTCATAGAAAGTAGTATCATCAGCATATAAGTCAACAACGACAGACTTTTGGAGTGCTAACGGCAAGTCGTTTATAAAGATTAAAAATAGTAAAGGGCCTAAAATGGAGCCTTGGGGAACGCCACAAGTGATACTTGCTGGTTTTGAAATAGTGTTATTCAAAGAAACGCATTGAGTTCTGCTGGATAAGTATGATTCAAACCATGATAGACATGTTTCGTTACATTTATAACATTTCAAATTATTTAACAGAATTTTATGACCAACAAGATCAAATGCTTTTCTAAAATCGACCATCACACAGCCAGTAAGTTTTCCATCGTTAACAGCTTTTAACCAAGAATCAATCATACGGACAATAGCAGATTCAGTTGAATGATTAGATCGAAAACCACTTTGTGACTGATGAAGCAAATCGTATTCATTTAAGTATTCTGAAAATTTATTTTCAACCCATTTTTCTATTAACTTTGAAACTGTAGGGAGAATAGAAATAGGCCGATAGTTATTTTTGTCATCTTTAGCACCAGATTTGAAAAGGGGCTTTATTTTAGCTTCCTTCCATGAGTAAGGAAATTCACCAGTTATTAAGCTTTTATTTACTATATACAGCAGACTCGGGGCCAAAACATTAGCTGACAGTTTTAGAATTCTAGGACCAATGTTATCTAAGCCCGTTGATTTATTTACATTTAAATTTGATAAAAATGTTCGTATAAAAGACAGGTTTGTCAATGGAATGTTAAATTCAGTGGCATTTGGAACTTTTGATTGGATGAAATTGATTAGTAATTCGTTGTCTGACAACGTTATTGGTTCTTTCAAATTTGAGGCAACGGTAACAAAGTAGTGATTAAATAACTCTGATAAATCCGATTCATTTGTTATTAATTGTTCCCCTATTTTGATGTTTATATTTGATTCACAAGAATTTTCTTTACGATTTGCTCCAAGTTCCTTAAATATTTTCCAAATAGTTTTAGGGTCGGACCTACCTTCTTCTATCTTCGACTGATACGTATTCTTTTTTGCCATCTCAATGTGTTTTGAAACTTTATTACGTAGATATCTATAATCATCCATATTTCCATTTATTTTGCACTTATTCCTTTCCTTCATAAGGTCCATTATCTCAGGGGTTAACCAATCAGGCTGATATTTTTTCTTTATCCTGTGGTGTCTTATAGGAGCATGCCTATCAAGTACTTCTAAAAGGAGTGCATTCCAACTTGAGACAATATCATCTAAATTATCAAACTGTTCAATTATTTCCCATGGGACAGAATATAAGTCATTAAGGAATCTGTTTTCTTCAAAGTTCCTAAAAGATCTGTAAGTAATAATTTGATGACTATTTTTACTGATATTGGATTGAGACTTTCGATTACAGAAAACTCCATAGTGATCACTTAAACATAAGCGTTCTACATGCACACGCTGGATATTTTCTTCAGTGTTTGTATATATGTGATCAATGAGAGTTTGAGATGTATTTGTGACCCTAGTAGGCTCATTAACTAGTTGAGTTAGACCTAATGAGGTTGTAAAATTACCCCATTCTCTCTCAGTATCTATATTTAATAAATCTTTGTTAAAATCTCCAAGTAAAATAAATTCTTTATCTTCATTTAACAAACTATCAATGAATTCTTCAAATCTGTCGTTAAATTCTACTCTTGAGTCTGGTGGTCTATACATGTTACCAACTAAAAAAGGTTTGCTCTTAGCAGGAGAAATTTCTATCCAGAGACATGATATATGTTGAGTTTCTAAATCTTCCCTGCGTTTGGCGTTAATACCATTTTTGACATATACAAGTAAACCTCCACCGCCATTTGAATCATTATCTTTTCTGAATGGTGTTTGAAATCCACTTATTTTAAATATGTCTGTTGTTTTGTGGCTTTTTAATTTTGTCTCACTTAACCCCAAAATATGCAAATTATTATTTTCTGGTAAGGTCAACAAAACTTTTAGTTCTGAAAATTTATTCAGATTTTCCCCACAAATACCCTGAATATTTAAATGGCCAATGTTTAACCCTCTACTACTCAAATTCAAACTATTAGTAATGGACTCCTTATGATTTGTAATCAAGGGTGCCTTATGTTTGCTTCTCCTTGAAGTGTTTGAGACCTTACGTACATTTTGTATTTTAGAGGCTGATGTTTGACTACTACCGCTGCATGGTAATGATGTATCAAACGCATTATTGTCATGTAAAGATACTAATAATTCTTGATTACTAGACTGTCCTAGCACTGAAGCTGAAAAACAACAATTACATTCAAAATTATTACAGTTACTACACAAATATTCAAAAATACTGAACTGATTCATATACATAGAAGACGTATTCATATACACAGAAGACGTATTTAGTCCACTGCCGGCTATTGTGCCGATTTCCTATTGGGAAAACCAACAATCAGCGTAATTATGTCCTGGCATCGCACAGCCATAACAGCCGCGATTTTCATTCCTAGGTCCATTAAATTTCCATCCTCTGTTAAGTTGCCCTGAACGTCCATTATAATTTCGGCTAAAATTATTCCTCGATCTCTCATTTCTTTTGTCCTGGAAATTGGAAACTTTGAACACGCAAAAGTTGAAATCAGTTACTATTTCAATATGTCTGTTTAGTGCATCTACCAGGCGTTTGATGCCAGAGCGTGAAAGATGAATGCCATCATTCGAATAATATCTAGCTGATGGCATGCCATTTTGACAGAAGAACAAATTTGACGTGTCCTCGATACATCTAACATGGTGTAATTTCCAGTGATCAGATAGACGTTGTATTGCGTTGTTATATTCTGTCACATCTGTGTCTCCTCGTGGTGTTATTTTGCTTAGGTAGATAGTGCAGTTCTTGTTGGCGCTCTTGATTAAACCTATCAGCTGATCGTATAACTCCTCGTATGTTTTGACGTTTAATCTACTGGAACAATCGTTCCCGCCAACACAAATTATGACATTTGCAATAGATGTCAAGTCATAAACGGATAGTTCTTCCCACATATCACTGATTTTTGCTCCTCCTTTTGCACATATTTTTACTCTATTATTTAAACCCTTGGTGTTGATACCTTTCAGGATGGAGTCACCAATAATTAATGTGCGTTTATGATGAACGGTATTATTCTCTCGGTTGACGCTCTTTATGGATGAGTCTTTCGTTGCTTGACGTTGGTTCAGCGTACTCCTGTTGGTCATGCGAACTGGAATCGGCTGGGGTATATATTTAGTCCTTGTCCTTTGCTGGTTGTCCGTAGTATCTGGAACATAAAGTGTTTTAAGCTGCGTTTGTGATGAAGCCCCGTTAACACTGGTACCCGACTGATCCCCGTATCCTTCGTCCACATAGCTTGTACTTGATCGGCTGCGATTAAGCTGTTCTACTTCCTGAACAGAGTGCGTGGATCTACAGGCGTCTGCATAAGTCCTGTTTGTCACTAAATTTTCAATCATACTTACAACAGAAATTTTCAAAGCATTAAGTTTGCATTCCATTTGCTGAAGAATATCTTTCTTAATAGATTTAATTCCGCTATCAAGCTGGTCAATTTTACTGAGAATAGAATAAATACTAGTACTTGCTGCAGCGTTATTACATGGTTGTTCCTGACGAGAAGCAATAGGCGTAGAGGTGAATGTTGGCATTCGGTCAGGAACTGTCTACGAAAGAGTTCCGTAATTCATGGGTACAGACTGACAGTCCTCGCGTAATGGCGCGTGAATTCCTGGTGCAAATGTCGTGGCAAGCTTGACACTATTCATGTAAGATTCTGTGATATTTTCAGCCGTGAAAGATTTATTTTTGGGTTGTTTTTCTATATGACTGGAAACAGGGTGTTTCTGAGCTACCGAGTCGGAATTAATCCCCACCGAAATTGTTTCAACGTTACATTTCTCGGCTACGTAAGCGCTTGTTAAGACGTTACAATTAGGTTCGACGTTACCGCTTAAGGGAACGTCGCAATTTGGCGCGACGTTTACGTCATTTCCATCAACAAACAATGAGTCGCAAATCGGCGCCCGCTGCTGAACTCCTAAATCCTGCTGAACGCCCAAATCCCTACTGCCCTCTGAAGAATATTCACTGTGACTTGGGTCCTCTAACTGGCTGTCTAATTCTTGCATTAATTTCTTGAATAAAGATTGCGTAATTTTGGGGAAACGCTCTTCTCTCCAAAGCTTACAACCGATTCCACTAAGTTCGATGGATTTGAAGTGACTGTCAAGTTTTATGTTACATTTAGCGCCCTTGATATGTGTTGTACATTTTGACAAGAAACTGGTGTCATCTATTTCGACACTACTCATGAAATCCGAGTGGATTTTCTTCTGGAAGCTTTCATATAAAACATTTGTCAGAAAGTGAATGTTTATCTTAGTCTCAGAAGCATGAGTTCTGTAAAGTGTCCCTTCAAACGGATCATTATCGACTAATAATGGGCTAGGGGTCTCTGTTCCTGAGTCCAATGTTGAAAAAGTATGATCTGTCGACGCAGTACAGTTCAAAATATCAATTTCTTCATTTTGACCGTGGGCGAATGCAGTATCGCTCACTGAACTAGTTTCCATTGTGAAATTTCAATACTTATGCAAGGATACTGTACGGTGATCCTGGAGGTAATTTCACTTTTGCAAATTTATAAATTCAACAGTCGTCCGAACATGCGAGTAAACTACACAGACAACGAAAATCTCTGATTTCGGCGACAGTAAACAAATATTGTCACAATAATTCGAAATGTTACCTCAATTTTCTCGAATATTCCTCCAAATTATTTCAATAAAACACTGGATCTGCATAAAATATACGACGCACACTTGATATCCTTCTGTTCCCAAATTTTTCCAATCGATATTTCGATTTTACAGTTGAATTTTCTTCTTATTTTTCGAGAGCGATTTTAAACGCGTCCGTTATCAACGACGTTACGTTTGAAGTTTTTCCTTTTTTTTGAAGTTTTTCTGAGTTAGACTTGATAATATGGAGGGGTTCCAACCATATTACAATTTTGATTGAGACGGCCACATGCTAAAGCTAGCATACAACATGTTCGCAATATTCCAAAATTCCAGATCAATTTATGCATTCGCGCCAATGAGCGGACCAACTGTGCAACAGTTGATTCGCTCACCGCCATATATAGCTTACTACTTATTTAACGTCATGACCAAGCCAATCTCATAACATGCAGGGGAAATTAAAAAAATATATGACGCATCAGAAAAACGAACAAAAAAAATCTTCTGTATGTTTGTGTTACAAATAACACATCAAGTACATTTTGAGTCAAAACACCAAAGTTGTCATTACCAATGCATGACAAATGCGTATCCCCATAATAATAATATATATTAAAAACAAAAAGATATTCGTCATTGAATAGCAGTAATGAATGGTCCTTGTACCATTTATTTTCACACACCAAACGACAACCTACCTATCACATGGCACGTACATGCTTGATATGTCACTTTGCATTTTATGGTTCTTGGTATTACTTATAATATAACACAGAAGTAAAACAGACAAATATCATTGCCTTTGCAATAAAGAGATAGAAGATTGCTTCCTAGAATTTAACAAAAAGATTATTCTAAGAATTATAACTAACATACTCATTCCATCTTGATGATGCCAAGTTATGTATATATCCCCCTAGTGTGGAACTATTTAAATGTACACAATCAAGCATCTGTTGTGTCCCAGCGTTTGCATCCCCATAATGATGGAACTCAATATTGATTACCTAAAGTCTTCAAAAAATATGTAAGTACAATGAATATGTTAAATTTATACATTACGTTTTTCGAATCATGTCCCCTTATTGAACGGTGACATGTTCTATTATAACATAATATTCATTGTGCATGTATTATTTTTCCATTGACCCCATTGTATAACATTATCTCCATTATGTCTATAGAGCTTTTTTCAAACTTTCTACTATACAATAAGAGTGTGAAGAATAATGCATTGTATACAAACATAAATAGTTTGTTTTGTTTGCTGGAGGGGCTGTTTAAATGACAAAGAGCAGGCCCTTATTTTTTTTTATTTTCAGTTTGAAATGATTTACAAACTTATCGACCAAACAATCAGTAAGGATAAGTATGTTGTTTTTGTTCTTTTTGTTGTTGGTTTTTTTTGGTCCAAGATTTTCGGAATTGTGACATACATCTCTGTAATTATAGCTGAATTCTCAGTTTTTTCATAAGTTATATAAACAACTTTTTATCCTGAGTTTTCTAACTCGAAATAAACATAAAATACCCAAAGGTAAGCAATAGAAAACATTGATGCTTCATACTATATCTGCGTTGAGAATTTATGCTAGATACTCGATAATACGCCAAATAACAAATTGAATGATGCAGGAAATCTAGTATTCTCCAATTAGGGTTCTTTTAATACATTCTAGTGTTTCCTTAGTGAAACGTATAGAGTTTAATCTCAGTACTTGTGTATCTTACTGAAATAAATGATGGCGGACATGTGACAATTTACTGTTCTGTCAGAATACCTCATTGACAGATTAATATGCAATATTTTTTACAATATGGTTAAGTACCTCGGCCAATCTCTGTAATAATTCATGCACTCCTCTATAAACATTAATTGCTGTTGTAGTATCTATTGTACTAATTAAAATGCTGTGTTGTGAAAGCGTTGTCTTCTTCTAAAAACGACAGAACTCTTTGGAGTCAAGAGTAAGATTCCTTGAACCTGTCTTTGAAAGTAGATTGCTCAGATTTTACCACTGAAAACGACTGATATGTTAATAATGTTATTACAATTTGATCTGATTTGACCTGAATATCGTTTTTCAACAAACAATACTTGATATCAAATGAGGGACGTAACAATCTTTCCATATTGTTATTATTATTTCAATATTTCAAAATTACCATATTGTTAGACCTGAGCACTATACTTTTTACGTTCTAACATTCACCCACTGTACAAAATGTTAAAACTATTGGTACAAGCTCAAAATATGTGATGGCAAGTAAAACATGTGATCAGTTTCCAAGCTTTTAGTTAGTCTTGGTTAGTTGTTGTATGATCATTTGGCAACAGGTTACAAACTTCTGAAAGTAAAACATGTCAATGTAGAGTTTATTACTTTGGCACTTGTCACATTTATAAATTGCAAATGAGTTTAGAACAAAACCTTTTAAAATTAAATAAAAAGAACTGCATTTACTGGTGTACAGCGATGATGACAGATAAATAAAATATTTCGAGATACACAAATTAATAAAAAAAATCGCTTTCTATGGATGCCCTGATTTAAGATCGATTTCTCATTTTTTTTTTGAGTCACTACTGTTTGTAAATTGTACCCACTCTGGCAGTCTGTGTGCCATTGCCTTAATGGATCATATATATTGTTACAGGATGCTTACACCAAAAATAGGCATCAACATTATAAAAGAATCTATCGATATTTGATATTTGTTTGTTTCATTGGATTTTTACGTAGCATTCAACATGTTATCAGTTATGTCAGAACGGGTCGTCCTGGGTTGAACAAGTGCTAGGCTAGGACTAATGTGTCTTGTAAAAGGCACTGACATTATCCTGATTCAAAATAAAACCGTTGTTTTTATTATTGTTCAGTTGCAATACTAATTATCTAGTTTGTATAAATACTAAAAGACACATGGCCATATTCTGGATGCTTTTTACCTACCCATAAACCATTAAAAATCCTTACTTATTTCGAATAAATAATGTTTGTGCTACTTCAGTGTAAATATATCTAAGTATGTATTATTTATATCGTGAATCCAGCAATGGATTTACTCATTTTATTAAAACACCTGTCTGCGTTGCCATTGTAACAGTTTTAATCTACATCTGTTGCTTGGGCAACAGCAACATTGGGCTTAGACTTCTAATTTGCCTTCCGGCAGCAACTGAAGTCATCTTACACACAAAAATGTAGTGACTGAAAACTAATGTGACATGCTAGCTATGTACGAGAACTTCATAAGTCTAGTATAGATTCCCTATGCTATAGAAGCAGTCTCATACTATATTGGAATACCCATTATTTCGCATCTCTATTTTTTATTTATATATTTTTTATTTTATTATTTATCTATCTATTTATTATTATTATTATTATTATTATTATTATTATTATTATTATTATTATTGCCTGACTGGCATGCAAAGACAAATTATCACGCACAGGCGATAAAGTGTGTGTCTTAATACTTGTACCTGCTTCCTCAGCAGTGATTTAACTTGACTTGTAGAAGCTACAGAGTCTGATGGGTCTTCCCTAATCTCATAAGGTACCTTCGTTTGTTGCTTTTTACCAGTCGCCGTCATGTTGATGGATAATATGAAATTCAAATAAATAATGGTTAGACTGGATGTTTTAATTAAACATACATGCACTCCTGATTAATATGACCTAAGCACAGATTTTAAATTGGCTTTGCTATTTTACATGTTATTATTATATTATTATTATTATTATAAGTAGTAGTAGTAGTAGTTGTTGTTGTTGTTGTTGTTGGTGGTGGTGGTGGTGGTTGTTGTGGTGATCATTTAATGTATATAAATAGCAGTACAATGTTGCATGTCCCTCTTCAATCCTATCTCCAACGCTTAGTATAAACCAGATCTAGCGATACAATTTCATTGTTTAGCTGCAATAAATATACATACCTCACCTTTTTCCTGGGCGTCTGCAATGTGTAAAATAAATTCAGCTAACAGCAGATGCTTAGTCTAGATAAAATCACCCTTACAACAGCAAATATAGAATTTTAGCAACATAATAAGATTCTGCTAGTCATTCAAGTTTGTGTTGACGTTGCGCGGCCAAGTCGACACTTTTTCAGTCATCTGGGGACAATTTCCCATTTTCTTGGATTTGAGAGTGCTGACTAAGCAGTGTGTCTTGCTCAAGGACAGAGCACAGTGACTCAATTGAGTCTCATTCCCAAAACAAATATATTTAAAATGCAGTACAATTAAAAATTAACAAAGCAATAATTTATATCATTATGCATATATTGAATTTAATCAAATTTTTGTTCCCACGTCTGAGCTGAGACTTTTTTCAGTGCTCTCAGAGCATATTTACTATATCGCTTGTCCCAAGTAGTGGATTGGGATCACCTGATCCGCTCTTGCTTGTCCCGTTAACAAAGCATGTATATAGGTCAAGTTAACTTAGTAGTAGTAGAAGTAGTGGTTATAACAAATACTATTTTAATATGTAATAAGGCATGTTAATTTCATAATTGAAATATTAACGCAAAAACTGCTTTTGCGCAACGATTATTTAACCTTCACTCACACACCCAATGTCAACTTATAAAAAAGAGCAACACTCCCGTGAACCTTTCTACAAAAGTCAACAACATTACTTACATAATTATAATAAGCAAAACTATAACATATCAATACTTATCCTACATAGGATTCCATTCAACAAAACTTCCTTCAAATACCATGCTGTTCTTTACGTAGCCGAAACTAAGAAGGCACATAAACATGTGTATGCACATATCTTTGCGGCCTGGCAATTAATAGATATATGAAACAAGTGTACGCTTCTTAAACGTTTGCCACCCAATTGAATTGAAGTGTGATTTCTCAATAATAAATGAATTTAATTCAAATCGAATTAAATTACATTGTGTATTCTTTGGAAATGTACTGATTGAACTATCGCTTAAGAGTGTCAAATAAAAGTTGTTCATGGTTTGAGTTTGGGTGAATCTGTTTCGTCAGTGGAAATTGGATAAGCTTTGTTTTCTAAATTTTAAACCTAGTGATGTAATGGATAGAACTACACAGTAAAATTAACCACAATCCTTTATTTGGACTTCTCAGATGTATTTGAACTAATGATGTGATAATTATCATGTACACAACAATGATCTGAGCAAAAAAGGTGAAACCATTTTTAACAATTCGATCACAACCTTCTGCTGATTGTACTGAAACAGTGTCACCACGTACAAATGATCCTCTGAGATCCATTTTTCTGCTTTTATACAAGATCAGATTCTAAAATCCAAATGTCAAATTTTGAAGGGTAACATTTCCAGTGAGCTTTATTTCTTAGACCAACTTTTTTCCGACTTTACGGTTTCAGTGTTCTAAAACAGAATCAATTTCGTAAATTTGATCTTGACGTTGTAACTCATATGCATAGCAAGTGCTTTTGACTAGTTCACCCTCAAGATCTTTTATTCTATAGGTGAATGGAGTCTGAGTTTTGACCGTTGCTAAAATCGAAATAATCATTGTGTCCAGTTTGGTAAAAAACCTTTATCAAATGTGCGTTTTGTTTTATTGAAATGTACAAAATCACTCACTTTGAATTTTGGTTTGAGTTTTTAAGAATTGGATTTGCCATATAAGTTTTCAGACACCTGTGGTTCATTTTGAAGAGTCATAGACACAGGTGCACATTTAATACTTCGATGATAAGCGTGAATGTAACCATGTACTAAATTGGGAAGAATGTCTACATATCGCAAAGTGTGATGATGTGTGAAATATTTCCAAATGCGACTTTTCAAAGTTCTTTGGAAACGTTCGACAATACTGGCTTTGGTTTCAGGATTTTCCATAGTAAAGAAATGAATCTTTATAGTTTTCAAGAAATTTTGAAATTCTTTATTTTTAAATTCAGTTCCTTTATCCGTTTGCAAACATTTTGGACATTGTCCACTTTTTAACACAGATTTGAATGCAATTACTAAAGTTTTCCCAGTTTTATCTTTAATAACTACCATGCATATTTTGAAAAGATATATATGATGCAAAGTAAATATCTATGCTTATCATTTGACTTTGACAATTTTGATGCGTCTGCCAAATCTGAGTATCAATTCCAGCCACTACTGTTTTGCGTCGCAAAAACTTTTTACGGTAATAGGTTTATGTAAAGTATAAGTCTGCTGTTTCCTTCACCAGTCTCTAACATCTTGAAGTTTTACTTTTTTGGATGATTGTCTAGCAAGTTAATATACACTCAGACATAAGTTAAGCATCACCCAAACATTATTTCAGAGACGTTTTTCGCGTACAAATTTCTTCAGAAGAACAACCAGTTTGTAATATTATGTTACCCTCGTCTTCCTGTGGTCTGCTGAACATATCAGAATGCCATTTGGTCATTTTGCTGAATTTCTACGGTGTCCTGTATACACCAACCCCTATTTTGGGGGTGTACCCTAAAAAGTGTCACAGCTTAACCCAAAATGCTTACTTTGAATTCAAATAAACGCAGAAGTAATCTAGACTTAATTTTTAAAAATAGTGTCAAACTGATTTTGTCGAACTCCAGGCTTCATGTCAGTTATAGAGGATCATAGTGAAAGTTAATCGCGTGTTTATAATTTTTGCATTATCACTATACAACAAGCCATTCTTTACACATCCATAACTTTTATTCGTCTAGAGATATGAATCTGAAATTTTCAGACAGAATTTGTCTTTGATATTGTAACAATGTGACACTTACACTTTACATGTCAAAGTGTTTTGAAAATATCATAATGGGCTAGAAAATATGGACATTTCAGGGGTAAGTGTACATTAACCATGCCTGGTTGTTTACCTTTGTGATAATTGAATCGAAATTTTGCTGTGAATTGTCACCACTTTATCTATTTTAATAAATAAAACAAGAAAATATTCATGACTGGAAAGCTTCCTTTGCTTTCTAGGAAACTATTGGGGCGATGCTTAACTTATGTCTGACTGTATAGAAGGCTAGTTTACCTACATACCAAGCAGGACGTTAAGGATTGTAATTAAGCTGTTCAAGCTTCATTGTAACTGACCCTTGGAGAAGAAAATTCTTTAATATGATTTAAGTGGCAGATAAAAGTGCTGGGAAGGAAAATGGTCTTTGATACGTTTCCTAACACTCAAACTCTTTTCAGGCCTGACAGATACAGAAATACGACTTGCAGTTTTTCTGATGCTGAGTTTTTGTTTGGGAGTTATATAATCCGTTTCAGGAGTTTCTGGAGCGTGATGCGTCCAGTCCCACCTTTCCTCATTTCCAATAACATCTTGGGGTATATTCATGTCTCTTAAACCTTCAGCAAAAGCTAGCCAACCTGTAGGCCCACTGCCTTTCTGATGTCAAATGACATCATTGACCAAATCAATAATATTAAACCCAAGAATAGATTTGACATAAAGTTTAACTGTACCATCATCTTCCCATGATACGTTTGTGTTATTTTTTAGAAGAAACATTAAAACCTGAGTTTTAACTTTCATTGTGGATGGAACACAATCTATGGCCAATTGATTCATTTTGGAAGAAATGAGTCAATCTTTCCAAAAATGTACCATAAGTTTTAATCAGAGATTTTTTCTCATTTTATTTTGCAACTTTCTACGACATGTTGTTGTTGTTGTTGTTGCAAATGCCTACTAAAAGTCACGTTAAAGTATTTCTGTTATTATCCCTACCTTGTGGCGTGCAGGCATGCATCATACCCCGTCAAGAAATATTTTTGATACAAAGACAATGCATAAATCAAGGGCCATAACTCAGATGAAAACCTAATACCCCAGCATCCAATTTAGGTTACCTTGCACCCCCCCCCAGGACAATTTTTCATGGGTGCCAAATTGTTCATTGGGACCCCCTGGACACGAAACAAAGGTGTCCTCAAAAAAATTATGGTTTGGGCTATGTGTTATTGCATGGTTTCTATGGCAACCCACAGCTAATTTGAGAAGGGGGGTCTGCCTAGAAAAGTACTCATATCTCAGCTGTTACTTATCCTAGACTACTAAACTTAATACCAAATTAAAGCTTAGACATAGGCCTATTATCCCCTTGTTGCATATGCAAATTATCTAATTTGCATATTCATAAATATTTATGAAAACATTAAAAGTGTGGTTCACAAATGGGGGTATACGTACAAGATTAATAATATCTCAGCTGCTTTTAGTCGTAGATTACTAAATTTGTACTAAAACAAAGCTAAGACATAGGCCTTTCATTCCATGGTCAAATATTTAACGTATCATATTTGCATAATTTGCATATTCATGAATATTAATAAAAACGCTAAAAAATAAGGGAAAATAATTACAAATATAAATAGGCTGGTTTCATCCCAATATTGTCAATGTTGCATGTTTTAATATAATCAATGTTACAATTTGACAAGTCCATTCATCCAGTGATCCTTTATGAATGTTATCTCATTTGAATATTCATGAAAAAGCATGAAAACTTAAAAAAAATGAGGGAAAATCACGTAAAAACTATAAGCCTAGGGGAGGGGTTAAGGTACCATCTATCCTGCACTCCTAGGGCCTTTTAAATTCATGCCAAATTGTTCAGTGGGACCCTCAGAATGTGAAACGAAGTCTCCTCAAAAGAAATTTGGTATGGGCTACGTGAAAATGCATGGTTTCCATGGCAACCTCTTATATAATTCTCGAGATTGGGGGGTAGGCCTACAAATTCAATCATATCTAGGGTTCTACTTATCCCAGAACACTAAAATTTGTGTCAAATTAAAGCTTAGACACATGTCTTTTTTCCTGTGGTCAGATTTGTAAATCATCTAATTTGCATATTTATGAATATTAATGAAAACCTACAAAAATGAAGTAAAATCATAAAAAAACATAAATGAACATATTTCAGCACAAAAACATCATCAAACCATCATTGTTGCCATTTTTATATCCTCAGTGATTCAATTTGATAAGTTCTTTCATCCAGTGGTGCTATATGATAATTATCTCATTTGCATATTCATGAATATTAATGAAATCTTAAAAATGAGGGAAAAAGCCATGGGTAAATTATAGTATGCAACGGGGTAATCAGACCTTAAATTGAACACATAAGACATTTCATTATGGGCATAAATTTTGTCCAATAGGACCACTTGAATGAAAAAAAAATATTGTCCTAAAAAAATAATGCTCTTAGGTTTTTGAAATTTCATGGTGTCCATGGCAACCCATTATGCGACTGTAAAGAATGGGGGTATACATACAAAAATACTCATATCTTAACAACATCTCATCCTAGATTACTAAACATGGTACCAAACTAATCTCTGGACATAGCAGTTTAATTTGGTAGTTAGATATGCAAATTATTTAATATCCATATTCATGAATATTAATGAAAACTTTAGAAATGAGAGATAAAATCTCAGAAAAATTAAGGGGTGTATGTTTGAAATTACCAACAACTCAGCTGCTATGCATCCTAGTGTATCAAACTTGGTGCCAAATCAATGCTTAGACATAATACTTTTACCTTAAGGTCAGCTTTGAAAAATAGTTATCATCAATAGTTATCAATTTTAATTCAAACAGAAGAAATAAATGAAAAATCGCGGGAAAATCGAGGGGGTGTACTTACTAATCTGATAATATCTCAATTGCTAAGTGCCCTAGGGTACCAAAATTGGTTTTAAACTAAGGCTAAGGCAATAGCATGTTTAACAAATCATCAAATTCTAAAATGGTCATATCATAATATCCATGAATATTGATGAAACAATGAGCATTTTGATAAAAATACTTGAAAATTAAGGGGATATACCTACAAAATGACTCATAGCTCAGCAGCGTATAGCCCTTACGTAGCAAACAAGGTGCCAAATTATTGCTATGACACAGCCCTTTATCTCAATGGTAACATTTGCCAGTTGTCTTGTTTACATATTCATGAAAATTAATATAAACATTAGAATAAAGAGAAAAATCGCCGAAAAATGAATGGGATATACCTACAAAATTACCAATATCTTAGCTGCTAATTGCCCTAGAGTAACAAACAATATACTAAATTTAAGTCTATGCATAACACTTTTACTTAGTGGGAAGATATAAGAATTAACTAGTTTGTTAAAGATCAATATTAATAAAAAGTTAAAAAATACAAGAAAAAAATGTATACAAATTGATGGCAGTGTACCTACAAAATTACTCATATTTCATCTGCTATAAATCTCATATTTTTTTTTCTTTTACTCAAAAACACTTTTTATTATGCTGTTTGATATGGTACCAAGCTTGTTACTATTGGTCAATTGGAAGCTAAGATATGAATCACTTTGTACGTATACCCCCTTAATTTTCCTGTATTTTTCTCTAATTTCTTACGTTTTCATCAATATTCATGAGAATTTATATTTGATTTGTTATAAAATGGATCATTTTGGTAAACATGTTGTGTCTATGCATTGACTTAAAATCAGTTTTGGCGCTATTGGGCACTTAACTACTGAGATATGAGTAATTTTGGAAGTGCACCCCCTTGATTTTTCCGCAATTTTTCATTCATTTCCTCTGGTTTCATTAAAATTCATTAATATATATGATAAATATGTTTCATATTATACCTTATGGTAAAAGTACAATGTCTAAGCATTGAATTGGCACTAGGTTTGATACACTGGAACACATGGTAGGTGAACATTTGTCATTTTATATGTACATCCCTTAATTTTTCCAAGATTTTTTCTTTCATTACAAAAGTTTGCATTAATATTCATGAATATGCTAATGAGCTAATTTTCATATAGGACCACTGGATGAAAGAACTAATCAAATTGAATCACTGAAAATATAAAAAATGGCAACAATGGTGGTAAGTTGATGTTTTTGTGCTGAAATATGTTCATTTATACCGTTTTTTTATGATTTTACTTCATTTTTGTAGGTTTTCATTAATATTCATAAATATGCAAATTAGATGATTAACAAATCTGACCACAGGAAGAATGGCATGTGTCTAAGCTTTAATTTGACACCAATTTTAGTGCTCTAGGATAAGTAGAACCCTAGATATGATTGAATTTGTAGGCCTACCCCCCAATCTCGAGAATTATATAAGAGGTTGCCATGGAAACCATGCATTTTCACGTAGCCCATACCAAATTTCTTTTGAGGAGATCTTCGCTTCACATTCTGAGGGTCCCACTGAACAATTTGGCATGAATTTAAAAGGCCCTAGGAGTGCAGGATAGATTGTACATTAACCCCTTCTCTAGGCTTATAGTTTTTACGTGATTTTTCCTCATTTTTTTTTAAGTTTTCATGCATTTTCATGAATATTCAAATGAGATAACATTCATAAAGGATCATTGGATGAATGGACTTGTCAAATTTTAACATTGATTATATTAAAACATGCAACATTGACAATATTGGGATGAAACCAGCCTATTTATATTTGTAATGATTTTCCCTTAAAATTTTAGCGTTTTTATTAATATTCATGAATATGCAAATTATGCAAATATGATACGTTGCATAGTTGACCATGGAATGAAAGGCCCATGTCTTAGCTTTGTGTTAGTACAAATTTTAGTAATCTACGACTAAAAGCAGCTGAGATATTATTAATCTTGTACGTATACCCCCATTCGTGAACCACATTTTTAATGTTTTCATATTTATGAATATGCAAATCAGATAATTTGCATATGCAACAAGGGGATAATAGGCCTATGTCTAAGCTTTAATTTGGTATTAAGTTTAGTAGTCTAGGATAAGTAACAGCTGAGATATTAGTAATTTTCTAGGCAGACCCCCCTTCTCAAATTAGCTATGGGTTGCCATAGAAACCATGCAATAACACATAGCCCAAACCAAAATTTTTTTGAGGACACCTTTGTTTCGCATCCAGGGGGTCCCAATGAACAATTTGGCACCCATGAAAAATTGTCCTGGGGGGGTGCAAGGTAACCTAAATTGGATGCCGGGGTATAACTGCAATTGTCTGGACCTAGATCTTGTATACAAAATTTCAGCATATTTTCAAATTAAGGGCCATAACTCTGTATTTTCTTGAAAAAAATGAAATGATATTCAATCCAAAAACACTCCTTCATAGTATCAACTCACATGCAGAGTTTGGAGGAAATTGATTGAATAATGCATAAGATCAAGCACCCAAACCAATTTGCACCATAAATCAAGGGCAATAGCTCTGCCCTTATTTGACGAAATTACCTATCTACAATCCCAACTTGCTCCTCTCAAATATCAACTCGAATACAAAGTTTGAAGACAATGAGCCAAAAAATGCCCAAGATAGAGTATTGAAACCATTTTTAACGTAAATCAAGGACTAACTCTATGGTAATTTGACAAAATTTAGCCATCTACAATCTCAAACCACTCCTCTTAAAAAATCAACTCATATACAAAGTTGGAAGACAATCGGCCAAAAAATGCGCAAGATAGAGCACGGAGACCAATTTTCTACACAAATCAAGGGCAATAACTCTGTGCTATTTTGACGAAATTTATCTATCTACAATCCCAAACCACTTCTCTTAAATATCAACTCATATGCAAAGTAAGAAGACAATCGGCCTAAAATGCACGAGATAGAGCACGAAAAACAATTTTCTACATGAATCAATGGCAATATTTCTGTGCTAATATGAAGAAATCTATCCAGCTACAATCCCAAACCTCTCATTTTAGATATCAACTCACATAAAAAGTTTGAAGGCAATTGGCCAAAAAATGAGCAAAAATAACACAGAAACCAATTTTCTACGCGAATAAAGGGCAATAGCTCTGTGCTGATTTGACGAAATTTACCCATCTATAATCTCAAACCACTCCTCCCCAATATCAACTATAATGTTAAGTTTGAAGCAAATCTGTCATGAAATGCTCAAGATAGAGAGCGGAAATGAAGTGGTGACGGACAGACGGACACTGAACACAAATTTTTGAATGGACGGTAAACATAATACACACACTTTTTAAGTGGCCGGGTATAAAAAGTTCAACATAAGTCATTCTTTCTTGAAGAAATGCCGGCCCTGAAAATGGCTGGTTTGGTGGTTATGTTACCAAGAGACATAATTTAAGAGCAGGGACATCAACCTGGACGGCTGCCACACGCAGGGCATCGCACACCCCACTGTTCAACTGTTATAGTCCTTCTAAAAGGTATATAGAAGGGCGGATAATCTGCTTCAGCACCCCAATCCTCAGAAGGTTGAGGTGTCGGGGAGAATTATCCCCCCAATCTACCTCCTCGTCACTGATAGCCTCCGTCTCTATTTCCCTCTTGGCATCATTCATCAAATTTTCCACTCCCCCCCCCCCCCCCTGGAGATCCCAAGCATCTTCTGATGGTTCTCAATTATCTGAAGAAGTAATTCTCCAGTATCCTTGATAGCATTCACTGTATCCAGCAAACGCCTAGTAGCCCCAACCATAGTTTTCCCCTGCTCCTCCAATTGCAATTGCCCCAAATATGAATCCAAGTCCAAATTGCTTGCCATGTTTTTGTGTAACACAAGAACAGAATACATTTTTGAGCTTTGAAACGAGCTTTTATAGTTTTCAAAGGGCTTTACTTACGCTAGAGAGAGAAAAGATACACTGATTGGTCAGTTCATTTATTTCACCCAATCAGAGTTGACTTGATTTCTTATATCGCTGGAACTTTAAACTAGGTCAATCTGCTTCACAAGTATAAAAGGCTTCAACACACTATAGTTTCACCATTCATAATCATGGAGTCATCACTGACAATAGATGATTGATCAACAAGCCTGACCTTTTACTATCAGCAGTGAATGAGACGTTTGCTAGCTATACGACACAACAGTATTATACACCACAAACACCCTCAGCGTGTATACCTCAACCTGTTCAACAGATGCTACAAAAACAATAGTCAAAGACTCAAGTCATAGAAGTCTTACTCAAGGAACTCAATGAGTTAAGGTCTAGAGTGAATAACTAAGAAGAATTGTCTCAGCAACGTGCACAGCAGCAAACTTTAGAGATACCACCCATCCAGATACCCATAAGACTTGACATTATGACAAATGACCAAGACGCTATTCAAAACATAGGAGTTGGAAAATCAACTAAGAAAATTAAAATGACTAAAAAGAAATGCTAAAATAACCAAGACAATCAATAAACAGCCCTTATCACGGCTACCACTTCCCTAGAAAGAATACCACTAAAATCGTTACACAATATACACTAGTTAGAGCTACGGAGTGATGCCTCTAGGAGTTGAGGTCTTCATTGACCAAGAGACTCCAAGACGCATAGAACTTAGAAGCCTTATATCACACACCATATATCACCACAAACTATACCCCAAAAATGACTTAGTTATTTTCAAAAATGAAATTGACTAAGTTGTTTAATATATCACCACAGAAGGACCTTTATTCCCATAAAATGACTTATTTTCAAAGCTGAATTCAACTAAGTTATTTTATATATCACCACAGCAGGACCAGAAAATTACAATAGACCAACCATTGGATATGACCAGAAAAACTATCACAATCATAGGCCCAACCAAAATATCCCTAAAAATAAACTAAGTTATTCACAACTAGTCACTCAAGCTTACCAGCATAGTCATCTATGGGTATGCCGAATTTTAAGCCTGTAAAGAACTTAGTTTTCTTTTCCGGATAAAAATTCGGACAGACGGACAGACGCCAGGCTGATCGCTATATCCCAGGAACCTTGTCTGCTGAGGGATAAAAAGGGCCATAGCTCGCTCAAAATTTTACGGATTACACCCCTCTTTAAACTTGACATGTATTTAAAGATGCAGGACCCTTCTGTAAAGTTTGAATGAAATTGATGCATCCATTCAAAAGTTATAGATCGAAAACCAAAAGTGTGACAACGCTGACAGCGCCGCCACAACCATGATCCCTATGTGTCCACCATGCTTCGCAGGCGACATAAACATCACCTTTACCCATTTAAATGCATTAGGAAGCAAATGTGACATTGATGTTAAGTAAGTCGAGGTCAGCCTAGGATTATCATTTGAACAAACTTGTTAGGCACAACATTCCAAATGCTACATACCAAGTCCCACGGTCATTGGCATTCTGGTTTTGAGGTAGAAGAATTTTAAAGGATTTTAATACCATATATGGGCATGGCAGCCATCTTGGTCATGTAATCAGAACAATTTGTATAAATTCAAACTAACTTATTGTAAGGAGTCTTCATATGGCTTCATAATGTCTGAGAAAAGTAAGTTTTAATATATTAATGGGACTTCAATATGATCGACAATTGCTGTAAGGTCAACATTGACCTTGGGAATTTATTTATAGCCATTGTCACATTAGGATAACCTTATTAAGTGATAATAATGATTTTGGTTCAAAAGTTTTCAAAAAGTGCATTTTTAAAAAAAAAATCCCATTTAAATGCATTAGGAATCAAATTTGACCTTGACATTAAGTAGGTCAAGGTTCAACCTAGGATCATGATTAACTTGGCAGGCCCCAGATCCCAAATGCTACATTCCGAGTCGTGATGGTCATCTTAGTCATGTCACCAGGACTATTTGAACAAACTTTCGTTCCACCATCCTAAGGAGTCTCCATATGAAAAGCGAGTTCAATTGATCCAGTGGTTTCAAAGGACATGTTTGAAAATGTTGGCCGAGGGAGGCTGGAGTCATTGGTATACGATTTGCTCACCCATGATCCTTCAGCTCAGGTGGGCTAAAATGGATTTCTAAACAATTTTGTGAAGCATAAATACTGCCAACTATTTTCCATGTTGCTCTGCTGTTAAATGTATTTTCATTAGTTTTTTTTGATACTCTTTATTGTAAGCCGCCCACTGTTTTGATTCCTGTTCTTGGTGTAATTTTGTTGCTTGAGCACGTGCTGCTAACCATATTTATAGTCATCCAGGGAACTATGAATTTATTCTATCATCCCAGCTTTGTGATAGATTATGTGATTTAGTCAAGAATATATAACAGTTGTAAATGGGGCCTTTTTTTCGCACAGAGAAGAGGACCTGGATGGGTATATTGGTTAGCAATTTTTGACAATATTTTATAGTTTGTTTGTTTGTTTGGTGCTTAACGATGCATCAACCCTTGTGGGTCATTAGCGTCAGACTGTATTAAACTAAACATGATGTGGATGAAAAAAGTAAAACTTTGTAATAAATAAAATGGAAGGAATGATGATGATGAGTTTGTGTTATGATATCGAGTTGCAATACGATTATTGACAGGAGAGACCATGTACAATATCTGACAGTTTCAAAGAGCTATTCAGATAACTGTACATGTTCTTTAACTGAACAGAATACAACATTAAAGAATCTGTATTATGGTCTGATACAAATGTAAAACAAAACATGATTTTAAAAATAGCGATTTGATTTTGTTAAATAAAATTTATTTGTCTTAAAATGTCATAATTCTATCAATATGTATATCTTGAAATAACTTTTTCATTTATCAACATGGAAGCAATTATTTCTTACTTGTGCAAAATCGCCACACTCCAAAAGGAAGTGATGTACAGTGAATGGTGCATCGCAACCAACCCAGTGAGGCTGCTCTTCACCTAGTAGTCAGTATGAATGTGTGACTCTTGTATGATCTAAACGTAGTTGAGCCAAAACAACTTCTTTTCTAATGTTTCGAACAACTGATTGATGATCATCAACAGTTGGATTTTTCTCAAGAAGTATATTTTCAATGCTGTTATTCCATGAAGTTTGCCATTGATCCAAGACATATTTATTGATAGATGGCTTAAAATTAGAAAGTGGAATCCTAAATGAAGTTGGTTCTAATGAAAGCGATTTTGTGCTTGCTGGTCTACTATCTCACTACTCAGAATGCCTATATGACTAGGAATCCAACAGAGAACAATTTCTTTATTTGCTAGAAGCTGGTGGCATTTTTCTGAATCTGTGGATTCTTTGAACTGGTATGGTTCATAGCTTTCAATACAGAAAGCGAGTCAGAAAATAGATTAAATTTATTGTTAGTGTCACAAGTTCTTAAAAAATCTAAAGCTAGATCAACTACTTTGGTTTCAGCTGTGAAAATTGATGAATCATCAGGTATACGTTGCATATTACTATGGTTGTCTGATATCACAGCACAACCAACCTTTGATTCTTCCTTTGACCCATCAGTATAAATTTGTTGGCAATTCTTATAAAGACTTTGTAGCTTTCTGAAATAATCTTTTAATATATGTGGATTTGATTCAGATTTTTCCAAGAATGTAAAACTTTTAGGTTGTTTCATACACCAAGCTGGAATATTTGGTGTAAAATGTTTTTCCACGTTTTGTGATTTGATATTGGCAGATTCTAAGAGAGGTGAAATTCTGATGCCAAATGATTTAATAGATTTAGGTTTCTGTTCATATAAATCACAATATTTTGGTGGGAATGCAACTTCATAAGCAGGGTTTGATGGATTAGCAGCAATTCTAATAGCATATTGAAAAAAGAGTTTCTCCCTTCGTGAGTATTATGATGGTTTATCTGCTTCTACGTAGAGACTAGCAACAGAAGTTCTAAAAGCTCCTAAAGCTAGCCTAAGTTCTTGATTGTGCATTTGAAGATATTATTTTGGAGCAGTGCCATATAAGTTAGATTCCTCAACAACTTGAATTGATGATCCATAAAAATGTAAAACAGGATCATCATGTTGCTTGAGCAACTGACTGTACTCACTGTGTTTTTGATTTGGAAAATTTAAAGCCATTGCTTGTTGCCCAATTTTCAGTCTTATTCAATTTTTTTTTGCAATTGACGTTCAATCGTCCCCATGCTTTTTGAGTGATAACAGATACAGAAGTCGTCAACGTATAATGAGCAATCAGTAAGATTTCCTAAACATTTCGCAATATCATTAATTTTGATACTTAAAAGTGTTGTAGACACAACAATATTTTATATACGAGGGGCATTTGGAAAGTTCTTAGCATGATCTTTTATCTAAGTAACCAATTTACAAACCCTATCATGTTTGGTATCATTTTAAAGAACTATCCTCAATGTTATGGCACAAATTTCATGAGGATATTTTAATGCAGACACGGAAAAAATTGTTGTGAAAACATGTACTGTTTGTATACTGGAAAACGCAAAATTTTAAGCGGAATATATAACATAGTACCTTTTGAAAAGTGTGCAGAACATTAACAATAGTTCATGAAATTAGATAATTTTGTACCATTTGGTAGGCCACAATATGGTAGTAATTATACAATGTTTGATGATTCTAATAACTAAATACCGGAACAGCAATACCAAAACCGTCTAGAAAGCAAAGCAATGCGCTAATATTTTGGACTAAAAACTGCATATCACAATACACATATTTTGAAAATATATAACCGACAAAAGTTTAAAAATGCTGTGCGTTGGTATTTTTGTCAAGCACACCTTATGCTCTTTGTATTGAAACCAAAAGAAATTTTGTTAACCAGAACAAAGGGAATATAACTCTTATAATCTACTCATGGGGCAGAGTAAGTTTAGCTACGAGTTGACGTTCTGGTTCATTTCAATTGAAAACGGTGGCAAACAAAAAAAGTAAAAATACCTTGATAGTAGAAATCAATCAATTTTGTGATGGTTAATGGGATATCATGAGAAGTTCTTATGCCATTGACAAAATGTGAGGTGTTAAGTTACTCCAACCACTTCTTGAAAAGTAGGAATAGTGTTATTAGGGATAATTTTCTTGAATGCAGAACTAAACAAGCCACACTTTTTGCGCAACGAAATGATTTTTATGCATTGTTCACTACAAATAAAGCAAAAATAAACTCAATAGGCATTTTTTGTGCTCCTGTAGTGACACAATTTATAGTAAAAGTATAAAGAAAAATAAAAAAGGCCCATTTTTGAAAGTTTACTATTTCTCTTTAAGTCAACATTTTCAGAATGTAAAGGTGTAAGTGGTGCAAGCAGTGATAACATAATATATATTTTAATTAAAATTAAGCTGGCACCAAATCATTAATTTGTCAAATCATAATCATAAATAAAGTCCAAAATTTTCCTTCATTTTTTACAAATTATTTGTTTAAAATTTCAGCCAATGTATAAACCCTACTCATTTTGAGCATGCGCTGCACATGCATGCAGAGTCCTTTTTTGGCAAAAAATGAACCATCAACTAGCCGTGGAATTCTAGTTTCCAAAAAATGTATTACTTGATAGCATTTTATCCACACATTGTGGAGTTATGATACCATGCTAAGAACTCTCCAAATGCCCCTCGCAATAGGTGCAAATTTGGGGCCTTTTTCTAACAGAGAAAAGCACCTGGATGGGTATATTATGGTTAGTGATTTTTGACAATACTTTATACAATAGTTGCAAATTTCGAGCCTTTTTCGAACAGAGAAGAGGACCTGTATGGGTATATCAGATAATAGCCATTTTTGACAATATTTTATACAATAATTGCAAATTTGGAGCCGTATTCGCACAGAGAAGAGGACCTGTATGGGTATATCGGTTAGCATTTTTTGACAATATATACTCCTCAAAATACTTAAAGGTTCACCTGATAGTTTTCCATGGGTGATAATCTTAACTCCTGTCCTATAGACAAGCAATACATTTCACTAGACAATAAGGTAGAAACCCAGTTTCTTTTGATATATTTGCAAGAAGAGTCAAAGTATTTGATCCCAAAACATTTTTGACAAAACAATCGCTGTTCAAGTTCATGGCTCAAGTAATTTTTAATTTCTTGAAAATAACGATTTTCTCTGGAACTCTGAAGAATCTTTGGAATTCTTTAATAGCATAACCTAATGATTTCTGCAACATTATTGGCTATTGAATGTACAGAAATGATGGTGGTTGAAAAAATCGTCTTCAAATTTGGTTTTGAAAAAGGGTATTTTTAACAAAATTCCATTTTTACACAAATCGTTCCATGGTGATTACTGGAAAGGGATTACTTCATTTTCATCAAGAATAGTAAGTGAGTATGATCAGGAAATACCACAATCACAAACCGCAGACAACCACGTGGCACCACGAGGAAGAGCCACTCAACCATCATGAGACACCAGGAAGACAAATTAAGCAAAGCAACCAGCTCTCTCTTCCCCATCAAGATGATTGCAATACTAGAATGGACATAAAGCACTGTACAACAAAACATAGAACAATTACAGACTCCCACAATGGAAGTAACAATAAAGAAAAAGTCATCAACAACAGAACCAGCGCCTTAGAACGGACAGCAGCCTAAGCCACCGGGGGGCTTAAATGTATTTAACTGGTACCAAATCTTCGCCCTAGATTTTGCTGTTGTTGAAACATCATCCTTGATAAGTATCCAAAACTAAGCACAGGACAAACATGTTTTTGCCTTATCATCCTTGATAAGTATCCAAAACTAAGCACAGGACAAACATGTTTTTGCCTTAATAATCCAACTCTTGCTATAAGTCAGACTATGAGTGCATTTGTATTGTGATCAATAGCAAAACACGTGTTCCTTTAACTAATTTGAGCAGTGTATTGTATGATACTATTTTTCTATGCAGAATTATGATATCTTCTCAATCTGTAGCAGCGACACTTGTCTTTTTCGACCATAGTGGAGACATAATCCATATAAATATTTTGACTTCTGTATAGGGGTTCCATATTAACTATTTTCTATACAGAATTATGATATTTCTCTCAATCTGTAGCAGCGACACTTGTCTTTTTCGACCACAGTGGAGGCATAATCCATATATATATTTCAACTTCTGTGGGGGCTGAACCCACTAATGCGGCGTTCGCATCTAGCACTGCAATCCCCGACGTCCTAGGATGCTCAAGTAGTGTATATTAAGATGCCAGACGCTGCAGTACACTCCTTATAGGGGTTTTATCTTAACTATTTTTCTGCGCAAAAAGGTCCCAAATTTGCAAATATTATATAAAACTTATTTATTGTTTAAAATTTCAGCCAGTTTATAAACCCTACTCATTTTGAGCATGCGCTGCATAACTGTATAAGACCCAACATTTGCACCTATGATATAAAATTTTGTCAAAAATCACTAACTTATAAAATTTGCACCTATTACGAGGGGCATTTGGAAAGATCTTAGCATGGTATCATAATTCCACAATGTGTTGATAAAATGCTATCAAGTAATACATTTTTGGAACTTAGAATTCAACGGCTACTTGATGGTTTACCAGTAGGGTTTATACAGTTGCGAATTTGGGGCCTTTTTCGCACAGATAAGTGAACCTGTATGGGTATATCGGTTGGCAATCTTTGACATTTTACATACTATGTGCTAATGTGGGGTCTTTTTCGCACAGAGAAGAGGACCTGGATGGGTATATCTGTTAGCCATTTTCGACAATACTCTATATAATAGGTGCAAATGTGTACCTCCAACTTATGCGCTAGGTGGTGCTTTAGATAACTGTTTGTGTTTTCTTTTGACAGAAGAGTTCCTTTGCCAAACTTATCAATAATAGGTGCAAATGTGGGGTGCTTTTCGCACAGAGAAGAGGATTTTTTACCATATTTTATATTGATTAGCAATTTTAGCCCCCCAAAAATGTAGTTTCTCTTTGTCAGAAGTTAAGCCCTTTACCACTGAGGCACTGCTCTCCTGCCTAAGCATTGATATGTATGCAAGGAATATAACTATATGCATATTTTATCACAGATTTAATCTAATATATAAATCCACAAACATTTTGGACGGAATGTTTTCTTCAGTCATTACAACAATATAAAACCCATGGACAGAAAACTACCATGAAGTGACATAATATTAGGTATAGGAGAAAATATTTAAATTAACCCTTTTTAGACAGTAACTGCCTTTTGGGTACTTAGGCAAACAGTGAAGACCCAGATGAATGCCACATGATGCATTTTCACCAGAGTGTACACTGTTTGCCAAGACAAAATCTATCTTCAGAGAAAGAAATGCACTATTTTTAGAAAAATATAACTCGTGACACCTCAATTTATACAATGGTCCATTCTGACATTACTATGTGTAGCTAAATGGGAAATTTCATTGGTCTGAAAAGGGTTAATGCCCTATTATCTTTGAGGAATACTTCCTACAGCATAATACAACTCAATAATATTACATCACCATTTAGGCTAGCAATAAAAGTTCATGCATAAATACTAATATGCACATATCTATTTGACATACTATGTGGTGAATTTTGAGATGGTGGCCTTTGTTTACAAAACAAATAAATCTTGAAAATTTTGCAATGGAAAATAGAATGGATCCAGATCTGAAGCAGTCTAATTGGGGTACATAATGTTTTCTACCATGGTTAAAGTATTTTGGAGTGCATTTAAATATATGCTGCAGATGTAATTAACAGACAACATTTTCAAAAATATTGGCAGGATAAAAGTTAAGTGATAAACAAGAAAAAACAAGTTAACAAACATCATGCCTCATTTACTAGAGCACTAGTAATATTGGGGTAATTCCTTCTTATTGTCTGTAGTTTTGGCCTCCAAAGTCTTTACCAATTGAAGACCAGAAACACCTAAACGAATACTTTTGCACACAGCCAAGACCCAGATGAAATGCTGCATGATGCGGCATTTCATCAGGGTCTGCACTGTTTGCTAAGAAAAAATCAATCTTCAGAGAAAGAAATACAAAACAATTCAGAAATTATAACCTGTGACCCCTCAAAATAAACATTGAACCATTCTGACTTTACTGTATGTATCTTTATGGAAAATCCCATTGGTCCAAAGGGTTAACCCAGAAATCCAGTAAGGACTGTAGCAGATGAAATATTTGTGACATTGTTTTCAGCGTGTACAAGGTTTGACTGGGTCATCAATTGTTAAATCACATGACCTTCTGTGAGGACATTGTCAAAGGTATAGGTTCTAGCTGTGCAGTTTTCAGGGGGATATGTTTCATCATGGCTTCGTACTTGAGAGCATTCTGTTTTCTCTCCTCCTGCAACCAGTGAAGCATCTCAATTCTGTCCCATTTCATCTTATCTTGATATGGTCGACCCTACAAATAAAAAATGTGAAATCCTGATTTGGTGAGCACTTGTCTCTAGTAAGCAGGGATTCTTAATTCTTGTGCCCCTGGTATGTCAAAGATGGTAAAGAGCCAATGTGAAATTTATTGGCAGAGTGTCTGATTTTGGCAAGGGGATTACTTAAACAGGGAGCAAGGGAAGGGGCAATCATTCCTGTACACAACAAACCATATTGATCTTATTATATATGTCTACCAATTATCATCAAAATATTCAAAGAGTATAAGAGTTCAACAACACACAAGTATTCACCTTTACAGTTCATTCAAGGAAGATAACTCAAAAAGGAATCAAGGTAGAGCAAATATTTATGCACGTTACACATCATATTTTCCTGATATATTTGCCTACCGATTATCATAAAATATCTCAAAAAGTATAAAAAATTTAATGAGTGCACAAGCTTTTGTCTACTGATGGATGGATTGATGAACCCCAGGCTGATTGCTATGGTTTATGTTTTATGCACTGTCTAAAACATTAAACATTAAACCATTGTTTGTTTCATTAATTCTTATCTTGGACTAAGAAAACAATATTCGTGTAGCTTAAAATTTGTAAAAATAAAACACAAGACAGATTCCCTGGCATATTGCTCCAAATGGAGAGAGCCAGTACATAAAGAAGAAAACTCATGATTTTCAAATAATGGGACACCTTATGACCCTTAAAATAAACACCTTATGATCTTTAACCCATTCTTTATCAATATTCATGGTAAGCTCCACCTACTATGAATAATTATAAAAATAAACTTTCACTTTTGTACATAGAACAATAAAACTACTTGTCAGGTCCACTAGTTTAGGATCATATCTTATCATATTTCCATGAGCAAACAGACTAGACCCTTATCAGGAGTCTCTATGAGGTAAAGGGTTAAAGAATTGACACCTTATGATCCTTAACTAATGGTCATCTTATAGGAGGCCCAAACTAACATGGAAGAAACTGACAGAGAAAGACTGCCGTGAGTGGAAGCTCACCACAGTTGACCCTCAAGAAAGGAGCACCTGGAGAGTAGGTGTGAGATCTGCTATGCGTGCAGCTAGCCAGTTACCTGGAAGGGGGCCCACTGATGTGGATGATGCCCCTGCATCTTTACGTTACTCAAAAATCTGATTATAATTATGATGATGGCCATTTAGTCAATTTTACTACTTGCAGAGGCCTCTGACGTGTAAAAAAGAAATGAGAACCAATGTACACTAGAATAATCATGAGCAGTCTGATCAGGATCTGGTGAGACCTATCTTGATCAATATTTAGGGTAAATATCATCATATCATCATAATCGGATTTTTGATTAACGTGCAGGTGCAGGGGCATCATCCACATCAGTGGGCCCCTTTCCAGGTAACTGGCTAGCTGCACGCATAGCAGATCTCACACCTGATCTCCAGGTGCTCCTTTCTTGAGGGTCAACTGTGGTGAGCTTCCACTCACGGCAGTCTTTCTCTGTCAGTTTCTTCCATGTTTGCTTGGGCCTCCCTGCCCCCCGCTTGCTGTCAATCTGCATATCATATGCTGTTCTGATTGCACCACTCGAACGCGCCACATGCCCAAACCAGCGAAGCCTTCTCTCTCTCAAAATGAGGTTGAGGTCCTCAAGCTGAAGCTTTGCCAGTAGCTCGCTTGACCTTACCCTGGCCACATCCTCTGGCTTGATACTGCAGATCTGTCTGATCATGACCCTATCATTGCGCTGCAAGCGCTGCAGGTTCGTCTTGGTAAGTGGCCAAGTTTCACTGGCATGGAGCATGGCGCTCCGCACGCAAGAGCTGTACACATGGCCACGGGTCTGATTTTGGCAAGGGGTCAGGTGTGGTACTTGATTGTATCGATTCCTGATCTTTGCAACCTTATTACTTTGTAAGAGAGGTGGTGGGATGTGAGAACTGGTAGTAGCTCCCTGAACTTCTTCCAGGCGGTTTTCACACGAGTAGTGACCGCCATTTCACAGCCTCCACCAGCAGAAAGCATGTCACCTAGGTAGCAGAAGGAAGCTACCACCTCAAGCTTATCAGGTCCAACCTGGACTTCACTCTGATATATGGTTCATATAATTACCTTGTAGGTTATGACATCTTTGAAGTTCTCCCTGATATACTGCAGCTCATACTTGATTTCTCCATCCAGCTGCTCAATCCTCTGAAATAGAGATTATGTCCCCTGGTAATTGCAAAATAGAGATTTTATCCCCTTGCCATTGCAAAACAGAAAATATTGCAAAACAGAGATTATATCCCCTTGTCATTGCAAGATAGAGATTATGTCCCCTGGTCAGTGAAACACAGAGATTATGTCCCCTGGTCATTGCAAAACAGAGATTAAATCTCCTGACCATTGCAAAGCAGAGATTAAATCTCCTGGTCATTGCAAACTAGAGATTATATCCCCTGGTCATTGAAAGATAGAGATTATATCCCCTGGTCATTGCAAAACAGAGATTATGTCCCTGGTCATTGCAAACAGAGATTATATCCCCTGGCCATTGCAAAATGGAGATTATATCCCCTGGTCATTGCAAGATAGAGATTACTGGTCATTGTAAACAGAAATTTTGTCCCCTGATCATTGCAAAATAGAGATTATATCCCCTGGTCATTTCAAAATAGAGATTATGTCCCCTGGTCATTGCAAAACAGAGATTATGTCCCCTTGTCATTGCAATAAAGGGAATATGGCCTCTGGTCTTTGCAAAACAGAGATTATGTCCCCTTGTCATTGCGAAACAGATAATATGTCCCCTTGTCATTGCAAAACAGAGAATATGTCCCCTGGTCATTGCAAGATAGAGATTATATCCCCTGGACATTGCAAAACAGAGAATATGTACCCTGGTCATTTCAAAACACAGATTTTGTCCCCTGGTCATCGCAAAATCGAGATTATGTCCCCTGGTCATTGCGAAATCGAGAATATGTCCCCCAGTCATTGCAAAACATAGAATATGTCCCCTGGTCATTGCAAAACAGAGAATATGTCCCCTGGTCATTGCAAAACATAGAATATGTCCCCTGGTCATTGCAAAACAGAGAATATGTCCCCCAGTCATTGCAAAACAGAGAATATGTCCCCTGTTCATTGCAAAATAGAGATTATGTCCCTTTGTCATTGCAAAATTTGAACCCATCAATGCCCAACAGAACTCTCCATTAAGATTAGTGTTACATACTTCAAAATGCCTATTTTTTAATTCAATAAGTAGCTGGTAATAATTGTCATAATACACTGGCTGTTGTAATCACTTTTTGCAGGCAAGGCATTTAAGATTGTAGCATAGAGTGAAATAGATGTGAAAAACAACCCATTAGCCTCTCTTATACTTTTATAATTTAGCTTTAACACCAAGCAAAGTATTCAAATTAACAAGTATGTCTCTATGCCGTACCAGTTTGACCTTTTGCCTTAGATTACGATTTTCAATCCTGTTGCACCCAATACACCAAAATAAAACAAAATCATAACCATAAAATATACGATTGTCTATAACCTACCTTGTAATAGTAACTCCTCTGTTGAGCTTCTTTTAATCTTACAACAGAACTTCTTTTGTTACCTGTATAAAACATATCATCAGAAATAATGTCATACTATGGCATGTTAGGCATATCCTTGACAATTAGTCTTTTTATTTTATACAAATTTCTATGGATAACCTCTAATAAGATATTTGGCTGATTGTATAATGCAAATAATTTCTATGGATAACTTCTAACGAGGTATTGGACTGATTGTATAACACAAAAAAATCTATTGATAACCTTTCACAAGGCATTTGGCTGATTGTATAGCTTAAATAATTTCTATTGATAACCTTTCACAAGGCATTTGGCTGATTGTATAGATTAAATAATTTCTATTGATAACCTTTCACAAGGCATTTGGCTGATTGTATAGCTTAAATAATTTCTATTGATAACCTTTCACAAGGCATTTGGCTGATTGTATAGATTAAATAATTTCTATTGATAACCTTTCACAAGGCATTTGGCTGATTGTATAGCTTAAATAATTTCTATTGATAACCTTTCACAAGGCATTTGGCTGATTGTATAGCTTAAATAATTTCTATTGATAACCTTTCACAAGGCATTTGGCTGATTGTATAGATTAAATAATTTCTATTGATAACCTTTCACAAGGCATTTGGCTGATTGTATAGATTAAATAATTTCTATTGATAACCTTTCAGATTGTAAAACTCAAATAAGTTCTATTGATATCCTTTCACAAGCAGGGCCAGAGGAGTCTGGGGATCCGTGGTTTTTCACAGAATTATGGCCCTTCAGACCAAATAAGTTCCCTTTTTCTATGAAAAAATTGGTCCAATAAGCTCCCTTTTTTCCAGTTACATATAATATGGGAAGAAACCAACAGAAAAATCATGTGATTCCCTACCCTGATTGTCTTGTTAGTTTGATTTGATTCTTTAAGTCCCAATTATGTCAGGACGGGTGTTCCTGGGTTCAACCAGTACTAAGCAACAAAAAATCAGCTCATTCCAAATTATGATAGAAAACTAAGTAATGTTAGTCTATATCTCAGAGTAATATAACTTTGCTATCATGTATTGGGTTCCACACAGTTATCTGAGTAATTATCTTTGGATGAAAACACTTTAACTTTACCTTTATCAAAAAATCTGTTTGGATCTGAAGCTCCTCTTTCAAACTTTTCCAGTTTAGCTAATAACTCTTCTCTCTTCAATATTAGATCTGTAATCTTTTCCCATCTATCTATTGCCTGGAATCATTTTGAACCATGTGTAATAATATATTTTGTCTGCAATAATTTCATTCATAAAATATGCAAATGTAGTATATGAATTCGAGTTGGTATATTTGTTTTGATGTAACGATAACCTACATTTATACTGTGTGTGCAAAATCAAGGTTCCAAGGCATTACTACTTTTGTGGATCTTTTTTATTTTGTGTTTATCTTTGTTATATTGTCGTGTCTGTATCTTGCAGCCTTGTGGTCACCTGTTGGGAATAGGCTGATCTCTTGGCTCTCTTATATGTGGTGTTTTCTTGTGTTTCTTGTCATTTTCCCATACGGTGTCCTGGGTCAGGCGTGATACTTGATTGTATTGATTCCTGACCTTTGTCTTCTTTCTTACTTTAAGGTCACTACTGACACCAGGGTATTTTTTCCCAATAAATAGATATTCTTCATTTCTGTTATTTACTGTTTCAATTTATGAATGATATCAAATAATAATTTAAAAAATCACCATTTAGTAAATCGCCATATCTCATGGCTCTCCAAAGACATGCATAATATGCCGTTTTTCTCCAAAAATGTTCAGGGTTGAAGTAAGAGATAAACAGGTCTATGATATTGTAGCTGATGATTATGGAATATTGTAAATTATTGAATCGGAACAACTTAAGTTTACTCGAAATACAGGAATTAATTGATGTAAACCTAGCCATTACATATTTAATGACCAACTTTTACATTAAATAGAATAGTCAAAATTATTGCAATTTTTACGTTCGATCACTCCATATTCCAATATTTTAGGAAATCAAAAAAATAGATTTTTATGAATCTTGTATATGATTAACAGTAGTACCTAAGCTGAATCTGTGTGCAATCTGAGCAATTTTCACCATATCAAAAGAGAGATATTCCTTGATTGCTACCCTTACCCCCTGTAATGAACAATTTCAATTTTGTAACTTTTTAACTGCATAACAAGGAATAAATTTACTTTCAACTTACCAAACATGTTTTTAATAATGATTTGATGCTATCCCCATGCGTAGAAACTATTTATGAGAAGACCAACTTGCAAAAGAAAGTTTTCCATGCCAAATAATTATATTCTGTTAACCCATCCACTGGTTTCAATTATTATCAACTCTGGCGCAATGAAAGAGTTAAAATTGGTTCAGACAGTTACAAACACACATTTTTGTTTTTGATATATAAAGAAAATTGAAGAAATCATCGAAATATATCAAAATTATAGGGTAATTCAATATTCGTTCAATATTTTGGGATTATTGATGCATTCATAAGGCATATTTTATTGATTTTTTCACCTTAAAATGCAAAATCAAGGGCAGTAACTCATGTTTAATGACAAAATTTTAGATCAGTTAAGTAAACAAAGGGAAAGATGTATCAAACCATGTATCTTGTATATGCTTTTACTGCAATCTGATCCTTAGTGAACAAGTTAGTGGAAAAAATTAGGTTTCAGACCCATTTTTCTATGCAAATATCAAAATTAAGGGGCAATAACTCATGTTCGAGCAAAATTGAGACATAAGCAAATTTTAATCTACAGTTTGACACAGTCATTGTTTTCAGGACAGCTTTCATCCAATTTATAAAATAAGTTTTCAAGTTATTGAGCTTTTACTCACTTTACTGCAGTTTTCCAATAGAAAACTGCGGTAAAAATTAAACAGGGGCAGTAACTCTAGCTGAAATTTGTAGATAGTTTAATGCATTATATTTGCACCCGACATACCAATTCCATTTATGTAAGTTTCAGGTAAATACTGTAACAAATATTGAAGTTATTAGGCAAAATTTGTTTAGTCATGCAAGAGTTATTGTTATTGGTGTCAGTAGTGACCTTAAATGGCAACGCAGTTTAATCTAAGCCTTAGCTGGTTGCCTTTGCAAAAAGTATCATTTTCATACAAAAGATTTTTTTCATTTCATAAATTTTATAAGCTGATTCATAAGTTTTTAGGAACCATTTTTTAGAAGTGATGAGGCTTAGAGCTTGTTTATTTTAGCCAGAGTGGCATATTTAACACAACAATTGCTTATTATGTGTAGATGACAGCGAAGGTTTCATATCACCACTATGATCTTGGAGTATCTTCAATATACTAAATATCTGTCTAATGTCTTGCATCTGCATCTATTTTTATTTTTTGATGAAGATGGTTCATATTTTGTACAATGACTGCCTATTGTGTGTAGATGATAACAAATGTTTTGGATTGTCAATATGTTACTGGAGTCAAAGGTCAAGGTCAAAATACTTAAATTCTGGTTGTATGTCTTGTAATGCAAATATCTCTTGCATTTATGGCAAAGGTGGTTCATATTTTGCACATTGACAGTGTAAAGTGTGTAGATGTCAACAATCATTTCAAAGGTCAAGGTCAAAATACCTAAAATCTATCTAGTATAGAGCTTGTGACCCCAACAATTGTGGAATTGTTTGATGGAATGGCTCCTATGCATACCTGACTAAGCCTCATATAGAACTCATTACAACTGTATTTGATGGCCATATCTAATTTGAGACCATCTGGCATTTCCAATGATGACCAGACCTTCTCCAGGCGGTCCTGTGGAGTCAGTGGAGCTTCACCATCAGTCTACGATAAAACAGAAAAAACATATTATATACAATATTTTTTTCAGTAAAAATAAGGTCCCTGTTCTTCAGTGCTGAGTGAATAAAAATTTTAAAACTGAAGAATGCAGATTTTGTTAGGTTCATTTTACTCACTAGTAATTACACAACAGTGAAAAAGAGAATTTCAGTACCAATTCTGCTGAGATCGCTCATCTTTCAGCCATGTCATCTACAATTGTTGACGCTTTACACCCCAGTCAACAACTTTTCAGTCATGCAGGAATGTTTTCCTGTCCTCCTGGGTTGAACCACCCTAAGCAAAAGACATTTGAGATATGGCCAAACACAAAGGATAATAGTTGAGAACAAAGTCAGCAATAGTATTGTTTATGTATGGCACACCACTTTCTTACCCATCCACTTGGTGTGAAGTTTCAACACTTCATTCCAGATGGATTATTGAGATATGGTTTGAACAAAATTTTCAGACCAAGGAAGATAACCAAATAAAGTGAGTGACTGAGAGTAATATTTCTTGTCATGCTACTCCCATCAAAGAACATGGCACACTATCACACAGTACACAAGATATGGTGCAGATAAGGATCTAAGACAAAGCAATCAACTTAGAAAGACGCATTTCTGTAAACGACACACCATCTCTGGAGTTTCACCATATTACTTCTGTCACAAGTTATGATACTTTAAGAGGCTATAACTCGAACATATGCTTTTTGACAAAGCTACCGATTTCGCCAGATGAGTTTTTGATCAGTGCCTTACATCTGACATAAGTTTCGAGTCTGACCCTGAATGTTTGTTGACCACCTTTTATCACTGTGTGCGATTGGGGCTTAGATTTACACACTCAAACGTTTAATTAGAAGGACCCACAATAATATGCAACATCTCACCATCGTGGAGAGCTCCGAAACTAATGGCATATTAAAGGGTCCTGTCCAGTAGCTCTCCCCAAAGATTCCCTTTCATTTTCATAAGGTATAAGGTAGTCAAATTTTGGTTCAAACATCAAAAATTGAGCAAAATTGCTCAAATTTTCCTACTTCAAGGGGCTATAACTCGAACACATGCTTTCTGAGAAAGCTACCGATTTTGCCAGATGAGTTTTTTATCAGTGTCTTACATCTGACATAAGTTTTGAGTCTGTGAGTGAATGTTTGTTGATCACCTTTTATCACTATGTGCGATTGGAACTTAGATTAACGCACTCAAACGTTTCATTAGAAGGACCCAAAATAATATGCAACATCTCACCATCGTGGAGAGCTCTGAAACCAATGGCAAATGAAAGGGTCCAGTAGCTCTCCTCAACGATTCGCTTTCATTTTCATAAGGTATAAGGTGGTCAAATTTGGGATCAAACTTCAAAAATTGATCAAAAGAAGAAGGATTTCAGACTGAGGGAGATAATTCATAAACCGAATCAGTGATGGTGATCTTTCTTGTTGCTCGCACATTGTTTTCTTATGCTGAATTCACCTGTTACAATTCATGACATAATTTCAAAGGGAAACAAGATATAATTCAGACCAGGATTTTAGGCAAAGGCAAATCATATAGAATCTGAGTCAGCCAGAGTGACCATACTTGTTCTTAACACAGTCTCTTTATGGCATATTCATGACGCAATATTCCAAACATGAAATGGCCCTCACTATGATTTCAGACCAATGGAGATAATTTAAAAACCAGGTCAGCAAGAGTAAATGTTCTAGTTCTCAATATGTTGCGCTCACCTATGAAGTTTCATGATTAACTCTAAATTGTACACAAGATATTCCCCAGACATGTATTGCATTTCAGAAAACACAATAGCAAACACAAATAGCCACACACATGGACAGGGTAAACATTCTTTGTGGCATTATAAAAATTTAAAAGGGGTACGTGCATTAAGGAGCTATTTTGGCCCCCTCTAGAGCCAAAAACTGAAAGTTGCTTTTCACCAATTTTATCTTATTGGTTTGTTAGAAGAATAGCCCAAGTGTAAAATTCTGGCATTTATTTTACTTTTACCGGTTGCTATGGTAACCATAATGGCCGACAAAATAGACATAAAATAGAAAAATTGTCATTTTATGCCAGATTTGAGGCTTTTGGAGACCAATTTTTTAAAAATTAGATATCAGCAAAAGCAAATACCAAAAAAACCTTTTAATATATTGTGTGCCATGATAATTCTCATCATCTGTTAAATTATCTTTTTGGTATTTGCTTGTGCTCTATATTAATTCCTCTGTTATATGTCTCAAATTTGCTCCATAATGGTCATTTTCCTATTTTCAGCCTATTTTGGCGGCCATTTTTGTTACCATAGCAACCGTAAAAGTCGAATCAATACCAGACCCTTACACTTTGGCTATTTTTCTAATTGACTAATAAGAAGAAACTTGTGAAGAGCAACTTTTATTTTTTGGCCTCATAGGGGGGGCCAAAATAGCCTCTTAATGCACATACCCCTTTAGCTTTATCTACAGGAAAATGGATGAAAATTCTATTTTATCATTTTTGAGCCTTAAATCAGCTAAACTTATCCTACTGAGTATACATTAACAATATAACACTA
Source organism: Loripinus fragilis (assembly GCA_964019695.1). Classification (NCBI taxonomy): domain Eukaryota; kingdom Metazoa; phylum Mollusca; class Bivalvia; order Lucinida; family Lucinidae; genus Loripinus; species Loripinus fragilis. The sequence goes on from OZ026522.1 coordinate 29,773,818, forward strand.
AAAACAACTAACATGAACTTTGTAACTTCTTGTAACTTCTTGTAATCTAAATCAGCAAAATGAACCCATTTCAAAAGAAAAAAATCTTGCTACAGCACAGTGAAAAATAAGAGTTTTGGAGATACATGATAATAGCTATTACGGTATAAGTTTTATAATGAGTGTTTTGGGGACCACACCAGAAAGATACAAATTAAAATTATACATGTAGCTATAACATAATCAAAATTTGATTTTGCCTGACAGCAGAAAAAGCTTTTCTTGTATCTATTCCGTAAAATTGGACACATCAAACAATAACTAGTGCAGTTAATTTCTAAACTTCATTTAAGGTGCAACATCACAACAACAAAAATCAGGTAGACCTCACCTAATTTCTGTAGATGTCTACGTAATAAATTTGAGGGACCATAAATGAATTATAAAAGCAGAGCATGTATTATATCTCTACCAGAGAATTTCTAAATGGACTTCATTATGGTAAATATCCTAAAATGGAAGTTTGAGGGACACCAGAAAACAGCTATTATCATGTTATCATACATACTTAATAGTAAAAGAAACCATATTTTAGTTCCTGTTTATGTTGTATAGATTAGAAGTTAAGTGATAATCTGATGATATGAAAGGTATCAATGATGTTTAAACAAGTGTATTGACACATGCATCATAAACGGTTGGCTCTAAGGAGTAATGCTAATATAGGGGGATAACTCTGAGCGTTATAAAATAATTCATAATTAACTCAAATTTCTAGAAGTTGAATACCAAAAACCACATATTGCATATTCACGAAAATCACTCAGTCTGTGTCTTAATCAGGACATACAGGCTAGTTTAGAAGAGTTTGGAGGTCACCAGAAAATAGCCATTATGATTAATGTTTTAAATTTAGAATGATTTATCTTATTGGTTTGTTAGAAGAATAGCCCAAGTGTAAAATTCTGGCATTTATTTTACTTTTACCGGTTGCTATGGTAACCATAATGGCCGACAAAATAGACATAAAATAGAAAAATTGTCATTTTATGCCAGATTTGAGGCTTTTGGAGACCAATTTTTTAAAAATTAGATATCAGCAAAAGCAAATACCAAAATAGCCTCTTAATGCACATACCCCTTTAGAATGTGGATGCCACCAGGTAATAGCCAAAATAGTAAATATTCTAAAACCAGAGATTAAACAGTCTGATAAAAAAAGGAAAAAGGATTTTTTCTTTAGAAAATTTACTTATACTTTCATATTCAGATTGGAACTTCTATACAAAATCAGGAATATTCTAAGGGAATTTCTTAATTCTCTTTGTCTGTAAATTACGTTTCTATTGAAACGGGATCAATATAGCTTGTATAAATATAAACTAACAGGGCAGATCCTTAATTTATATCAGAATTCATTTTAGAAACCAAGCAATCGTATACACTCACACAAACTTCTAAGCGGTCACCTAGCAATTCCAAAATTTTGACAAAATTTTTAATCACTTTTAACTAGTTTTAATTTCATGTTTTGACACATTGTATTGAGAGATGTCATACAAAAAATCATTCCATGATGTATCACGTGAAATTAATGAAGAACCAAATGCCCGTGTTAATAGGACAAATACATGGTGATTTTAAGGTGACCGCTTAGAACTTTGGGCAAGTGTATAACATGACCATGCCATGGTATCCCAAAAATTTGAATCGTTCAAAGCAAGTATAGGAAAATTAACATCTTGTTACGTTTCCTAGAATTTCTTTGTTGAATCTGCCCTATAGAAAATAATTCTTCAGAAGCTCATGCCAAACCAATGGAACTCAAGATTAACATTAATATGGGATTATAATGTACCTTTGTTACTGTTAGTACATGGCTACAGTTTAATTTGCAAACACGAATTAGATACTCAAGCCTACTCTCTACTGCTTCTGTTTCAGTATCTCGTCTCTGTCTTTGAGCTTTTAATATCTCTAACTAGAAAGAAATAACCTAATTTGCAAGCTTTGGCATTGAGCAATATATTAAGACAGTGGATCAGTTCTCGCCTTGCCTCCAATAACTCACTTTTTACAGTGAATTTGGTGGAGAATTCAACCCTGATTCTATTCTTTAATTCTTTAATAACCCTTTTACAGATTATCTCTACCTTGTACTGTTCAAATTGCATTGTCTGCCTATGTTAACACAGCAGATCTGATGTATAAAGATGTAAGACCTTGCGTTTTTGTAGTTTGCCACATTCATATGTATACATGTACTGAAAATTCGGAAATTTTCGCGAGGACTTTATTTTTGTAAAACTTCATATGTGAAGTTTCATGAAAATAAAACCCTGTGAAATAGCAAAATCACTCTGTCGTTTATTAATATAGGTAAACCTTGCCTTAGTCGCGAATTTTTCACATCACTTATATGTCTTTTAATGCCATTTGCGAAAATAAATTCTCGCTAAAATTTCTGAATCTACAGTATATCATTGTTAAATATCAAGCCAAGAGCTTTTTAATCTGACATTGTATTATAGAGGAATATTGACATTAATAATATCTAACATAATGGTAATACCTTCAATTCACAATCTGATTCTGAAAACATAATCCCCATCTCATGCTCTATATACTGTCTTCTTTGCTTTCTCAATGTAGCTAACTTTAGAGGAAACAGTAAGAGAAGATAGAAGATAAACAGGAAGACATACAAGAAATAAATGAAGAAAAGACTGAAGATACATGGGAAGACATAAATGAATTAAATAAAGAAAAGACTGAAGATACATGAAATAAATGGTGATTGAAGATGAACATAAATTTATGGAGAGAAGATAAACTGGTGGAAGAATAAGATATTAAACCAGAGTAGCTGAAGTGCTCACCTGACACATAGTCACAAGAATGTAGAGGACCTTAATATAAGGTTTTACAATGTCAAGATCAAACTAGTCCTAAGGTCATCATATGAACAAACTTTGTAGAGCCCACATCAACAATGCTATATACTAAAGCCCAGGGTCATTGATTCTTTGGTTCTGGAGAAGATTTTACCTTATATGGGCATGGCAGCCATTTTTATCATATGACCTAGACCACATAGTCAATTTACATTGTCTCATCTTAGGGGTGCTCAATATAAAATTGGAGTTAAATTAGCCTTGTTGATACAGTCAACCCTCTTTATAACGACACTGTTTGTTCCAAGCTTTCTTTGACGTTAAAGTGAATTTGCTGTTATAAAGAAATTCGGACCATTACCAGATTTCAACATAATAATCATTTTGTAAAAGAAATATTGTACAAATGAATTAAAATGCTGTTATTCCAAATGTATACATCAGTTCAATTTCATATTGCATCAAAATGTACAAAGCTTCACACTAATCAAGTGAGACAGAAACCTGTTCATGCAAAAAGACCTTAATCTGATCACAAAATTATCTGACATGGTATTAATTCTGTCATAATGAATTTATTTTCAATAGAAATTGCATATCTGTTCCTAGAAGTTACTGTCGGTGTCGTTAAGTGAATATTCTGTTATAAAGAGGGAAGTTTAACGGAAACAGATCCGTTCCCAGCAATTTTATGTCAGATATTGAATATTCTGTTATAACGAATGACGTTATAAAGAGTTTTGACTGTATTGAGAGAACCATAAATATATTGATGGCAGTCCCATATGAGTGACCTTGGTTTAAAGGCCAAATGTCTACCTTGACCTTAGGAGCTTATCTATAGTAATATAAAACCATATCTAGCAAGTTTTATGACTTTGGCTCCACCAGTAATTGAAAAATCAACTTTTCAATATTATTCCCATTAAAATGCACTGGGAAACATTTGACCTTGCCATACAGTAGGTCAGGGTCAATCTAGGATCATCATTTGAACAAAGTAAGTAAGGGTGCAAAGATCAGGAATCGATACAATCAAGTACCACACCTGACCCAGGGTAAACTTAGTTGGACCCAAATCACATATGCTACATACCAAGTCCCAAGATTATTGACCTACTGGTTCTGGAGAAGATTTTAAAGGATGTTTACCATATATGGGTATGGTGGCCATTATGGTCATGTAACCAAAACCATTCATATAATTTTTCGTTCCCCAACTCTAAGCAGTCTTTATATGAAATTTAAGTTTATTTGGCCTAATGGTTTCTGAGAAAAATATGTTTTAATATATTGATGGGAGTCAAATATGAGTGACCTATCTGAAAGGTCAAAGGTAGACCTTGACCTTTGGGACTTACTTATAGTCATTGTCTCATTAGGTTAAACATATCTATTGAGTATAAGGATTTTGCCTTCAAAAGTATTCGAAAAATCAACTTATCAAATTTTTCCCATATAAATGCAATAGGAATCAAATTTGACCTTGACGTTATATAGGTCAATATCAACATAGGATCATCATTTGAACAAACTTGGTAGGCTCCATATCCCCAATGCTACATACCAAGTCTCAAGGTCATCAACCTTCTGGAGAAGATTTTAAAGAGTTTAACCATATATGGGCCTGGTAGCCATCTTGGTTATGTGACCAGAACAATTTAAACAAAATTTCGTTCCCCATCCTAAGGATCCTTCATATGAAATTTGAGTTCAATTGGCCCAGTGGTTTCAGAAGAGAAGATGTTTGGAAATGTTGATGCATGCTTGGAGCAGGAGTCATTGGTATTCTACTAACTCACCCATGAGCCTTGGGATCAGGTGAGCTAAAATCATAGTATAGCTTAACTCCTTTATAATGAGAATGAGAAAGAATGCAATAGTATACAGCAACATCGGGAAACATAGCAGTAGAAGTCACTCCAAGTTTACATCTTAGGGCTTTTTGTCACAAGAAAACCAGCCTGATCAGCTACAGAGACTAGCTAGAATATTGAAATTTAATGTGTATCAAGTTGTGTCATTATACTCTCTAGAAAGTGAATAACAGAGGCACAGATCATACTTCATGGATGCACAGGCTGGTCTGCGCTATTATTGTTTGCAAAGTCAGGTTTTTTTTTTTAATATGGAAATGTGGGGTAGGCACTGATAAAACAATGTGTTAGCATATGATTGATCTAAATTTCTTTATTCTGTAGGGAAAAATGCTTAGGTGCCCATTGAGAGCTTTAAAGGAAATATTTTTAGAAGATAAACATTTTAAGGATTTCCATTCTGAATACAATGTTTTACCAATTTTACAGCATAGAGGACCTGATAGGTGTAAAGAATTGCAGTAACATTATTCAGGTCAGAACATGAAAGTACGCTCAATTATTTGTCAAGCTAGTAAAAGCTATTCAAGTCACTAAAAGTCTCTAATGATCAAAAGATTCTTACCAATGAAGACCTATCTGTGTCAATCTTACTGAGGCCAGTCAAGGTAGTGACCTTGGAGGCCCTAGACTGGCTCACATCCCTAGAAACAGAAAAATAGAACTATGAAAGTTAACGAAATGTTTGCACAAAAAGGTAAAGAACAATCAAAACTGCAAATAAATTCCACAATAATCAACACTCAAAGTTTGGCCCTATGTATTTGCCATAAACCATTTGAGCCGTGACATGAGATTTCCAACAATGTGGTATCAGCGACCAGCAAAAGCTCAGACCAGACTGCGCTGATCAGAGCCTTTGCTAGTTGCTTGAATATTCTATGAATATTGAGCTACTGACCGAACAGCATTTGGAGTTTCTAAGCTTAAAAGGAGGCTTCATAGGCTTGTCTGAGTCTATTCATGTCAAAATGCCACATTGTTGGAAATCAAATGTCGCGGCTCATTTGTATACTGGAAACCACTAAACGTGTACTTTGACATAGAGTAGAGACCCAGATGTAATGTCACAGAAAGGACAAAGGAACATGTGTGCAGAATTATGGTATTTTATATAATGACTAGTGGGTCAGGAGCAGATATCATTTAAAGCTTTCTTGTACAGTTAGCTACAGTGACCATTTTGTTAATATCATTATCCCCACGCTTTTTTAAAAAAGCGAAGGGGATATTGTAATCGCCTCCGTCTGTCTGTCTGTCCGTTATGCTATCTCCTCCTAAACCATTGGACGAAATTCAACCAAAGGGGAGGTCTCATATGCGCCCACGCATGGATTTTCATCTAGTTTCACATGGTGAATACCTATGACCTATCAACTATAAAAATGCATTTATTTGTTTCAATATTGAATTTTAGGTCTCAGGAGAGCACCATGTTTTACTCCATTTTTTCAATGAAACCTGTCTAATATTTTGTCAATTTTTAAACATCAGTTTTATCGGATCTCACCCAGTTTAAGCTGGAATAGTGAAAGGACTCAATATGGATTGTTTTGATACTATTTTGGCCTATACAAACATGCACACAATTTTTTAACAAAATCTTAAAGTAAAATTTTTCCAAAAAATATAATTGAAATGTATGTATATGCCAAATTGCGTCTACAATTTCTATATGTTCCTGTCCTTGTCAACCTATGATACTGCCTATAAAATTTGCCTAACATGTCTACTGTATACTGAGAAAGTTTCGAGATTTTTTGAAACCGGTAACAGTGCAGGTAAACACATTATATACATGTAGGTCATTTTTTGACATTTATCATAATTTAATGTTTGAGGCTAGTTTTGTTCTGGAACCTTGTAATTTCGCATTTTTATTATTAAAAATATAATAAACATCGATAATAAAAAGCTATGCTTGTACAAATGCATATTTAATTTGACATTGAAACAAATCTGAGACTTGTATAGCTTTAACAATCAGTTAGAGTAACACACAAAAAGTCTGCAACATTCAAACTTCTCAAGATTAAAGCTGCATACTCTGTAACTATGAACATTTTTCGAAAAAAAATATTTTCTTTTTAAATCATTTGCAAAAGTAGAATAAAGTTGTGTTGTCACAATAAATCTAATTTCTACAGTTGAAAGCTGCATGAAAAAGTGAATTGTCTTATAAAACAGGTGTATTTTCTCTTGTTTGTAATTATTTGCGTCCCTCCAATAATTCTAGACAGTTAAATTTTAACATAAATGCTGTTGTTTTGGCACTAATAATTTGTTAATTATTACGAAAAAGGTAAAATGTATACCTGAATTTTAGTATTTTTGCTGTGTTCTTGAAAAATAGAAACATTATTTTTAAAATGAAAAGTTACAGATTATGCAGCTTTAAGTTAAAACACATCAATTAATGGTTTCAGTGCTATGATCTCTTCACCGAATGTGTCTAAAATGTATTTTGATTTGTATTTGCATACCAATGTTTTAATTGACGGTTCAGTCTCAAATAGTGCTAGACAGGACAAGGCATTTGATCGCTGATTTCATTTATTTTGTCCCTTTGTAAACTTATATGTGATGTCATATATGTAAGTGACATTCATTCTACCTACAATGGCATGTGTCTAACCTTTTTAATCATTCTTGTATTATCCTTGTTTAATATGATATTAAGTTGTTATGCATGATTTTCCACTAAAATATGAATATGTTTGGAATAGCCTAGGGTGTAGCTTTATATTATAATACCCGGTACTTGTTGGGATTCCTTATGTACCATTGGCTGACTGTTGCACAGGCATTTAATATCTGGCAAATATTATGACTGTTTTGAATTCATCATTTTGTCAATTCATTGAAAACCAAAATGCACATGCAAACTTATTAACTAAAAGCACTGACTTTATTTTAAACTCTGTTTGCAATTTTACTACTTTTTGGAAAGAGTTGCACATATGTTCTACTTTCCTAGTGTTCTCCTAGTATTACATATATTTGTAGTTTTAGTCTCGGGTTAAATATTGGCTTCAAGTTTTGACTGATTGCCAATTCCGCTGCAAGGGCAAGACTTTGGTCAGATTACCTCAGTGCTCGATCATTGCAACATCTTCTTATACCATCAGACCCTTTTTGCAATTTCACTTGTTCATATATTCAATAAGTTCTGTATTCTTAATTTTATGCTTAGCCTTATCTGGAGTTTCCATGATGTATTTTCAAAACTGGTTCCTCGGTCAAGTAAAAGGCAATTTAATCAGTAAATCAGTTATCTTTTGAGCGATCTGATTGTACTAGATGAAACTTTAAGAAGGTAGTTTGGACATTAATTTTCTATCCCCTTTTGATTCTTTGACTTTCTACAGGATTTGGAATATGATTGTAGGCACCTATGATTGTAGAGTTTGGTACATGTATTCTTTAAATATTTCAGCATTTTGTGGTAGAGAATAATAAAGCAATAGATCCAGCAACTACATAAAATGGGTGAATACTGTATTTTGGCATTATATTAAAGTGAATAACAAAATAAAACCATATTGTGAAGATTAATGAAATTAACTACTTCAAGAGGAATTCGACAGGGTGAAATTCTCTCTATGTGGTCAGTATTGGATTAAGGATGACAGCTTTGAAACATTAAAGATTCTGTCTTGCTCACGCAGGAAAGTATGCAACATGTTTTAAAGTATGAAAAACTGCAGAATGTGGTATATGATTATATGAGGTTGTAATATTTATTAAACATTTATTTTATCATGGTGGTGATCAAAAAATGATGAAACAAACTATTCCCTGACACAAATGAAATGAATGAATTATGGATAATGACTTTCTATTTGAGTGAATCTGGTATTGAAACCGTATTATGAAGATTATCAAAGTTTACTGTACTATGAGGAGTTGGACAAGGTGAAGTTCTCCCTAAGTGATCAGTATTTATGTTATTATAATAGTTTTACAATATTGCATATTTCTTCTTTCTTATTGAAGAAAGCAAACACAAAAAAACTTGCTTTTAAACTAACCAAACACTTAAATTCATTAACTACAATCAGTTTTTTTTACATTTCTGAGAACTTGGATTCGTAACATTCAAAGTTCTAGGACAACATGTTACCGGTCTTCGATTTTCTTGAAAATTTTAGCATTACATCTATATATGTATAGCCTAATTTGAGAGTAAATTCATAGGTTGACAAGAACTGGAACATGCCTAAATTTTAATACATAATTGTTAAAAAAATATTATGAAGCTGAAACTTGGACACAATTCCAAACAAAATCATATTTTTCTGAATTTAACTTTACAGAAACTGATTTTTGTTTTATGCATATCTAATCAATGATGATCTTAGATAGTTTTAAAAGTAATTAGAACACAATATATGAAACTATAAGAGTTATGGGCGGCTTAAACTGAAGGTACCCCCATAAGCAGATGCCCAATTACATAACATGTCATTTTTTGACCATTTAAATAGGTAAGTGGGAAACTATATCACAAATAGAATAGTTATATGTGAGGCAATCATTATGCATAATATTATAAAAATCCATGCGTGGGCAGAACCCTATGTAAATTTCCTATAGGGTGAGACCTCCCCTTTGTTGTGTGAGTTATTCACATGAATGGGGTGTGCCATGGCAAATTTTTTTTTGGCCCTGCCCCCTGGGGCCCTGGGGAGGGATCAAAAGGTCAAATATCATTAAATTTCAATTACAAAGTCAATTTCAAAGATTTTCATTCCAAACTTTGTGTTTGTTCTCACAAATGAAAGATACAAAACATATCAGACGGGATTTTCATTCTGTTGCTGGGTCATGCTCCAGGGGTCGGACTTTGGGGCTTTGGGGTGCCGAGGGGGTCAAAAAAAATTTTTTTTCAAACATGGTCATGTGTCATATCAAATCAACGGGAATGACATGCAGAACAGAATGCAAATAATATTTTCATCCTAGGGTCAAACTGGTGACCTTAGGGTTAGGTCAAAAGGTCAAATATCATTAAATTTCGGTTAACATGTCCATTTCAAAGATTTTTTTACCAAACTTTATGTGTGTTGTACATATACAAAACACATCAGACGGGATTTTCATTCTGTCACCTTGGTCATGCCCCAGGGGTGGGACTTTGGGGCGCTGGGGGTGCCCAGGGAGGTCAAAAAAATTATTTTTCAAACATGGTCATGTGGCATATTAAATCGACAGGGACAAAATGCAAGTTAAATTTTCATCCTATGCTCAAACTGGTGACCTTAGGGTGAGGTCAAAAGGTCAAATATCACTAAATTTCGGTTACCATGTCTATTTCAATTGTTTATACCAAACTTTGTGTGTGTTCTCACAAATAAAAGATAGAAAACATATTGAACAGAATTTTCTTTCTGTTGCCGGTATCATGCCCTAGGGGTGGGACTTGGGGGTGCTGGGGGGTCAAAAACTTTAGTGTGGGGATTTGCGATGGCGCCTCATAGACTGCCCGTTTTAGTTCCATATTAATTTTCGTGGATTTTTCAGAGCTTACACAAGTGAACACATTTTCTTCCTAAAGATGGTAACCTGCTTATTTGAAATTATTTTGATTTGGAGCTGACAGATAAAATCTAATCAAAATTGGCCATCTGGCCTCAGAAATATTGAATAAAATACAAAATGGTGCAGCTGGACACGCAGAGGAAAAGATAACATTAAGATAGTATACCCGACCACAAACACAGTTGGCTGGTGGTATAAAGGTCAAAAGGTCAACATGACAACTTGACGTGTAGTCATTTTTTTCATTAGGTTAAACATATCTAGTAAGTATGATTTTAGCTGTACTTGTGTCGCAAAAATCACCTTTTCAAGATTTTCCATTAGGAATCAAATCTGGCATTGCTTTAACGTAGGTCAAAATCAACCTTGGATGATCCTTTGATGCAAACTTGATAGGGCCCAAATCCCCAATGCTACATCCCAAGACCAGAGTCCTTTTGGTGCCAGAAAAGAAGATATTTGAAAGGGTTTTAACATGTATATGTAAGGTGGCTTTATTGGTCATTTGATGACAGTTTAAACAAATTTTACCCTCCCACAACCGTTAGGAGTCACCACATCATATAGATTTTCATTTGAATTGGCCCAGTGATTTCAGAGGAGAGAGATGGGTGCAGGAGCCTCTGATATACTGTTGATCACTGTTAGCTTAGACTCAGTAAATCAAGTACTTTTTTTTTAACCCTATTAAATCTGGTGAATTATCCCGTACAATAAGCAATTGGAAGGACCTCTGACAGTCTCATATTCAATCTCCCCAAATTTTGAGAGCCTGTGGCTAGGAAAATGTATAACTGACAGCTGTATTTTTGTGCTGAAATCAAAACCTGACATTTTGTGCATCTAGAAAAAATAAAAATACTCAGAAAATTTTGCATATTAAGGGAATATATCTTTCAAAAGCTCTTACTTGCATGAAAATTTTCCTGTATTAACAAGAATTGCTTTTTGGCAAGGAGACCGATACCTTTGGCCAAGTTGTTGTATGAACAACTTATAAATCTCACATAGATCACTTAACGCCCTTACATACAGCTTTTGCACAATCGGCAGCATGCTTATCAGTCATTTTAGAGTTACTTCCTGGTTTGATACGGTTAACAATGGTCTGACACACTGGATGAGCTTTAGACAAAAACGATTGCATGAACATGAACTACATTTATCCAACTACAATATTTAGAAGTCTGAAGAAGATAAAATGCCACTTTTATCTGGGTATTCACTGTTGTCACCAATATCCAGAATAAAAAGGGTTAATTAATGCAGTTTACCTTGAAGACTTCTCTTTGGCTGAATGTCTGGCAGCAGCTCTTTCTTGTAAAGTTTTGGCAGATCTAGTTGTATCAGCTGACTTAGGAGCCCTGGAGGAGGCATTATCCTCATCTACAGTATATGGAGGATCTTATAGGAGTGCACATGTTTTATTGAATTTATTAAACAAGTTGGGAAAAGGAGATAAAATGCGAGGCTTGTCAAGCATTTGTCGAGCATTTTATTACTTTTTCGCAACAAGTTTAATAATTTCAATAAAACAGGGGCACGAATGTTAGATTCTATTTATCATATGACCCTAAAACTTCTTTTAAATCATGTTTTTCACAAAAACCCTACAATTTTGGCATATATATGCAAGGTTATTACAAGCATCATTACAAAGTGTTACCAAAATTTGTACACTACTAGTGGTTTATCAATTTTAATGCATGGTGTTATATCACTCCCAGACATATGATTAACAAATATTCAGTAGTGGACCATACCTATACAAGATGTGTTTGTGAAACGCTTATACCCCTGTAACATATGAAAATCTTATGGTACTATTATTTATTTACTTTCATATTGAACTACTATTGGACAAAAGTAAATCAAATGCCATATATTACATGTATATGGTTCCAGGGCTCTCAATAATCCGAATTTCGGGCCCGAAATTCAGCTCCATTCCCAATGTCAAAAAGAATGGTTTTTCCCCAATTTCACACAAAAATTCAAAATCTGACCAAGCCTACTTGGCCTCAAAAAAACTACAGATGTATCAGTTATAAATATCCATTAAAAAAGTTAGAAAATATACTCAACTGTGTTGATTATTTTAAAAAGGATTTATTCCTTGAACAAAGTCCAACATCCTTTCTAAACAACCTTTTGTTTGCGTACCCCGGCCCACTTTGGGGTGTTTAGTAAAACTATTTTTCGCAACGTGCGAGTTACTTCACTTCCGGCTATACTGAAACGAATCTTAGATCGATGCGAGTGTGTTCTGACCGTTCACCAGGCTAATATTGCTGCGGTAAGCTGCATATCAATTCAATTTTTGCTTGAATATATATAAAGCTATTCATTGCAAGTGCGGATCCAGAGGGGGGGGCAGGGGGGTCTGGACCCCCCCTGGAAAATCACAAGTTATATGGGTTTCTATATGGAATAAGCAATTGGACCCCCCCCCCCTGGAAAAAGTTGGACCCCCCCCCCCCCCCTGGAAAATGTTGGACCCCCTCTGGAACCTTGAAAAATGATAGATTTCTTTGAAATTGACCATTTGACTTCTGTAAAATAAGCTGAGTACTAAAAAAAAAAAAAAAAACGTCAGAGCTTTTTTTTGTCAGACTGACCTGGACCCCCCCTGCGAAAATTCCTGGATCCGCGTATGCATTGCTATCATCTGAAGAGAAGCTGTGAAGAATTATTGACGATTCCATCAGGGTTTTATTGTTCGTACCCAGATCCAATTCTGCCGATCATTTTCGGCCATGATTTCTCGCTTTGTATTACAGTAGTGTACAGCTGTAGCGTTTTTTGGATGCCCTAAAAGTGGAACATGTTCGGATTTAATTATCAATGATCACTCATTCAAACTTTCTACTGCAAAGTTTTGGTTTTCATTTCAGAAATTTATTGAGTAAAGGATTCATATCAGTCACACACTCCAAAAAAACTTTCTATCCTGCAATGTTTTGCCTGTTGCATTTGAGAAATTCAATGAGACAAATTATTTTCTTCTGTTCTAACCTCTATTTTAAAACATATAAGTGGGTATTCATTTAATTAGAATCTTCCCACCAATGACTATCCATCGAGAAAATGAAATATATGAAGCAAAATTATTCCTGAATAATGATACTTTCTAATTATTATAATCTTATATCATATATCAAGAAACAAGTTAAGGTTAAATATTGTAATCAATCTAGCTATGGAAACTTCATACATAAAGACGATATAGATTTTCCCAATTTTAGTCAAAACAACGCCAATTTTCCCAATTAAATGGGTCCCGGCCCCATTCCCAAAAAGGGGTGTGAGAGCCCTGGTTTCTTCTGGAGGACCGAAAAGCAGTATAGCCAACCAAATTTGTGAAACTGATTAACTCTGCCTACTAGTGCTGTCTGCCGATAGCTTTTGCAGTTTGGAACCAGATAAGGCCCGACAAAATGTTGGACCTGATCTGGATCCATACTGTTCGACACTCTGATGGTATTCCTGAAAGGATTTTTGAAAAAAGTTGATGTTGAAAAAAATCAGATGCCAAATAAAAGCACCGCAAGCACTGCATAATACCCCGCCACTGCTGGGGGCACCAAAAGTTATTTTGTGAGATATATAATGCCTAAATAGCAACAGAACTGAGATAGACAGTGATATGACATCCTTAGTCACAATATGTAACCTTTGATGGTCAACATATCTGTGAAGTTTCATTCAGATACTCCATATAGTAAATGAACTACAGGTCAAAAACCTTTTTCAGATCAATCAAGGGCGGATAACTCATGAACTGGGAAGGTAAGGGTGACGGCCCTTACTAAAAATATGTAACCTTTGATGTTCAACATATCTGTGAAGTTTCATTCAGATATTCCATATAGTAAATGAACTACAGGTCAAAAACCATTTTTCAGATCAATCAAGGGTAGATAACTCATGAACTGGAAAGGTAAGAGTGAAGATCCTTAGTCACAATATGTAACCTTTGATGATCAACATATCTTTGAAGTTTCATTCAGATATTCCATATAGTAAATGAACTACAGGTCAAAAACCATTTTTCAGATCAATCAAGGGCAGATAACTCATGAACTGGAAAGGTAAGAGTGATGGTTCTTTGTCACAGTATGTAACCTTTGATGTGAAACATATCTGTAAAGTTTCATTTAAATATTCCACATAGTAAAGGAACTACGGGTAAAAAACATTTTTTAATTCAATCAAGGGCAGATTACTCACAAGCGGGAAAGGTAAGAGTGACGGTTCTTAGTCACAATATGTTACCTTTGATGTGAAACATATCTGTGAAGTTATATTCAGATATTCCACATAGTAAAGGAACAATAGGTCAAAAACCTTTTTTCAGACCTATCAAGGGCGGATAACTCACAAACTGGGAAGGTCAGAGTGACGGTCCTTAGTCACAATATGTAACCTTTGATGTGCAACATATCTGTGAAGTTTCATTCAGATATCATGAACAGTAAAGGAATAACAGGCCAGAAACCATTTTTCCAATACGAAAAAGGGCAGTAACTCCGTTAAAAATGGACGGATTTTGCCCATTAACAATCCCATACCACTCATCGCCAATAACAATATGTATGCAAAATTTGAAAAAATTCCGTGAATAAATACTCAAGTTATCGATCGGAAATGGTGAGCACGGACGGACGGACGGATAGACGGACAGACACCGAAGGGTATTATACAGTTATTTCATGCCTGTTTGTAGTATAGTCAAACTATAACCCCGAGGTGCCGTGGACGACCTGATGCACTATTGCACAAGGCCGAAGGCCGAGTGCAATAGTGCATCAGGTCGTCCACGGTACCGAGGGGTAATAGTTTGACTATACTACAAACAGGCATGAAATAACTGTTTTATTACCCAACCCATTTGATGAAATACTTTGCAGCGTTCCTTGAATGGAATTGTTACAAAACGAGAAATTTCACCAAATCTGCTCAATGTTGGTCTCAAAATGTTCCGCTCGTTCTAACTAAGAAAACGAGTACCCACACTTTATGTTTCTGACCATAAACAACTGAGATATTGGAGTTTAAAGTTGCCGAACAATGCCTCATTTTCACCATTGTTGCATAACGTCTCCTTTCATAAACGAACCGTACGCGCATCGTCGTCGCGCATGATAATAAGCGCCTGTGTGTTTTAACAAGGAAGCGGGAAACCAGGCCCATGCATGGTATAGTGCCAGTCTATAGTCATATTTATTGACCGGTGGAATAGTTCAGTGACTCATGACATAGCAAAAATAGACAATTACTCCGTATATAGACGGTTGGGTAATAAAACATAATACGTCGCCACACTTTAGTGGCGGGGTATAAAAAGCATGAAAAAATACTCAGAAGACAAAGAATTAAATAGTTCTGTGATGGTATGAATGAGAGAAGAGTGACCCACCTTCTATAACGGGATCTTTACCAAGCCCACCTAGAAGCACAGTATTCACATTCCAGAAACCCTCCACAAACTCAGTCTTCTGTGATTTAAGTTCTTCCAATTTCTTCTCTTTCTCTCTGATACAAAAGGAAATAAACATAACTTTACAGCGATTTTCCTACTGTTTTCAGCTTAATACCAGACGTTCTTGAATCTCAGACACATATGGCTGGTCATTTCAATTGCTAAAGCTAGTTTAAGTACTTAATGTGCCAAATTATACAAGCCAAAATCAGATAAATAAAAATGATAACTCTCAACTTATTTTTTAAAAATATATAGACTTCAAAGAGAAAAAATTGTATTTATAAGGGGCATTATCTTATTACTAATGGCAGATAAATAAGGGAGCACAATTGCTCCATGGTAGAGTGCTCGACTGGAGATGGAGGGGTTGCAAGTTCAAGCCTCACTGACGTCACTGCGTTGTGTCCTTCAGCAAGACACATTAATCCTAGCTTAGTACTGGTTCAACCCAGGAAGACCCATCCAGGCATAACTAAACAAGACCAAACTCTGCTCTGGACCTGCGTCGCCGGTGCACGTCGGTGTGTGAACAGTCGATATGCAAAGTTCAAATATACAGGAATGAAATCAGATTACATCCAAATTTCACAATGTAATCTACAGTAGGTGACTTAACAATTTCTAAGTTAAACACTCAAAAATATAATATCAAATTAGCATAAATATAGGGTGTACATGTTCAATGTGTATACAATCATAACACAAAGTTTGAATAAAAAGGAATGAAAACTGCTTGAAAATGTCTAAGTTCAACATCTGTCAAAAAAGTGAAAAAAATGAAATTTGCACAAAATAGGAGGTGCACATCTTCAATGTGTGAACAACCACAAAGCAAAGTTTGAATATAAAGTAATGAATACTGTTGGAGTTGCAGATTACACAAACTAGGCACCCCCTAAGCATTTCTGATGGAAAAATGTCTAAGTTCAACACCCATCAAAAATAAGAAAGAAAATATGAAATGTGCACAAAATTGGAGGTGCACATCTTCAATGTGTGAAAAATCATCATGTAAAGTTTGAATATAAAGGAATGAATACTGATGGAGTTGCAGATTACACAAACTAGGAACCCCCTTTAGCATTTCGGATGAAAAAAATGTCTAAGTTCCACACATCTCAAAAATGAAAAGAAATTATGAAACATGCACAAAATAGGAGGTGCACATCTTCAATATGTGAACAATCATTAGGCAAAGTTTTAATGAAAAGGAATAAAAACTTTTGGAGTTATAGATTACACAAACTTGGTACCCCTAAAGTGTTGCTGACGGCCAAATGTCTAAGTTCAACACCCCTCAAAAATGAATAAAAAATTATGAAACATGCACTAAATAGGAGGTGCACATTTTCAATATGTGAACAATTATTAGGCAAAGTTTGAATGAAAAGGAATAAAAACTTTTGGAGTTACAGATTACACAAACTTGGTACCCCTAAAATGTTGCTGACGGCCAAATGTCTAAGCTCAACACCCTTCAAAAATGAAAAAAAAAATTATGAAACGTGCACAAAATAGGAGGTGCACATCTTCAATATGTGGACATTCATTTAGCAAAGTTTGAATGAAAAGGAATAAAAACTTTTGGAGTTACAGATTACACAAACTTGGTACCCCTAAAGTGTTGCGGACGACCAAATGTCTAAGTTCAACACCCCTCAAAAATGAAAAAAAAATTATGAAACGTGCACAAAATAAGAGGTGCACATCTTCAATATGTGAACAATCATTTGGCAAAGTTTGAATGAAAAGGAATAAAAACTTTTGGAGTTACAGATTACACAAACTTGGTACCCCTAAAGTGCTGAGGATGGCCAAATGTCTAAGTTCAACACCCCTCAAAAGTGAAAAAAAAATTATGAAATGTGCACAAAATAGGAGGTGCACATCTTCAATATGTGAACAATCATTTGGCAAAGTTTGAATGAAAAGGAATAAAAACTTTTGGAGTTACAGATTACACAAACTTGGTATCCCTAAAGTGTTTCGGACAGACAGACGGACAGACGGACGGACGGACGGAGTGGACCCATTACTAGACCTGCTTTCGCTAAAGCGACGCAGGTAAAAATTATTGACTGGGAAAACAAAAACAAAAGCAAATAAATATATGCATAGATAGAGTCGCCATGGTATAGTGGATAAACTCCTCCCCATGTACCCAGGGATTCCAAGTTCAATCCCTGGCTCTCTCACTCTGTCCGACAAAAGTTTAAGCCATAGCCCCTCTGCGACATTTTAAACCAGAAACACTGCCAGTTGAGCCTTTGGGTGCTTCCGGACATACAAACAAAAAAACAATCTGACCAAGTACTGTATACTGCAAAGGAGCAGTCACCCCCCCCCCCCCATTTCTTGATAGGGGGTTCAAATTTACATAGGGGGGGGGGTTGATTTGTTAATTTTACCTGATTATTCATTATTTACTCCTGATTCTCTGAAAATTCTCCATGAAAATGAAACTAGAGGACCTGAAGCGCTCACCTGATTCACCTGATCTCCTTAATAATGTTAAAATAAGTAGCTGTCAATTTAGGCTTATTATTTAAACATATTTTGTTTTACCATACATGGGCATGGTG
The DNA here is from genome assembly GCA_964019695.1 of Loripinus fragilis. Classification (NCBI taxonomy): domain Eukaryota; kingdom Metazoa; phylum Mollusca; class Bivalvia; order Lucinida; family Lucinidae; genus Loripinus; species Loripinus fragilis. Next base: position 29,792,176 of record OZ026522.1, read on the forward strand.
GCCATTTTGGTCAAGTGGCCTAAATATATGTAAATATATGATTTCTGCTAAAAACAGTTATAGAAAAATGAGCATTTCAAGATTTTTCCAATATAAATGCATTAAGAATCAAATTTGACCTTGCTGTAAAAAATGGTCAAGGTCAACCCAGATTCATCATTTGTGCAAATCTGGTAGGGCACACATCCCTAATGCTACATTCCAACTCCCAATGCCATTAGCCTTTTAGGTCCGGAGAAGAATATATTTAAAAAGGGTTTATACCCTATATGGACATGGCAGCCATCTTAGACATGTGACTATTTACATTAATTATAAATTTACTCCAATGAACTTAAGGAGTCTCCATATGAAATTTGAAATCAATTGGCCTATTGGTTTCTGAGAAAACTATGTTTTAATATATTGATGGGACTCCAATATAGGCGACATTAGCTGAACACTATGTTTTAATATATTGATGGGACTCCAATATAGGCAACATTAGCTGAAAGGTCAGTCAACTTTGACCTCTGTCCCAAGGTCATCAGCCTTCTGGTTCTGGAGAAGATTTTAAAAGGGAAATGGTTTTATCTAAGTATTTCATGCTAAGGTGAGCTAAAAAAAGGTTATGATACATCATCATTTCCTAGCTGTGACTAACCTCTGTTCTGTGTGTTTACTGGACTGTGTCTGCCTTGACATGGAAGGTTTATAGGAGATGAAGCCTGAAGTAGCAGGGTATCCTGTCCCCTGGGGCTCATCATCAGCCTCTCCTTCGTCAGAGTCATAGAAGTGGAACACCACACCCATATAGTCTGTCTCCTAGAATACAGTAATTTATCAATTAAGACTTGTCATAAAAGTGAAATACTTCTACTATAGTCTTGTCTCAAAGAATACATAAATATATCAATTAAGACATGTCATAGAAGTGGAACATCACACTCATATAGTGGGTCTCTTAGAAAACAGAAATTTATCAATTAAGATATATGTCATAGAAGTGGAATATCACACCCATATAGTGTGTCTCCTAGATTACAGGAATTTGTCAATTAAGACATACACGTCTTAACATTGGCGCCGTGAAACCAGCTTAAGCCCTCCAGTAAAATATTTTTACCGACTGTTCCAAGGCGGTACTTCTTTTGTGGATCATTTGTGTCATTTATATCTTGTGTTTTTCATGCTTTCACGTCTGTTCATTGCTGCCTTGTGGTCACCAGCTGGGATAGGGCTGACCTCTTTGCTCTTGTTTTGTGATGTTTAATTGTGTTTTTGTTACTTTCCTATGTGGTATCCTGGGTCAGGTATGGTACTTGATTGTAACAATTCCTGATTTTTGCCACCTTTGTTAGTTATGTCATAGAAGTAAAACGCAACACCAATAGAGTATGTCTCATAGAATACAGAAATGTATCAATTAAGACATGTCATAGAGGTGTAATACCACACCCATATGGTCAGTCTCCTAGAATACAAAAATTTATCAATTAAGCAGGGATGTGGAAATGCCATACCTGAATTGTCTGACCAGGTCTTATTTCATTCAGGACAGTTAGAAATTTACTTGTTCTGGGACAAGTATATACAAAGTTCATTGTAATTCTGTATTTCATTTTTAATTAATTAATATGAACTCATAATGCCATGTTGTATGGAAACAGTGTGGATCCCGATCAGCTGGATCTGCACTGTTTTGTGTGGATTCAGCTGAAGAAGCCAGGTGATCTGGATCTGCACTGTTTTCAACTGAGTTTACATCTGGTTTCATACAGATTTTAAAGAGTTTATGCATGCCCTTACGGAAAAGCTGTCTCATTGCGAATATCTGGCGAATATGCTGCGAATAATTGGCGAACTGCTCTGTTCGCAGTAATTGTTCGCAATATATTCACTTCTTATCGCGAATACCCAGCGAACAAAACTGGACAGTCAAAAAAGTGATCGCGGAATGTTAGCAGCTTTGTCAGATAGTCGCTGCATATTCGCAACAAAAACTTAAACATTTTCAAGCACAGTGTATTATTCGCGCAATATTCGCAATAATAACTTAGTTCTTGATACTGTTCGCTGTATATTCGTAACAGTGACTTTAATTTTTTATGTGTTCGCAGAATGTTTACCAAAAGAACTTACACTAAAATATAGCTCTCAATTCATAATGAAAAGAACTTAAACTTTTCTACTGTTCGCAGCATATTCACAGCAAATACTTAAACTTTTTTTCATGTTTGTGTACTTTTCATATTTCATCAATACTTCATGTCAAAAATTGGACTCATCTTTGTTTGCATATTCAGTGAGCATTCATAGCACTAGAGCAATGAATTTGTTGTGTGAACACACACCATATAATACTTTTTCTCATGGCCCAACTTTTGGTATATGATAATTTGCTCTTATTTCAGCCAGTTTGACTCATTCAGAGGAACAGATAAGCCACTTTTTTTGGTATATAAGCAATTAAATTTATGAAAAAAAGCAATTGTTTTCTAAATGAAGGGGTAACTACTAACTAAAAGCAATTTAATTTTGGAAAAAGCCAAAATACCTTAAATGTATTGTCATTTTCTGTTATCATTCGTAACGCGAACTCTCAGCTCCCCAACGAAATTCTGCGCTGCACTTTCCGGCTAAAAAAAGTCATTTGGCGCGTTGTCAGGGTCTCCCTAAAAAGCGTCAAGGAGCGACAAGAAGTGACAAGAAGCGACAAGAAGTGACACGAAGCGTCAAGAGGCTTTTAAACAGTTTGTAATGCTTAAAATGAGTAAATAAGATTAGATTTGATACATTTTGACATATAAAAGTATCTCAGCCCCAGTTATAAGCACTTGCAATACATATAAGGCTCCCAAATATATGTCATAATTTCTGGTTGCTCGCTAAATAAAGCATCAAGAGATTTGTCCTGAGCGACAAGACGAATTAACAGCATATTTAATTAGTGTTTTACAAATAACATTATACCTAACAAGAAAAGAAAGAAATATTTGTTGTTCATGTATCATTTTCTATATATCTATCATTTTGAAAGCCCACACATTTTAAAAATAGAGCTCCTGGCGATTGAGCTCGAGCGCTAGTCCAAGCGTCAAGAGAAATGTCACGAGTCAAAGCTATATGGTGTATTATTTATAATATACCTGAAAATGTTTAATTTATATATATACCCCCTTTCCCTTCGACCTTTTTGGATAAAACCTGCTAGATATTTGAAACATAGCCACCAAAAAGGGAAGCGGCAAGTAAATTGTGTCACATTTGAAGTGTCAAGAGAAGCGACAAGAAAATTGCGCCACATTTGAAGCGTCATGAGAAATGTCATGAGACAAATCTATATGATGTATTAACTAAAATATACCTGAAAATGTTCAATTTATATATGCCCCCTTTCTCCATGGACCTTGTAAACTGCGTCCAATTTGAAGTGTCAAGAGAAGCGGCAAGTAAAATGTCTCACATTTGAAGGGTCAAGAGAAGCGACAAGAAAATTGCGCCACATTTGAAGCGTCAAGAGAAATGTCATGAGACAAATCTATATGATGTATTAACTTAATTATACCTGAAAATGTTCATTTTATATATGCCCCCTTTCTCCATGGACCTTGTAAACTGTGTCCTATTTGAAGTGTCATGAGAAGCGGCAAGTAAAATGTCTCATATTTGAAGTGTCAAGAGAAGCGACAAGAAAATTGCGCCACATTTGAAGCGTCAAGAGAAATGTCACGAGACAAAGCTATATGATGTTTTAACTAAAATATACCTATAAAATGTTCAGTTTATATATGGCCCCTTTCTCAATGGACCTTGTAAACTGCGTCCTATTTGAAATGTCAAGAGAAGCGACAAGAAAAATGCACAACATTTGAAACGTCAAGAGAAGCGACAAGAAAATCGCGCCACATTTGAAGCGTCAAGAGAAGCGACAAGAAAAAAAGCTATATGGTGTATTAACTACGATATACGTCGATGGTGATGAGGTATATGACCTCCCCGTAATCAGCATGTGCAGTATATTTGGTTTCGTGAGCCTCCATGGGCTCATGATCGTTACTGTTAAAATGTGCAGTTTCGCCTTCGCTATTACCGTTTTTGTGCGAAGACTCAATTTGTACGTCGTTTTTATTGAGTTTTGCATCTGATATGCAGCTTAAGATTTCTTGTTTCTCATTATAACTGTCCTTTTGATCTGCCCAGTATGACCCCTGGAGAGAGTCATAATGAGTGGTGCCAGTATTATTGCTCAAATATTTACCTCTTTAAGTGTCAAGAGAAGCGACAAGAAAAATGCTCCACATTTCAAGTGTCTAGAGAAGCGACAAGAAAAATGCGCCACATTTGAAGCGTCAAGAAAAGCTTTTACATTTTAAGTGTCAAGAGAAGCGACAAGAAAAATGCTCCACATTTCAAGTGTCTAGAGAAGCGACAAGAAAAATGCACCACATTTGAAGTGTCAAGAAAAGAAAGTGGCCTGAGAATTTTTTATAATATGGAATCTTCCAGTTAAAAAATATTGAAAAAAAAAAAATAATGCAAACAAAAAGTCCCTGGTCAGAGTGCTCCTCTAGGGACAGACTGGTTAGGGACTAATTTGTTTGCAAATGAGTTCCTGTCTGTAATATAATAGCAATAAAAATAAAGCTTCTTTAATAATCGGGCTAAAAACTGTCTTTGGGGCTGTGTAAAACAACGGCACAAATCAGTCTGCGTAGTCTGATCCTCGTCCTCGTCATTCGCTGACAAACGAAATTTCAAAATTCTAGCTAGCCTCTGTGGCTGAGCAGGCTGGTAATTGCAATAATCTGGTCGGAAGCTCCGAAGAAAGGTCTTCCCGCGACTAGGCCCAAATGTATATGTAATTATATGTAATTATTTCAAAATCACTGCAGTCCGTGCATATTCTAACGTTTTTCTGTTGCCAATACGTATAGGTCTAGAGCATAGACCCAGACTGATTTGCGCTCTTGTTTTTCGAGCACACACTGAAGTGTACGAGTGTTATATTTATTTTGAAGAAAAAAAAAGAAATATATCATAAAATTCATTTCCCGTAAGACGTATTTTTCATCCACAAGCCAACACGCGCCACCTATTAAGGTAATTACTGTCACTCAGCTTTGAGTTGATACGGCTAATTAAGCACAACTCAAAGCAGGTCGTTTGGTTAATTGGGTAAGCCAATATTTCTCTTGACGCTAAATAGCGTAGCTTGGATGCTGGTTTAGTGAACGATGTCGTTTCCGTCAGGTTTCTCTTTTTCAGTTTAGTAATAATAGTTTGGAGTATACTCAAGTGCTAAAAAGTATTTCTCAAAATTTAACCATATTTACGATTGTGATAAATTCTTGTAGGCAAATTGTTGGACTATAACAACTCTTAGGATTTTACAAGGTATGAGATGAAAGAAGTTTGCACACCTAAAGCGACTAGCTATATTACATACAACATTACATTCAAAAACTAAAGGTATTCAACCTGATTATATAAAAACAAAGCTAATTTCCGTATCAACAATCTTATCATATTCTTTTCTAGTTTGTATCTTCTCTTGACGCTAAGTCTATTTTCTTCTTGTCGCTCGACGCGAGAAAACCTGTCTTCGGGGGTTTGCGAACAGTAAAGGCGCAGACCGCGCAGTCTGATCAGCGCCTTTGTTATTCGCTTATTGGAACTATCATATCTTATCTTGCTACCAGCGAAATTTCAATTTTCTAGCTAGTCTCTGTAGCTTAGGAGACTATTTTGGGTCATTTCTGCTGTATTAAATATCTCTTGTCTCCCAGGACTTTTTCTTGTCGCTTCAGATTAAGCTATCGAGGTGGGCGCACGTTCCAATTTATAAGAGCTTATATTTCGTCTGTTTTGAGATTATTATTATATAAATGATAAGTATCATTTTATACATTAAAAATCGGATAGGTTTTATGTTAAGATATTAAATGGTCGTTAGAAGATCTGTATTTCTTGTGTCTCAAGAGATTTCTCGTGACGTGATTTTTTCTTGTCGCTTACTTTAGTCTTAGCGACTAAAACAGCATTTTCAGCGATATGTGAGTCTTCAAATGTCTATGAATATATCTAAGAAATGGAGAGTGATGAGCAACTTCGTTTTAATATCTTGATTGATACATTACTTTGTTACTTATTGTAAATTATTCTTGTCGCTAAGGAGATATCTCTTGACGCTAATAGTTTAGCGCACGGGCAAAACTTAAGGGGGTTAATTGATAGTTACTTGCAATGTAACTGCATTTACTTCAATATTAACACTTGTACATGTAAAATATGATCGATTTTGCTATGCAACATACATAAAATTGCATTATAATGCTTATAAAATCCTCTTGACGCTTCGTGTCACTTCTTGTCGCTTCTTGTCGCTTTTTAGGGAGACCGCGTTGTCAAATCAATTCGCATATGTAACTGACAAAAACAATACTTAAATTCATTGTTTCCACCAAAATTAGCGACAGAAGCTTGCATAAAAATGTCTTTTATAGAGACTTACCCAGAGCACTGGCCTTTTCGCCGCCAATGTTTACATTTTATACTGCCTGAAGGTGTTTTCGCGTTGCATTTGTTCTCGCGTTAGTCTCCTTTCTCTGTTATTGAATATTGCAGCGCCACCTACTTTCTATCAAATTTTCATGAATAATGGCCTATTTCAGAAAACGAAAGTTGAGTTTCATGACTGACCTAATTTCATGAAAACATCATGACATGCATTTACTTGGCAAAAATCCTTAACAATCTCATACCCCACTCATTAAAATCGATTTTTCGGAAAGAAGGAAGGTCCATCATATGTCCAAGTGTTATCATTAGGCCAACAATAGATTATTCCAAAATGGCGGACATTTGTTTTGCTGCCGAATGGTCACGTGACAATTTTCCCGCCAAAATTAACAAGCTAACGCGAGAACACATTGACCTCTGAACCACAATGGCGACGGTAGGGTCAACATGTTTGCAACAATATACAATCAATCTGAGTGATCAGAATCATATTGGTTTTGCTTATAAGGGTCAGTCAGATATTGATGAAAGAAAATAATGAATTTATGAATATTTTTCAAGCATGGCCAATCTTGTCTCAAGCCAAATAGCTTAGTTACCGCGAGATTAGCTCAGACCGTCATACATCGAGGTCGAAACTGTTATTGGTTAAAGTAAAAATGAATTGCATTTTCCGAACGAATTTAACGAAAACGAAAAAAAAACACGTGTTTTTTTTTCAACTCGATTTGAGGGCATAATACTTTTTATTAATTTAAAAAGTTTGTGTCTCCAATACAAACGGGACACACCAGCGTCTGTGGCTGTAAAAGACTGAAGAAACAGTCCCGCAGTTGAATTTGCATGTGCATAGGAGAGTATTATAGCATAACCAACTGCTAAATAGAGTACTAAACCACCATTGTTTTGAGGCAAATCTTTTTTGTCATGCGTCTTTGAATTTACCCTGTCAATAAATAGAACTGAGTATAAACCATATAGTACCCTATCATTTCTTATCACAACAAGGATGATTTCCCTGTGACCGTCATGGCAAAAATGTTTTCGACTACCTGTGCATACAGGTTTAAATAGAAAGGTAGGTTTTTTTTCAAAGTTAGTCACGCAAGACTAGATCAAAGAAACCAACTTTTCTGCAGCCATACCTACATCTAATCTAAATGTAAAATTGAAACAAGGCAGATGCAGATCTAACAATGTCAGACCCATTAACTACTATGTTTTTGTGCTTCGTGACACACTTCTGATCGCTATTGTAAAACTAGGCACAGGACAAAATCACGTTTTTCAATCAGTTTTCATCCATTACCAATCTTTTCAAGACGTTTTTATATCGATCTGTGACTGTTTTTATAATAAACCCTGAACAAACAAGCAGATCAATTGTGCTGTGTTCACAAGCATCCCCCCACAAAGAAAAACAAACAAACTGCTGTTCTGATTGGGGCAAACTTTGGTCCAAACCTCTCTCCCTCTTGAATTTCATAATGGCTGACACTTTCTAGCATTAAGTCAGATACATTTCTCAGCATTTTTTCTGCCATGTTCAAGTAATGTTTTCTTGGGGTTTTTTTATTGTTTTTTTATATAAAAGTTCACATAACCCATCAAACAGGCCTGGACTACCCATTCATGAGTATTGTAAAACAAATCGCCTGACTTTCTGGCTCTACATGGGCGAAGCCTGAATTAAAACTTTCTGAAAACGATCTGTTTTGTTATGAATCTTGTGTATAACTGACTGGTAAATTATACTCACTCTGATAGCAAAATCATCATCCCCTCAAAGGAAAGCAGTAACGATAAGGGAGCATGTATTTGTATTATTGAAGCTGTGGCACTTGGTATCTGGTACTTCAGAGTGTATGTGTGGACTAGCTACAACAACCCCTATAAGCCAAAGATTGGGCAGATTTGGGGAGTGGAGGGGATGGTCTACACTATCACTCATGTCAAGTCGAAAGTTACATCCTCCAGCTGACATAGTCCGCCATTACTTGAATAAAATGCTTAAAAAGACTGTCACCACCCAGTGACTATACACTGAACCGAAGTTCTAAGTAGCCACTTTTCAATTTCTTTTTTTCTGACTAAGCCCTAGTGATATTGAAATGAATTTTTGCCAAAGTATTTGCATTGTAATGGACTAAAGTTAAGTGGTGTTTTGGAAGAGTTTTCTATCACTTAACGATTTTTGGGTTCAAAAATGCAAAAATCAACTTTTGGAAGAAAATAAGCGTTTTTAGTGCAGTTTTCATCGAATACAAGTACAGGTGATTGCAAACCTGCCTAGTCGACTTGAAAAAACACCAAACACTTGACATTTTACTTATGACAGATTTTTTATGAATTTTTAAAAATTGATAATTTTCCGAATTTTCCAAAATTTTCAGAAATCATCACCTGCACATGCTAAAATCATTGTATGTGTTTTATTTTATGTTAATATGTTTGACAAAACACCATGCAACTTGATGAGCCCATTTTCTAACGATATTTTTTATTAATTTGGTATCCACTTCCGATTTTAACGTGAAAATTTAAAGGTCATTTAAATGGCATTTGTTAAAGATTTCTTTTAATTTTTAAGCAGAACAGTGACGCCAATTCATAATGAAGAACCCCTGAAAATTGCGCTGCTGTGCCGCAGATAATAAAGCGTACAGAGCAATGCAAAGTGGGTATGCAAACTGCATGATTAAGCTAAAAATCCTTTGATTAAGTTGTTGACCGTGGCTAACGTAGAAGAGAAATGGAATGTTCAATTGTCAAAAATTTTTTTGATTCTTTTCATCTTATATCACAGCTGTTATAAACATCTTCAAACTAATTAAAATATAAATAGATAACGTATCTGATGAATAATTTATATCACAGTACAAAGTGTGACTTTTTCAAACGATGGTACCTTTGCTCGGATCTCGTCTGTGCAAGGTCTACCAGTCATTTTGAAATGACATAATTTGCAGAGTCTCGACAAAGCCTTGGACCTTTTTATAGAATTTAAATTTTGTGAGAGCGATTTTTACTTTTAGAACGGGAGCAAAAATTGTATGATGGCTACTTATAACTTCGGTTCAGTGTATACAGATCTACATATAGGTCACTGCGCCACCTTAACTCTGTTACAAAACTGGACTGGATTACCCCTACAAAGAATTTCTAGCGATAAGGCGGGCAATTTCCCTAAATAAGACGTTCGTTTTATTTTGTTGAAATAGCGACTGGAGACACTAGGCACACTCAACAAATACATATAGACCAAATACTATGTACCCTTGCCCGCTAGTTCGTAAATTTAAAACGGGTTTTTCTAAATGCATGTAATATATCTACTTCGTTTTGAATGAAAATTTATTTCGATCATCAACTGTGCTCGCTATTCAGTAACATGTGTGGAAAATAGACTGTTAAACTAAGGTAAACAATCGTCCTACATTTATCACGATAGAGTATATTCTATATATTTATACAGTTGATGTACAATAAAACGACCATCTTGCAAAGTTTGTCAGATGATTGATGTCTTCTTTCGCTTATACAACCCCTTCCCCCCCTCCTAGACCCAAGACGCCCTTTACACATGTTGTATATTTATATAATGACGTTCAATTGTCCAAAGGGCATCTTGGGTCTAGTTGGGGGGGGGGAAGCATCTAAAACAAACTGAAAGACACCAAGTTCATCTTTTCAATGACAAACATCACAATTTTAAGTATATTTCGTACGCATGCGCAGTATGAATATTGCAAAGTTTTGGAAACGAAGGGCATTTATAATCTTAATAATTTAGTACTTTTAATTTTTGAGAACCTTTAAGGGATTTACTAAAATTCTGGTCTAAATGACACCCAATATAAAGACGTAAAATGAGGGGTGGGAGTAGAAAGCGCAAGTTTTCAAGGCTTTGTAAATGATGAATCGCTTTGAAACGTATTTTGATGCCAACTATACATATTATACTACCCAAACAGACCAATTTTATAATCATAAGGGTTATTTAAAATTTCAGCTTTTGTAATCATGTCAACTAGGGAAAATATACGCCTTATCGCTAGAGCTTCTTATATTATTTCATTTCCCCCAAGTTAGGGAGCACAGTGGCTCAGTGGTAGAGTGCTTGACTCGAGACCGAAGGGCCGCGGGTTCGAGCCTCACCGGGGTCACTGCACATTAATCCTAGCTTAGTACTGGTTCAACCCAGGAAGACCCGTCCCTTTATAACTGAAAGATTGTTGATGGGACGTAAAGAATCAAATCAAATCAAACAAAATTCCCCCCCAAGCCTTCCCCCAGCCAACAAAGAAAGGAGAAAGACAGTAAACTGTTGAAATGGATAGGATACTTCGAATAATGCATGCAACTACACCAAAGTACCATCTCCTTCAGGCAGAGAAGACAGCAAATATAGTCCAATTAACATCATACCCCTTTAATTTTGAGAAGCTATTCATAGCTTGAGCAGGTACCACAAACCTGGCCGGGGAGGGGGTACTCTGTAATTTTATACATACAAAGGTGTGGACTATTTTTTTTTTCAATATTTTGAATTTCAATATTTTGGGTTTTTTTCAGAAAGATTAATACTTTTGGGGGTATGAAGTTTTGTGGATATTTTTAGGGGTAATCACAAAAGGGGTCATTTCTATGCATTTTAGGGTTGTTTCTAAAGGTCAAGGTTCAGAATTGGGGATATTTTTCGGGCTTGTTGTAAAATTTCAATTTTTATCTTATCTTTATCTTTATAAAAAGAGCTTTGCATCCAGAAAAAATGAAAGAGTGCAAAAATGGCACGGTGTGGTGCCACCCTAAAAGTGATATTGAAGAGTGTTTCTTTCCACCATCACCAATCCTATTTGTTTTCCCATTTTGCACATACATGTGTATAAATAGAACAAATTTGTTCTAAAGTAAAGCTGAGCTGTATGCAGTTCCGATTTGTCTTACCTTTTGACGTTTGAACATGCAAGTCTTTGAATTGCGTAAGAAAATTCGTCAAAAAAGTTTTCGTCAAAAACATTTTTAGCTTTCGTTGTAACCATTCACGTGTTGTTATTTTCAACAACAATGGCGGCCAATTGAAAGTTTGAAGCGACAGCTACTTTCATTATGGATAATTGGACAGCATGAACACTAAGATGTATTTTTATAAAAGATTTCAAGTATTTAAAGTCTTGGACATTGATTTGGCTCGAAATTGTACAGTAAGACATCTTATATTAATTTTTTAAAAGTGCGACAGGGGCTTGCATAGGGTTTCTAGTCGACTCGTACCTAAGTCGACTCGTTCCTTTTTTTCTTTCTTTCTTTCTCTATATACTGCCAGACCCTCTTTCGAGTATTATCGGCAGGTGTACTTTGTACACTCCGGGTTGCAGGATGAAAGCCTACAAGTAACCATATCTAAATTACCGTAGGGTTCTTTAACCTGCACAGGGGGTGACTTTCCCTGCACAGGGGACATCCAGTTAACATCCCGATCCGAAGGACGATGCACTTATCTAGCGTCATCCCTTCAAATGACACTAGAGAAAGCGTGTTCGGACACCGAAATTTTTCTCGCCGCGAGCGGGAATCGAACCTGGGACCTCTAGCACCAGAGGCAAGTGCCAAACCACTGAGCTACCACGTTTTCACCTAAGTCAACTCTCACCCATTTTTGGTCAACTCGTACCTGACCTTTGGTCAACTCGTACCTATCCCAAGTCAACTCGTACCTATCCCAAGTCAACTCGTACCCGAGTCAATAAAATGGGTAGGGTAGAGCATGATAGACGTGGGGTTGGTAAGTCTAGGTCCTAACAAGCCTTTTCAAACACTAAAGTAAAACATCACAATTCACTATCTGTGCGCTGAGGTTAGGTTCGTGCCAGCCTGTTCAAAGATCCCAACTCTTATGCCTATGGGGTGACCTTCTGGGAGCTTGTTCCATCATACATCATCATTACAAATGAGTATTTGCGATCGGACGATGTTCAGGCCAGATCTGGCAAATTCCCTAACCTGTTCCTTCTGGGGAGGTGTTCAGAATAGGGCTCCTGCTTAAATGACCAAACACAGTTTTGCTATCTGCGATAAGGCGAGATTCCAGCTAGTTTGTTCAAGTATTAAAAAAACACCTAAAAATTAGGACCAGTGAGGCTATGATTAGGGCAGTTTCAGATCTGCCTGTTCCAATATCCTGTACCTTTATGTATAATGACGGCTCCGCAGGGTCTATATATAAATACTATGTTCTGTTATTTGAGTTGCTGTATTATTTACAAATGCATTAACTTTTATACATCTTAGAACTGAAATATGCAGCAGTCACCAAAAAAGTTCAATACTTCGCACATAGAAATCTGGTAAAATGTTTTACATAGAAAGGATGATAGCAATGATAAGGAATCCATACAATCCAATACCACACGATACTCCAGACATCATAAGGAAATGTGGCAACAACACAAGTTAGCAAAACTGCATAGTAAGGTATGCTATGATGGCAAAAAATGAAGAAATAATTTTACATCTGGCATTTTTACTTTTCCAATTATATATAGGCCTCAACGAGATAAAACCTGTCGTCATGGTTTTGGACCATCAATGGCAATTACCAGCTTGCTCACCACACAGTCTGATCAGGGCCTTTGTTACTTTGCTTATTTGATAGCATATCTAAACTTGCTGCGATTGAAATTTTAAGTTCTAGTTAGTCCCTGCATGTAGTTGGGAGACTGGTTTGATGCTCCCTTTGTCCGAAACCCCGAAGTCTGGCTTGTTTATTTGAGGCCTGTAAACTTATATGTATTTTTAATTTCTCATTAACCCTTTCTTGCTTGGAATAATAATATGTACATGTATCTTGACACGGGAATGTGTCACAAACAAGATGGCAACTTTTGTTTTATTACTTTGCAAATTATCTGCCCTTTTGAATTATTTCCTCATTTATCTTTCCCTTGTTTATGGAGTCTACACTGTGAGGGACAGCACATTCGCCAAATATTCGCTACAGTGTAAGGCCATCCTTAAAAATATATTTGTTTGCTGTGCTCCTACCCATCAATCTCAGTTTGGATAGGAGGTAGGTATTTTTTTGTATTTTTTTTAGAAATACAGCATAATTTTATGACCTTACTATCACTTTTAGAGGTCTACAAATGCTGTACATGTATATAAGGTAAGAATGCATATAATAAGAGTCTCTGTAACCTTTCTTCAATTAAAATCGTCTTTTAGTCATTTTAAAGAAGTATTTGTTAAAAGAATTTAGAGTAAAAATTTAAAAAAAAGATTCTCAGAAAGGCAATAAATTTTTTTGGGTAGGGCCTGTTTTGGGGGAATCGAGACAGTTCACCGACAGGACAGTTCACCGACACGCATTTTGAAGACAGTTCACCGACAGATTTGAAGACAGTTCACCGACAGAATTGAAGACAGTTCATCGACACATTCTATATTGTATTTATATAGAATATCACAATTTTCACCATTTATTGATGTTATAATGAACAAAGGCCTAATATATAGCTAATTATATTAACTATTTGCTATTGCAATATGATTTTATTAGACATGTATACAACATACGACATGCATACAACATACATCCTTTAGCATACAGACAGATCCAGACTCTCAAAGACTATTACAGGTTCACATTTTTCCCTAGAACAATTATCCACTGGAACGCCCTCCCTGTCAACATACCGACCCTTCCCACCCTGGCACAGTTTAGCGGTGCTGTCTGCCAGGTAATTCATGTGTCCCCCTGAATACCAGCTTCTGTTTTATCTTTTACCTATACTAACACTCCTTCTCGCACTGTACAAACTCATCTCACCACCTTTTCTATCACTTTATTTCAACTTACTCCCTCAGCACTTGGTATTCCGGAATACCCCTCTGACGTCCCCCTCGGGGGTTAAGATGTATCGGAAGATAGATAGATAGCCTATATAGCGATCATTACATTGTCTGTTCGAAATACGTCTTATATCACTTACGTAAAATAACTACATAAAAATAAAAAGGTAGGCCAATTAAATATGTTTAAATGTTCAAAGGAATGCTTTGAAATGCTGGCGAATTTCATCAAAAATAATGTACGATTGGCTTTATGATCACATCAATATAGCTTCATGTAGCTACCAAATGTCCGTCTATTAATCATTAATCAGATAAATAAAATATTGCTTTCTCAACAAATTATATCAACATATCACATCAAATCATAACTCATCAATATTTCTTCACAATACTCAATTTTATTTTCGAGCCATATGTCAATAACTTGATAAAAAAGCGTCGATGAACTGTCTTCAAAAGTGTCAGTGAACTGTCTTCAAATCTGTCGGTGAACTGTCTTCAAAAGCCGTGTCGGTGAATTGTCTTGTCGGTGAACTGTCTTGTTCCCGTTTTGGGTGGGTAGGTAGGACATGGCAAACCAACATTTTTTTAAGGTTAGCCTAAACAAGATTTTCCGAGATCTATTCGCAGCATAATCGCTGCTTGTTCGCAGGATATTCACAGTTATTGTTCGCTACATATTCGCAACAGCGATTTTTCCTTTTAATTAAAATATTCGCAGAATATTCACAGAATATTCGCAGAATATTCGCTGCATATTTAATTAACATATTTAAATGAATGTTCGCCAAATATTCGCAGAATATTCGCAGGCTGTTAACTATAAGTTTTCGCTGCAGACCTAATTTGCATGTGAAAAATGAACATCTCGCGAATATTCCGCGAATACTGGTCTGCCATATATGGTTATGTTTACCGATTATTCGCAGAGTATTTGCTAGTTGTTCGCCAAAATAAGATACAAATTGTACAGTTTGTCTGAATCCTTTCTGTATAGTTAGTTACATGAAGGTTGTTTACCATTCAGATTAAACTGCTCACGATTTGCATCTGTCATCAGCTTGGGTTAGCAGTTGCAAGACCAGAGCGAAGCACTACATTCTCCTTGTTTAGCTATTTAACCCGATAAAAGATATATTTTTTTGGTTTTCATGTGATTTTTTAGCCTCCATATACAGAACCGCCAGCTCTGTTTATGAAGTTTCATACCCGTGATAATAAGTGTATTGTTATAAATACTCTGTTCTATTATTTGAGTTGCTGTATTATTTACAAATGCATTAATTTTTATACATCTATATCTTAGAACTGAAAATGATATATTTGTCTATACTGTACCTGTGCAGCAGTCACCAAAAAAGTTCAATACTTCACACACAGAAATCTGGTAAAATGTTTTACATAGAAAGGAAGATAGCAATGATAAGGAATCCATACAATCCAGTACCACACGATACTCCAGACATCATAAGGAAATGTGACAAGAACACAAGTTAGCAAAACTGGATAGTAAGGTATGCTATGCTAGCAAAAAATGAAGAAATAATTCTACATCTGGCATTTTTACTATAGGCCTCAACAAGAGAAAGCCTGTCATCATGGTTTTGGACCTTCAACGGCAATTACGCAGTCTGATCAGGGCCTTTGTTACTATTCACTTATCTGATAGTGTGTCCAAACTTGCTGCAAGTGAAATATTAAGTTCTAGTTAGTCCCTGCATGTAGCTGGGAGGCTGGTTTGATGCTCCCTTTGTCATAAACCCTTAAGTCTGGCTTGTTTATTTGAGGCCTGTAAACTTACATGTAGTTAGTCCTAGGTTTTTTGTTTGTGGGGGGAGGGGTGGGGGGGGCTAGATTTCTCATTCACTCCATCTAGCTTGTAATAATAACATGTACATGTATCTGGACAGGAGAATGTGTCACAAACAAGATGGAGAACTCTTGTTTTATTACTTTGCAAATTACCTGAACTTTTTAATTATTGCCTCATTATCTTTTCCTTAATTATGGAGTTCACACTGTAGGGGAAAGAACATTCCCCAAATATCCCCTACAGCGGAAACAAGATTTTCTGAGATCATATTTGCAGCGGCTTGTTCGCAGGCTATTCGAAATTATTGTTCCCTACATATTTGCTACAGCTTTTTTTACTTTTAATTAAAATGTTCGCAGAATATTCGCAGAATGAGCACAGTATATTTAATCAACAGATTTAAATGCATGTTCGCGGAATATTCGTGGAAGTGTTCGCGGCAGACCTAATTTGCATGTGAAAAGTGAACATCTCGCGAACATTCCGCGAATACTGGTCAGCCATATAAGGTTATGATTACCGAGCAATCGCAGAGTATTCCCAGAGTATTCGCAGAGTATTCGCAGAGCATTCGCTAGCTGTTCGCGAAAATTGTTTGCGGCAGTGCATTTTTTTCCGTAAGGGTGTTATCAGCAAAGTAAGTGCTAAGCTGAGTTCTTTTGTGCATTATCTGTTCTTTAGGACAAGTAAAATTTTCATTATGGCAATTTTGCTATTTCCACACCCCTGAATTAAGACATGTCATAGAAGTAAAATATCACACCAATATGGTAGGTCTCCTAGAATACAGAGATTTATCAATTAAGGCATGTCAAAGATGTGGAATACCAAATCCATATACTTAGACTGTCACCTTGACCTGATATACATACCTACCAAATATTATCAAAATATATCTAAAAGAGTATTAAAATTATGGAGTGAACAAGCTTTCGTCTACAGATGGATGGATGAACAGACAGATGGATGGACAGCAGGCTGAACGCTATAACCTCCAGATCCTTATATGGTCCTTCTCCTACGATTTTTGAAGCTGCATGAATATACTGATGGCATTTTAATATATAAGCATGTGTGGCTTAAAGGTCAACGATGACTTAACTCACCATTACTCCCCATTACCGAGGTCGTACCAAGCTGCTAGGCAACTCCTAAAGAAGTATAGGCTTTAAGTTTTAAAATTTAATTTTTACTAAGCAGTGAATTCAATGCATATCAAATGGGAATAAAAATGACATTTTCTACAGTGAAAAGATAGTGTATCAATTTACTAGTGAGTGATACCATTTTAATTTTTAACAATGCCAAAACACTGCAAAGATTTGGTACCAGTAAAATGCATTTAAGCCCCCCACAGGCTTTGGCTGCTGTCCATTCTAAGGCGATGGTTCTGTTGTGGGATTCTGTAATTGTTCTATGTTTTGTTGTTTGTTACTTTGTGTCCATTCTAGTTTTGCAATCATCTTGATGGGGAAGAGTAAGCTGGTTGCTTTGCTTTGTTTGTCTTCCTGGTGTCTCGTGATCTTCCTCATGATACCATGGGTTTGTCTGCAGTTTGTGATTATGGTATGTCATGATCATACTCACTTTTTATCCCCCGACCCGAAAAGGATCGGGGGATATAGCGATCAGCCTGGCGTCCGTCCGTCTGTCCGTCTGTCTGTCCGTCCGTAGACAAAAGCTTGTGCGCTCAATAACTTTTATACCCTTTGAGATATTTTGATAATATTTGGTAGGCATGTATATCGGGTCAAGACGGTGTGTCGCGTGCAAGAATGGTTGCTCTCCCTTGCTGGCCTTTTGAGTTATCTCTCTTGAATGAACTTTATAAGGGGAAGCTTGTGCGCTCAATAACTTTTATACCCTTTGAGATATTTTGATAATATTTGGTAGGCATGTATATCGGGTCAAGACGGTGTGTCGCGTGCAAGAATGGTTGCTCTCCCTTGCTGGCCTTTTGAGTTATCTCTCTTGAATGAACTTTATAAGGGGAAGCTTGTGCGCTCAATAACTTTCATACCCTTTGAGATATTTTGATAATATTTGGTAGGCATGTATATCGGGTCAAGACGGTGTGTCACATGCAAGAATGGTTACTCTCCTTAAATGGACTTTTGAGTTATCTCTCTTGAATGAACTTTATAAGGGGAAGCTTGTGCGCTCAATAACTTTCATACCCTTTGAGATATTTTGATAATATTTGGTAGGCATGTATATCTGGGTCAAGACGGTGTGTCGCGTGCAAGAATGGTTACTCTCCTTTAATGGACTTTTGAGCTATCTCCCTTGAGTGAAATTTAAATTTTATAGGGGGAAGCATGTGCACTTTATAACTTTAATACCCTTTGAGATATTTTGATAATATTTGGCATGCATGTATATCAGGTGAAGACGGTGTGTTGCGTGCAAGAATGGTTGCTCTCCTTTAATGTTTTTTGAGTTATCTCCCTTGAATGAACTTTATAGGGGGAAGCTTGTGCGCTCAATAACTTTAATATCCTTTGAGATATTTTGATAATATATGGTATATATGTATAATAGGTCAAGGGGTTGTCTTGCATTCAAGAATTGTTGTTCTCCCTTGCTGGACTTATAAGTTATCTCCCTTGAATGAACTTTATAGGAGGAAGCTTGTGAATTTAACGGTAAAAATGAAGTCTCTACAGTCAGCCTTCCACTTTTGTTCGCAGTGACACTCAGTATTATCACATCAAATATATATACTAGGTTGGCTGCTTGTAACTGCATATCAATTACTTTTTGGTCGGGGGATTTGCCATCTCCTCTGATGGCTATTTTTCTGATAATTCAGGAACTGAAACTTTTTCAAATAGTTTCTAAATGAAGTCAGTTTTTGTCAGAAGTAGCTCTAAGGACGTTGTGACTTCAATTTCAATCCCTATTATGTCCCTCTATGATCTGGGGTAGCGCTAGTTTGCACCTGACTTAAGTCTAAAGGCACACTGGAAATATTTTCTTTGAAGCTCAATTTCATTAAAATATCATTCGCTAAAATGCTAAAGCGATGTCCAAACTATGTTTATCATACACCCATTATCATAAAAAAACACCGAAAAATTCAATGTGATGAGAAATGACCAGGTAAAAGTTAGGTACTGCTTTTTGTAATTCTCCTTTGAGTATATAAAATAAAAAGAATAGTTACTTTTTTGGAAAATACCAAATATATTTCATCTTGTGCAGTGAAAATATCAGCATTTTAACTTAAGCTATGCACTCATAAAATTTACTGAAAAATACTATTTTTTTCACAGAACTCAATGAAATACATTTGGTACTTGCCTCAAAAAGTAAATAAAGGTAATAAAGTCAATATCAATAACTATGAGCAGCAATGACATTATCACGAATGATATAAATAGATTCTACTATTTACCTGAGTTGAAAGGTATTTCATGTAATCATCACTTGTGATGGTAGATTTCCACCACTGTAACCAAGAGGCATAGGTTCTTGCCATTTTATCCTGGACAAATGTAGGGACATTATCTGTTGTCAACAGCTGGGACATCTTGGATGGGTTACGCAGTACCTCATGTACTTTATCCATGTTAGGAGTCTGCAAATATTCAAATATGAGCTGTGACATGTGATTTCCAACAATGTGGCATTTTGATAAGTGTAGACTCAGACTAGCCTGTGCAGCCTCCTTTTAAGCTTAGAAACTCCAAATGGTGTTCAGTCATAAGCTTAAAACTCCCAGAATATTCAAGCTACTAGCAAAGGCTCTGATCAGACTGCGGGTATGCGCAGGCTGGCCTGAGGCTTTGCTGGTTGCACATACACCATTGTTGGAAATCTCATGCACTGGCTCAATTATGTATAAAGTCTCTTCTGCACTTAGGCTTGCTGTTTCTACAAATTCTCACCTTAGTAAATGTATTGACCTTAAGATATCCTACCAAGTGAAGCATTAAGAAAAAGAAACAGTATATATCCTGATAAGATAAGACTGGGTATCCTATGCATAATCAGGCCTCGAGGTTATAAAACTTTTTTCATTCTCAACTCAGCTGAGCACGAAATTTATCCTGCTCATAAATGTTAAAATGCCAACAATCATTGGCATTTTAACATTTATTAGCATGATGAATACAACATCTGAGAGACTTAAAGCAAGAAACGTCTTTATTTGTCTGTATTTCAGTTTTTATGAGCAGTTAAAATTTCATGATAAGTTGAGAAGAGCACGAAAAAAGTTTTATAACCTCGGGGCCAGATCTCATAAGGGTAAATTGGATTTTCCAAAGCAGGCGTTGTTCCCTCTTCTCTTCAATGGAATGAGGCGTATATTACTGTAACAACCGAGCGGTCACGGGTGCTGTTTCAGTTGTCAGGATGACACCGGGGGGAAGGGGTAACTCACAAGTAACTAATCAGAAAGTTTTCTTCTCTTTATCTATACTTCAGATCTCTAACTTCTAAATATTTACTCGGACAGCCGCACGAAGACCCTTCAGCTAGCAGCACTAGACCCTGCTCCCCTGTTCAATAACGTTCAGAGCTGAAAGACCCTCGTGCTTGCAGACGGCGAGCTTATATACTCCAGCATCCAGCCGTCCAGCGAACTGCTGGAAAAGTGTTGGAAAAGTGCTGGAAAATCAGCAAGGCGCTGAAAAATCAGCAAGGCGCTGATTTTCCAGCAACGCGCTGATTTTCCAGCATCCAGCACTGTGGAATTTGTGACGTCCCGGCTGGATACTGTTGAAAACTGAAGCGGGTGCGGTGCTTAAATACATATTTTCAAGGATTTGAAACATACACTACGTAAAACTTATTTCTTCAAAACAAGAAGCAGACAGATTTTCAGAAAGCTTTACTTTGTACACATGCACCGGTAAACAAATCGCTTACGTCACAATACATTATACGTCATCACTGCAACACGATGCTCGTCAGATAAGCTGCGAAAACATGATGCCAAAACAGGTAAATACAGACTTGACAGCGCATGTATTTAGCATCACATTGTCCCAGACATGTCCGGACACCAGAGCAACATGCACAAAACAGGATTAATGCGTTTGAATACCGATTCATGGTAAATACAGTCGACTCTCGTTAACTCAACTATGCATAACTCAATACTATCACTTAACTCGACCCGACGGCCCGGTCCCGGTTTTTTCCCCTATATATTATTGCATTTCCACAACGTTTATCTCGACAACGGCTAAGTCAACAAAACTGATAACTCGTTACGAAAAACTGGTCCCGCTGTACGATTTTAGTGTATTTTACAACGCCTAACTCGATTCCATTTCATAAGAAAATAACAGACTTGATCATACCTTTTCGTCTGATTGTGTAGCCAATTAATCCATTGTTTGCACCAGTAGTCCGAAAATTGTTTGATTGGCTTGTAAACAAACATTACACAGTCGCCGTGTGTGACTAATTGCCAATTATCGCTGTAATCACTCTTAAAGTACACCGACCAGCGGCGTGCTCGTTTGAACTAT
This sequence comes from Loripinus fragilis, assembly GCA_964019695.1. Taxonomy (NCBI): domain Eukaryota; kingdom Metazoa; phylum Mollusca; class Bivalvia; order Lucinida; family Lucinidae; genus Loripinus; species Loripinus fragilis. Next base: position 29,813,827 of record OZ026522.1, read on the forward strand.
TGTTGGTTAAGTGTCACCATTGAACACCTTTAACGAGTTCAAAAGATGGTTAATTATTTTGATAGCATGAGTTGGTCTTCTCATAATTAGTGTCATAATTTGAGCAATATCTTGAGTTCAGGATACCTGTATATAACATGTCCGATGACTGGGCCAGTATTCGTTTGAGAATAACCACTCATAATGTCGCTTACCGTTGCAACCGAGCAATCTAATGAAGGACACAGTTCGTCTGTGGGGATAGTTAGATCGGTTAGCCCCGCCTCTTTGGCTGAGCAATTCAGTGAAGGACCCGGACCACAACCCGGGGGGATAGCTGGATCAGTCACTAAGAGGGGGGTGAAGAGAAAACTTGATGCCAAGTCTTTAGAGACCAAGTATGAAGTCCTGATGGAGGTAGAGAAGGGTCAACGAACGAGGAAGCAGATGGCAGAGCAGTACGGATTAGCATCCAGTACTCTTGCTACTTGGGTGAAGAAGGCTGCTGAGATCAAGAACTCGTATCTCAACGGGGACTACAACTCGAAGCGCAAACGACTTCGCCCTGCTGGCTATCCTGAAGTAGAAGAAGCCCTATTGAAGTGGTTCAAGTCAGCACGAGATGTAAATGTTCCCATTTCTGGTCCGTTTTTGATGGAGAAGGCGAGTGACCTTGCTAAACTCCTGGGTGTGCCCGATGGGCAGTTTAAGATTTCGAGCGGCTGGCTTGAAAGGTTTAAGGAGAGGCACGGAATCTCCTTCAAAAAGGTCTGTGGCGAAGAGAAGTCCGTTGATCTAGCTAGCGATCAGATGGAAGAGTGGCATCGGACTCTTTCTGTCTTGTTGAAAGAATACCAGCCCGATGATATTTATAATGCTGATGAGACTGGTCTGTTCTTCCGCCTGATGCCGGACAGAACATTAGAGTTTAAGAATGTAGACTGTCATGGCGGGAAACAGTCAAAAGAAAGGATTACCGCGCTTGTCTGCGCAAATATGAGTGGTACGGACAAGGTGCCACTGTTTGTCTTGGGTAAAGCTGCTAAGCCTCGCTGCTTCAAGAATGTCAAGTCGCTGCCAACTGAGTACGATTCCAACGCCAAAGCATGGATGACAGGCGAGATCTTTACACGATTGGTTAAGAAGTTCGACATGAAGTGTCACCGCCAACATCGCAGAGTAGCCTTGATCGTCGACAACTGTCCTGCTCACCCAAAGATCAAGGGCCTCAAGGCTGTCAAGCTAGTTTTCTTGCCACCCAACACAACGAGCCGTACACAGCCCATGGACCAAGGAGTGATCAGGGCCCTCAAGCACCATTACAGGAAGCAAGTGATCGTGAAACATCTCCGAGCTATCGACAGAAAAGAAGAAGTGAAGATCAACGTCCTCGACGCCCTGTACTTTTTGCAACAGGCTTGGCGAAGTGTATCACAACAGACTATCGCCAACTGTTACCATCATGCTGGCTTCAAGATCCAAGACGTCACCAACCAGACTGAGACACCCATCGACGACGAAGACCCCCTAGATGACCTACCACTTGCCAGACTCATAGGCAGTGCTTCAACAATGACCGAGTACGTTGCGATCGACGATGATGTTCCAACCTGCGAAGACGCGACAGATGAGAGCATCGTAGATGATATCATCACTGCGAGACCCACCACCTCTATGCGGGACACCGAAGATGATGACGACAACGACGAACAGACAGACGATACACACGTCGAGCCTCCATCCGTTGACATGGCGATTTCTGCATGTAACACGCTACGAGCTTATCTTCAGGGACAGCCGGGTTTAGATGATATGATCGGCAGACTGAGCGACATTGACAGATGCATTTCCAAGATCGACCTGAGTAGACGTTGTGCAAAGCAGGCTCTGATCACAAACTTTTTTAGGGCATGAATACTATGAAACTGGGGTTTTATTTGCATGCTTGCAGACGCACACCGTTGATCTGTAGAACTAACTTTGAATCAATGACGTCTCGGACCCAGTACTGGGTCCGAGATGACATTGCATCAACGCTGTTCAACACTGATTCTACGTAGTGGGTTTACATGCTTATCATTCTTTATTACTGATGTGCTGTAATCAATGTGCTATTGATATTTGTTGATGTTTTTGTTGATGATGAAAATAAAAAAGTAAACAACATATTCTTTTGTTTTATTTCATTCCTACCGTGGCTTGAAATTTTGGCGCCAATTCATTAACGTAATAGCTACCGATGACAATCTATTGATCGATGATGTGGACTTAATTTAATTTCCGCCAGCTTTGGTATCTATTACGTCATGAATTGGTTACCTCGAACTACTGATAACTTGACACATTTTGCCCAGTCCCCTGGAATTCGAGGTATCGAGAGTAGACTGTACATAAAAATGCACTCGCACCCGGCTTCACAATAGAAACAAGAACTAGCTTTCGGAACAGCGATGCTTTGGGAAACGGTTTAGGAAAGGAACACAAACTTGATCTCTTTAAACTCTGGGTAAAGGGATCATAAGGCAGTGTTCCTCAGAATATGGTTAAACACAGAAAACTTCCTCTTTTTGTTTCCCAAGATACAAGAGAGAGAGAGAGAGAGAGAGAGAGAGGGTAAATACAACATGCACTGATATGCATTAAGATCAAAACCATGTGCAAACTACACACATCCATATAGAATATAGTTGAGCCTGATAAATCCCAAACAAAAAAAGTAGAAGGAGCTCAGTGTATCCAGATTTGGTTCCAGTGGATACAAATCTGGATCCATGAGATCCAACTTGGATAATTTGACTGAGAAAGATAATGGTGATGCTCATTAGCATCTACAGGCTCACAAGAATGCTGTTCATTGCATGAAAGCTAGATCTTGAGAAGGGGTGAGAGGCTCAGACTTTACATTACCCCCCTTCTCCTAAAGCTTATGTCCTCATAAGCAAGAAAACTTTATACAATAGATAGTTATGGTTGGTAAAGAAAGAGATGCACCATAGTTATGAATGAATTGATGAAACACCTCTCTGTGACCCCCTTTTCACATGAGAAGAAGTTCACAGATAGCTGTTGCCTCATCCATTCAAACTCAAAGTCACATATGATATATATATCTGATATACAGGTCAACCTCGCTATGTCAAACTTGCTTATCTCGAATACACGGCATATGTCGAAGTGATCATCCATTCCCGAGCATTACCCCTATATTGCTTTGTATTTCAAACCTTTTTATGTCGAACTTGGTTATCACGAAATCTCGGCTATTTCGAAGTGGTTTTTCATTCCCGAAAATTAGAATTCCGCTTCTTTACCACTACTTATGTTGAAGTAAATTTTGTGCTGGTCAAAAAATTAAACAATATGAATGTCAAACAAATTAATTAACCTTAAGACATCGAACAATAGCTTTTTATTCAGTCCAGTATAATCCATTGTTGCGGATAATCGCCAATTAGTTATAGCGTGGAGGCAGCCATTGTTCATTGATCAGCTGTTTTAATTGCATCGATTGACCTTGACAATGCATAATAACCCAGGCGTGCTTGATTTGAACATCAGAAAATTAGCGGTGCCATTCAAATCTTTAATGTTGTTTATTGGTGTCCTTTGATGAGATATTTTCGACAGTCTTTACTTATACAACTTGGTTTGGATTTTATATTTGTTTATTCTCCTGAAAAAAAAAATCGGAAATTTCAACAATTAAAGCCTGTTTTCTCCATTTCCCTATTCATTACCAGTATTTTAACAAATCGCGGTTTCCGCAATATTGTTTATTCCTGGCTAAGGCTGTGGCGTTATGGCTGTCCACAGCGTAATTAAAGTGGAAAAAGAATTTATTTTGTCATGCATTTCAATCCGTTTTTCAGTAGGAACAGTTTGACTACACATGTACTGCAAAAGTATGTATTGGAAAAATTGAACATGTACTGTACATCACATTGGGGTGACGTCGCATTTTGCTTATGTCGAACTTCGGATAACTCGAAGTATTTTCGCCATTCCCTTGGACTTTGAGATAGCGAGGTTGACCTGTATGTATATTTGCCAGGTTCCTTGCATGATGGGCAACGATTCAAACCCAAAATTGATGAAACTGGACCCCGAGAAACGGGTTTCTGAGCCATGAATTTTGGTGCTTGAACGACAACTAAACTAACTTGGTAGAGTAGAGAACATGCTCATAAGCAAAGAACTAGCAATAATCCTAAGATGAATAAAAAAAAATCACTTTCACAAAAATACTCGAATCTCTTATATGTATATTTGCCAGGTTCCTAGCATGATAGGCAACGATTCAAACCCAAAATTGATGAAACTGGATCCCGAGAAACGGGTTTCCAGGCCATGAATTTTGATGCTTGAACGACAACTTAACTAACTTGATAAGTATCGAACATGCCCATAATCAAAGAACTAGCAAGAATCCTTAGATGGATAAAAAAAATCACTTTCCACAAAAATTTTAGAATCTTCGTCCATGTAGCGTTCCACAATATTCTGATCATTATTACAAGGTATTGAACACACGTAAAACAGTGTCCCAGATAAGACATAATTCAGAATTTTAGCACATCTTCAACTCAGAATACCAAATAGTATTCAGTTTTGAAGATGAGAAATAAAAAAAAAATGAAAACAGTGTCATCTGGGTCACCAGTGATACGGAAAATTAGAACTTAAGTTATTTGATAAAACCATCACAGAATATATAATTCCAGGAAGAAACACAACAGTCAGGACAGTTTATTTCTTGATACGCTTCTTGGCTTGGTCATCCAAAGAACTTGAAATAGAACGCTTCTAGGCTTTGTCATCAAAAGAACTTGAAGTATGACTCTGTCGATAAGCATCTAAGGAGAGTCGGCTACGTCTCTCAGGAGAAGAACTCTGAGCCGGAGCTGGTTTAAGGTCTTCCATGTGTTGCAAAATGGCTGACATGGTGTGGCGTAGCATTTCTATTTGAAAGGTTTGCTGTTGGATCGCCTCAACAAGAGTGTTGGAAAAAGTTGACAAAGCCTGCACAAGAGGATCAGCTCCAACAGGCTGAACAGAAGGAAGGGTACCGGTGCTTGAACTGCTGGTCTCAGTCATAGTCACTGTAGTCTTCGATGAAACTACATAACTAGAAGAAGTAGAGGCGGCAAGGCTGGTGGTCCTCAAAGTGGAAGTAGGAGTGATGGTAGTTGACAAAACGGAAGGAAAAGTTGAGATAAGCGGGAAGGATGGCCCTGGAATAACTTCTGTGGTACATGATTGTAGAATAGGCGCAGCTTGTGGCAAAGCAGTTTATACTGGAGAAGAAATCTGTCCACCAAGCACTTGAACAGCAACCATTGAAATCTCTCAAGAACTTCAATGTTCTAAAATATGAAGCTAATTAAAATAGTGACTCAGATTGTTCACTTTGTTGTCTTCTTTAGCATCAATGACATGACTATATACACCACACCAACAGTTGGGAATAGACTAAATATCACATACATGGTAACAAATGACTGGTACAAGGTATACTACTGTATGCAACAACGATACTGCAAATTCTGGTCCAATATATAAGTATACCGTGGGTGTGCCCCAAAGTAATACAACGGAGGTGCCCTTTACTGCACATCCGTGGTAAATATCTTGACAAAATAACATCAGAAAAAACAAATAGCCTCTTAATAACGACATTCTTCAATATGACAAAAAAAAAGTTTCACATTATGCTATAGAAAATACTGAATAGCATGACGTCGGAAGGTTGGCCGCTCCGTCTACTAACAAGCACGGTATCCATACTCTAGAGCTGTGGCGCTATTTCTGGGGACCTTGTGGTTTGGGTACTGACAACTTAATATACGAAGGGATACGACAGGGCGTCCTATAGCTCTAATCACCTTAGAAGAGCAATCAGACTTACTGGCGTTGTTCAGGGCTGGGTGTGGACTAAATGAGCCATACAGAGATGGCTTAGGTTTAAAATTAACGCCTCTTTTCACCTGGTTCTGCCTTGATATGGCGTTGAGGGACCTATTCGACGAACGTTCATGTTGGGTAGATTTCCGTGCATTCTGCAAATCAATAATTTGTGAAACCCGTTTTATCATATCTTTCAGTTCTACTGCATTTTTCTGGCCGTTAGGGTGAGTGACCGACTGTTGGCCGTCAAAGCCGTCTTTCCTAGTTTGAAGCTATTGAGTTGTTTGACATGGTAGACTGATCATAGAATGGATAAAATGGGGATTCTGTGCCCTGGCTCATCAGTGACAAAGAGGCTGAATTTCTGTCTACATACTGGTTAGACCTTAAAATGGAACAGTCCCTTTTCATATGTCCCCATTCGCGGCACCCGTAACACTGTACGTTCGACAGTCTGTCTGGACATCTAGTCTGATCGCGTGCTTGACTCATTCCTTGACCTTGAACTTGGTTCCTGGAGCTAGTTGGTGCTAATGGGGGCCTGTTTGACCATGTATGTGTATCTGGCTTTATTGTTGAATTGGAGCTACTAGATGCTTCAAACGCTTGGCTTATCTTAGATAACGCAGTGCGTATTCCCTGCAGTTCTGATGAAATTTGGTCACTTGTTGGGGAGTTTGGCCGCACATTGGAGCTCTGTACCTTCCTGATACTTTGCACGTGCTCATGTCTTGTAACAGTGGCAGAGGGGCTTGGCGTAGGTGCAGGTATTCGTTCACAATGACCTTTGTCATAGAAACCGTGGGTCGCAGTATCGTCTTCCTCGTCATTCTCGCAGTCGTCATCGAAAGCAAAATTTACAGTTTTGTTACTTGACCTGTTCAGCGAACGACTCCCAGCGTACTGGGTCTGGTGAGTTTCTATATACATGACTACATTATGCACTGCGTCCTCGATAGAAATGGGCTCTTTGAAATATTCGACCGCACACTTAGCTTGTCTGTCCCTAAGTCCGCTCATAAACTGCTGAAGTAACAATGTTCTTCGCATTTCAGGATTTTTGCCTGGGTAAGCTTTATCATAAAGCCGCTTTAACTTGGAGGCATAGTTTTCAACCGACTCGCCAAAATGTTGAGTTGGCTTACTAAACAAAGCCCTGTACGATTTGTTGGTTTCAACGCACTTAAACCGTAGATCTAGTTCTCGAACTAGATTTCTGTAATTTGACCGGCATTCAGGCGAGATTTCATCGAAAACAAACTCTGCTGCCACACCTCGTATCCCTTGCAGAAGCTCACTAAGGCGGGTGGTATCATTCCATTCATTTACGTTTGCGACCGCGGTAAAACTAGAGAACCAAACTTTCCATTCGTTCGATTTGCCGACGAACGGTGGCAGCTTAACGTTATTGGTCTTTGTCGAATCTGCACAGGACAGAATACAATGAGAACTTGGATCGCTAGAGCGGTGAGCATCCGTATCTGACTGAGTGTATGCGATAGTGTCGGTGCGATCAGCTGACAAAGTTTGAAGCTGCTAGCTATAAAATGCTTTGAGATATCTTTATTAAAGGTTTCAATGCCCAAATTTACAAAAGGGCAATAACTCAGACAAATTAACTAACTTTTTTTTTCACAAGGTAATCTTCTCTTCATCTTCTACCAACTGACCACATTGGAAGCTGCTGCTATAATAATTTTCAAGATATCTTGATTACAAGTTTTCAATGCCCAAATTTGCAAAGGGCAATCACTCAAAAAAAAAAAATAATAATTTTCACCAGATAATCTACTAATCATCTTCTGTCAACTGACCAAATTTGAAGCTGCTAGCTATAGAAATGTTCAAGGATATCTTTTTATTAAATTTTCACAAGGTTTACTCATTATCCTCTATTAGCTGACCAAGTTTGAAGCTACTAGCTGTAATAGCTTTTGAGATATCTTGATTACAAGTTTTCAATGCCAAAATTTGCAAAGGGCAATAACTCGAAAAAAAAATAACTTTTTAATTTTCACAAGGTTACCTGCTCATTATCCTCTATCAGCTGACCAAGTTTGAAGCTCCTAGCTGTAATAGTTTTTTTATATATCTTGGTTACAAACTTTCACTATGACCCTTTATAAGGGGCATAACTCCACAAAGGGAGATAATCCAGACTTTAAAAAAATACGTGTCAGTTATTTTTGATGGGGAATCTATCTATGAAATTTAAAAACCCTAACTTAATTTTTGTTTGGACTGACGGACGGACAAGCCCAAAGCAATATGCCCCTTCAACTTTTTCAAAGTTGGGGGCATATTAAAAAAAAAGGCTTATTGTATATTGTTATATTTTTAAACAAGATTCTTTTCTAAGCTGGGGTTTTCTATTGTTTATGTAGTAGAACCAAATTTCCTGGGGAATGTTTATATGGTAACACTGACCAAGTCTCTCTGGAGGGAAATTTGAAAGTCAAAGGTAAACAATGATTGATTTACACAATAAAAATAAAATCCCAAACGTAGATAATTAATTAGAAAACAATCTTAAGAGCAGTAGCCCATTAATATTTCAAGTTAGAGCAATGTCAAACAGGTTTGTTTTGTCTGTTTGTAGGAATGTTTTACGTCCCAGTCAACAATTTTTTTAATTGTTTCAGGATGTGTTCATGTCTTCCTGGGTTGAACCAGTACTAGGCAGAGAAATAATAATAGGTTATACCAGTTCTAAGCAAAGGATAAAGACAGTGAGTGTCTTGCTCAAGAACACGAGGCAGAGACTGTGCCTGCAGTGAGTCTTGAAGTAGAAACCCTTCAATACCCAGTCTAATGCTCTACCTAGTGAGCCACTGTGCTCTGCTTCACAGTTTGCAGTTGCTAGAAACAATACATTAAGTGATTTGATTTTAAATCTTTGTAATTTAATATGCATAAGAGAAACATTCATTCTACTTTTTGTACTGTAATGGCCTTATCTGGCTCTCTGGCTAATTCATTGGGTTTAGAACTCTCACAAACTTTTCTTTGACTGTAACCTTGGTATAATATGTGCCACAGTTACATAACACAATGACATTTTTTTCAAAATAGGCATTTGAAGAACATATACATGCAGAATACATAAAGAAATCTAAGCCACACTAAAAGTTGCACACAGTCATGTACTAACACACACACACTTTATACAAGGAAATCATACAGCTAAGCATGTAATTAAATGTGAAAAGAAGCACCGTCTGTTTCATTACATGGCACACTGAAAGGTGTCACTTTCTTTTGGTATTGCTATTGCAATTTTGCTATCTATATCATATTAATCCCAAACCTGGTTTGACATTATCAGTGAACTTTAAACCCAGAATATATAGCCCAATAACTGAAGTCCATTAGCTGTGCTTGTGCTTGACTAGGGTGCTTAACTATACACACATCAAATACAAAACAATATACCCCGAGTCTTTTTTTATCCAAAAGTGCTATATACTTACAAAAAATGAGAAAAAGTCAAACTGTCAATAAGTATAACAATTACTTTTTTTTTTTTTTTTTTTTTTTTTTTTTTTTTTTTTTTTTTTTTTTTTTTTTTTTTTTTTTTTAATCTCCCCGTAACATGATGTGCAGAGGGTCGGGGAGGGCCATCCCTCTGTTCACATCTTACAATAATTTTATACGGTTGTATGGTACTCGTTCTCACCCCTTTCATTCTTCAGTGTATGTACATATATGTATATTAATAAGGTATGAGTAATATCAAAATTGAGCCGCAACATGTGATTTCCAACAATTTGACATTTTTACAACTGCAGACCCGAGCGAGCCCCCGTAGTCCCCCTTTAAGCTTTGAAACTGCAAATGGTGTTCAATCAGTAGATTAACAGTCATGGGATACTCAAAGTAACCAGCAATGGCTCTAATCAGACCGCGCATATGTGCAGGCTGATCTGAGGCTTTGCTGGTCACACATACCACATTGTTGGAGATCTCATGCACTGGCTCAAATTTAATTGTTTTAAGTTTTACAAGAGTAAAGTTACGGAGAAGATTTATTTTATCTAAAGAAGAAGATAGAAGGAAGAGAGGCTTTCTAGAAGAAGTATATGAGGTTTGAGCGCGACACAGGCTAGCGACTGCTGAGTTATATTTTATTTGCTATTTTTTATATAGTTATTAAAATTTTAGTCTGCCGTTTTATCTAATAAGTTATGGTAATTTTGCCAGTTTGTTTGAAAATTTTCATATTTCCCAGTTGAAATGGAGGAGTACTTATATGTTTGGTATAGAAGTTTTAGTCTATGTTGTAGCACTGTGAGGTTCATGTTGTTCTTGCTGCATCTTGCGTAGTATATATAATATTTTATTTCCATAAGAACTAGTTTATTAATATCACTTTTCTGGTCTGGATCTATTCCGAATATGACTGATTTTTCGTTTAATGTTATATGTATACCGTGTTGACTGAGCCATAAAATCGATTCATTTAAAAATCTTTTGACACATTCGCATTCCCATAAAAGATGTTCGATAGTTTCATCTCTTTTGTTGCAAAATGTACATTTTGGATCTTCAATGAGTTTCATATTGTATAATAAAGTGTTCGTTGCTAAAATTTTATGATTAATTCTGCTTTGGAACCATTGTACTGTACTGTCTTTGGTGATTTTAAATGGGTCAGAAAATATTTTCCCCCACTCGTCTTCTTCAAATTTGTATTTTTTAGTCCAAGAGATTTTTCCAGTGGGGATGTCTGTTGTTTTGTTTAGTAGATTGTACATGTCTTGTGCTCCTTTTTTACTTTTTAGATATATTTGGACTGAAAATGGTATGATAGGGTTTACCTCTTTATGCCGTATGTTAGCTAGATTTAAGGTTTTCTTCCAGGCAAGAATTGATCTTATCAGACCTGAATATTGTAGAAAATTAATTGTGACATTATATGTTGCCTTTAGTTCATCATATGTATAAAAACTACCATCGTTGTTTGTGAGATCGTTGATGAATTTAATGCCATTTTCAAAACATGATTTATAATACACAGTTTTATCCCCTATTTTGATGTTTTCATTGGAGAAAATTGGAATGGTTTGGAATTGTTGTATCTTTGTTGGTGTGTTCTTTCTTACTATTTGTATATGAGATGAGAATACATCTCTCCAAAACTTGTTTTTTATTTTGGGTAATATTTTTTCCGTTAAAAAGTTTGTCCCTAAATTGAAAAAGTTTTTTGTATCAGTCATAAACTGTAGTATTATGCTCCATGGGCTGTTGTTATCTGTAATTATCTTTCTTAACCAAGTTGTTTTAAGAGCAGCAATAAAAGCGTTTATGTTGACCATTTTCAAGCCACCGTTACAGTATTCTTGGCATAAGACTGTCTTTTTGATTCTACTAGTGCCTGTCCAGATAAAATTAAAAAATAGTTCATTTAGGTCTTTAAGCAGTTTTTCATTTGGGTTAGGGAGTGAAATGAATAAGTGATTAAGACTTGAAAGGAGAAGAGATTTTATGACAGTTATCCTACCTATGGGGGTGAGACTTCTACGGTTCCAATAATTAATTTTTGTTTTTATGTTTGCTATCTTATCTGTAAAATTTAGAGTCAACATTTTGTCTAGATCAGTGTCAAATGTGATTCCTAATAGTTTAAATCTGTTTACTCCCCAATTTAGTTTCCATTTAGTTTTTATAGAGTCAGTGCTATACTTCTTTGAACCTATCCATACCACATGTGTTTTTGCGAAATTTACCTTAAGGCCTGAATATTTTGCGTAATTTTCTAGCTCGTTTAATGTTTCATTTAGAGATTCTTCTGATCCGTCCAGTATGACTGATGTGTCATCAGCGTATTGTGTTAGAATGAATTCTTTATTGTTGATTTTTATCCCTTTGATTTTTTTGTTATTCTTTATTTTTACTGCTAGAATTTCTGCACAGAGTATAAATAAGTATTGAGAAATTGGGTCTCCCTGTTTACAGCCTCGTTCTGTGTAAAAGAAGGAGGAGAGATTGCCACCTTGATTTATAGCTACTTGTGTTTTATTGTAAAATGTTGATATCCATTTGATTATCGATGGACCAAAATTAAATAATTTAAGTACGTTTTTCATAAATGACCAAGACAGTGAGTCATATGCTTTTTCGAAGTCTATTAGCAGTAATAGTCCTGGAATGTTTTTCTCGTCCACAAACTGCATCAAATCATAAACTAACCGTGTGTTATCTCCAATGTACCTACCTGATATAAAGCCTGACTGATCCCTACTGATAAGTTTGTCAATGACTGTTTTTATGCGATTAGCTATTGAGGCAGAGGCTATCTTGTATACTGTATTTAATAAACATATTGGCCTATAGTTAGTTATTTTTTGCCTGGATTTGTTTTCCTTGGGTATTAAAGTAATTATTCCTTGTCTTTGAATCAAAGATAATTCTCCTATGTTGTAACTATGATTTACTGATCGCATAACAAAAATTCCTATTTTTTTCCAGAAAACCTTAAAAAATTCGCTCGAAAAACCATCTGTTCCTGGACTTTTGTTGTTTTTCATGTTTTTAAGAGCTTTGGTTAGTTCAGACATAGTGATGTCTCCCTCTAGTAGCTTAGATTCGTTGTCTGTTAGTTTTGGTAGATTTGTGTCTTTTAAATATTCTTTTAGATTTATTGCAGACAGTGGGTCATCTTTATTACTATATAAATTTTTATAAAAACTTTCAGCTTCTTTTAAAATTTCTTTTTGATCTGTTAATATATGTCCCTCTGATGTTTCTAACTTTGGTATGATTTTACTTAGATAATTATGAGTTTCTAAAGAACAAAAATATTTAGTGGGTTTTTCTCCTTCTAATAAATTGGTAGCTCGGGATCTGATGACTTCCCCTTTTACTTTTGTTTGTCTTAATTCTGTTAATTCTAATTTTAGCTTTTCGAGTTCTTGCAAGTTGTCTTCTTTCAAGTTTTGTTCTAATTTAAGAATATTTGCAGCTAGCTGTGTTTCTTTTTTGTCATTTTGTTTCTTTTTGTGTGATGAGTATGATATTGTTTCCCCCCTTATTTCCATTAGCAGGGTGTCCAGAAAGAGTTGGTCATTAATACTGAGTTGTAAATCGCTTTCAGGTATATTGTGTAAATTCATTGTATTGTAAACTGGTAGACTGTATTGTTCTTTGACTTCATGTATCTTTTTATTTATTGTATTTATGTATTGGATGTCATTTAGAAGAGAGTTGTTAAATTTCCATAATGGTTTACCTTTGATAAACTCAGTGAAAGAGAGGCTTAATGTAACTGGGGAGTGGTCAGATCTGTAGCTGTTTTCAATTTTGCATTTTTTAATAGATGTTAATAGGTCTTCAGTTACTAAAAAGAAATCAAGTCTTGCTTGTTGTAGTGGTTGTTTTCTTCTCCAGGTGTACCTTTTTAGCTCAGGGTGTGCGTCTCTGTATGGATCTATAAGGTGTTCTTCATTTATAATATCTAGTAATTTTTCTCTGGCATTTTTATTGTTGATTGTTTTATAATTTTTATAGTCTAATTGAGGATTCAAGACCAGATTAAAATCTCCACACCATATAACTGTTTTGTTTTCTAGCTCAGCTATTTTTTCAGATACTGTTTTAAAAAAATCAGGATTATCAGTGTTTGGACCATATATGGAGGCTAATGTGAATCGGTTGTTGTGAACTGTTAAATCAAGCAATAAAAAATTACCATTGGGATCACTTATACTGGTATGAACTTTATATTCAAAATCTTTAGCAAATAAGATGGCGATGCCTCTTGCGTTTGACTTATAAGAGCTAAAGTAGCAATCGTTATTCCAACGTGATCTGACCAATTTTTCATCAGCTCCAGGAGCGAAGTGTGTGTCTTGTAAGCAGTATATGTGATACTTTTTTTCTTTAAGGTAATTAAATACGTCTGTTCTTTTAGGAAGCAGACCAATTCCTTGGCAATTTACTGATATAATTTCTATCTCAGCCATTATCTAAGAAATCTGGTGTTCTGGGTAGCATCTGTGTCACGCTCAGCCCAAAGGAAAAAATGTTAGGAGAGAAAGAAGAGTTTTTAGGGAGAAAAATAAAAGGAGTGCATAATCTGTGAAATGTAAGAAAATACATCAAACAGAAACAAAAATAGATACATTTTGTACAAAATTAGCTTTACAGTTTGCTTGAATTTGTATAATATAGTCATCCACCTGCTGCCAGTATAAGGATGTGGGACTGTTCCGCCATAATTTGTATTATTAAGCTATTGGGTCAACATAAAGGTCGCACCTTGTGAATACATAATTAGGACTGGTCTACCTTAGGTATAGGTAAGAGCTAGAAACGAGGCATGGTTTTATTCATAAGTAACTATATCGTCTTGCGCCATAACAATTAAGCATATTATTTAACTCTTAAAACGTCAGCAAAATGATTGCATCTAAACGAAAGTCTGTTCATCGGCTAACCTAAGTAAATAGGCAAACAGTGTGGACCCGGACCACGCTGTTCCCACAGGGGCAGTCTGATCCGGATCTACACTGTTTGTCAAAAATGCCTTGATAGTATTCCAGCTTACGTCAAAAGCAGACAGTCTTTTGTGTATTGGCGTGTTGAGGGTGAATAGATTTGATTTTTAGTTTGTATATGGTCACGTTTTTCATGAAATGTAGGTATGTCTGCGTGCCTCAAACAGCTTATAAGCATGTTATCTCTAAAATTACCTGTTCACCTTTTGAGCAGATGAAATAGTCCAACCACCCCTTCACGTGAATATTAAAGTTACCACCCATACGGTGACCGAACAGCTCAATATCACATATCTGTACCTTTGTTGGGTCATCAGTTTACCGGCAGCAGATTGACGAATATGAAAGGACAAATGTGTTACATGAGCCCTGTCATATGATCTCCAACAATGTGGCATTTTGACAGGTGCAGACCAAAACGAACCTGGCAGCCCCCTTTTAAGCTTGGAACTTCCAAAAGATTTCCGTCAGTAGCTTAACACTATTAGATTATTCAAGCGATGGGCAAAGGTTCTGACCAGACTGCTCGTATGCACAGGCTGGTCTGAGCCTCTGCTAGTGGTATATACCACATTGTTGGAAATTTCATGCACTGGCTCAGTCATGTTAACATTTTATTAAAAAAAAAAAACATATTCAGAGACTGTATGGTAGGTGCATTCCCAACTGACCTTTCAGTTTGGAGTGTCAGTTGGGGTGTAGTTATATTTACTATTAACTACTATTGAATATTGTGTCTTAAATTTTCTAAATGCAAATACTTTATTCGGCATTATTAAAACATTAAGCAATTTTATCTAGCCCACAACATGTAATCTAGTGAAGAGAAGTATACATGTTCAAAAAACGGAAGATTCTATCTTACTGATTTTTTATAGCAATAACATTGAATAATGATCAACCACCTGAATAGACCTATTGTGAGTATAAGTTTCTTGTAGAAGTTACTCACTATTGTTGGAATTTCATTGACCCCAAAAAAATCCCCATACACGGATATTTCGTGTAGTCGCTTACTAAGAGCCTTCGCTCGAGAGAAAGCACCTTCAAGATCGAAAACTATTCGCATTGGATTGCTTCTTTATACTATAAAAGGGGCGTCCTCTCGTGCCAAGGCCCAATCAGCTGTTTGAATAATCGCCACGCTGTGAGAGACGTGTCAATCGAAATAAGCACTGTTAATAAATGTGAATTTGTGAGGGCGATGTGTATTTTTTCAATAAAGGGTTTAATATATAAATACCGCAACTGATGGTAAGTACTATTAAACGGGAGGCCGCACATAACGGTAAACATTTACGTTATTTGTGCGAGAAGTGTAAATTTAGCTATTTGTGGGTGAAGAAACGTGATTTTGTCTGTTCAGAGCGGCTGTTAAATGGTGCAATTTGATCTATTTATTGAATTTGACAAACATGTATACTTCTCAACCTTATTGTGTGGTGGGTATTCAGAAGATCCGTCTCAATGAGACGAGACGGATCCAATGAGTACCCAAGGCCATTTGACAGGAGATGTTTTACTAATTCTTTTAAATCATCAACCAAAATATGTGTTGTGGGTGGAAAGCGGAACTATTCTAATTAGACGGTTCCGATGAGTATCCAAAACAAATGTTAAAGCAAATGTTTGACCATTTCTTGGAATCGGGATATATACTTAAACGCAAAAGTTTCGCAACTCTTACTAAAATGCAAATTCCTTCTTTTTGAGCCAAATACTTTACTTCATGATATTGTGATTAACAAGTCCAATGATTTGCCGTCCAAACAACATAGAAATCAGACCAGTGAGACTTACGATTACCGATCTTTAACTAGAAATGTAAGGCAACCCAAATTTGAAAAGTCACAGAGTTACAATACATTACATTCTATCGAGTCACAGTGTTACACCACCTTACATTTTATTCGGAAAAGGTGTTTAACCATTATCTGTTTTCAAAAGCAGAAGGGCAGACAAATCAAAGCAGGTTATTTTATGCATTTGGTAACGTTCATTACGTCAACGTGAAGCCTTCAATATTTGACGTAAATGGCGTTTAAGCACACCTGACTATCAATAATCGAGTTTTTAATGTCACAATTGAAAGCCTTCAACACATTGCATAGAAGACAGAAGTATCGCACGACACAACGGAATAAAATGAACAATTTTGATAAATTGGTTGACGTTAACAAAGAAACGCAGCAATTTTGAGCGTTGATAAAAGTTAATTGTTGAACCTTAAAATGTTTTCCGTCAGATACGACATCTGGCTATCACATCACACCGTTTGTTTTCAAATCGAGATAACAATCTTTATGCTAGACGTAAATTGTTGGAAAACACTGACGTCATTATAACGTCAGAATGAAGAGTATGATCAAAATCGATTTACGGTATATCATTCCGCATTGTGAAGGAACATAAGATATGATTATATGAATATTCTAACATGGACCATACTGAAGAAAACACAGATATTAAACGGTTGCGAAACTTTTCCGTTTAAGTATATATTCATATATTACAGACGTTTGGTATGAGTGTGGAAATGAAATTGTCAACCAAAATGTGTGCTGTGGGAAGTCAAAGGATCCGTCTCAATGATACGGTTCCTATGAGTGCCCTAAACGAATGTTGAAGTAAATGTTTGACCAATTTCTTGGAATCGACATATATATTTTCCGGATATTTCGATACCAGTGTGGGAGTAAAATTGTCAACGAAAATATGTGTTGTGGGTAGCCAGAGGAACCATCTCAATGAGACGGCCTAAATGAGTACCTACAACAAATGTTAAAGTGGACGTATGCTTAATTTCTTGGGATCAACATATTTGTTTTTCAGACACTTTGCCACGAGCGAGGAAATGAAATTGTTAACCAGAATATGTGTTGTGGGTAGTCAGAGGAACCGTTTAATGAGACTGTTCAAATGCATACCAAAACGAATGTTAAAGCAAATGTTAGACCGTCTTTTGGAATTGACATATATATTTATATATTATAGACACTTTGATACGAATGTGGAAATGAAATTGTCAACCTAAGTGTGTGTTGTGGGTACTCGAAGGAACCTTCTCAAAGAGACCGTTCCAATGAGTACCTAAAACAAATATTAGAACAGATGTTTGACATTTGGTACAAGTGTGGGAATGAGCGTAAAAACCCAAAAATGTGTTGTGGGTAGTCAAAGGAACAATCTAAATGAGACTGTTCCAATGAGTACTCACTTCAAATGTTAAAGTAAATGTTTGACCAATTTATAGGGAGTGACACATATATTTTTCAGATATTTCGATACGAGTGTGGGAGTAAATTTGTCGACCAAAATATGTGCTGTGGGTAGTCAGAGGATCCGTCCCAATGAGACAGCCCAAATGACTACCCAAACCAAATGTTAAAGTGGCTGTATGATTGATTTCTTGGGATCGACATACTTATTTTACAGACATTTTGACACGAGCGAGGAAATGAAATTGTCAACCAAAATATGTGTTGAGGGTAGTCAAAGGAACCATCTCAATGAGACTATTCAAATGCATACCGAAAACGAATGTTAAAGCAAATTTTTGAACAGTTATGGGATTGACATATATATTTACATATTACAGACATTTTGATACGAATGTGGAAGTGAAATCGTCAACCTAAGTGTGTGTTGTGGGTACTCAAAGGAACCTTCTCAATGAGACTGTTCCAATGGGTACCTAAAACAAATTTTAGAGCAAATGTTTGACATTTGTTACGAGTGTGGGAATGACATTATCAACCAAAAAGTGTGTTGTGGGTAGTCAAAGGAACAATCTAAATGAGACTGTTCCAATGAGTACTCAAAACAAGTGGTAAAGTAAATGTTTGACCAATTTATAGGGAGTGACACATATATTTTTCAGATTTCGATACGAGTGTGGGAGTAAATATCTCAACCGGGATTTGTGTTGTGGGTAGTCAGAGGAACCGTGCCAATGAGACGGTTCAAATGACTACCCAAAACAAATGTTAAAAGGGATCTATGATTTATTTATTGGGATTGACATATATGTTTTACAGACCTTTTAATACAAGTTTGGGAATAAAATTGTCAATTTAAACATGTGTTGTGGGTAATAAAAGGAACCGTCTCAGTGAGTCGGTTCCATTGAGTATCCACAACAAATGTTAAAGCGGGTGTTTGACCCATTTATTGTGATTGACACACGTATTTTACAAACATTTTGACACAAGTGTGGGAATGAATTGTCAATCGGAATATGTGTTGTGGGTAGTCAGAGGAACCTTCCCAATGAGACGGTTCCGATGAGTACCCAAAACACTGTTAGAGTGCATGTTTGACCAATGTATTGGAATTGACATACATCTTTAACGGAAACTTAGACTCAAGTGTGGGAATAGAACCATCCACCAAAATATGTGTTGTGGGTGGTTAGATGAACTGCACTGGAGAGGCTTATTTTTAAGCTTATTTTTACACAGTGCCTAATATAAGGAAAACTTCCTTATTTTCTAACCCTTTCTCAAAAATTGTGAAAGGGGTAGTTAAAGGGAGTTCTCACAAAATGTCTTTTGTATACAGCTGTCTCACTTGCCGAAACGAAACGCAAGTGAAGACCCCTGAATGGTTAGAGTCTCTACTCAGCCATGTTTTTGTACAAGACGGCCCTTATGTGTTGTCACACTTTGAATATGATGTTTATAATATTAAACAGCCTTGACCCCGATGAGACGCTGCGTTTGCAGTGTCTCGTCCCGGTCTCGGTTGTTTGTTAATGTCAGTCATATTAAGCCGAATGTTCAGTTGTTTTACATGTCTACATGAGGTTAAATACCCATCGAGTCTGCACTTCGCCACACTTTCAAAACAAAAGAGGAACAACAGAAAAGTTGAAATGTGGAGACAAAAATGTACTTAGTCATTTCTCTTCTGTTTAGTACAGCAAATTGTTGTAAATGTGGTGTTTATGATAACAAACAGTACTGACCATGATGAAACACTTCTTTTGTAATGTCTCATTTTGGTCTGCGCTGTTTGTTGATGTCCTCCAGGTCCAGGTTAATATTTTTGAGCGCACAAATATGGTTATTTTCCTTCTCAGTTTACACTTAATTTGGAAATGGGGGAGAATGATTTAATTTTATCCAATTTGAAAACTGGACCCGAGAGGTGCTGGGGTACTGTGAAGATGACATTGGAATGTCAATCCCTTAATTATACCACATGAAAATGCTTTGTCTTCTGTAGTCTTAATTGGTACCATGTGTTCTGTCGTCTGCTCTTCCGTCTGCTCACATCCTAAAATTTTTACCTTATTGTAAACAGATTGGACTCAGTTTTGGCTGCTTTTTTTGGGAGCAGCCCGATCGGTGTCCGTATTGTATGTTTTCACGGAAAAAATATTTATGTAGCAGACGCTAAAGCAGACAACATTGCCGGGACAAAGATAAAATAGTGGTAGGATAAGGATTTATAAGGATTTAAAAATCTTGAGCTTCTAGCTTTGGCAGATGCCAGCTGATCTGGATCTGCTCTTACAAAACTATATACCTTGGTGGTTAATATGTGTTTGAGGAGTGTGGCTCCTGATCTTTAGATTGAATCAGACGTACGTCTGCTGATCTGGGTTCATACCACTTGAATGCGATTATACATATATTTTATAGCAATGCGGTGAGCTGAAGCCCAGAGAAGTGTCAAATTGTTAAATGATTCAGTTTAAAGGCTTGTGTAGCTTCTCTGTAATATACATTTATTATCTGTAAAGGTCCTGGTGAGTCTGCACATCTATACAGACTCATCTGTGCCTTTGTAAGCAAACTGGTGGTAGCTTAGTTACGTTTCTGCTGTTTAGTACAGTATATGATTAAGAGTTAGTGAATAGCTATAGCAGCATAGGCCATGATGAGAAGCTGCTTAGCAGGGTCTCGTCTTAGTCTCTGCTGCTTTATATTTATATATTTCAGATTTTAGGCGTATACAAGTTCCGTTTTTTAATGATTCTTCAATTATTAATGGCACTCACCTCTGGGAACCAGCTCATCACATTTATCCAGTATTTATAAAGTAAAAAAAATGAACAGTTTTGTTTGTAAGTTCAAGAGAAATAGTGTTGAATGAGTCTTCAAGTATTTGGTTTTATCTTTCACGCACACTTTCGCACTTATTCTTCGCGATTGTTTTATTTGTGAAACAGTAATTGACTTGTTTTAAGTCATCAGTTTTATAGGTCTCTAGCTGTGAAAAGTTGATAGTGGAGCACTAGGTTTACTTGGTTGACGTTGCGGTGGGAGGTGGCTTAGTAACCACTGCAGCAATGTCGTCGTATAGGTCGAACTTCAGTCGCTTTCCGTTGGTGGTTTTACCATAGACTGAGCCGTTGAAATACCAGGCTGAATCGATCAAGTCATTCTCCAGCAGCTCTGATATGAGTTTGGCATTCATTTTTGTAACGTCGTCTATGAGCCGATGTCCAGTTGATTTCATGGCTGACCTTACTTTCATTAGTTTTGTCTTACTATTGTTGTTGAACAGTTTGATAAGGACAGGTTTTGGTGTGCCTGGTCTACCTGGTATCCTGTGTATAGCTTGTATCTCCCTTGGATTCAAATCTACAGCGCCGTGTTCTCCGAACAGCTTACACACCTCTGTTGTTAATGATGTTACCGTTTCTTCATTTTTCTCTTTTATGTTCAATATTTTGATGTTATTTTTCCGTGAATATTGTTCGTTGTAATTCGCCATTTTAACTGCTACTTTTGAAAGTTTTTCAGCGGTATTTGACTGAGTTTGGGCTTCTTTTATTTTGCTTTGTAAAGTTTTGTTTTCTAATCTCAGTAGTTCATTCTCTTTTTTCAAATTCTCGATACTTTTGTTTAGGGAGTTGGAATGTTCCCTTATCTTTGTTTCAATCTGTAAGTCAATACCTTTGTTTATCTCATTCATTATTTCTTCCACTGTATTTTTGATGAATAGTTTCATGTCATCTCTTGTCATCATTTTGCTGACACCATCTTTAATGCCTTTCATCTCTGAGGAGAGTTCTTCCATTTGCTGAGACAGTAAGACGAGTTCTTCTGCACTTGAGTTTGCAACCTCATCAAAGCGGCGCTTGGGGTTACCTGGTGTAGTGTGTGCTGATGCGCCCCCCGTTTTCTTGGGTTTGCCTTCAACCTTCTTAATCTCCTTGCTATTCTTGTTTGAGTCACTCATTGTGTGTTTGACCAAGTGAATAACAATGAAACTATTTTAACTGCACTTACAAGCTGGGGGTAATCTCCACAGTGTCAAAATCGAAGTGAACTGGGTGAGTTGATGGAGATAACTGTAAATATTTCCTTTGTCTCCAGAAATAGTTTTTAATTTTTCTTAAATTTCTCGAAAACTAAATCACTTTTTTTAAAAATATTTTATGCTGCTCTAAGATTACACATTTATCCTTCTCATAGAATCATAGAATATAAGAATAAATCGCTAATTCCAACATTTTGCACAAAATATATCAGAGGTGAAAAATCACAACATTGCTAGTCAAAAATAACTGTAACTGTATAACAATTACAATTAATATAAGCTCACATGCTCACAACCTCACCTGAATATCAAGGGCTTTTTTTTGTTTGTTTGATTTGATTCTGTACGTCCCATCAACAATCTTTCAGTTAAACAGGGACGGGTCTTCCTGGGATGAACCAGTACTGTGTTAAGATAAATGTGTCTTGCTCAAGTACTACAACCCAGTGAGCCGGTGAGGCTCGAACCTGCAGCCCCTCGGTCTCAAGTCAAATCAAGGGTTTAAAAACTGATATCGATGTACACATGTTTCCCAAGTTATTTAAGGAAATGCCAAATAAAAGATTAGCACTCAATGATTTACTTAAAATAATGTAGTTTGATAAAAAAAAAACACTATATGTATTTAGTCTGGAATCAAGTAATTTAGATAGTTAAGGTACCAAACATTTTTGGTTTCCCCTTGACCACGTGGGTTAGTGGCTTAAAGTGTGTCATCTGATGGAACCAGTAGACCTTAGGATTGATTCCCTGCTAGACAACTATTTATCAGTGTGTGTGTTTTGTTCCTTTTAGTGATTTTTAGGAATTGAGGTGGACAGGGGGAAGGGTGGGTGAAAGTTTGGCAGTTTCTCTGCCTCAGTCAGTTTTGAAAATTTATCTAGCTCTGGTTTGCATTCATTTACTTCTGTTTCTTGGCTCGCCATTGTTCTGTTGATTGGATTTTATCAATACTTGGTATACAAATTGTTACTTTAGATTGAATTATTATATGCATATATTTTAAAGCTGAACTAGAACACATTTGATGGCGCGCCATCGCAAATCCCCACGCTCTCGAAGAAATCTAATGGTAATTGACCCTTTGACCCCATCCCAAGGTCACCAGTTTGATTGTAGGGTAAGAATTTTCAGTGTATCCTTGGCTACTGTTCATCCCCTTTAATTTGATATGCCACATGACCATGTTCAGAAAATTAAATTTTTGACCCCCCAGCACCCCAAAGTCCCAACCTATTGGGCATGACCCAGGGGACCTAATGATAATCCCGTCTAATATGTTTTATATCTTTCATTTGTGAGAAGACACACAAAGCTTGGTTTAAAAATATTTAAAATTGACTAAGTAATTGAGATTTAATGATATTTGAGCTTTGGCCCCTCCCCAAGGCCCAAGGGGGCAGGGGACCCAAAAAATTGTGCTGTTGCATGTGCCATTCATGTAAGTAACTCACACACCAACTCTGGTTGAATTTTAGAAAAAAAAATTGACCCCCCCCCCCCAACCCCTCCACAGTTCTTTCATTTGTGAGAAGACACACAAAGTTTGGTTTAAAAATCTTTGAAATTGACTGAGGTAATTGAGATTTAATGGTATTTGAACTTTTGGCCCCTCCCCAAGGCCCCAGGGGGGGGGGGGGTGGGGACCCAAAATATTGTGCCGTTGCATGTGCCATTCATAATACTTACTCACACACCAACTCTGGTTGAATTTCGGAAAAAAAAATTGACCCCCCTAACCCCCCTATGGTACCCCCAGGTCCCAGCCCTTGGGCATCACCCAGGCAGCCCGATGAAAATCCTGTCTGATATGTTTTATATCTATCATTTGTGAGTAGAAAAAGAAAGTTTGGTTTAAAAATCTTTGAAATTGACTTTGTAATTGAAATTTAATGATATCTAATAATATTTGACCTTTTGGCTCCTCCCCAGGGGGCGGGGCCAAAAAAAAATGGGCCGTTGCACACCCCATTCATGTGAGCAACACACACACACCAAAGGGGCTCTTTCATGGTATGGGAAATTAACATGGGAGTCTGCCCACGCTTCGAAATGGATAATATTTCGTTTATTAATTGTCTGGGGTATGACTTTTATATTTATGGTGCATTTGAGTTTTTATGCAATTCCATTGCTAATTTATGACGTCATGTATGATATCACTACAATGCCTTAGGGTATCCAGTTATAATCATTTCTAAAGTAATTGACATATCATGTAACAGGCGCAGAAATGCTTTATTTAATAACTATATCATTGATAAGTACGTTGATACTATAAATGGCTTTGTATGTATTAGGATAGCGGGTGGGCAATAATTTTTATGAGATGGTACCCCAATTTTTAACTATATATTTTGTATTCAGTCGAATTTGGAATTATAATTTTTACACGTTGTGGTCTTTGTCAAGATACCATTTCAACATATAAACTTTCCATATATGTTAAGAATATGTAGACAAAATTTCATGAAATTCAAGGACCGGTAACACATTTTTCAACTTGATGTAAACACATGGCCCTAATTCATCAAAATGTAAAAAATACAATAATCATGTTTCACTGTAAAAACATACTTGAATACTTGCTTAGTTTGAATCACCATGCTAGTACGTTTATTGGTAGAAGTTGATATGTTCAGTGTTTTTCCCTATTGCTGATTGGAAAAAGAAAAAAAAATCAAATATTCTTTGATATTAAGTGTCATGATTCTTATTTAATGAAGTGCTTACACAATAATATTACCCAAAACGATACAATATGGTGACACTGGACTTACCACATCTAGTTTCTAACGTTAAAACTACATCTAACCAATGTTACACTTAATATGTAACATTATTAAGAATTTTAATTCATACAGAAGAGAAACCTTATGACAAGTCAGTTCATACAGGAGAAGAACCTTATATCTATGGTTTTATAATTGTAAGCCTCATTAATAAACCTGGTTCACAAGAATAAGCCCCTGTCAAACCTATTGGTTATAATGAACCAATTTGGTCACAGAGAACTCTTGGCTTCAAAGGAATTGCTAAATTAATGTTTACATCTTCTCTGTTTATTCTATTTTGTAAAACTGATGCTGATTTCCATCAAATGGCAACATTTATTCTTTGGCTGGCTGTATATTCCAGGCATACAGTTTCGTTTTCTGGACCTCACTTATTCATGTAGAACACTGTTCTATGATAACTTTGATATGACTCTGTTACACTTAATCCTGGTCACGGCACCAAAATGTGGTTACTCTAGTTCAGTTGGGATGTATAGAAATATTTGGTCTTCTTGTTTTCACATGTTTATTGATAGGATATTATGTTTCTTAAACAATATCATGCAGGACTTGAGGAAGTGATACACATTGTCTTGGCCCCATAGTGCCCTGACATGGGGCCATGACCTTTGGCATTTCCATCAATTGAATCATTTGAAATTGTCTAAACATGTCTTTCTTTAAGAAAAGTGGAAGTAGATTTAAAAACAACCTCCTTCTGTCGAGTTATTGATTCATTTCAACTAATAATTAATTTTGCTAAAACTGACCTATACCCATAAGAGGTAGGAAATGACAAAGTTACCGGTTTTGGATTTTCATGAAATTTGGCTCAGATCAGTAGGATATATATGGCATGTTTTTGTGATAATATGATATCTTGACAAAGACTAAAACATATCTATCTTTGGAA
Source organism: Loripinus fragilis (assembly GCA_964019695.1). Lineage (NCBI taxonomy): Eukaryota > Metazoa > Mollusca > Bivalvia > Lucinida > Lucinidae > Loripinus > Loripinus fragilis. The sequence goes on from OZ026522.1 coordinate 29,839,167, forward strand.
TTCAATGTTGAATGTTTTGTAAAGGGGAGGTCTCACCCTATAGGAAATTTACATAGGGTTCTGCCCACGCATGGATTTTTATAATATCATGCATAATGATTGCCTCACATATAACTATTCTGTTTGTGATATAGTTTCCCACTTACCTATTTAAATGGTCAAAAATTGACATGTTATGTAATCGGGCATCTGCTTATGGGGGTACCTTCAGTTTAAGCCGCTCACAGCTCTTATAGATTCATATATTGTGTTCTAATTACTTTTAAAATTATCTAAGATCATCACTGATTAGATATGCATAAAATAAAAATCATTTTCTGTAAAGTTAAGTTCAGAAAAATATGATTTTGTTTGGAATTGTGCCCAAATTTCAGCTTCATAATATTTTTTTAACAATTATGTTTTAAAATTTAGGCATGTTCCAGTTCTTGTCAACCTATGAATTTACTCTCAAATTAGGCTATACATATATAGATGTAATGCTAAAATTTTCAAGAAAATCAAAGACCGGTAACATGTTGTCCTAGAACTTTGAATGTTACAAAAAGTTCTCAGAAATGTAAAAAAACTGATTGTAGTTAATGAATTTAAGTGTTCGGTTAGTTTAAAAGCAAGTTTTTTGTGTTTGCTTTCTCCTATAAGAGAGATGAAATATCCACTATTGTTAAAATATTATAATAACATAAATACTGATCACTTAGCGAGAACTTCACCTTGTCCAACTCGTCATAGAACAGTAAACTTTAATAATCTTCATAATACGGTTTCAATACCAGATTCACTCTAATAGAAACTCATTCATTTGATTTTTGTCAGGGAATAGTTTGTTTCATCATTTCTTGATCACCAACATGATAAAATAAATATTTAATAAATATTACAACCTTATATAATCATTTACCATATTCTGCAGTTTATCATACTTTAAAACATGTTGCATACTTTCTTGTGTGAGCAAGACAGAATCTTTAATGTTTCAAAGCTCTCATCCTTAATCCAATACTGACCACATAGAGAAAATTTCACCCTGTCGAACTCCTCTTGAAGTAGTTAATTTCATTAATCTTCACAATATGGTTTCATTTTGTTAGTCACTTTAATATAATGCCTAAAATACAGTATTCACCCTTTTTATGTAGTTGCGGGATATATTGCTTTATTATTTTTTACCACAAAATGCTGAAATATTTAAAGAATACATGTACCAAACCCTACAATCATAGGTGCCTACAATCATATTCCAAATCCTGTAGAAAGTCAAAGAATCAAATGGGATAGAAAATTAATGTCCACACTATCTTCTTAAAGTTTTATCTAGTACAATCAGATTGCTCAAAGGATAACTGATTCCCTGATTAAATTGCCATTTACTTGACTGAGGAACCAGTTTTGAAAATACATCATGGAAACTCCAGATAGTGTTAAGCATAAAACTACAAATACAGAACTTATTGAATATATATACAAGTGAAATTGCAAAAAGGGTCTGACGGTATAAGAAGAAGTTACAATGATCGGGAACTGAGGTAATCTGACCAAAGTCTTGCCCTTGCAAGGGAATTGGCAATTAATCAAAGCTTGAAGCCAATATTCAACCCGAGACTAAAACTACAAATATATATAATACTAGGAGAACACTAGGAAAGTAGAACCTATGTGCAACTCTTTCCAAAAAGTAGTAAAATTGCAAACAGAATTTTAAAAAAGTCAGTGCTTTCAGTTTATAAGTTTGCATGTGCATCTTGGTATTCAATGAATTGACAAAATGATGAATTCAAAACAGTCATAACATTTGCCAGATATTAAATGCCTGTGCAACAGTCAGCCAATGGTACATTAAGAATCCCAACAAGTACCTGGTATTAAAATAAAAAGCTACACCCTAGGCTATTCCAAACACATTGACATTTTAGGGGAAAATCATACATAACAACTTAATACCATATTAAACCAGGATAATACATAAATAATTAAAAAGGTTAGAGACACATGCCATTGTAGGTAGAATGAATGTCAGTTACATATATGACATCACATAAAAGTTTACAAATGGACAAAATAAATGAAATCAGCGATCAAATGCCTTGCCTTGTCTTGCACTATTTGAGACTGAACCGTCAATTAAAACATTGGTATGTGAATACAATTCAAAATACATTAAAGACACATTTGGTGAAGAGATCATAGCACTGAATCCATTAATTGATGTGTTTCAACTTGATTTTGAGAAGCTTGAATGTTGCAGACTTTTTGTGTGTTACTCTAACTGATTGTTAAAGCTACACAAGTCTCAGATTTGTTTCAATGTCAAATTAAATATGCATTTGTACACGCATAGGTTTTTATTATCGATGTTTATAATATTTTTAATAATAAAATTGCGAAATTACATGGTTCCAGAACAAAATTGGCCGCAAACATTAAATTATGATAAATTTCAAAAAGTGACCTACATGTATATAATGTGTTTTCCTGCACTGTTACCGGTTTCAAAAAATCTCGAAACTTTCTCAGTATACAGAAGACATGTGAGGCAAATTTTATATCTAGTATCATAGGTTGACAAGGACAGGAACATATAGAAATTGTAGACGCAATTTGGGCATACACATGAATTTCAGTTATATTTTTTGGAAAATTTTTACCTTAAGATTTTGTAAAACATTGTGTGTATGTTTGTATAGGCCAAAATAGTATCAAAACAATCCATATTGAGTCCTTTCACTATTCCAGCTCAAACTGGGTGAGATCCGATAAAACTGATGTTTAGAAATTGACAAAATATTAGACAGGTCTCATTGAAAAAATGGAGTAAAACAAGGTGCTTTTCTGAGACCTAAAATGCACTATTGAAATAAATAAATGCATTTTTATAGTTGATAGGTCATAGGTATTCACCATGTAAAACTAGATGAAAATCCATGCGTGGGCGCATATGAGACCTCCCCTTTTTGAAAAAAAATATTGAAATTTTATAATCACTTCTTCAGAAAACGTAAACCATAATATATCCAAATGGTTTCCTGGTAATAAAATAATGCCTATGGTATTTTGGATTTAATCTAAATGATAAATTATAGAAATAAACAAAACTATAGATTTAGGACATGGAAAATTAGAGACAGGTGTCACCTCAAAGGTGGAGTACGTCAGGGTTGCTTACAAAGCCTTATTCTTAACTATCTAATTCAATACATACATTTTCATAGTTGGTATATATCGAGCCATTATCATGCAAAGTTTAAAGAAAATCCATGCGTGGGCACAGATGCAAGACCCCCTTTGGTTGAATTTCATCCAATCATTTAGGAGGAGATAGCGTGACGGATGTACGGACAGACGGATGGACAGAGGTGATTGCAATATCCCCGACGCTTTTTTAAAAAAGTGTGGGGATAATTACTTTCTAGTAAATAAATGGATTTATCAAAATGATGATAATGGTCAATCTCGAGCATTTTATATATGGATATGACAAAAGGTACGTTATGGGTGTGTTAATCAAAATCTAACTAATGTTGCCTCTGCAAAGTCCTGTCTCTTAAGAGCTTTCCCTGAAAATTTGAAGCAGTTATCTTTAATATTGACGAATATATGGAGGTCTGAAGTAACATATGTAATCGGGTTTGGAATGTGACGTCAAGAATGACGTTAAGCCTAATAAGGCGTCAGAGTGATGGTCTCCAGTTGCTTGTTGGTTATTGTTGACTCAGTATAAACATCTAACAAATATAATGCATGCACATGCGTTAACTATATGTTATAATGTAAATCAAAATGAAATTGAACAAGATTATACTTTTTAAGTCGTATGAAAGGCATTTAAAGTGACCCACTCTTCATTATGAGCCCTTGTAGGTGTTATGGCCTAATTGTTGCCATAGCAACAGGCAGCATACAAAACATTAAATATAATCAGAATCATTTGCTACTTTGATGACATCAAGCTATAGAAACATTTTTGTGGTACTATGAAATCATGTGTGTCAGTTTTGGGTGTTTTTCAAATGTCTATTATGTAATAATTGCTGGAATGCCTTAAGGACCCTTTTCTCAGATCCGCTCTCATATATATGTAGAATCATGCATGGAATCTATGGGGATGTACCCACCTTAAAAACAACCGTTTCATATTTGCAGGGGGACACAGAAAGAATTTCCAAATTTCAATGTACTTCTATTCCTTAAGATAGATTTTATTGCACAGAGGTGAAGCAATGTAGCATTCTAACTAGGGCATCCAATATTGGTGTACATGTTTTTCAAATTATCTATTTACAGATGTTCCATTACGAATCACCTCAACACTAAGAATCACATGCAAAGGAGATAAGTTAAGAGCATGCCATGATGCCAAACTATTACCAGATAATAAAAGGAGACATCACACATCATGTGAGCTTATGTACAACATCAAAAAATAGTTTTGAGAATCATGTGAATTAACAACAAATTTTGAGACAATACTGATTTTCTTCTAGTTACCTTGTAGCAAAATTAAGCTCCTGAGAAGAGAAATTATAGAGTAACATATACATGAATCTAGGACAAAAGCTTTGTAAGCTTTCAAATCAATTTTCCTAAATTTTCTTTAATCTTACATTTCATAAATCTATGCATATTATAGGTAGTAGTCATCATCATCATCACAATCATCCATATTTATTTGAGGGACAGTTTAAAAATTAAAATCATCTTGTTATCATAAATTAATCAAGTTAATAGATTTAGCAATTGCACCCACAAGAGAAAAGGTGTAATACTACCAGACCTTCTGGCCACTATCTTGGTAGTCATATATAAAACAGCAATATTTACATTGTATCAGATATGACAATGAAATTGAAAAAAATGGGCATTTAATGACGTTAATTTCAAGTTATGGAGTGCACAAAAGTGGACCGACGGAATGACAGTTGAACTGACAGGCAGACCAAATACACTCGAGTTCCACCAACATTCTTTGTGGAACACAAATAACAACATGTAACATATATAAGTTTCAATATGTTTTAGATCATTACATTGTATACATTGTATTATTTTTACATTGACAAAGCTTTCTCACACAACTGGCTTACCAAACTAGCTACTTGATCTTTAGGCAACTGAAATATTGATTTTATTTTTATTTCTGTTCAAGGAATGTTCACGGAATGAAGATATCAGTTCAAATCACTCAGATAGTTCAGTTCATTGTTTGTTTGTGTTGATTCTTTATGTCCCACCCAGCAATTATTGAGTCATTTCAGGATGTGTCTTTGGTTAAACCAGTACTAAGCAGAGGATAAAGTGTCTTGCTCAAGGACACAACACAATGTATCCATTGAGTCTAAAACCAGTGACCCCTCAAAGTCAAGTCTAATACTCTATCATTGAGCCCCTGAACTCCTCAGTTCCCTGTTTGTTGTTGCTACTTTCTTCCATATATGGGCCACAACGTGAAAAAACCTGTTTTGGGAGTTTCTGACCAGGTCATATCCAAACAACGCCAGCTTAGCTACAGAAACATGCTAGAAAATTGAAGTTTTGCTTGTAGCAAGTTTAGATATGAGCCAGTGCATGAAATTTCCAACAATGTAGCATTTTGACATGTGTAGACTCAGACGAGCCTCTACAGCCTCCTTTTAAGCTTAGAAACTTCAAATGGTGTTCAGTCAGTAGCTTAATACTCATAGAATAGTCAAGCGACAAGCAAAGGCTCTGATCAGACTGCGCGTATGTGCAGGCTGATCTGAGGCTTTGCTGGGCTCACATACCACATTGTTGGAAATCTCACGCCGCGGTTCAATTATGATACTTTCAATAGATTGAATAACAAAGAGACTGATCAGTCTGAATGGATGTGCAGACTGGTCTGCTCCTTTGTTGTTCCCAAACTGCCAAAGACACGTTTTCTCTAGTCGTGGTCCATATTATCTTCTATATTAAATTGTCTATAATTTAAAACACTGGCAATTGTAACACAATGTCTGGGTATTTTGGACAGTTTGCAACATTTAAATCAATGATATACTGTCAAAAATCTGACATCATTATGTAGCATCACTTTTTATTGGCTGGCAAGTGGTTTTACTTAGGTGGCAGCTGCTGCCTGTAGTGTAGGTTCAACATATAACATTTCACTACTTTTTTTAAGTAATTATGTTAAATATGCATTAAAATGGGGATAACCAAAATGTTCATTTGAGGAGATATATCATCGGATATACACAGGGTTCATACAAGCAAGTTTGAGTGAAATTCAAGGCCTTTTCTACTACTTCTCAAGACTATCGCACAGTTTTAAAGGACTAATAGTTTATGAAAAATCCTGATTTTAGTGGTAAAATTCTACTTCAGAAATGCTGAACTGAGATATGGAAAAAAATATTTAAAGAAAATAAGTATAAAATTGTTGTGGCTTTATTTGGTGCAGCAATTTTATACTGATTTAGGTCTTCATCAACAGTGTTAAACCCTACACAAAATAGTATAATTCAAGGACTTTTCAAGGCATTAGAGTGCTTTTCCAGTACTTTTCAAGGCAGATTTAATTTTCAAGGACTTTTCAAGAAAGCCCTATATATTAAAGTACTTTTCAAGACTGTGCGAACCCTGATACAGATGATCTTCAGGTTTTACAGCTCTGCTCACACGTCACTGAAAAACTAAATTTCTGAATGTGTATTCGTCTAATACCTCCTCAAATGAAAATTTTGAATACAGTGATCAGCTAAGTGACTTTCTTTTTATGCCCCCAAAGGAACTTTGGGAGGCATATAGTAATCGCACTGTCCGTCCGTCCGTCAGTCCGTCCGTCAGTCCGTCCGTCCCGCTTTCGTGTCCGGTCCATATCTCCTATATTCTTTGAGGTAGGAATTCAAAATTTGGTGTGTGGATACATCTTGGGAAGGCGGAATGTAGCGTACCATTTTCGGGTCACTGTGACCTTGACCTCTGACCTAGTTTTTAGAATAATCGTGTCCGGAGCATATCTCTTATATTATTTGAGGTAGGAATCTCAAATTTGGTGTGTGGATGCATCTTGGGATGACGAAATGTCGCGTACCATAATTGGGTCACTGTGACCTTGAACTTGACCTCTGACCTAGTTTCTAAAAAATTGCATTGAGTCTGGTGCATATCTCCTATATTCTTTGAGATAGGAATTCCAAATTTGATGTGTAAATGCAACTTGGGATGACGAGGTGTCACATGCCATTTTTGGGTCACTGTGACCTTGACCTCTGACCTAGTTTTAGGAATTATTGTGTCAGGAGCATATCTCTTATATTCTTTGAGTTAGGAATTCCAAATTTGGTGTGTGGATGCATCTTGGGATAGCAGAGTGTCATGTACCATTTTCGGGTCACTGTGACCTTGACCTCTGACCTAGTTTTTAGAATAATCGTGTCCGGAGCATATTTCTTATACGATTTGAGTTAGGAATTTCAAATTTGGTGTGTGGATGCATCTTGGGATGACAAAGTGTCGCATACCATTATTGGGTCACTGTGACCTTGAACTTGACCTCTGACTTCTTTCTAGAAACTGCATTGAGTCTGGTGCATATCTCCTATACTCTTTGAGATAGGAATTCCAAATTTGGTGTGTAAATGCATCTTGGGATGACGTGGTGTCACATACCATTTTTGGGTCACTGTGACCTTGACCTCTGACCTAGTTTTAAGAATTATTGTGTCCTGAGCATATCTCTTATATGCTTTCAGTTAGGAATTCCAAATTTGGTGTGTAGATGCATCTTGGGACAGCGGAGTGTCATGTATCATTGTCGGGTCACTGTGACCTTGACCTCTGACCTAGGTTTTAGAATAATCATGTCCAGAGCATGTCTCTTATATTATTTAAGGTAGGAATCTCAAATTTGGTGTGTGGATGCATCTTGGGATGACAAAGTGTCGCATACCATAATTAAGTCACTGTGACCTTGAACTTGACTTCTGACCTAGTTTCTAGAAACTGGTGCATATCTCCTATATTCTTTGAAATAGGAATTCCAAATTTGGTATGTAAAGGCATCTTGGGATGCCTGAGTGTCACAAACCATTGTCGGGTCACTGTGACCTTGACCTCTGACCTAGTTTTTAGAATAATCGTGTCCGGAGCATATTTCTTATACTATTTGTGTTAGGAATTCCGAATTTGGTGTGTAAATGCATCTTGGGATGACATGGTGTCACATACCATTTTTGGGTCACTGTGACCTTGACCTCTGACCTAGTTTTAAGAATTATTGTGTCCCGAGCATATCTCTGATATGCTTTGAGTTAGGAATTCCAAATTTGGTGTGTAGATGCATCTTGGGACAGCGGAGTGTCATGTACCATTTTCGGGTCACTGTGACCTTGACCTCTGACCTAGTTTTTAGAATAATCATTTCCAGAGCATGTCTCTTATATTATTTAAGGTAGGAATCTCAAATTTGGTGTGTGGATGCATCTTGGGATGACAAAGTGTCGCATACCATAATTAAGTCACTGTGACCTTGAACTTGACTTCTGACCTAGTTTCTAGAAACTGGTGCATATCTCCTATATTCTTTGAAATAGGAATCCCAAATTTGGTATGTAAATGCATCTTGGGATGCCTGAGTGTCACAAACCATTTTTGGGTCACTGTGACCTTGACCACTGACCTAGTTTTCAAGAATTATTGTGTCCAGAGCATATCTCCCATATTATTTGATGTAGGAATCCCATATTTGGGGTGGTGATTCCTTTTGGGATGGCGGAGTGGTGCATACCATTTTGAGTATTTTTGACCTTGACATTGACTTCTGGCCTCATTTCTAGGTTTTTCATGCTATATTACTGCTAACTTTCCTCAAATGTGTCTTATGCTAGACCAATTCCTTTGGGGGCATTCGTCACGTGTTTGTGACATTTCTTGTTGTGTTTTGTCACTTTCCTATATGGTGTCCCTGGTCAGGTGTGGTACTTGATTGTAACGATTCCTCATCTTTGCCTTCTATTTACTTTTCTAGGACCTGTTTAAAATCATTATTCTACCAACACAAAGCTACATTATATCAAAACATCTGAAAACTGAAACTCAACTGACAAAAATATATGAAAACAAAATATAAATAGTAAGCTATTAAGGGGATATACACAAATCATTTTGAGAAAATATCTAATGGCATATAACATGTATAAAGTCTACAGTATTGAAACAAACCAGAGAAGGAATATATTTCATTATTCTGATGTCTAATCAAAGTACAACAACATTCCCTTTACCCCATAGAGACGCCTTTTAACGCTTTAAAATTTGCAAACAGAGTAGACCCAGATCAGGCAGCTCTTACAAGTACTGCCTGATCAGGGTCTTCTCTGTTTGATTATGGAGATATGATACATGTACATATGATCCTACATAAAAGGACCTGACAAGTCATTTCTTTGTTCTATGTACCAACATGAACATTAATTTATATAATTATTCATAGTGGGTGGAACCTAGCATGAATATTCATGAAGGGAACAGTTAATGGTATAAACCATAACATAATTAGGTCACAGTGATGCCTATAATGATGCTAAGCTAACAGGAACTCATAGAGAGATATAATCACATCCCTGAACCAAGATCATTTGCTTTTTGCACAATAAATTGACTTAATACTTGCGGTGTTTTTTTCAGTTTTCTGATGTGCATCATACTCTTAATATCTGTACCCTTTTCTCACCCCCTCCCCCTCTATTCTTGTATGCAGTCACTAAAGACATACAGTATGTCTTACCATACTGCACTTAGAATGGTGAAAACTTATACATATTCAACCCTTAAAGCGCAAAGAATAAAATGTATCTGAAAATGTTGTCTGCTGAAGTCGTCTGCTGCAAATAATTGCCTTACATTACCGACAAATTAAGTATAGAAGCAAACAGGGTGGACTCGGAGCAGTCTGATCTGGGTCCACATTGTTTGCCATAGAGGCTTCTTAAACATTTCAGCAGAAGAGAAAAGTAGACGACTTTTGTTGCGATTGGCGCATTAAGGGCAAAGTATTGTCCATTCTGGATGCAATAGGATTATGCCATTAGATAGAGCTTCTCTTGCCACAACTAAACAGAAAAGAGATGTATATAGAGATTGATTGTATATCTAGACAGAAAATAAGAGAAAGACAGATATATGTTCAGTGGCTATAAAACCCTCACCAGTCTGCTTATAATAACTAAAGATTCCTCTACTGCATTCTGAAAGAATAGTCTTAACTAATTAATTAAATGCAACTTAATCTGTATAGTTTCATATTATTATCAATCTTCAATTGTATTGTATTGATTTACTGGGATTAAGAATAATCCTTCACATGTATTGTTGAGGGACAAGGAAACCCCCATAGGAGGACCAGAATATTTCGCCAGAAACGAGGCTCTGCTGAGTTTCTGACAAAATTAGTTGGGTCCGAGAGTGTGATTTCCTTGTACCGCAATAATACACCATGATGGATAATTTTTATCACCCACTTTTTGATTTTATATGAATTCTGTCAGCTTGGCATAAAAAATAGATTTTTTGCATTTGTTCCAATCGGAAAAATTAGTTAACCTACAAACTTTCCGGATGCAGGAACAGGTGTAAACATAGTTTAGCACATAAAACGCAAGTAAAATAGCAGTTCAAGCATTGGTTTTGTTTTTATTCAGGTTTGAAATAATTATCGCTATCAGTATCTACTGATGATTGCACTTCACTATTAGGTTTTCCATAGACAACAATGTTAACATTTTAACACCTTGTTCGAAAACTATACATTCAAAATTTACCAAACCGGCCTCATTTTAAAATGTCATCCTTGCTCAGTTATTTCAATTAATAATAACTACATGCTTCCCAGCTCAACCCCGCACTATATCCCTTTAAACTGACATACTATGAACAACATGTTTTCTAATATAGATAGCTCTTCAAGGGGGTCCAAGAAGCAAAACCCATCTGGTATCAACCTAGTACTGGAATTTATCACCTTGGCCATCTCCATTAAAACAGACTATAACTTGCATCTTTTAATCAAACATGCCAAAACACCTGTCAATCAACGAATATTGAAGAATCTAAACGGGGTCTTTCATAGACTTCTCTTGTTCAATAAGAAACCTTTACCAGAGAAATCTTTACCAGTTTATCTTTTATAAGGTAAAAGACCATCAGCAGAAATGTCAGAACATTGTATAAATGAGTTTAGGTACACTAACTGATCAGCATAAATGCAAGCATACCATTTTCATTTTCAAATCAACACTATATATGTTGCATGTTCAATAGCGGTTTAACACTAATTTGACCTTATATATGAGTGTGCTGATAATTGGGATTTGAACTGGGATCAGCTGCAATCAGGGTGTATATGATAAAACGCTAGAACAAAATGTACATTACATTTAACTTTGTGAATGATATTTAAAGTACAACTTGGGGAACCTTCGTTTGTATGAAGTATATATCAAGCCTTAATGATATCTATAGTTTGTATCTTCATCAGCAGAGTCTGCCATGATTAAGCTGGGATTTTTTAATTTAGCAAGCAAAGCACTAGCTAACTGGGTTATATTACTATACTTATCAAAGTGTTTCTAATTATTAACTCTTTCCTTGCTAGTACCAACTTTTGTAGTCTGATAATAACCTTTGCAAACAATTTGGACCCAGATCAGGACCGACAGAATGTCTGTCCTGATCTGGATCCAAACATTTTGACACTATGATAAAGTTCCTGCAAGAATATTGTCAAACAACAAAAAAAAGCAAGAACAAGACCAAATTCTGTTCTGGACCTGCATCCCTGGTGCACATGTTCAATGCGTGAACAATCATTATGCAAATCTCGAATATAAAGGAATGAAATCCGTTCGAGTTACAGATTACACACATAGTATACAATGTAAGCACTCCAAACGTGGTGTAGACATAATAATGTCTAAGTCAAAACTTACAAATATATTATCAAATGTGCACAATATATAAGGTACACATGTTCAATGTGTGAACAATCATAATGCAAAGATTGAATATAAAGGAATGAAAACTGCTGGAGTTACAGATCACACAAACCAGACACCCCTAAGCATTTCCGATGTAAAAAATGTCTAAGTTCAACACCCCTCAAAATGAGAAAATATTTATCAAATGTCAGGGTTTATTCTAGAATCTGAAAATGAGGGAGGAATTTCCGCCCTTCATCTACAAAATAGAATGGATTGTCAAAATATTGGGGGAATAGTTTGGATCACGAAAACACTGCTTATACAGCACATAAGCATCGTTTTTGTGCCTATTAACCCTTTAACTGTTATGCAATCTTGAGAAATTTATTCTGTTGATGAACTTGATGATTCTCTAAATCAAAAACAGTAGGAGCTGAACCCAGGAGCAGTCTGATCAGGGTTCATATATTTGTTTGATTTTTGGATTGTGCATTTTTAATGTTGTCCCCAGGTCAGACATTTTGAGGGCCATATTTGGCCCCTTAAGCATTTTCAAGGGGCCATTTGAATTTTTTGAGGGCCATATATTACCATCAGTGCAACACAACCCTAAAAGTAATGCTTCTTTTACAAAAGCTGAACTTGTTCCAAAAATATATCCACAAATCAAAGCTCGAAGAAAAACGGTTGTCATGCATTTTTCCAGTTCCCATTGGACCCAATATCTACCATTTTGTGAATTTATTTCCAAACAAAAAATAGAAAGTGCTGTTTCCAACAAAACAGCAAAAACTTCAAATCGAGTCCACCATCTTGACAGTTCAAATGTGCATCATGAATACGCATAAATAATATCCGTGCAGCCAATCAATGAAGCATTGAAATTCTACAAACGCTTATTTTCAGAATAGCTGGCAGGTGCCGAGTAGACCGTTTTCCAATTATGATCTTGATTGGTTGTTAAGTAGAGCGGACCTAAGAGAAAGCATGATATTTTTACGGCTTTTTCATAGCCGATGTTTTCAGCCGAAGCATCGAAAGATAGTTTCATTTTCATTGAAAACATGGGTATTTACAATATTCAAAGGAAAAGAACGAGTTTCAGCTATTTCTTTCACAAATTTTGGATGCGGGATTGTCTCACATCCGGTGAGAATTTGTGCATGATCTGGAAAAAAAGCGTGGGTAATATATGAGGTTAGGTGGCATTGCTGATCAATTGTCACTGATTGAAAGAAGATTTAAATAACAGTTTTATGTTCTTACATATAGGGCAGTCCTTTTAATTCTTTGCATGTTTTGCGCTTTTGCATTCCTTGTTGTTTATTTATTTTTTTCAAAATCAACTCTTTCAAAACACTTACTGTTTTCATACTTGTGGCTCATAAATTCTTCAGAGATCAAAGCTAAAAATTTCTAAAAATCCTAAATTTTGGAAGTTTTAATCTTTAAACTTACAGCAGTACTTATGCCTACAAAATGTGAATACTTTCATGTTCAAATAGTCAAATGTCAAAAGATAACCAAAACATATGGCAGAGCTATCATAACAAGCTTAATTCATTACTTTGAGACTGACTTTCATCCAGTATTCCAACGGTTATGTACTACAATGTAATGCTAGTGTTTAACTGTTAAAATGTAGGAGAGCTTACCACTGAAGCAAATACATCTTCTCCCTGGAAATTCTTGGGTGGATTGTTGGGACTGAAATAGAAAATGGATAAAAAATTATCCAAGTTGATCTAATTTTACCGAGACAACATTTGCCAAAAAGGTGTGTTTGACCACTTTACTAAACCCTATTTTTACCTCTGGTGGCCAATGTTTTAAAAGAGCAGAATCATTTGTGCAACTTTGACAATTTGTACGAAATTATTTTTTAATTTGTGCCAGTGGTTCAGATGTTGTTCAAAGTTTTTCTTTCTAATTTTTTGCTTTAGTGGCTGAGCAGCAGAGCAAAACCATTTGTGCAATTTTGAGAGAGGGCATTTATGGGCAACAAATGTGTGAATTCAATTTGGCCAAGTGGTTCATGAGATGTTGTTTAAAAACAAAAAGTTTATAGACGATGTACAGTAAAATGGCCGCTCAAAAGTAGCCAAAACAACAATCTTAATGACAAATGGCTGCTAAATGAAGGTCGAAAGTATTGCAGAATGCTCCCCTTGGAGCTTTCTGCAATACTTTTGACCTGCATTATGCCAAAGTTGGTCTTGAAAACAAATTTTCGGTCTTTTTGAGAGTGGCCGTTTACACAGGTTTTACTGCAGGCCTCACATAGCAATACTGACGTAGGATGAATCTCACCTTTGAGCACTACATATTCAAGTGAGCTAAAAATGAAGGTGCTGCTGTAAATTCAGAAATGGCCACAGGCTGGTGCACCTTTGATGTTCACACACCCGAAGGCATGTTTTCTTGCATTGAGGCCCACATATTAATACAATTTGTTTACTAATTCAATAAGTCTTAACCTTGACTATTATTAAGTTGATAATACGGATAACTAAATAAGAATTATTGGTCCAGCCAACCAATTATAATGTATTTTCTACCGCCTAACTCGAATCATTTCAAAAAAAAACAACAGGCATGATTGTCTGTTTTATCTTGCATTTTCTTCTGAATATTTAGCTATTTAATCTACTGTATTCAGCGTTAATTATGATGTCCCCATTAATCCCATTCATTGTTGTTTGATCAGCTTGTAAACAAATATAACACAGCCAGTCTTCAACCATGTGTGTTACACGATTGTCAATTAGCACTTTAATTACTATGAAAATTGACCAACGGTCAATGAATTGGTTTGATCAATTTTCCGTTAAATTGAGAAAGTGGACAACATTAAATGGTATGATTACAAAAGGGGGTAAATTGTTTTGACAGTATGAGCTAATGTGTCCCATTTGAGCAATTTCAATGTGTCGGATGACTGGGTCAGTATTAACCTGTCACTTTTTTTGTTGACAATGCAAATAAAAAAGGAAACAACTTATTTTTTTTCTTATTTAATTCTCGGGCCAATTCATTAATGTAGTAGCTCACTATAACAATCTTTTGATAGATGAGTTGAGCATGATTTCTTTCACCCCAACGATGGTAGCTATGATGTCATGATTTGATTACTTCGAACTACTGATAACATGACACATTTTGCCCAGTCCCTTGGAATTCGAGGTATGGAGACTAGACTGTATTTAATGGCGTGAACATAAAGGTATCATCAAAGCTGTTCAAACCATTCTACTCCAGCATATGGTTCTCGACGCAAGAAAATCTGTCTTCAGGGCTTGTAAAAAACAAACAAACAGACCAACATGTGCAGACTCAGCACATTTGATGTTCGCTTTTTGGAAAGTATCATATCTAAACTTGCTACAAGCTAAATTTTATTTTTCTCCCTAATCTCTGTAGCTGAGGAGACTGGTTTGAGTCTCCCTTTGTCAGAAAAATTCAAAGACAGGTTTTTGTCGTATCGAAGCCCATATATTGGGAAATGTCTGAACCAGTCTGTCAGCTCGAGGTATGCAACTGCATCAAGTTATGCATAGAAGAGTTAGGGAGAAATAACTGTAATTCATTTGTCAAGCTTATGCTAGACTTCAAGTGAAATCTTTAAGTTTATCAGTCAAGTCTGACCCTTTAAAGACAGCACACACTTACGTTTTCACCCATAGTTTCTGATCCATTTCACCCCAAGGTGGTCTCTTATTTTCTTTCAAGAAAGCAGGATTGATAACTCTGTCTAGTTTCCTTCTTGTCAGGGAGGCAGAGGCCATCGTTCCAGTAAGATTGACACTATCAGCTGCAGGGACTACTGTGTCATCCTACAATAGACAATGGCAATACGCTTTTTGGCATATCGTTGCATCCCTACTGTAAAGCAGCAAAATGATGTCAAAAAAATAAAACCGCGAGTCATGTTTCCTGCCAAAAAATGCAATTTTCTTGAAGGCTAATAAAAGTACAATCTTCAAAATTGTTTAACCCTTAAAACGCCAATTGCAACAAAAGTTACCTGCTTTTCTCGTCTGCCTTAATGTTTAAGAAGCCTCTATGGCAAACAGTGTGGACCCAGATCAGACTGCTCCTATAGGAGCAGTCTGTTCTGGGTCCACTTTGTTTGCTTCTATACTTAATTTGTCAGTAATGTTAGGCAATTATTTGCAGCAGACGACATTTTCAGATGCATTTTTTTTCTTGGCGCTTTAAGGGTTAATCACTGGTATCCATTATATGGGCCATTCCACATTTCAGAAACAAAGCACATTGGTAAAACCAGATGGATTACGATTACTTTCAAGAATTCTTTAAAACATAAATTTATTAAAATATGTGTGATAATTCTATTTTGGTGTTATACATATGCAGGAAATGTACAAAATATGAAACCTGTGCAAATTGAACAAGTTTAATATTTCATACATTTCAGGCAGATTTAGATGTTTAACTCACATCATCCAGTTCTAGGTGTGTTGTTGGAACAGTTCTCATGATTTCTTGGTAAACTTCTCGAATTTCTTCACCCAGGAACAAGTTTCTGTCAAGATGCTTCACAGTGTGTGGGTCAATCTGCAAAAGCACGAATGTGTATAGCGTACATACATGTACAAATATATCAATTGGAATTTCACTATCATGACATCAAGAAAATTTAAATTGCACATCTAAAGAGATCGTGTATGTATGTAAATCATGCGAGGCAGAAGTGAATCCACTAGACAGATGTAAAGAGGATCTTGTATGCTTTTTAATCTGCCTCAGAGAAGTAAAAACAAAAACACTAGACAGATTTGCTTGAGTTGATGCTTTATGTCCTAGTCAACAATATTTAAATCATAAGTTGATGGGTGGGGAAGAGTGGTATGGACTACAGAAATATTAACATGTGTATAACTTCAATCTTCCAATAGTACAGCAGTCACCAATTGAGGCTCCAGATCACCATATTAAAACAAAGTTCCAGTAATTGAACTATATAAATGAAGTAGCCCTGTGTATGCTACCTGTTGTTCTTGTTATGTGATGTCTTTGAATAGATCATATGCACAGTCTCATACAAAAATCAGTGGAGCAATATTTATCAACATGTGTTCTTTAACTAATACATATATTATGCAACACAGACTAATATACATCGAAAGACTTTCTTCTTATGCTAATTGTATTCATAATATGAATTTGATAGGCGCTACCTATTTGCATGCATCCATTTGTTTGCATTAACATACATGTAGCTTTTGCCTTGTAAGTTGTAAGTATGATCGAGAAAGCCAGGACCAAACTTTTTGTGAGCACCAACTCTGTGCATTAAAAGACAAAGAGGAAATGAAGGAAAGGCGGAGAAAAAAACTGAAAGGTAGAAGCTTAGCCAAACAATCCCCATCCAATCTGTCTACCTTAAAGAAATCAGGGCCCTTGAAACCCCTGTTGGATTCATTAGCATTGTTCCTATGACGAGGTATTTTCACTGTCCTGTGATGATCTCTTTCAAAGGTGCAACAATGCATGTGGCAGTTGGTGTATGGCAAATGATGGTGTCACTATCACTGCATGACGTAAAGTTAAGAGATTTGTGACATAACGTCACAACTATCACAAAGGCTCTTGCTTGAATGAGCAATCATTAACTTTCAAGCTCTTGGTGAAAGAAAAATCCATCAGGAGCATCACACAGTTGCTTGCTTAAAAGAGTTATCATTAATTTTAAGCTTTAACTGATAGAGCAAATCATTGGGGAAATTGTCTGAAAGACATCCGATTCATAATGTATGAGCCTGCCTCCAATTGGACTGCACGAGCTTTGCGTGTACCGTACACCTATAATTGTACAACTGTATCAGCATTACAAATAAATTATGTTTAAACTAACTATTCTTGCATAGAAATCTATTCGTATAGCTGTTTACACCCATTGTCAAATGAGCAAAAATCCATGTTCAAATCAGGAGATTCACGTGCTGTTTGAACATGGGTATGAACTTGAAAATACTTAAAATGAGCCCTGCATTATTTGCATGACGTTATACGGAAAGTGTTGCGGACCAGACTGATCATTTCGCCGATGTTTTTGTTCGCGAAAACGTTGCGTACGCTTATGACGTTGTGACGTTCGAAAGTAAACAGCCGACGCCATTTTGTTTAGATCAATCCAGTGTAAGAAAATGGACAATTTAATGTTTGAGCAGCGTTTTCAGTGCGAATTGGGCTGGAATAAGGTAAAATATGCAAGAAAAACGATCACACATGTTTGTTTCATTGCATTAACACTTGCCGGGTCCCTCGGATGGTGTTGAAAACTCGGCTTATCGGCCTCGTGTTCAAACAGCATCCTCGGGACCCAACAAATGTTAATGCATGAAAAAACATGTGTGATCCCTATAATCATATTGATATTCTATGAGAATATTTGAAACTATAATTATAGTGCTAAAATTCAAACAGTTTGGCATGTTTCTAAACAATATTAGCCCTAGCAGACAAGTTTTAGAAGTAGTCTAGTAATAAGAGAACATAACAGAATCATTTTCTAAATATTGCTGTCATTTTAATCTGCTACAAACCTCTTCTGTTAAGTCATTGTAGACTGTGGCATAACGTTCTAGAGTTATAGATGACATACACACTCTCTCTGATACTCTCACATCTGATGCTCGAACCTGCATCTGGAAATGAACAGAAATTATTATCTTTTTTCCTGCCTTTCTATAGGTAGCCTATATTTCAAACCCATTGGACCCAAATCAGACAAATTACTATGCAAAACTTTAGATTGGCAGCTATCACTACTGCAAAAAAAGCATTTTACAGCATGTATTTATGTCAAAGTCACTGAAATTTGAAATGCAGGTCATGGTCAAAGTGCATGCTTGAAGAGTACGCTGAAGACAATTAATATAAAAGGTCTATCACTTCTGCAGAGAAACACACTTGAATGTAAATTGTTGACAGACAGACAAACAAACAAACATGGATGGACAGACAGACAGAATTTTTTGACTCCTGTCAGGTCCTCCTAGAAATAGGTGTGACAAAAAGTGTTCCCTTGGATTCTTTTGTACTTATAAACTAATTCACCATAAAATACAGTCAAACCTGTCTTAAGCAAGCGGTCAAGGGATAATCCAAAATGGCTTGCTTAAGACAGGTGGCTGCTTAATAGAGGTTCAGCTAAGATGGCCATATGATTGAGGACTCGAAAGAATATTGGCTTCGAGTTGAGGATACCCATATAATAATGAGTTGAAAAGTATAAAGAATAAGGTCTACACTGCTGCAGTTATTGCATTTCTTCATAAAATATATAAATGAAAAAAAAAAACACAAACAAAATATGAAATAAACAAAATCATGTCCATTCAGTCTAAAGATTTCCATGTATGTTAAAAGAGAAGAGATAGCATTGCTGTTAGTCTGCTAATCATATTTTTTCTAGAAGCTAAAACCTGATTTTTGATAAGTAAATGCAGGTTTAATGGACATCGTACTATTGAACATGAAGAGAATGTTGTTAGAATTGTAAATTTATTCCGGTGAAAAAGATTCGGAAAATGGTTCAAATTTTGATACTCAAAAATAAATTCTTTTTTTCTCAAAAGCTATTGCTTGTTGACTTTTAGCAAAGATTGCATCCTTGTGTAGTAAGTATATGCCTCCAGCAAAGAGTATTACTCTGCATTTTGATTTTCACACATTTACCGTTAAACATCTGTCACGGTATGGATGAATGAACTTTTACAGCGGCAAAATGCTTTGATGTCGACAATTTGGCTCTACGACTGGTCACCCGCTTGCAATAATGGTTACCCGCTTACAAAAAAAAAAAATCAACAAGTGGTGTTCGTTTAGCGTATACAGGTTTTCGATTACTGTTGACGCTGTTTTTAATCCATTTGTGCTGGATTCCTGAACCATGTCGTAGCGTTTTATTAGCGTAAATACTAATTCGGCCCCGTTGTGGTTCGGCTGCACCACAAACTTCCAAATAGTTGGGCCCAATAACCTCGCCATAGAGTAGCGGCCGTTGAAGAATTTATTCTGGGAGACACCACTGCTGGGGAGTTTAATTGCACCAAGCATATGACCAGTGCAAAAAAGTTAAACGATGCAATTTTAATCGAAACTGGCCGCATCAACACGCATAAAAATTGGCCGTTCGAGGACACATTTCCAGTGTTTTGGGGCGAATTTCGCCGACCGCTGGCCGCGTTGGACAGGTGCACGCTTAATAAAGGTGCATTTGCATTCAAAATCATTCGGGGGGCTCTAAAATGGCCGCTTAAGGGAGGGTCACGCTTAATAGAGGTGGCCGCAACAGCAGGTTTGACTGTACTGGCTCTGCTATGCCCTATTAATTTCCAAATCAACATTTTTAAAAATCAACTCTGAGTGTCTATGATTGACATGTCCATGTGAAATTTGTGATTTTAATTCGTTTGCAAATACTGACTTGTTTCTTAATCATTTGTATTCAGAAAACACCTAAACATAATGCTGGGTCTACACTGTTTGTAAATGATAAAAAGATAGTCAGACAAAAGAATACAATATTTTTTGAAAAATTATAACCCGACACCCCTAGATATTTACAATGGACTGTCCCAAGTTTATTGTTTCAAAACAGATGGAAGAATATATAAAGGGTTAACTGAATTTGGCTACTTTCTGTCAGTTGGTACCAAATTAAACTTATGTGACATATGAGAGAAGACTTAGAAAATTATTTACAGAAAAACAATGGGGGTTGGAGAATTGACACGATTCCTAATTTTCAATTATGGCTACAGAAAATCATAGCCCTGATTCCTAATCTTAAATCATGGCTACAGAAAAGCATAGCCCCAATTCCTAATTTTAAATCATGGCTACAGAAAATCATAGCACAGATTCCTAATATTAAATCATGGCTACAGAAAATCTGAAAAGGTGTCATGCTTTGAAAAGTTATACTGACTTAATAGCCACCAATTATTGATTTCTTCTTTATTTCATTTGAAATTATTGCTTTCTTCTTTATTTCATTTGAAACCTATTCCAGAAAATTATTTTGTTAGACTCATGCTTGATTCCTTAGGTTGTCTTGATTTTTTATGTTTTGGATACTCAAAATGGATATATATGCAGAGCCAAAAATAAGGGAACCCTTGTATTTCTCCAAGAACTTGGTCTTGCACTTTAGGAGGAATGGCAGCATATAACAAGAGCAGAGAAACGCCGTATCATCTTCAGTATGCCCGATAGGTATTGTGTACGACTTGCTGCACATTGAGGTTACACCCAATATTGACTTGGACTCCATATCTAAGTTTTAGGTAAAATACACAAGAGGCGCTAATTCGCTCACCTAAGTTTTGTTTAAAGCTTACATATAGGTATCTGTTGAAAGCTGGCCATGTCTCTGTTCACACCCGGGGTGAGGCCAATTTTGGCGCTATGGGCATAATTTGTACAAACTTGGTAGAGGTCCACTAGGTCATGCTACATACCAAATATCAAGGCTCTGGGGCTTATGGTTTCAGACAAGACGATTTTTCCTTGTTTTTCCCAATATAAGCCTATGCAAAACATGTGACCCCAAGGATGGGTCCATTTTTGCCCCCAAGGGCATTATTTGAACAAACTTGGTAGAGCTTCACTAGGTCATGCTACATACCAAATATCAAGGCTCTAGGCCTTGTGGATTTTTTCATGTTTTCCCTATATAAGCCTATTTAAAACATGTGACCCCTGGGACGGGCCCATTTTTGGCCACAGGGGCATAATTTGAACAAACTTTGTAGCCGTTTAATAGGTTATGCTACATACCAAACATCAAAGCTCTAGGTTTTGTGGTTTCAGAAAAGAAGAGTTTTCATGTTTTCCCTATATAAGGCTATGTAAAAC
This sequence comes from Loripinus fragilis, assembly GCA_964019695.1. Taxonomy (NCBI): domain Eukaryota; kingdom Metazoa; phylum Mollusca; class Bivalvia; order Lucinida; family Lucinidae; genus Loripinus; species Loripinus fragilis. The sequence continues at coordinate 29,860,991 of OZ026522.1, forward strand.
AAGTCACTGCCGGGGCTGGCCTATTTTTGGGCCCAGGGGCATAATTTGAACAAATTTGGTAGAGGATCACTTGATGATGCTACATACCAAATATCAGGGCCCTAGGCCTTGTGGTTTCAGACTTGAAGATTTTTAAAGGTTTCATTTTGAAAATCTATTTTTAGCCTGTGTGACCTAGATATGCAACGAACTGGAACCATTTGAACAATTATTAAAAAAGGGTCATACAAGGATCATTCCTGCCAAGTTTGGTCAAAATCCAGCCAATAGTTTGAGAGATGTCCTTTGAAGCAATTGTTGACAACACACAAGAGACATCCAACAATCACAATAGCTTACCGTGAGCCAATGGCTCAGGTGAGCTAAAAATCAAATACAAGGGTTCCCTTATTTTTGGTTCTGTGTATATCTTAATCTCTTCATAGTCAATATGATTGGCGATCCTCTATATCTACATAAATCTCTAGGTATTTGTGCAGCTTAACTCTGTAATACATACCTGGTTTGGTAAAACTGTACTAACAGTTGCTGGTTGTGGCTGTGTTGGGGCCCTCAATGGAATGCTGAAAATAAGTAGAGTCAAAAGTAGCAGTAGAATATGCAACAGTGGAAGCACTTTTCAGTACAGTAAAACCTGTCTTAAGTGGCCACTCAAAACCAAAAATTGTTTTTTTAAGGCTGATTATTGCTTAATGCAGATCAAGAGTTGCACTATAAGCTACCATCTGTCATTAAGATCTTTGTTTTGTCTATTTTTGAATGGCCGCTTAAGACATGTTTTACTGTATACACGTTGCCTTGGATTTAATGGTGAAACTGACAATCATTCACCAGCATGCACTTTTCCTATACAAGCTGCATACGACTTTCTAAGGAACGGCTACAGGAGGTGTGGGGTGGAGACATGTGTTCCCTAAAATTAAATGTAAGAGGTCTGGACATACATTTTAGGGAGTATTTTAAAAGTTTAGGGTGTTGTTGTAAATGCTAGCATGGAACTGAACAGTGTAACTTTAAGATGACTTGTCAGAAACAAAAGATTAATCTGCATTTTTTAATTGTGACAAAAGTTGCAGTTATTTTAGAGAGGTCAACTTGGACTTCGATTTTTTATGTCTGTTCAGTGTTGATGCTCTTCAAGTTTTTACACCCAGATGAGAGGCATAAAACTTCATAAGTGTGCGTGAAAATTCATTGCTTGCGTCAATAATATGGTGCTTCCTCATCGCATACTGCATATTTAGGGGATAACTGTATTCAAAATTTTCATTTGGGGAGGTATATCGTCGGATATACGGTCGGAAATTTAGTTTTACGGTGACACGCGAATATGGTTATCTCCATTCTAATGTGCTTCTACAATCTCGTCTCAAATTGGAATATTGCAAGCTGCATAAAGCCGCACAAAGGCGTACGTCATCCAACAAAAAATGATGTAATTAATGATGTCAAACTATTTCCGACAGTATATCGCAGGATATACTGTCGCAAATTATTGATGGTATCCAATCAGACATCACGTTACAAAAGCAAGTGCATTAGAATAGTATTTTATGTCCACATGCCGACTTCGGTAATTTTTTGCCTTATAATTTTAAATGCCAGAACTTATTTGGTGGCACTGTTTAAACTTCCAGTTTGCCCATGTTCATATCGAGATAGTATTTAAAATGTAATATAGCGAAAGATAATGTCATCTTCCGACGACATGCTATTTCAGATTTATAAAACATTAATTTCATTTTCATGATGTCACACACATACTTTTTTTGTGAAAACCTAGTCGTGAGACCAAAGAATAACCTTCTCCCTGATCCATTTCATAATAACTTCCCATCTTCAATCAGTTTTGTTGTTTTATTCAAAGAACATATCTCAAACCTTAAAAAATTTTTTCACGGCCATCCCTAGAGAATAACTTTATTATGTTATAATAAACTTACTATTCTATTTTTACAGACTCACCTTTGCTGTTCCAATTCCTGTCTTTCTTTTTCCTCTAGTTCTTTCAATTTCTTCTTGAGAATTTCCTTCTGTCCGTCATGCTTTGCACTTCGTGTTATAGCCTATAAACAAAAATATTTTTCTTATGCTCTTTACAAATATTATCCTACACTTTATTAAAGAGAGCAATAATGACGGTGGAACATTCAACTGAGTCAATTTTAGCACTTGCCGTAATTTTGTACAGTGAAGCAGAATGGTTAAAGCACTATTGGTAAAGGATAACATGGGGGAACAATTGTGTGAAATCATAAAAAATATAGCTGATTGTTTAACAAGAAATGCCATTTAGAACTTTTTCTAATTTTACCCCTGGTGACCATAATGTCTTTTGCCAGAACAGCATTTTATAAAGTTTGTTTAGCCCATTTCAGACAAATGGAATTTTCCATAAAGCTACATATGATAATGTCAGGATGGTCCATTGTTTATAATGAGGGGTCACAGGTTATAATTTCCAAAAAATATTGTATTTTTTTCTTCTGAAGATCCATTTTGACCAAGCAAATTTAACAGTGCACTATTTGTCAAAATACCTATTTAGGGTTTCCTGACTTCAAAGGGTTAAGGATCAACAATTGACAATTTGTGCCAAATTATTTCCAAATTAGGTCAGCTGTTTGGTTTCAGAGAAGATGCTAGAAAATCCTACAGAGGTATATAAGGAAGAACAGCCACACCCACTGGCAGCCATGTTTTGACAGATCAAATTTGTTTTAGCTATTTTTGTAGGAGGTCACCTGGTGACCAATTCTGCCATATTGTTTTCAATTCTGATCAGCGGTTTCAAAGGAGAAGATTTCTAAAGTTTCCTTTGCCACAATAAGCTGTGATTCTAGGCGGCTATGTTGTTTGGCAGATCAAATTAATTTGAGCAATTTTTGTTGAACGTCATCTAGGGAACATTCTTGTGAAGCTTGGTTAAAATTGGCCCAGTCGTATGAGTTGCCATTTGAAACAAATTGTTTTTGTTTGTTTAATTTGATTCTTTACATCCCATCAACAATCTTTCAGTTAAACAGGGACGGGTCTTCCTGGTTTAAACCAGTACTAAGCTAGTATAAATGTGTCTTGCTCAAGGACCACAACGCAGTGAGGCAGTGAGGCTCAAACCCGCAACCTCTCAGTCTTGAGTCAAGCACTCTACCACTGAGCCACTGCACTCCCATATCAAACAAATTGTTGAAAACACATGAAAGACAATGTCAGACACCCAACATTCACTGATCCCAATAGCTCACTTTGAGCACTTTATGCTCAGATGAGTTAAAAAAAATCATTTCCCCTTCAAATATGGTGTCTGTCAAGCTAGGGAAACATATTATCATTCAATTTGAAAATGTATATTTTAATTTGAACTTGCAACTTAATTTGAATTTCCCTTACATTTTTTGATGGCTCAGAACAACTTTACCAAACTTGATAGAGGGTCAATCAAGGACATTCTGTGCAAAATAATTTTCAAATCAGATCAGTGCATGAAACTGAAATCTTCAAATAACTTTCACCTCTTAGCATGCTCGTGGCAGGACAATCCACAAAGATTGTCACTCTCGCAGTTAATTCAACCCATGAAGGGTAGTTGTAATGAATCAATATAGGAATCACACATGTTTTTTCATGCATTAACATTTGCTGGGTCTCAAGGAAGCTGTTAGAACCTGGCAAGTGTTAATGCAATGAAACAAACATGTGTGATTGTTATTCTTGCATATTTTACCTTTTTTCAACCCAATTCACACTGAAAACGCTGCTAAAACATTACTTAAACTGTCCATTTTCTTACACTTGATTTCTCTAAACAAAATGGCGTCGGCTGTTAACTTTCAAACGTCATAACGTCATCACAACGTCATAACCATACCCAACGTTTTCGCGAACAAAATCATCGTCAAAATGATCAGTCTGGTCCGCAATGCTTTCCATATATAATGTCTTGCAAATAATGCAGGGCTCATTTTAAGTATTTTCAAGTCCAAAGCCATGTTCAAACAGCATCTGAATCACCTGATTTGAACATGGATTTTCGTTCATTTGACAGTGGGTTTAAAAAGCTGTACGAATAGATATCTATTCAAGAATACTACTTTAGTAATGGTTACGTAGGAATTCTCAAATGCACACTCATGTGCAATGTCCATGAGTTATACAATTACATGATGTTTCCAATTTATCAACAGTTTCCTAGTACTTGATATTAATACACATTTTTGACGGGCATTTTTATTTGGCGCTATTGGCAAAATTGCCAAAATATGAAACAATATACAGTTTGGAATTCAGTCACACAATAAGGTACAACAAAAAATTGAACGGTAGAGTTTACTATTTAAGAAAAGAATATGCTCCCCACAGGGAACATATTCTTTTCTTCAAAAGTAGCCCCTATGCAAATAGAAAATAATTTTTAAGGGCATAAAATCGAGAAACCGCCAAAATTATACTTTACCAATAAGCCATTCATTGAAAACTGCCAAATTTGATGTCACAGGTATTAAGTCTTTTACAGTACAAGTTATTTTTTCCAAAGAAAAAAGCAAAATTGGGGCTTCAGACTTTAAGGCCAGCAGTAGAAGTGATGATGAAATAATGAACTCGTTGAAAATAGCAAATTGTTGAAATTAAAGAGCATAAATAATTCATTTATTTGTTTCTGAAGTTCATTTATATTTTTCAGCATAAACTTTGATCATGCAAATGGATGGAAAATAAATATTTTAACCCGTAATGCGAATCGCAACAAAAGTCGTCAGCTTTTCTCATCTGCTGAAATGTTTAAGAAGCCTCTATGGCAAACAGTGTGGACCCAGATCAGACTGCTCCTATAGGAGCAGTCTGTTCTGGGTCCATCCTGTTTGCTTCTATACTTAATTTGTCAGTAATGTTAGGCAATTATTTGCAGCAGACAACTTCAGCAGACGACATTTTCAGATGCTTTTTTTCTTGGCGCTTTAAGGGTTAAGACTGATTTCCAGAAATTCCTATTTGTTTCTTAACAACTGCCCCCAACCACATCACCCCCTCCCAATCTGCTAAGGATGATTCCTGTGAGTGAAATTCTCCCCGGTTGTTTAAGAGTATATTTTCATTTGAAACAATAGTTGATGAGTGGATTGTAAACCAATAGAAGATTATCATCCAACCATCACAAGAGCTCAACTTGAGAATGTTTTGCTAGATGAGGTAAAAACAGCAAATTACATACCTGTAATAAAGGTGGCATATCTTCTTCCACCTTAAACTCCTCTTGTGAGCGACCAAGCAATTTTCTTAGATCATTAGCTGCATACTCTCTTGTACCAGGTCTAGGAGATTCTGCTGTCTTCACAACCATTACCTAACATATGCAAAATCATACAATTTATCAAACTGCTAACAGCTGATCAATACACATTACTGTAAATGCTCTAAAATTTCGAACACTAGCTGGCTACAAAAAAAAGTCTAGACAAACAGTGCAGACCCAGATTAGACTGCTTATGAACAAACAGTGCAGATCCATATCAGACTGCATCTTCAGAAGCAGTCTGATCTGGGTCTACACTATTTGTCTTGACCCTGGTTGCTATCATGACATGCATTTTGTGAATTCCAGCCATAATAACCATTTAAGAACAGAAAAAGAAAACTGTTCGAAATTTTAGAATATATATTGCACCAATACTCTAGCTGCAACCATGATTACACTCACCCCAATAATGTTAATGAGTTGTACTCAGGCTTGTTTTTTGCAAAAATATTAATGTAAAAATAAATGACCTAAAGTTTATAACAATCTAAAATTACCAACACCTTAAAAAGACATCCAAAATTATCTCAGAAGGGCTCTTAAATTTCCAATGCTGCTATTTTTCATGAATTTAATACTGCTTTTTTTCCCAAAAATCTCATTTCAAAGATTTCAAACAAAAATTTTATCTGCAAGCATTTTGTGGCACCAAATTGATTTGTGACATTGTTGTCACAAGTAAGTTTACAATATAGCATACAAACTATATTGTACCATTCCCCAAAATGTTTTGTTTGTTTTTGTTTGATTTGATTCTTTACGTCCCATCAACAATCTTTCAGTTAAACAGGGATGGGTCTTTCTGGGTTTAACTAGTACTAAGCTAGGATAAATGTGTCTTGCTCAAGGACCATAATGCAGTGATGCCGGTGAGGCTCAAACCCGTGGCCCCTCGGTCTCGAGTCATGCACTCTACCACTGAGCCACTGCGCTCCCTATCCCCAAAATGTAATGAGTCGTGCAATGCTCTTTTTTTTATACATGCAATCAGAAACAGTAAGTAAGTTTCTTCCAAACAAGTGAAGCACATGGGACAGATGACGATATTTATACACTAGAAAGTTTGAATGTGCTGGCTGTTATGTGTGCGCTATTAATGTTGCATTATAAATGCAAGTGCGCTAATGTTGTGTAACACCCAGTAAGGTAAAAGCATGTGATTATGTGAACAAAAACAAAAAATTAACACATTTTTGGATACTAAAGCTCATTTATCTGTGCTGATCCTAATCTGAAATCAACTCTGTTCAAAAAAATAAGATCCCAATAAACAACAAAAAGCGGGCCACCATTGGCCCATCAGCAAAATGCCATTTAAATGGCATTTCACTGCTGGACCAATGATGGCCCAACACTGATGGCCCAACATTGAATGCTGGCTGGGATACTGTTTGTACAGTGCTAATAATATTGATTGATCTGGTCTATCCTTGACGGATCTGGTAGCATTTCAATTAGGTGTGTACCGCATTAAATTAATTATATATTTCATGTAAGAACTCTCAAATAAAACTACATGTATTGGCCTGGCAGTAAGCTGTACTCATAAAATCTGAATTCCATGGCTCCTCTATTATTGCCTCAGAACAGAGTTAATAAAATTGTCAGGAATAGAGTTTCTCTGTGATGATACATTGCATAAGTTAGGAAATCTCTATGCGAGCTAAACAATTTTTTTTAATCTCCCCCTAACATGATGTGCAGATGGTCGGGGAGGGCCATCTACAGTTTTAAGGGTTGTTTGTTTTTCACTCTCACACCTTTCATTCATCAATGTGTGTACATTTACTAATACAGTAAGGGTGTTATGAGAACATTTTACGCAATACCAGAGTAAAGTTACGGAGAAGATTTATCTTTAACTAAAGGAGAAAATAGAAGGAAGAAACAGTATCTAGAGGGCAAATATAGGATGTGGGAGCGACACAGGCTAGCGACTGCTGAGTTTTATTTTATTTCCTGTTTATTTATATGATTATTTTTAGTCTGCCATTTTATCTAATAAGTTATGGAAATTTTGCCAGTTTGTTTGAAAATCTTCATGTTTGGTATAGAAGTTTGAGTCTATGTCTTAGCACTGTGAGGTCATGTTGCTCTTGCTGCATCTTGGATAGTATATATAATATTTTTATTTCATTAGAATTAATTTATTGTTTTCATTTTTCTGAATTTTTGTTTCTAAACAACAACAGAATCTAGGGCGAAGATTTGGTACCAGTAAAGTGGATCTATTAAGCCTCCCCCCTTAGGCTAAGGCGGTGTTTCTGTTGTTGTTGATTCATTGTTTATTGTTGCTCCCATTGTTTGTGATGTTTTTGTGTTTGGTCTTGATGGGGAAGAGAGAGCTGGTTGTTTTACTTAAATTTTCATCCTGATGTCTTGTGACTGTTAGTGTTCTGTGCCTCTTCCTCACAGTGTCGTGGGTTGGTCCACAGTTTGTGATTGCAGTATTTCCTGATCATACTCACTTACTTTTTTAACCTTGTATTCTGCTGGATTTTCCCATACATAGCAATACAATAAGAGGTCACAGACAGATTCATCTAAATTATAAGATATTTCTGTCCCTGGAGGTTGTTTTAATCTCAGAAGAAACAGTGTAGATCCTGATGAAATGTTTGCCAAAGTACCCATTCAGGGGTTTCCAGTATACAAAGAGTTTAGCTAGCAGGTCATTCTTACCTGGTCTTGTCTTCTGTCTGACTCTCTCTTCAGTAGATCCAGCTCATACTGGTAGAGTGGGTCAGTCTTCACAAAATCTCCAATCCCTAATTCCTCTATTATTGCCTCAGACATATCAATGTCAGGAACAGAATTAGACCTCTGAAATAAATCATATCAAAGGGTAATATTTCATCATAACACTAAAAATCTACATGCAAATTTCTTAGTTTTAATTCAGTTCAACTTTGGTTTGTTGCAAGGAGGTGTTCTTTTATCCACAATGCATTGAAAACCTCCCCCACCCATGGTGTAGTATTTGACTATAATTTACCATAGCAACCACAATTTTCAAGTAATGGTAGAAAAAAAATGTGCATAATCAGCACATTGCCACTTGTTCATATACCAAGTTTCATCAAACTAGCTTGAATAGTTTTTTAGTTATCTCAGGATCTATATGTTTTTGCAATATTTTGACTGTATCCATTACCATAGCAACCATAATTTTCAAGTGACGATGGGAAAAATTATGTGCATAATCAGCACATTGCCACCTGTTCACATACCAAGTTTCATCAAACTAGCTTCAATAGTTTTTTAGTTATCTTGGGATCCTGATTTCAGCGGAGAGACAGATGGACGGGCGGATGGAGGGTAAACCTATAGTCCCCTCCGGTGTGAACACCGACAGGGACTAAACATTGTAAGCTATTACCAGTATACCAAAACTGTTTCACAAAAACTGTTTCACAAATGTGGGAGATGTAGCTCAGGTACAAAATTCTTTCTTAAACTGATGCTGACCTACTTTCATGCAAAAATGACCTTGGCCTTGGGTATTAAAGACAGGTATTGTGCTGGACACACCATGCTATGGGTAATAATCATGTGAAGTTATGATGAAGGACCTCTGACAGTGGTAATGGGAATCACAATGTGTCGCTGCCTATAATTTTGATGCAAATTAAAGTTGGTCAAATGCTTCCATCTTCATGTATAAGTTCGCTGTTAGTCTCTACTTTACGATGTTGCATATAATTTCCTATTTCAATGAATGTATGGCTTTATTTTTGGGCTAAAATGGTATTTTTTGTATTAAACGTATAGGAAAATAGAAAGTAATTTTTGTTAACATTATTCCCCATGGATGAATGGTTATAGTACATTGCTGCATAATAATATGCATCAAGGCAGAACAGATTACAGTTGCACTTCAAAATATTTTTTAACAATCAGATTAAAAATAATAATAAAAATCATTAAAATGCTCATGATTTTGGACTTTAAAATACTTTCAATTTGATTTGTAATCGAGAATTGATGTTATCATATGACGTCGCGTCTGAGAGTGAAATAACACCATGCAATAAAATCGATAAACCACTAGTGGTTTATAGATTTACGGGAAACGTTGTGACGTCCATAACAACATTGCGCACATAATGACAAAATTATAACGTTTTTAAGGCAGAAATGGGATTTCAAAGTAATCTTAATATCATATGATAAATAGAATCTAACATTCATGCTCATGTTTTATTGAATTTATCAAACTCGTTGCAAAAAAGAGATAAAATGCTCGGCAAGCCTCGCATTTTATCTCTTTTCCCCAACTCGCTTAATAAATTTAATAAAACATGAGCACTCATGCAAGATCCTCTATTTATAATACCCTTACATGTGAAAATAATTGATTACTAAATGTTTTGGTGAAGGCAAATTTTGCACCCCCTACCCCCTTATGGTAGCATCTCCTGTTTTGTCATAGGGGTCTGCCTGTCTAATTATTTTTTTGTTCCTAATACATCAAAGGTCTTATTCAAAAAGGATACTAGTGATATTGTATGCATAATGAAGTTTTAGGAAGCATCTGAAAACTAGGCAGATATCCTATCAGTGTCAGAGGTCCTTTGGCCTACCCTTGTAGAAGATATGACAAAGATACAAAATTTTGAGTGAAACAGCTTCTAACCAGTGAGTCAAAGTTGTGACCTTGACCTTTGGAGTAGATGGCTAAGTGTGGTGCAGGACACACCTCCATGCTAAAAGGTAACAGTCATGTAGTATTGAGTCTGCTATTGTATTAAAGAAAAAAAACACCCACCCATGACCCACCTGAATGGTATTTGTAACAATCATAAGCTATAAGTGGATGTGTACACAGGAGCTTGAAGTTTGGTCCTTATATCACCTATATAGCCTCAAAACCAAAAGCTCACGGTGTCATTTAGTAATAATGACCAGGAGTGAAACTAAGCTTCCAATAGCCATTCCGGCTCCAGTTTCCTGTCAATCGGCAGTGAATGTTGCGACCGCAACGTCAAAGTGTTAGATAACTTTTTTTCTACCTTATGATCAAGATGGCGACGTTAAGACAAAACAGGACAATGTCTCAAATATACTTTAAGTCAATATAGTACCAGGAAACCTATTTGTTAGGGCATAAACAATGAGACAATGACGATTTCGTCTACTGAATAAGCCCCAAGACACTATAACTTGACGTTACGCTTTGTATGCCAAATCGTGTGCGACTTCAACGTCACACGATCTTTGAAAAACGGTTTCACTTTTGAATTTCCGCAAAGTTTATGAAAAACAGAACTTTTCGTGATAAGTAAATGTAAGGGTTTGATTTATTTAATATTCTGAAAACATTTAACTGATTGTTTCATTTTTTTGGTTGAAGAGTTTGTAAGTTTTGAAATGTATTTTCTCCAAGTGTGACGAAGGCTTCACTGCGTCAAACCGGATACTGGAGCCGGAATGGCTACCCTTATTTTTTCCTTATTTTCAAACGCTCATTATTTTGACTCAGTGATATGTCAGAAAAAGTTATCCATGCCTCGCATGACCTGTTGACATATTCATATGGTTAGATGTTCAGTTTTCCCCAAAACCTCCTGGTAGCGACCATTCAAAGGTGCCTGAAATTTAGTTTCACTCCTGGTCATTACTACGTAATGACATAGTGAGCTTTTGGTTTTGAGGCTATAGGGGTGATTTAAGGATCGAACTTCAAGCTCCTGTGATGTGTACAACATGTAGAAACATCATTTTAGTTTGAGTCAAAGTTGTGACTGCCCTTGGATGTTTGTGGCTAAGTTTTGTGCATAACACACCTTCTTACAATGGAAATCAATCATGTGAAATTTAAATGAATTCAGTCTTCCCTTCTGAAACAGCTTCTAACCATTGAGTCAATGGTGTGACCTTGACCTTGGGAGTTGGTAAAAGGTGTTATGCATGACACATCTCCATGCTAAAACTTAGAATTTGTTTTCTACACAAAAGCTGTTGCTCCCCTATGCTATTAACAATATGTGCAATATGGAAAATCACTACAGCAAAGTGATAAAATTAATAGTTTTTTCATTTTCAAAATACAGTTAAACCTGTATTAAGCAGCCACTCAAAAATTGACAAAACAAAGGTCCTAAAGACAAATGGAAGCTAATGAAGGTCGAAAGTATTGCAGAATACTCCCCTTGGAGCATTCTGCAATACTTTTGACCTGCATTAAGCGATAATCGGTATTGAAAAACAGTTTTGATGTTCTTTTTGAGTGGCTGCTTAAGACGGGTTTTACTGTAGTGTGACTTCTAGATTACTATGTGTCACTATTTATGGTTATTTCATATTTTGCCAGATTGTTTAAATACCTTTAGCACCACTTTCTGCATAGACAATTCTTCCTTTGAAGCACTGAAAAAAAGATTAAACATGTTTTGGATTTTTTATAAAAGAAGGTAATCATATGTTTTAAATCGTTAAAAGAATTATCACAAAATCAAAACAAGTAGTCCAATAGGTAATGATCGCTCACCTGGGAGCCAGCATAATGTTTGGAGACACCATAATTTACAATCCTCAAAAGCAGGTAACTCTTAACTAATACAAATATTTATGTTTTCATAGTGGCCATCTTGGATATCAAAAGTAAATGATTTTAGTAATTCTGAAACTTCATGATGCCCTGATGCCTCATATAAATTTTCAGTTCAACCCGAATAGTGGACAGAGGGCAGACAACTGGCTATACTAGGTGAGCTAACAAGGGCTAATCAACCCATACAGCGCCACCTATAATTTGCAGCAGATGACTATTTCAAATTTTGCTGCTTTTTCAAAAGTAACAAATAAGGCATGATATTTCATGAGAATCATCTGCCGGCAGAAGATTCTCATGAAATATCATTCTTTATTTAATTTGAAAATTAGGAAAGATGTCACAAAATTTGTCGTCTACTGCAGTCGTAATTGACAATTTAAGAGTTAAAAAGGTCAAAACCTGAGCTTACCCTGTAGATTTTCCTCGAGTGACTGGTGTAGGCTCTCTGGATTCTTCTGACGCTGCAAGAATAGAAGCATTCATTACAGAGCAAACATATAGCATACATTCATATGTCCCCTACCAGTTTGGGTACATTTTTACTATTTCCATAATTATCAAAGTAACCTCAATTTTCATGCAACAGCATAATAAATATAGCAAGAAGTGAGCAAAGCTCACATACCCCCGGCGGTAGCCATCAGAGGTTGTAACACTTTCAGAGAAAAGACAAAATTGTCAAAGATTTCATAATCCTAAATCAAGTAGTTTCTGAGAAAACTTTGATGAAAAATGTCCATATGTGTTATATGAGAGTGACAGAAGGAAAAATTGAAAATTTGAAAAAAGAAGGCAACATGAGGATTAGCACCTTAGTTTTCATTTACACAATACACTTCTCCTACCTGAAAGTACACAAATAATATCATAATCCTAAATCAAGTAGTTGCTGAGAAAACTCTGACGAAAAATGTCCATATGTGTTATATAGGAGTGACAGAAGGAAAAATTGAAAAAGAAGCCAAAATGAGCTTAAGCATCTTTATTTTCATTTACACAATACACTTAGCCTACTTGAAGGTGTACACTAAATTTGAAAACACTGGCTCCAATAGGAGCCGAGAGATCTGCGACAGAAATTTTCATTGGAGAGAAAGAGAAATGAATAAATAAAGGGACTGATAAGCAATATGTGGCTGTTCTTTTGTTACACAATACAACTAATCACTATCAAGCTTTGTACCAAATTTCAGAATCCTAACTCAAGTAGTTGCTGAGAAATCTTTGACAGAAAAAATGTCTATATGTATTATATAAGAATGAAAGAAGGAAAAAAATGAAAATTTGAAAAAAGAAGGCAAAATGAGGATTAGCATCTTAATTTCCATTTACACATTACACTTTGCCTTCCTGAAGGTGTACACAAAATTTGAAAACAATGGCTCCAATAGGAGCTGAGAAATCTGTGACAGAAATTTCCATTGGAGAGAAAGAAAAATGAACAAATAAAAGGACTGATAAGCAATATGTGGCTGTTCTCTTCTTACACAATACAACTCATCACTATCAAGCTTTGTACCAAATTTCAGAGTCCTAACTCAAGTGGTTGCTGAGAAATCTTTGACAGAAAAAATGTCCATATGTATTAAATTGGAGAGAGAAAGAAGGAAAAAATGAAAATTTGAAAAAAGAAGGCAAAATGAGGATTAGCATCTTAATTTCCATTTACACAGTACATGTTGCCATCCTGAAGATGTAAACAAAATTTGAAAACACTGGCTCCAATAGGAGCTGAGAAATCTGTGACAGAAATTTCCATTGGAGAGAAAGAAAAATGAACAAATAAAGGGACTGATAAGCAATATGTGGCTGTTCTTTTGTTACACAATACAACTCATCACTATCAAGCTTTGTACGAAATTTCAGAGCCCTAAGTGAAGTAGTTGCTGAAAAATCTTTGACAGAAAGAAAGAAAGATTTACATTGGAGAGAGAAAGAAGAAAAATGAACAAATAAAGGGACTGATAAGCAATATGTGGCTGTTTTTTTGTTACACAATACAACTCATCACTATCAAGCTTTGTACCAAATTTCAGAACCCTAAGTCAAGTAGTTGCTTAGAAATCTTTGACAGAAAAAAAAGTTTACAGACAGACAGACAAACCAACAGACAAACCAACAAACATAATTACAGAAAAGGCAAAAACTATATACCCCCTATATACTTCGTACCGGGTTGCTTAGAAATCTTTGACAGAAAAAAAAAGTTTACAGACAGACAGACAAACCAACAAACAAACCAAAAAACATAATTACAGAAAAGGCAAAAACTATATTCTCCCTATATACTTCGTACCAGGGGTATAATAATGTGCATAATCAACACATTGCCACCTGTTCACATACCAAGTTTCATCAACGTAACTTGATTTGTTTTTGAGTTATCTTGGGATCCATATATTCTTGCAAATTAAAACTATTTCCATTACCATAGCAACAAATATTTCCAGGCTACAGAAAAAGAAAAATGATGTACATAAGCAGCATATTGCCACCTGCTCACATACCAAGTTTTATCAAGCTAGCTTAAATAGCTTTTGAGTTATCTCGGGATCCATATTTTTCACACCAGAGGGGACTGACTATAGATATGCCCTCTGTCTGTCTGTCCAACTCTAAACACTGGTAGGGGACTTATCCTATCTTTGCCCTCTTTCTTACTTTTATTACACTATGATAGATGTTCAAAAATTTTTGAATACTAATCTGCAAAAAAATAAGCAGTCTGATCAAAATCTTGCTTGTTTGCTATTCTGACAAACATTTTGTGAATTCCAACTCCATGATGACGATGAGCTCTGTATAACTTTAGACCTATATCTACCATTAGGACCAATATTAATGAAGTTCATCCAAGGGTCTTCATAATATAAATTCTAATACAACTGTCAAAAAGTTTGACTCTATTGGACAGAAAGAGGAACTAAGAAATGTATGTATGTCCATATAAAAGGTAAAAATGATATACCCCTACAAGTATGTCAGAGGGATAATGAAAACAATGTCATGTTGTTTCCAAACAGATTCTATTGTTTGTATCATCAATTTTCTAACTAATGATTATATCAATGATATTAAATACTTATTTGTCTTTGTGACTTTTAACAGATTTAATGCAATTGTAAATTTCACAACATAGATGAAATTGGAATGGAAAATCAGTACAACTCAAATGTTTTCTTCTACACAACATAGATGGCAAACTTTATATCAGCCAGCACAATGTCATGCTATTATAGTCCTTATCATATTGTTGAGCTACAAAGGCTCAAGCATGCCTGCATAAATGCTCAGACACCCCAGAGACTTCGCTGCTCTCATACACAAAGTAGTTACGTAAATGAAAGGTCAGACTAAAAATTTGGACAAGTCGAGACTAAAATTTAGACCTCTAGACCCATTGGCTACGTCAGTATAGATGTTTATTGGAGTCTATAGGCCTTTAAGTTAAGAGTGTGTAACAGAAAAACAATTTTCTTATTTCTCAACCAAAACATATGAGCCGCGACATGAGATTTCCAACAATGTGGTATGTGCGACCAGTAAAGCCTCAGATCAGCCTGAGCATACGCGCAGTCTGATCAGAGTCTTTGCTAGTCGCTTGACTATTTAATGATTGAAAAGCTACTGTCCGAACATCATTTGGAGTTTCTAACCTTAAAATGAGGCTTCACAGACTCGCCTGAGTCTACACTTGTAAAAATGCCACATTGTTGGAAATCACATGTCGTGGGTTGTGGGTACTAAAAATTATGGGTAAGAAAAGATTTACAATTGCAAGCTGAAAATTTGTGCTATAAGTATCAAAATATCCTGTGCTGGCTCATATAAGCACTAAATTGTTTTGTAAAAGTTTCCACCCACCTTGTGATGGAGTGACCATAGCTCTATCAGGCATCTCTGAGATCAGCTCTAGAACTTTACTTGTGTCTAGGGATGGCATTTCATTGGCTAACTACAATTAACAAGTGAATTATCAGAACTCCTTTTAATCCTTTGTATACTGGAAAAATAATGGTTGAAGCTCACGAAAGTTGACCCTCAAGAAAGGAGCACCTGGAAAATCTGATTATGATGATTATGATAAACCATAAATGGGTACTTCGGCAAACAGTGAAGATCCAGATGAAATGCAGCATAATGCGGCATTTCATCAGGGTCTGCACTGTTTCCTAAGAATAAAACAACCTACAGGAGCAGAAACAAATAAGAACATTCTACATGTGACCCCCTAAATTGCAAAATGGACAATCCTTATTGTATCAATATGTATGGGAAAATTCATCAGAATACAAGGGGTTAAACTTTTTCATCTTGGATTCCAGTAAACAAACAAAATGGACAATTCCATACTTATTGTATTGATATAAGTGTGATAACCCTTCAGAATGAAAAGGGGTTAACATTAAAATGGTGAATATTGAGCAAGCTAATTAGTGAAACAATAGCTAAGCAACAACTGCATCATACCCAACTGAAATACTGATCCTTCAGCCCACTTTTCCTACCAAACATGCATAATGGTTAAATTGTGGTGCAAGTTTCATCAAAATTGGATACAAGTTATTCAACAAAAATAGCCATCAGAGGAGATGGCAAATCCCCCGACCAAAAAGTAATTGATATGCAGTTACAAGCAGCCAACCTAGTATATATATTTGATGTGATAATACTGAGTGTCACTGCGAACAAAAGTGGAAGGCTGACTGTAGAGACTTCATTTTTACCTTTAAATTCACAAGCTTCCTCCTATAAAGTTCATTCAAGGGAGATAACTTATAAGTCCAGCAAGGGAGAACAACAATTCTTGAATGCAAGACACCCCCTTGACCTATTATACATATATACCATATATTATCAAAATATCTCAAAGGATATTAAAGTTATTGAGCGCACAAGCTTCCCCCTATAAAGTTCATTCAAGGGAGATAACTCAAAAAACATTAAAGGAGAGCAACCATTCTTGCACGCAACACACCGTCTTCATCTGATATACATGCATGCCAAATATTATCAAAATATCTCAAAGGGTATTAAAGTTATAAAGTGCACATGCTTCCCCCTATAAAATTTAAATTTCACTCAAGGGAGATAGCTCAAAAGTCCATTAAAGGAGAGTAACCATTCTTGCACGCGACACACCGTCTTGACCCGATATACATGCCTACCAAATATTATCAAAATATCTCAAAGGGTATGAAAGTTATTGAGCGCACAAGCTTCCCCTTATAAAGTTCATTCAAGAGAGATAACTCAAAAGGCCAGCAAGGGAGAGCAACCATTCTTGCACGCGACACACCGTCTTGACCCGATATACATGCCTACCAAATATTATCAAAATATCTCAAAGGGTATAAAAGTTATTGAGCGCACAAGCTTCCCCTTATAAAGTTCATTCAAGAGAGATAACTCAAAAGGCCAGCAAGGGAGAGCAACCATTCTTGCACGCTACACACCGTCTTGACCCGATATACATGCCTACCAAATATTATCAAAATATCTCAAAGGGTATAAAAGTTATTGAGCGCACAAGCTTTTGTCTACGGACGGACAGACGGACGGACAGACGGACAGACGGACGGACGCCAGGCTGATCGCTATATCCCCCGATCCTTTTCGGGTCGGGGGATAAAAACCTTGAAATGTTAACGGAATGATGGAATAACAGACTGAAAACAGTATCCCCATCCCTTAAACTATGTTTTGATGGGGTTGTTAAGGTGCGGTGTAAATTTGATCAAAACTGGGTAAAAGCTACACACTGTCAAATTAATCAACAACTGGAAATTGTGTTTATGACACACTGTGCCCCCAACCATGCTCTTGTCCATAAGGTTAATCTCACCAGGTAATCTACTCACCATCCTCTATAAGGCTACTAGCCCTAATGGTTTTCGAGATATCTTTATTAAAAGTTTTCTATGTCTAAATTTGCAAAGGGCAATAACTCAAAAAAGCAAAGGACAATAACTCGAAAAAATAAAGTAACTTGTTCTTAAATTTTCACCAGGTAATCTACTTTGTATCCTCTATCAGCTGTCCAAGTTTGAAGCTCCTAGCTGTAATAGTTTATGAGATAACAGGTTTTCTATGAATGGCAATAACTAAAACAAAAAAAAACAAAAAAAAAACTTTTTTTTTAATTTTCACCAGGTAATCTACTCATTATCCTCTATCAGCTGACAAAGTTTGAAGCTCCTAGCTAAAACTTATATTGATTACTAAATTTCATTATGACCCTTTAAAAGGGACATAACTCTACAACGGGAGATAATTTGACTAAAAAAATGATGAGTCAGCTATTTTTTGATGACAAATCTATTTATTAAATATCAAAACTGTAACTTAATTTGTGTAACGGACGCACAAATGGATGGACTACAGATGAACGGAAGGATGGACAAGCGCAAAACAATATGCCCTTTCAACTTTTTCAAAGTTGGGGGCATAAAAATCTTGAAATGTTGATGGGAAAAAAGACAGACTGAAAACAGTATACCCCACTAAAACAATGTTTTGCTGGGGGTATAGCCATGAGGGCAAATCACAGTACCAACAAGTACTTCTGAAGAATTAAAATGCTGTTTTCAATTCTGAATATTACAGATACCTTTTGCCCTAAAGGTAAAAAAAATCAGCAACAGCAGACTTGCTAAACAGAATCTAGGGTAGAGGTTTGGTTCTAAGGTGGTGGTTCTGTTGTTGATTCATTGTTTAAAGTTGCTCCCATTTTTGTGGGGGCTCAGTGTTTGGTCCTTGTTTTGTTATTCAGTACTTTGTGTCCTTCTACTTTTACAATCATCTTGATGAAAAATGTTGGTTGCTTTACTTTAATTGTCTTACTGATGTCTTGTGACTGTTCATGTTCTGTGGCTCTTCTTCACGGTGCCGTGGCTTGGCCTTCAGAGTGTAATTGTGGTATTTCCCAATCATACTCACTAGCTTTTTTGCAGTTTCAGAGGTTGAAAATCCACTTTCAAGATGGCTACCACTTCTGCCATATTTAACGCAAGAACATTCTGGAGCTACACAATACCTTGATGGTTAAGATAGTCTCATAAGTGGTTCAAAAGACGTCAAAGAAAGTTTCTTCAAGATGTGGGTCATTTACTGGATGGCTTGACCAAATTTTGTGTGTGCCATCAGGTTAAACAACTATGTACATGTACCTGCACAATGACCTGATGGCACATTTCTGGAGTAAAATACAATATTAAAATGTATTTTCAACATGACTGCTTGATGCTCCAAAAATATTTCAACCCAATCCTTTTGAGAAAGGACGTTACATATGGATTTTCAAGATGAACGCCATGGCAGCCATACTGATTGTCACAAGTCAGCATTTGAATGAGAAGCCCAGTGGCTCAATGGAAGAGTGCTGGGTTTGAGATCAAGAGGTTCCTGGTTCAAGCCTCACTTTGCTTTGTGGTGTGTCCTTATCTTAGAGGCCAGGATATACAGGTCAACCTCATTATATCAAACTTGCTTATGTCAAATACACGGCATATGTTAAAGTAATCATCCATTCCCTAGCATTTCCCCTATATTGCTTTGTATTTCAAACCTGTTTATGTCAAACTTGGTTATCACGAAATCTCGGCTTTATCGAAGTGGGTTTTCATTCCTGAGAATTAGTTTTCCGCTTCTTTACAACTACTTGTGTCGAAGTAAAAAATCAAAAAATATGAATGTCAAACAAAGTAATTAACCTTCAGACATCAAACAATAGCCTTTAATTCAGTCCATTATAATCCATTGTTGCGAGTAATCACCTTTCAGTAAAAGCGGGGAGGCGGCCATTGTTCATTAATCAGCTGTTTGTGTATAAATAATTGCATTGATTGACCTTGACAATGCCTCGGACCCAATAATGTTCCGAGACAATGCATAACAACCCAGGCATGCTTGATTTGAACATCAGAAATTAGAGGTGCCATTCAAATCTTAATGTTGTTTATTGGTGTCCTTTGATGAGATATTTTCGACAGTCTTTACTTATACAACTTGGGTTTTTTATGTTTGTTTATTCTCTTGAAAAAAAAATCGGAAATTTCAATGATTAAAGCCTGTTTTCACCATTTCCCTATTCATTATCAGTAATTTAAAAAATCACCGTTTATCCCTCGCTAAGGCTGTGGCGTTACGGCGGTCCGCAACGTACGTAAAGTGGAAATAAAACAAACTAAAATGAATTCCTTTGCCTTCATTTCAATCCGGTTTTCAGTAGGAACAGTTTGACTACACATGTATTGCAAAAGTATGTCTTGGAGAAATTGAACATGTACATCATATTGGGTCGACGTCACATTATGCTTATGTCGAACTTCAGATAACTTGAAGTATTTTCGCCATTCCCTTGGACTTTGAGATAGCGAGGTTGACCTGTACATTAAAACATTAGCATACCTTTCTTGCCTCTTGTTCTGGTGAATGGAATCTGAATTTTCTAGATTTTGACTTTGGTCGACTAGTGGCAATCTGCAAATAGGGCAAAATAGATTAAAACACAGATAACCATCAAGGATTTGTAGATGGGGTATTCAATATTTCTGTAAGGAGCTTACATATGATATATTACGTCATTTATTCCATATGCTCTATACTGGGAAATAAGACCAATAGAATGAAAATAATGGTATCAAATATCTTGTGATATGAGCCGCGACATGGGATTTCCAACAATGTGGCATTTTGTGAAAATACTCAGACGAGCCTGTGCAGCCTCCTTTAAAGCTTAGAAACTCCAAATGCTGTTGGTCAGTAGCTTAATATTCATAGAATATTCAATAGGGAATAGTATTAAACGTGTCTGGTGAAAATAACGAAAGCAACCAAACATTGATGATATACTACCGAGAGAGTATGAGATTAAATTAGCAAACAATTTGCGAGGAGTACATTTATTGTTCATTGGTCTTCGCACTTATCTAGTTGAAACAAGCTCAACATACCACATGATTAAACTGTGTTGTTCATCATATAGTAGTAATGGCAAACATTTTTGGTGCGAGTAGGAAAAATTCTACAGAGTGACCGCTTAAGAGAGGTTTTACTGTATGTTGATAGGAGACACTCACAAGTAGATACCATCTCTCTCTCTCTCTCTCTCTCTAAATGTTTAGACTACTTATACCATTCATATATGTTGCAAGATACACAAGTATTAGGAAATGACCACAATAAGCCTCACAGCTTAATGTCAGATCCTATTTCTACTATGTACTTTCATAACATGTCTTGTGATTTATTGAATAAAATATTGTTTAAACCAAGTAGATACCATCTGCATTTAGTTGTATAATCATATATGTTTGTTATTATTCACTCAAAGAACCAATACCTGCTAAAACAATTGCTTTGAGGATTGAAAAACAAGTTGGGGTGTGTCCCCTGATCCATTTTTCCTTCCTGCATTTTTGTGGGGAAAAACTGCAGGTTATATATGCCTAAATAGATCAACTTACCAAGCCTTTATAAGATATTTTTGGAGCAGCAGGTTTTGGTTTTGTTGTATGATAAGAGCTGAAGTCTTCTGAATGGGTAGATTCATCCTCCTCTTTGTTTCTCATGTCAGCAACAATATATCGCCGTATCATCAGAATATTTAAACTGAAAAATAAAATCATAAACTGCAACATAAAGCTCATAATTTTTAACATCATAAAATACCCTTTTTCAGCAGAAATTTTATCAAACTGTTTTCTTATTTCTCAATGTTACAGTTGTAGTGATGTCTATTTGAGATAATTTAAATGAGTGCCCTCAAAATATGTTAAATAGAGAAATAAGAAATATAGCATATGATAATCCACTATCTTGATAATAGTACGGTAAATGTTCTAAGATTTCGAACAATTTCCTCTTTCTGTTTAAGAAATAGATTCTTGCTCGCAGTGATTTGCTGAAAGTGGATAAATCATGACTGACAGACAGTGACATATCAACCCTTTCCTTCATGAATATTCATGCTAGGCTCCACCCACTATGAATAATTAACATATAACAAAGAAAATACTTGTCAGATCCACTAGTGTAGAATCAGATATATCAGCTGCCTGATCTGGGTCTGTTCTATTTGCAAAAGTGTTAAAAGCTGTCTCTATGGGGTAAAGGGCTCATGGTTGAAGCTGGATCCTGACAGTAGGGAGAAGTGACTTCTCCCTCCAAGAAAATTAGGGAGAAGTGACAATCAGATAGGTAGAAGCGCAAAATTACTACATTTTCTGTTAATTTAAAAGCAAATTAGCCATTACACATACTATTACCATTAAATGGAAGGAGCAATAAGATGCAGTGGTAAAAGGTTGTCACCACACAAAGACAACAAGCTGTAGTGACAATCTTTTACCACCGTATCTTATTTCTCCTTCCATCTCCTTTCATGTACATAATGGCAACATGACAAAAATACGATTTCAAAGCTGTTTTATTGTCCTACAATAAAAAGAACCTACCATTGGTGCTACTGTATTATTAAATTTATTTAACGGGATGCGATAAAGCAATAAAATGCTTGGCAAGCCTTGCATTTTATCTCTTTTGCTCAACTTGTTTGATACATTCAATAGAACATGAGCACTTATGTTAGACCCTCTATTTATTTACTACTCTGTGGTAAGTGATATGTTGATATTGTATAACTTAAACTTACCAGTCAGCAAACAAAGTTTTGGTACCTATCGCATTTTCGAGCACTGAAGGCTCAGACAAGTCTGCACATATGGCTGTCTGTGCATATTCTGGCATACACAGACCAAACTTAACCCTTT
Source organism: Loripinus fragilis (assembly GCA_964019695.1). NCBI lineage: Eukaryota > Metazoa > Mollusca > Bivalvia > Lucinida > Lucinidae > Loripinus > Loripinus fragilis. The sequence continues at coordinate 29,883,612 of OZ026522.1, forward strand.
ACCTCATAGTGACGCCTTTTAACGCTTTTGCAAACAGAGCAGACCCAGATCAGGCAGCTCTTAAGAGCTGCCTGATCAGGTTCTACTCTGTTTTCTAATGGATAAATGATATATCTGATCCTACACTAGTGGACCTGATGAGTAATTTCTTTGTTCTATGTACAAACAATGAAAGTTTATTTATATAATTATTCATAGTGGGTGGAGCCTAGCATGAATATTCATGAAGGAAAGAGTTAATACCTCAAGCCCTGATACACCAGCAAGGGCATCTAAAACGCTTTTATGAATAAGTACCAAAATGTCATATGCTGACCCACATCATGAAAGCAGCACCTGAATATGTTATATATGGTTATTCCACTGATATAGATGAATTTGGGTTGGAATATCGAAGAACGTGAGCTTGCAAGGGTTTGTAGATATACCAGCTAGGAATAATTTTCATTTTTATCAGTGTGATAACACTTTTATTATATACACTTACAATTTATCAGCATCTAAGGCAAGTTGGGCCTTTAATCGACTCATATTGGCTGGACCACTAAATATTCCTCTACTGTTTAACACTGAAAAGATTAATATAAATACGTTTGTTAAAGGTCTTGTGAATCTTCAAAAATACTTTTTTTAAACTCATATTGATTAAAAAGCCAGCAATGAGAGAAATAGAATGTCGAAAGCCCCATCAAAAAATTCCAAATAGTAACCAGGTTATGAAGGTTTCAAAATTTTATTAGATCAAAATATGCGAGAGGCTCATATGACGTCATTTGAGCTTTTTAAAATATCAAATTTAACATATTTCATTTATTTTAACATTATTTAATATTTTATTTGCTGAAAATGATTTAATATGATAAAATGCATCATTTGCATATAAAAGGGTAAAATTGCTGTTTTTAATTGCTTAGAAATTGCACTACATAAAATATGACATTTTGAAAAAATCATCTCAAAACAATAATGTGGGCGGGGCTTATATGCTCTGTTGCATAATTTTAAAACTTACAAAATCGATCTTCAGAGAAAGAAATGCTTTTTTTAATTATAACCTGTGACCCCTCACTGTATAGAATGGACCAGCCTGCCTTTATTGTAAAATACATTGGTCTGAAATGGGTTAACACAAGTGACAGCAATGATAAGTAAATCTAATACCTTAGATTCACAAGCAGAATAGGATATCTCTTAATGGCAAGTGTGTAACTGTTAACAGGGCTGTGGAAATACTACGTCCCACTTGTCCGTTCTGGTCACATTCCATTCAGGACAAGTTAGAAATTTATATTTACTTGTCCTTGGACAAGAATATAGAAAGTTAATACAATTCTGTATTTCGTATTTTCACTTATTATTATGAACTCACTTGTTGTACAGAAAACAGTGTGGATCCTGAAGGCAGCTGATCTGGATCTACACTGTTTACAGAATACTTTATTTCAGGTTTCATATTGTTTTCGCAAGAGTTTATATATTGTTCCAGAACAGTAATGTAAATCTGATCTTCTGTTTCAGAAAAGTAAAAATTTCTTAGGACAAGTACTTTATGGCCATTTACTTGTCCCTGGGTAAGTATTTTTTTACTATTTCCACACCTCTGCACAGGTTTAGATAAACAAAAAAAAATCAGCGTACAAATGTAAATACTTTCTTACCCATCAGTTTTAACATATACTCATGCTAATTAAAAGAAGGCCACCCCAATTCACCGGCTTTGTTGAAAATAAATACAGACATGAACATGTAATGATTTCAAAGTTATATATTGTAAGTCTTATCTTGTATGACCGACACCTTTTTGAATACATTCTACAGCGCCCTAGATAAGCTTTTGGGTCAATTGGGTGATTACACGTTTTCTTATTGCATGAAGCCATCGGCAATGTGCTTGCATATTTATTCACTCCCATTGTCTGTCTTTCTAAAGTATCAAACTAGCGGATTTTATTGTACCTGAAGCAAATCTCATCCCCTTGTTGACATTCAAGCGTGTACACTTTGCAAAGTTTCACTTTCATCATAGTGTTTTTCGCAAAATACTGGACTGGTCATCAATATTTTATTCATAAACTGGAGCTATATTGAGCGCTTGCTAGTAAAAAAATCAATACACGACTGGCATTTGTTTATTACCCAAATGGAAACGAAATGGACCAAATGGTATGCAATGACATCGCATGTAATTGCATACCGATTGTTTGAATTGCTTTTGGGTACGCACACATTTCATTTTAATAGCTTTTTTGAGGATTTTAATTGCGTATTTACGCAAATACGCTGCTTATCTAGGGTGCTGATTCTATGAGCCTTTTGCGCATGCTTTAAGAAGCCTTGGGTTGTAGCCCACCCCCACCCCTTGTGGAATGCATTGTCATTATTCAACCAGCTAGTGTTCCAATTCGGGAAATGTGGCAGCTGGGAAGGGATACGATCAAGTACCCACCAGCATAGATTATCCCAAGGATGGTTGATCGGAGATGGATCGAGACCGGGCATGCCAGTCAAGGAGTATGACATGACGAGCTTGCCATATTGCAGGTATGCTGGCATTGTCTTGCTGGAAGAAAAAATTGTTTCCAACAGTCTGATAGATTTGCAGGACATGTGGGTTAAGGCCTTATCCACATAACATTGGCCTGTAAGCGACCCCCGAATTGCTATATGCAAATTAAACAAACCTTATACGAATCCCAGGGTGGCCTTTGTTTTCTTAGCATGAGTATATGTTTTGGGTGCTCAAAAGAAACCGTCTTATAGAGACGGTTCTTTTGGACTACCCACAACATATGTTTTGGTTGAGAAATAAGAAAATTAAACTTTGGTATCGCACTCTTAACTAAAGTCCTGCCTCTGGTTAATATTTTTTTCTCATTTAATTCCCTGTTTTACCTTCAGCTTTCTCCAGATAATGCAGAAACAGCTGTTCACAAACATTCACTATATGGACTGCTATTCTTCGGTTTAATTCCCTATTCTCTTCTGGGCTCTGTGGAAAAATAAAATATGTGTCTCATATAGTATAGTACCTTTTGAATAGTGTTTATTGTTTCATTTGTAAGCAAGTGTATTACATAAAGGACCAATTTAGATATAATTCATGAAACAAAAAGTAAGTGAGTATGCCCAGCAAATGCCACAATCACACACTGAAGACCAACCCACAGCACCACGAGCAAGAGACACAGAATACTAACAGCCACATGACAGCAAGAACACAATTAAAGCAAAGTTATCAGCTCTCTCTTCTTCAGTAAGATTATTGCAAAACTATACTGACGGACTTTAATTACGCAACACTTACTTCCTCTGATATCTTCTAAAAGACTGTTGAATGTAAACTTCTTTTGCTTCGATAATGTCACCATGAGGTGGCTTCTTCAGCAAACACTTTAGTTTTAAATGTACAACTAAACTTAACGACGCTATTGGCTCCGTATGAATTTAGCCATCTAAACATTTCTTAAATAGAGGAGATTTTAAGCTATTAAATGAAAGGGTACACCCAGATAAAAGTCATATACGCAAATATGCTGTATCGCAGACCTGCCAATCGATAGGAGAGTGATTCCTCGATGACTAACAAAGTCCATGATACAAATTGGATGCTTCTAGTGTTTCTTGATTCAAAAAAAGTAGGGAATCTTTCATACATAACATTTGGTCACATGAAACAGTTTACCCCTATCTCAAAAAGTTTACATTTTAATGCATTAAGTTCATCTTAGTAAGACAAGTTTTCCATATTTTACTTACAAATGAATGCTCTTTAAAATACAATCTAAATTATTGTTCTGCCTTCTTTTTCGAAACATAAATTAAAGCTGTTATCCAAGTGTTGCGTTTTTAAAGTCCGTCAGTATAGAAAGGACACAAACTACTGCATAACAAAACAAGGACAAAACATAAAAACACCACAAATAATGGTAGTAACAACAACAGAACTTAGAACAGACAGCAGTCATAGCCACTGAGGGGCTTAAATTAATTTAACTGGCCAAATCTTTGTTCCTGATTCTGCTGTTGTTAAAACACAAAACTTGTTCAGCTCACATGGAAGCTTCCTAAATAAAGCAATGCATCATCACGGGGAAACAATAAAATCAAATAAACATGCATGTACTATGATGAAACAAATAAATGGGCCATTGACTCACAGATAGTCAGTGCTAAAGGAAACCTCAAGTTGAGCCATGGAGGGCTCAGCCAAAGACAAGCATCAGGCAGCAACCCACCGATAAAAGTTTTAGGTTAATATGTGGTTTCTTACAAATTCCAAAAGGCTTCACCCCATGAGGATACAAAGTTTAACATTGTCTGATGGCACAAAGACAGTACAGAACATAGACTTGTAGGTGCTGAGCTATACAGGTGACTCTGGTCTTTTTCAGTAAACAGAACTGAGTTTATTAGTACTCAGGGGAGAAGGTGCGGACTGCATTTATTTATATAGTTCACAAATGATAGGGCTCCGCTCCACCCCATACAAAAGAAGACCAGAGACCCAACTATTGTTGGCTTTGTTTTCCTGTATAGCCGCATCACGTTGCTGGTGTGTAACTAAAATATGACCTATGTTTCATTATATACAGTAGTATCTCATTAATTTGAAGTTTTAAGCATTAGAGGTTTTATTTTGAATTATCAGTAGTTCAATTTATAGGAAGATGAACATAAAAATATACAACCCCAAAAATGATTATTTTCCGTTTTTTCTATCAAACATAAGTTTTGGGTGAGTAAAAGTTTCTTTTACACTCCCAAAACATATGTTTTAAGGACAGTTTTTAAAAAATAGTTCATAAATAGGTACTCTTATCTGAATCCAGAAAGCTACAAATTTATTTCGAATTAGCAAGTATTTTGAAAAATCATAGTTTGGATTTTCGAGGTTTTACTGTATACATATGATGTCAATAGTATTAAGAAAGCTTTAATAGCGTTTAATTGGTTCATGTACCATCCACTTCAGCTCCATTGCTATAGAAGGTGGTTGGTCATTGAAACCATAGTCCCCAGTAATGCTGCCCAATAGATGTACCACATCATCCAAACCATATAATCTTATAATATACATAATTATATGGTACATTTGTCACCAAACATAGACATATTCATGCTGGCCTAAATGCATTCACATAAAATATCAAATGCCTGTGCTAAGGAATTACATGTAGACCTTGTTTTGTTTGATTGTTATTTTAAAAATAGATCTAATCAAGCTGCTTAAGTCCGGGAGGATAGAGATAAATTTGATGGCAATGAATCATATACAAATATATGCAAACAGTACAAGTAGACGGTCTACCCTTTGAAAACAAGAAAGCAGTCTACCCTTTATAGAGGGAAAACTCCTAAATTGGCACTTTGGCAAACAGAGAAGACACGAGATGAAATGTTGCATTATGTGGTACCTCATGAGGACCTGAACTACTTGCTAGGTTCAGAAAAAGAAATACGATATTTGTTTTGAAAATCATAACCTGAATACAGTAAAACCTGTCTTAAACGGCCACTCTCAGAGCATTCTGCAATACTTTCGACCTTCATTAAGGTCTTTGTTTTGTCTATTTTTGAGTGGCCGCTTAAGACAGGTTTTACTGTATATAAATAGACCATCCTGACTTACTGTATCAAACTTTATGGAAAGATCCATTGGTCCACAAAGGTTAACCCTTTGTATACCGGAAACCCTTAAATGGGTACTTTTAAATAACAGTGAAGACCAAGATGAAATGCTGCATAATAACCTACCAACATCTGTTGGTCTTCTACAGACAAAAAATACAACATTTTTTTGAAATTTTTAAACGGATATGTACAATGGACTACCCCAAGTTTATTGTATCAAACCAGAAGTATACAAAGGGTTAAGGCACATATACATATCATAATAAAGTTTAGAATAAAAGATAAAGAGAATTCAAGTAGAATAACGCACTTACCAGAAATGGGTCATCTATTTGTCTCCTGATCTCTGGCCAAACATCTGTCACCTCACCAATTAAAATGGCAGCCTTAAATTAGTAACAAAAATAAATGAATAATTAAACTCATTGGATACCTTAGTTGGTTTCAGGAAAGTATACATGAACATGACTGAAAAATCTAGCTGAGTGCCACCATTTTTCAGGAAAATAGTTTATTTCTATTTTTTTTTTTAAATAAATCATTGTTATATCTTAGGGCCCCCCCCCCCCCCAAAAAAAATCATTAGATTCTGAAGCACTTTTTGAAAAAAACAGATGCGGGAGGAGGTTTTTTATTTTATTTTTTATTTCCTCAAAGACAGATGCGGGAGGCATGGTGTTTTTTTTATTTTTTATTTCCATGAGGTATGTATTTACATGAGCTGTTATACTTTCAGACAATGTTCCATGGGAGGTGTACCACGGCTCTTGATGATATTTGGACCGATACAAGAGCCATGCTGGACAATAAATCAAGCTCTTTTCTTGAAAAACGGCCCTTCACATGCCATTATAAGTCAGAAAGATGCAACGCTTGTAGGCCTATACCTGCACTAACATAAAAAATCAATACCAAGCGCCTACACAATTTCCAAAAGACTGGGTAAAAGTATGAGGAATATTAAATATTGGACAAACATAAATAACCTACCAACATCTGTTGGTCTTCTACAGACAGGTGGGGTACATCAGACCTAGGTGAGATTCTTCTACGAATATATTTGGCCAATTTGTCAAATGACAATGGCTGTGTTGTAATCTCCTCCTGAAATATACATGCCAAATGACTGATAAATTGAAAAGTTCAGACATATTTACTGCTATAACGATGGGTTTGAACAGCATTAGCATATTTATTAGACCAAGAAACTAGTCAAACAAAATTTTGAGCCAGTGCATGAGATTTCCAACAATGTGGTATGTGCGACCAGCAAAGCCTCAGATCAGCCTGCGCATATGAGCAGTCTGATCAGAGCCTTTGCCAGTTGCTTGAGTATTCTATGATTGTTAAGCTACTGACTGAACACCATTTGGAGTTTCTAAGCTTAAAAGGAGGCTACAGAGGCTCGTCAGAGTCTAAACTTGTCAAAATGTCAAATTGTTTGAAATCTCATGCCGCCGCTTAAATAATAAATCTATGAAAAAATGTATTCTATCCTCAAAGCAACTGTTGCTACATACCAGGCATGGGTAAGTTCCCCTTTTTTGCTCAAATCTTGACCTACATGTAACAAATTTGGGATGGGCCACATCCCCAATCCTACATATGAAGGCTCAATGTCTATGGCCTTCGGGCTCCAGAGAAGCCTGATTTTTGAAGGGTTTCTTTTACTATATGGGCATAGAGGCCACCTTACTCTGTGATCAGGACCATAAGTATATTATCTTTCTTTCACACCTAGCCCCCAACCAGACCCCACTCCCTTCCACCACAACCCCGAGGAGTCTTCATGGGAAATTTAAGTTTAATTGGCCCAGCGGTGTCTAAGGAAAATATGTTTAAATATATTGATGGAAACTTAGAAACTTACATGTAACTTTTGGTGCTTATCTATTGTCAAGAGGTTTTGATTTCTTACTTGTGTTTACAAATATATGTTCTTTAATTATCAAAATCATGTTTCGAAATCAGATAATGTGTATGCCTACAGGTAATTTCACATGACGTAAATTCACTAAGGTAATGTAATTTTCCTGGTGTATTTGGCAGACAATGCAAATATTGCCGGCTATACAAAATAACCATGGTGAATGCGGAAAGATTATGCTGGTCTTTTAGATGAAGACAGTCAGATTGAAAGATAGGTGGGTCTGGATGATGAACAGACAGACTGAATCACAAATACGAAGCATACACAGATTTAGTGCAAAACCAAATTGAAACAAACCACCACCTGAAAAATGCTCAATGTCAGATCGTGGAGAAAAATGTATTGTCTTCTTTACCAACACTGTATAATATATGGGCCTGGACGTGAGAAACCCTGCCTTTGGAGCATGTGCATTCGCACTGATCAGCGCCTTCATTATTTGTTTATTAGAAAGTATCACATTTAGACTTGCTACAGACGAAACTTCAATTTTCTAGCTAGTCTATGTAGCTGAGGAGACTGGTTTGAATCTCCCTTTGTAGGAAACGCCAAAGACAGATTTTGTCATGACGAGGCCCATTTATAATGTATTTACATCAATTGGAGTGATAGGCCTCTCCAGTCCCAGATCAGGCTTTTCTTCTGGTGCTGAAAATAAAAAGTAACAACTTTAACTGTTAAAGCGCCAATCGCAACAAAAAAGGTCTGCTTTTCTTGTCTGCTGAAAAGTTTAAGAAGCCTGTATGGCAAACAGTGTGGACCCAGATCAGGATGCTCCTATGGGAGCAGTCTGTTCTGGGTCCACGCTGTTTGCTTCTATACTTAATTCGTCAGTAATGTTAGACAATTATTTGCAGCAGACGACTTCAGCGGACGTCATTTTTCAGATGCATTTTTTCTTGGTGCTTTAAGGGTTAACATTGGAAAATTCGTTAATCTACATAGTTAAAAATGATACTAAATTTTACGCAAATAAGTCAGGGAAAGTATCAGACATTCTTGAAAATGGAAAAAGGTAAAGACTCTGGGATATTTATTTCTTGTAGTGGTATATAAGACAGGTTACATGAACATATATTAAAGAATAAGTAAAAATAATATGGAGAACAGCTGTTCAGATCACTCGTCATGTTACGATGATGTATACATAGCAAATTTACTGTAAACATTACATGAAATTGCAACAGTACACAGTTTGTAAAATAATTTCATGCTGGTAAATGCTGCCCTTTTGAAAAAAATACAGTAGACATTATCATATGTTGTGCATATTGTTGCATACATGTAATGTTGGCAGTCCACTGCAAGTCATCCGAACCTTGGTTCTCCACCAATAATTGTATCAAATAATGCCACAATATGCCATTATTGCTATGTAATATTCAGAACCAAGGTGACCTAATTATTTGGATAAATATAGTAAGGCAAGGGGGCTACTTGCTTGCAGTAGGTGCAGATTGGCGTTGTTAATTGAATGAGGAGATCATTGTCAGCATTAGCACTAATGCTTTTGCACCATGCAAGAAACAAGACAATCTGCCAAACCGTTTGTGGTGCAAAACAAAAGGTGAATGATTCAATCAAGTATCTTCTATGATTTGACACCAATGGCTGTGTCTCCTCAGAAAACAATACACTGTCAGTTAAAGCAGTCTAAACTTTGGTCAGAATCGGTTAATGCAATGTTTGTAAACACTAAAATAGACATAAAAATGTAAAAAAGTAACGAAAGATAAAAAAAAAAGAATATGAAACAAGCAAATTCAGATAATTTAATTGTGCCCCCCGCCACATTATGTTTGTCTTTGAATATACGAGCCATCATGAAACAACTTCAGTTTGCAGAACATAAAAAAAGAAACATAACTTGAGAATTTAATCTAAAGCACATCCATATTTTCAGGCCGCATACAGATGATTCATAAAGAATTGTATAAAACTGTAGGAGCATTTGCACTCAAAAGGTACTAGCTAACTAGAATTCCGAGAATCGGATGTGTCGCTTGGCCAAACAAAAGTCAAACAAGGCAAATTTATCGAATTTATATCCCGGGCGAAGGGTTATTTTAGAGAAACTTATAAATCACAAAACATAAATCCCATTTCTCCAACCTCTAAGTTCACCTCGGCTATCATACAGATCAAAGTTATAAGCCTATCAACTTGTTTTCAGTGGTTAGTTCAATAAAAAATAAACTGATCTGTACAATTTCAATATCTGACTTCAACCTGACCCGGAGGTCATGGGTGTGTGTAAGGGGGTTGCAGATAAAACATTTGCTACCATGTTGCTGCATAAATGATGGGGGGGGGGGGGAATGCCGAGGGGGAATATTTGCTACCATGTTGCTGCATTTTGTGATTCCCTTTTAATTGGTATGCAACATTACCATGTTCTGAGAAAGTTGAATTTTGACCTTTTGACCACATCCCCTAGGGTACGTCGGGGGGGGGGGGGGGGGGGGGGGGGGGGGGGGGGGGGGGGGGGGGGTCTAGCGGGGGGGGGGCAAAATATTTGCTACCATGTTGCTGCATTTTGTGATTCCCTTTTAATTGATATGCAACATGATCAGGTTCTGAAAAAGTTGAATTTTGACCTTTTGACCCCATTTCCTAAGTCCACCCAGGGGGTGAGACACAGGCCTTCGATGGAAAATCACTTTTGATATGTTTCATATTTATTGTACCTCTGTCTGCATGCCAACATGCCAAATTTCAGTAAAAAATATTGACCACTTAATGAATTATTGCAAAATTTAAGTATTTGACCTTTGACCCCACTTAAGGGGTCAGGGAGGGTTGGGGTAAAATTTTAATCACTGTCATGCTTATCTACAGGCACTGGGTAATCATGGCCTATAGTGAGAAGTTGTCAGATACTATAGTTTTGGACAAATGCGATGTTTATTCCACAAAAAAAAGCCAACATAGCTTGTGCCTAAACCTAAGTCAAAAAGGGCCATAACTCAGTCAAAAATTTGCAAATGACCTCAAAATTCAAACTTGACCGGTATTTTATGGTGCTTTACCCTTCTGTAAAATTTTTGAAACAAGTTGTTGCATCCCTTCAAAAGTTATTAATCGGAAACCACAAATTGACAATTTAGCCAAAATCTTAGTCAAAAAAGGGCCATAACTCAGTCAATATTATGCAAATTACCCCCCTTTTCAAACTTGACCTGTATTTAATGATGCTTGACCCTTCTGTAAAGTTAAATGAAACTGATGCATCGCTTCAAAAGTTATCGATCGGAAACCAAAAGTGTGACGCCGCAGGCGACGATGCCAACGACACCGGAGTCATGACCCATATGTGTCAACCTTGCTTCGCAGGTGACACGAAAAAACATGCACTTCTTCAGCAGAGTTGGGGTAATTAAAATTGTAATTGTAATTAATTGTAATCTAATTACATTTTCTAAAGTAATTGCATGTAATTGTAATTAAGACATTTCTTTAATTACAGTAATTGAATGTAATTAATTACATGGCCAAAAATGGGAGTAATTAACAATTACTTTCAATTACTTTTCAATTACTTTTCAGATCAGTTATGAACTTCGGTTACTAAAGGTTATCATAGATACTTAAAATACTGCTAAATGAATTGTTCTTGGCCTTTGTAAATGCATAATTATTTTGCTGTACTAGTTGAATGCAACATGAAACAAATGAGAATTGGGACTAGTCATGTCAATGGACGAATGTAGGACAAAACATCCCGAGACAAAACATCCCGTGCCATTTTTTGCCACCCCGGACAAAACATCCCGCATCAATTTGCCACCCCGGACAAAACATCCCATGCAGTTTTTGTCACCCCGGACAAAACATCCCATGCCATTTTTGCCGCCCCGGACAAAACATCCCATGCTACTTCTGCCATCCCGGACAAAACATCCCACACTCTGTTTAAAGCCTATGAAAGTGGATAAAACATCCCATTTAGTTAATTGTCACTATTATTATTGATATTCTTAATGTACCATACCTATTGAAATGATTGGAGATCAAAGGTAGATAGATAATTAGACTAATTAGACATATGTTTCTCAATTATAATAGCTTGTTTGACCCAAACTGTAAATGATTTCTTTTAAGATGTAATTGGCTTCTTAACACACAAATTTAGTTGTTTGTCACAAGAAGATATAATTATCTTTAATTAAAGCTGCATAGTCTGTAACTTTTGATCTTTTAATTTTAGAACTAAAGTTTCTATTTTTCAAGAACACAGTAAAAAAACTAAAATTCAGGTATACATTTTACCAATTTCGTAAATCTTAACAAATTATCAGCATCGAAACAACAGCATTTATGTTAAAATTACCTGTATATAATTATTGGAGGGACGCAAATAATTACCAACACGAGAAAAAACACACCTGTTTTATAAGATAATTCACTTTTCCGTGCAGTTTTCCGCTCTAGTGAACAGATGTATTGTGAAAACATAACTTAATTCAACTTTTACAAATGATTTAAAAAGAAAATAAAAAATTTCGAAAAATGTTCAAAGTTGCAGACTTAGTCTCTTTAAATTCTATTTACATTGTGAAACTGCCTTTCAATCAATTTAAGATCTAGTTTATATCATTTGGACAGTCATACTAGGGCATTCACTGCTAGTACATGTCATAGTAGATGAAGGTCACAAATGAGACTTACCCTGAAGAAGCAGTCTGAGTATGGGATGTTTTGTCCGGGGTGGCAAAAATGGCATGGGATGTTATGTCCGGGGTGACAAAAATGGCATGGGATGTTATGTCCGGGGTGACAAAAACAGCATGGGATGTTTTGTCCGGGGTGGCAAATCTTTGTGGGATGTTTTGTCCGGGATGTAAAAAAATGGCATGGGATGTTTTGTCCCGGGATGTTTTGTCCGGCTCCCGTCAATGGACATAAATATGGAATATAACTGTTTTACCGCAGACACAGACTGTATATTACTTCTACTATTCCTTTTTAAGCAAATTATTTGTTCTTTGTTCATCTGCTTATAAAAGATATCCAGGCTTTGTGACATTCAACCTTTAATAGTTAAGTTACCAAAACAATACAAAAACAAAGACGGTGTGAAAATCTCAACAAAAGTATTTACTCAGACAATAGTGTTGGTTAGTGAATTGACTCCTTGAAGGCATTTTGTTAAATTTTCACACCTAGGATCGACACACTCATATGCTAAGGTGCATGAACCAATCTATACACTACACTATTTAAAGCCATTAAATTAAACTGCTCATTTGCCATTTTCAATAATAATAATAATAATATTGATAATAATAATGGTAAAATAAATAATCATAAAATGTGATTCAGAAAATTAAATTGAACTTTACTCATTCAGTGAACCTGGGGCCCATCATTGTTTATATAATAACAAAAAAGAAAAAGAAAATAGATGTTTCAGTGGTAACCAAACTAGCAACCCTTTGCTTGCCAAGCCAGCATTTCAACAGGCTAGTAATTTTTTAAGTTGTCACTATCTGATATTCCTTTTTGTACCTTTTTGCCAACTTTTAGAACTCATAGGGCCGCACAGATTTTTTATCAACACTTTTTGAACTGTTGTTCTCTGGCATTTAAGCTAGTTTTACAAAATAATTTCCATGGTTTATCGTCCACAATTGTGAGACTTTTCTCAAGGTAATGTGTATTCCTGAACTTTATTCTGCTGTTAACAGCTAGTTTGAGAATAATTTTATCCCCCCTCCTCCCCCCCCCCCCCCCCCCAAAAAAAATAAAAATAATAAATAAATAAAAGTTTCTGTATTTTCTCTTGTGTGATCATGTCATCAATCACAAAAAAAAAAAACTGATTTTGTACGTTTCATTTCTTTTAAGTTGCATCACTTGACAATAATTTGACACAAGAGGAAAAAGTAAAATCAACTTAATTGACATATATTGAATTTAGAATATCAAGGTTACTCAGACTTCTAAGGAGATTTTAACTCATTTCAAATATCTCTGAATATAAATTCTGATGAAGCTATCTTAGTGGCAGTGAAATGTAATTGTAATGTAATTAATTACATTTGGCAAAGTAATTGTATGTAATTAATTACTTTGCTCAAAAGTCATGTAATTGTAATTGTAATTTAATTGAACAATTTCCAATGTAATTGTATGTAATTAATTACTTTTTCAAAGTAACTGACCCCAAGTCTGTTCTTCAGACAAACCACCAGTTTAATTTCAAGATAATCAGCATACTATTGTAGGAGTTGCACATACAAGGTACCCACTATCTAATCACTTTGAAAGTAATAATGTCTGGAAAATGACTAAGTTCAACTTGTGAAAAAAGTGACAAAAATAATCTGAGGATTATATGTAAAGGCCCTGACACACTACAACGTATAGCACCAACGTATGCCGACGTATGAAAACTTCATCAAGTACGTTGGTATAAGCTGAGTACGTTAGAAATAAGTTATAAACACGTTACGAATACGCTATAGTACGGTGGTATACGTTGACACACGGCCAAGAGGTCCAACATTTTGTGCATCCATAAAAAAATACATCGTATGCGAAAGTACTGCTTCTATACGTTAGGCATACGCTAGATGTACGCAGCAGGTAAGTTATGCATACGTTAAGGTACGTTGGCACCAACGTATGCGGACCTATGAGAAATTAAGCAAGTACGTTGGTGTACGCTGAATACATTAGAGATAAGTTTTAAACACGTTACGAACACGCTACTGTACGTTGGTATACGTTGTCATATGGCAAATAGATCCCAAAATTTTGTTCTTACATAAAAATTCTTCAGCGTATGCCGACGTATTACTTATACGTTAGGCATAAGTTAGATGTACGCAACGAGTAAGTTATGCATACGTTAAGGTACGTTAGCACCAACGTAAGAGGACGTATGAAAATTCACCAAGTACGTTGGTGTACGCTGAATAAGTTAGAGATAGGTTTTCAATATTTTACGAACACGCTGCAGTACGTTGGTATCTGTTGTCATATGACAAAGTGGTCCCAAAATTTTGTACTTTTTTATACGTTTGACATAAGTTAAATGTACCCTACATGTAAGTTATGCATACGTTAACGTACGTTATATGTACAATTCAGCATACGTTAGACGTTTGTTGTGCATATATATGTTTCTTTTAAGTCAAGAACGCTGGTGATACGCTGGGCATACGCTTTTGTACGATGATACAAGTATAAGTTATGTTACGTCGGGAATAAGTTATGAATAAGTTACTCATAAGTTAGACATACGTTCTATGTTCGTTTCGCGTACGCTTTACATAAGTTCAGAGAGAGGCTTCCTTTGATTTTTTAATTACACTTCAGCGTATGCCAGCGTACTAGATATATATTTCATACGTCGGCATACGTTGGCTAAAACGTTATAGTGTGACAGGGCCTTAAGTAATATGCACATCTTCAGACCAAGAACAAAACACCTGTAAAGTTTCAAAGGAATTGGAGAAAAATTGTAGGAGAAGTTGCATACACAAGATACCTAGTATCTATTCACTTCGGCTGGAAAAATGACTGCGTCCATTTTGTGAAAAAAATTACAAAAAATAATCTGAGGATTACATATAACAATATGCACATCTTCAGACCATGTCCTAAACACATGTAAAGTTTGAAAGGAATCGGAGTAAAACTGTAGGAGGAGTTGCATACACAAGGTACCTGATGGAATTACTGAAGGACGGAAGTATGGAATGCCAAATACTATGTCCCCTCACTTTTCTTCGAAAAGGCGGGGACCAAAAAAAAGTTTCTAAATGTGGAAGCACCCCCTTGGTAAGAAGTGGAAACCTTGACTACCCTTGTAACGGCCAACATCCACTGAAATAAGGCCAGAATCCTTTTATTAGTTGATTTATGGGAATTTTTTCCAGTTTTAGGGCTGGCGGGGGGGGGGGGGGGGGGCAAAAAATAAATAATAAAGCTCTGAAAATGACCAGTTAGCTGGTCATTTTCAGAGCTTTTTTTTCATTTTCAGAGCTTTTTTAATATCTCCAGAAAAAACAGTAAAACAAGTGAGGTCTGTATTAAATTTTTATATATTTCATCATTTTCCTAAGAATCTGGACAGGACAATCACTTTTAACAGTGTCACTCTCAAAAATACACAGACAGAGCCTCAAAAATATTTTTTTTTTTTATACTAAACAAACAATATTTAGAGCCGGCAGATAAAAAAAAAAAAAAAAATTGAAATCTTTTTTTTTCTACTTTCCAGAAAATTACAGTAGGAGGGTTTGTAAATCAACTAATAGAAAAAAAATCTGGTCTAAGATGGATTATAATCCTTGGGAAATATTAAAGCAATTCTGAATAACCATGTTGTCCTGATACCTCCCATCAAATTTCTGTTCAATCTGACATAATCATGGTTCAGGTGGAGATGTCGTTTGAAGAATTTCATCTTGGATATTAGAACAGAAGATTTTAGCAATCTTTAATCTCCATAATCCCTGATACCTAGCATACAGTTTCAGCTCAATCTGATTTATGTTTCAGGAGGTGATGTCAAAAATATGAAAAGCTAATGACAGATGAATGGACGACTAACAACAGGCTGACAACAATACCATAAGCTGACCTGGAGCTTCATTCCAGGTGAACTAAAAATAAAAAAGAATTCAACATATACAAAGGAACATGAATCACACAAAGGAACATGAAGCACACAAGGCAGCCATTAAGATAGCAAAATAGAGAACATTTTTATTTAACCAATTTTTCTCTAATGGTTCTCAGGGATTGTTGTGGTGTGCTCATAAAAGAAGCATTTGATTGAGAACCTTCAAATGAGCACAAACAAATATTTTCACAGACAAATACAAGCTAAAGAATCACTGTACTCGAACAGCACAGTCATCACGTGGTGTTTGCAGTGGACGAGTGCACAAAATGGTGTACCTAGCTGTTAAAAAGGGTAATATCTTACTTCTGAAAATATTCATCGCAAATTATTGTCCCTTATAAATCCAGCTGTGTATCTGCTAATGGTTCTTGTGCATGATACATTGTCTGAATTTGCTGTAGAAGTGTATGAAGTTTCAAGCAAATAGTTTTAACAGTGCTCAACTTACAGAGCGGACAAAAATTGGATTTAGTTATGTTACAAGGGGAATAATTGAAAAATAAGCATGCAAATGTTATGATTCTTGTGCATGACACGTCGTCTTAATGTGCTTTACAAATGTATGAAGTTTCGTTGAAATATCTCAAACGAGTATCAAGTTATAGAGTGGACACAAAATTGCATTGCAAATGATCAAAGGGAAATAACTCAAAAAATATCCAAAGCAAAGTTATGGTTCTTGTGCATGACAGGTCGTCTGAATGTACTTTACAAATGTATTAAGTTTTGTTGAAATACCTCTAACGGTTATCAAGTTATAGAGCGGACACGAAATAGCATCGCAAATGATCAAAGGGAAATAACTCCAAAAATATCCAAAGCAGATTTCTGGTTCTTGTGCATGACACGTTGTCTGAATGTGCTTTTCGGGTGTACAAAGTTTCATCGCAATACATGTATCTCTATCAGTTTTCAAGTTAGAGAGCGGACAAGATTTTGTGACGGACAGACAGACGGACGTTCTTAAGTTGGATTCTTGTGTTAGAAAAAGTAGCCAAGAAAGTGTAAGTACCCAACAAATCCCAGTAAATTTCGGAAATTTAAAGTGCCAAACAAGGATCCATTGGTGAGTATGGACAGACTGACAGACGCAAGGGAACAAGAAATGTCACAAACATGTGACGAATGCCCCCAAAGGAATTGATCTAGCATAAGACACATTTGAGGAAAGATAGCTGTAATATAGCACGAAAAACCTAGAAATGAGGCAAGAAGTAAATGTCAAAGTCAAAGTGACTCAAAATGGTATGCACCACTCCGCCATCCCAAGAGGAATCACCACCCCAAATTTGGGATTCCTACATCAAATAATATAGCAGATATGCTCTGGACACAATCATTCTTGAAAACTAGGTCAGAGGTCAAGGTCACAGTGACCAAAAATAGTTTGTGACACTCAGGCATCCCAAGATGCATTTACATACCAAATTTGGAATTCCTATTTCAAAGAATATAGGAGATATGCACCAGTTTCTAGAAACTTGGTCAGAGGTCAAGTTCAAGGTCACAGTGACTTAATTATGGTAAGCGACACTTCCTCATCCCAAGATGCATCCACACAACAAATTTGAGATTCATACCTCAGATAATATAAGAGATATGCTCTGGACATGATTATTCTAAAACTAGGTCAGAGGTCAAGGTCACAGTGACCCAAAAATGGTACATGACTCCGATTTCAAAAGATGCATCCACACACAAAATTTGGAATCCCTCACTCAAAGAATATAAGAGACATGCTCGGGACACAATAATTCTTAAAACTAGGTCAGAGGTCAAGGTCACATTGACCTAAAAATGGTATGTGACACCCCGTCATCCCAAGATGTATTTACACACCAAAGTTGGAATTCCTATCTCAAAGAATATAGGAGATATGCACCAGACTAAATGCGGTTTCTAGAAACTAGGTCAGAGGTCAAGTTCAAGATCACAGTGACCCAATTATGGTATGCGACACTTCGTCAGTCCAAGATGCATCCACACACCAAATTTGAGATTCCTACCTAAAATAATATAAGAGATATGCTATGCACATGATTATTCTAAAACTAGGTCAGAGGTCAAGGTCACAGTGATCCAAAAATGGTACATGACACTCCGCTATCCCAAGATGCATCCACACACCAAATTTGGAATTCCTAACTCAAAGAATATAAGAGATATGCTCTGGACACAATAATTCTTAAAACTAGGTCAGAGGTCAAGGTCAAATTGACTTAAAAATGGTATGTGACACCCCTTCATCCCAAGATGTATTTGCACACCAAAGTTGGAATTCCTATCTCAAAGAATATAGGAGATATGCACCAGACTCAATGCAGTTTCTAGAAACTAGGACAGAGGTCAAGTTCAAGATCACAGTGACCCAATTATAGTATGCGACACTTCGTCAGTCCAAGATGCATCCACACACCAAATTTGAGATTCCTACCTCAAATAATATAAGAGATATGCTAAGGACACCATTCTTCTAAAAACTAGGTCAGAGGTCAAGTTCAAGCTCACAGTGACCCAATTATGGTACACGACACTTCGCCATCCCAAGATGCATCCACACACCAAATTTGAAATTCCTACCTCAAAGAATATAAGAGATATGCTCCAGACAGGATTATTCTAAAAACTAGGTCAGAGGTCAATGTCAAGGTCACAGTGACCCGAAAATGGTATGCGACACTCCGCCATCCCAAGATGTATATACACACCAAATTTGGAATTCCTACCTCAAAGAATATAGAAGATATGCACCAGACTCAATGCAGTTTCTAGAAACTAGGTCAGAGGTCAAGTTCAAGGTCACAGTGACCCAATTATGGTATGCGACACTTCGTCATCCCAAGATGCATCCACACACCAAATTTGAGATTCCTACCTCAAATAATATAAGAGATATGCTCCGGACACGATTATTCTAAAAACTAGGTCAGAGGTCAAGGTCAAGGTCACAGTGACCCGAAAATGGTACGCGACACTCCGCCATCCCAAGATGTATCCACACACCAAATTTGGAATTCCTACCTCAAAGAATATAGGAGATATGGACAGGACACGAAAGCGGGATGGACGGACGGACGGTGCGATTACTATATGCCTTCCAAAGTTCCTTTGGGGGCATAAAAACAATATGTCTCCCGATCCGACATAATTCCAGAACATATATAAAGCAAAAATTTCTTTCATCCTCTTTTTCAGGAAAAACTCACATTTTTGGCATAACTCTGGCGCTGTCAACCTACAAAAAATTTTGTTAAGCAGATACACAGCTGGATTTATAAGTGACAAAAGTCTGCGATGAATATTTTCAGAAGTCAAATATTGACCAAAATATTATCCTTTTTAACATCTAGGTACACTGTCTTGTTCTTTCGTCGACTGCAACCACCATGCGATGACTGAGCTGTTCGAGTACAGTGGTTCTCTAGCGTGAAATAAGGAAATACACATTCCAGAGCTATGCTCAAATCTAATTACAGTCATAACAAATGTGCAAGAGTGCCAAGATGGCCCTAAATTGATCACCTGAGTCTAAGGGTGTTTTCGTTCCAATTGTTTATGTTGTAGAAATTAAGCTGGAAGACAGTAAATGACAACTGCCTTCAACGTGACCAGTTTCCAAGATATCACTAGCCACACTGAAGGGAACGCAGTTAGGTATTCCACAAAGCCACCCATAGCCAATGCTTGTTTATTTTTTTTTTCATAAAAATAACAACTGGCATGATTCTTATTTTACCAAAATAAATTTCATTGTATGTCTCATCATTAGAAATCAGTAAATAAAAAATGCATTTTATTCATTTAACTAAAATGAAGCATTGACAAAGTAGTCAATTCCAATTCAAACATTCATGCCATCAATTCTCAGATAAGTCCAATTATAACAATTGTAATATTGACATCAAATGTAAATTTGAAAATTTGTCTCAAATATATTGCTCATTTTTAATAGATCGATCAGAATTCCATTTTTAATAAGTTACCTGACCTGCTTATTTGCTATTTAGTGGGAAGCTATACAATTTCATATTGTAAGATTACTTTACCATCTTTGCCATGTGACCTGGATCAATTGACAACAGTGGCTCTTTTGATTGGCCCTGTGATCTCTGTGGAGAAGCTTAAAGAGTGTGGGCTAGGATGATGACGCCCTAAATATTCTATGGGGCACCAGTGAGCCATAGAATAAAGTGAACTTAATTTGCTACATGGACCAAGCCTAGAAAAAACAATTTAACAAATACAATTAATAAACTAAATCCACTACTGCACATGTATAAATATACAAATATAGATCAATATAACACTGCATTCAACACATGTTAAATGAAAAGTTTACCTGAAGGAACTGTATATTTGAATATCAAAAAATATATTATTTTCTTTTATTTATCAGATCTGATGGAATTGGCAAGTAAAATAAAAGTTTTTTTTTTTTTTTACATTAATTCAATTGCTTTGAAGTTTTGGGTTGCTACATAAATTTAAATCTTATTTAAACCAAACAGCAATAATCAATCTACCACTGCCTTAGCCAGCCATAGTACTTGTCAAATTGAGACAGAGAGATATCTTTTGCATGAGGCAGCAGATCATGTAACTTTGTTCATTGAATCTTTCTTTTCGTCTGAGTATGACAGGACCCACAGCTAACTCTCTAAAATTGTGATAAACAAGGTAGGTAATTTTGTTTGATTTGATTCTTTACGTCCCAGTCAACAATTTTTCAATTATGTTGGGTTGGGTCTTCTGGAGTCAAACAGTACTGAGCAGGGATTAATGTGTCTTGCTCAAGGACACATTGCGGTGTCACTGGTGAGACTCGAACCGGCAACCTCTCGATCTCAAGTCAAGCACTCTACCACCAAGCCACTGGGATAGGTAAATACACATCTCTCTTTGCGTTTATTGCTCTTCGTTAAAAGAACCTTATAAGCATTATCACAATAGAAACGGACAGGTGGTGGCCATGCTTTGACCATCTCAGTAACCAATAAAAGGTGCATATTCGAACTTGATTCAGAGATTGATAAAAGTAATGCATATGAAATTTTGAAAGAAATCAAATAACAAATGTTTATGATGACACTCTGTTAACAGGAGCAAACACTAGACAAGCCGCAGCCATTTTGGTGGCCATCTTGGTTATTATCAGGGTCTTCTACACAAGGTTAGGAATCTTTACCATATGTTCAAAACTCTTGAAGGCCAGTGTCGTATTTACTCACACACAAGCATGCATAAGCTTCATCAGAGATCTCTACCGCTAGACCCAACTGAAATAATTTTAAAAACTTGCTGTAACAGTACAGGGGTCATGCAAACTGTTCGTCTGTATAAGAATAGATCCTCACGATGAGGAGATTCTGTACCTTGTTCCTAGAAGTACACTGTTTGTATATATGGTACTGTCTGCCTACAAGATATTTCTGGTTATCAGATAAATCAATACAGTGTTTCCTAACCCTGTGTGTAGAAAGACCCTGTTATTATTCATCAGACAATATCCATATTCAAACATAGGCGAGAGTTTGATGAAAGTAATCTATGTATGAAATTTGGAAGAAATTGTATGATAAATGAAAAGTCACTTACGGTAAATGTTCTAAAATTTCGAACACTCTAAAATTAAGAACACCTAAAATTATCGCCGAAAATATTTTTCAAAACATCCTAAAAAATCGAACACTGGCCTTTTTTGGAAAAGTGAATTTCTAAAATTACGAACACAAGTTATTTTCGGCGGAAAATCGATGTCCATTTATGCTCGGTTTACTTATACCGTACAGTGACATTTGGAAGGTTCCATTTTACTTAAAAGGGTAATCTGGCACGTGACGTTCTTTTTCGCATGCCGAGCGCAAGACTATACTTTTTGTCTGCTAATTGTGCGATACATGCTTTCAGATAAGATCAAAGGCAAGAGCGCATTAAAAGCACGGACTTTTCTACATGAACGTGACAAAAAAGTTCATGTATGTTATTGGTTTAGTATCGACGGAAAACAGTGCAGGCTCAAATATTTTTAAAACCCTTCATTGGCGAAATGTTTACCTATAAGTAGCATTCGATCCATCGGAATTCTTCAGCAATGGTCATTAACATGGTCACAGAGATTAAACAGACATGCCTCGGACAAGGATTAGGAGTTACATTTACCGCGAGAAAACGCCCATCTAAGCTTATGTTCACCATGAAGGACTTAGGTCATACGCTGCCTGGTCGTCAAAATTGAACTTTTGAAAGTGACAGTAGATGTTACTACTTTTTTTTTTTTTTTAAAAAGCCATGCAACAACTGAGTAAATTTGCTAAGTTAGTTTGCTTATACAAACTTATATACAAAAGGGCCTTTTTCCAAGTTGTGGTTTGAGTCGTGAGACACAAAATAAATCCATTCAACATAAAAGCGATGATGCTTGACTTGAGAATGCAGACTTGCGCAGGCTCGTCTGAGCCTTTGTCGCACGTTGTAAGTACCAAAATATCATGAAATTATGTCCGTCGACAGTTTAATTTCAATCGAGCCGGTTCACACGCACTGCATGCATGCGCAGATCCAGAACATTTTGTCAGAGGGGGTAGTGAGAGAGGACCGAAATGCCACTAAAAATGGACCACCATCGGCCCATCAGCGAAGCGCCTTTGAAATGGCGTTTTGCTGGCGTGTCAATGGCCCACCATTGAATGCTGGCTTGGTAGCTTTGTGATTTTTAGGGGATCCGGATCAATATTGCTAGGAAACCCTATATTTCTGTGATTTTTCAGGGGGGGGGGGGGGGGGGGGGGGGGGGTCCGGACCCCCTGACCCCCTCTGGATCCGCCCATGGCATGCATCTGAAAGAAGGTACTTGTCTCATCGGACGCAAAGTCAGACTAGATTATAACTCTTGGCATGCTTGTTTGCCCCTGATCAGGCACGTCGGACGATCTTCCTTTGCAAACTTTGATAGCAGGTCGTAAAAGTAGAGAGAGAGAGAGAATGAGAGAGAGAGAGACTGCACGGTGTTTGCACACGAATCTGGTTTCTTAGAATATCGAAACACAATGTTTGGGTCACCGATGAGGACCCAAAACCCAAACTTATCGTGCGCATCGGCTTTTGTACGGCAAAGTCGGACATTCCATTAACGCTTTGTGTACTTTCTATCGCATGCACACATTTTTAAATTGACGAAACATTCTATCCTGAATACCCCTCGAGTCTGATCTGGATCCAAACCGTGTTTGCAAATGGAGAGAGAGAGAGAGAGAGAGAGATAGAGAGACTGGTGCAGGCACGTCAAAGTAAACATTGCATCGGCGGATCGTCAAGTAGAGAGAGAGAGAGAGAGACTAGTGTGTGTGTTCTTTTTGAATTTCGTCAGTTTGTTTTTTTTTTACTCTGGAAACTCGTCTACGTATTTCAAAGTTTTGTGTCGATCTTTGCAACAAAAAAAATCTGATCGTACGAGATGTCTAGCGGTATCAATTCTTGAGTACAATCTCGGACCCAAAATTACTGGGTCCGAGGTACATGTACAATATTAGCTGGAATTCGAAGTCGGCAGAGCGAGCGAAAGCGTGGAAGAACGAAATAGTGTAGTGATTCATCGGTAGGCCGAGACGAGTGAACATAGGAGACCCGGCTTATCGAATATTTTAAATCAGTGGACTTTTATGACTTGTAAGTTAATTGAGTGACATAATATGCACGTGCCTGGCTCTCGACTTGGCGAATACCGCACGCGCTGGACATTTTACTGACTCTTTGTTTGTTTGATTTGATTCTTTACGTCCACTCAACAATCTTTCAGTTATGCGGGACGGGTCTTCCTGGGTTGAACCAGTACTAAGCTAGAATAAATGTGTCTTGCTCAAGGACAACAACGCAGTGACGCTGGTGAGGCTCGAACCCGCGGCCCTTCAGTCTCGAGTCAAGCACTCTACCACTGAGCCACTGCGCTCCCATTTTACTGACTCATTCCGCATGAATTTAGAAATTAAAGAAAAGAAAAAAGAGGAGATAGCACAGAATCATATCGCCGTGCTTTCACCACGTTTCTACCACATTTTGACATGCATATATACCGTTTTTTCTCATGATAAAGCCCACATTCTAAAATTTCGAACACTAGCATTTTTTCACAAACGTAATTTCTAATATTACGAACAACGGAAACAATAATTATTTTTTAGTGTTCGTAATTTTAAAACATTTACCGTAATAAAAGTTAAACAGAGGGTCCACAGGTGCAAACCTACAGACGGTGGCCATTTTGGTGACCACCTTGGTTATTCATCGGACAAAACCCATATTCGAACATGGGTTAGAGTTTGATGAAATCCACATATGAAATTTGGAAGAAATCAGGTGAAAAATGACAAGGTAGAGTGTCCACAAAAGAGGACAGACAAGCTTAAAACAATAGAGCTCTACTATGACATGATAGTGCCTTAAAAGATCATGTTACATATGTGGTATGCCCTTATACATTTTCGCCTATGTATACAGCTCATACCTGATAACTCTAATAATAATAAGAGTGCAAAGAAAACACAATTGGACTTACTGTCTTCATGGGAGAATGGAGCAAATAAGGAAAGTGGTCCAAGAACCCCATTTATTCGCTTTTCAACATCCGTCTGAAATTATAAAAAAAACTGCTTAAAAACATAATAAATAGAAAAAAAATATCCAGGAATTGAGTTAAGAGTGTGTATCCCAAAAATATTTTTCTTATTTCTAAACCAAAACATATGTTGTGGGTACTCAAAAGAACCGTCTCAATGATATGGTTCGTTTGAGCACCCAAACATATGTTAAAGCTGCATAGTCTGTAACTTTTGATATTCTAATTTTGGAAATAAAGTTTCTATTTTTCAAGAATACAGTAAAAATACTCAAATTCAGGTAAACATTTTACCATTTTCATAAATTTTAACAAATTATATCTATCAAAACAACAGCATTTATGTTAAAAATCAACTGTCTAGAATTATTGGAGGGACATAAATAATTCCTAACAATAGAAAATCACCTGTTTTTATTAGATAATTCACTGTTCCATGTAGCTTTCAGCTGTACTGAAAATATTTATTGTGAAAACATAACTTAATTCTACTTTTACAAATGATTTAAAAAAGATTTTTTTTTTCAAAAAATGTTCATAGTTACAGATCTAGTCTCTTTAAAACTGGTGGGTAAGAAAATGTTTACAATTTTATGCTCAAAAACTTTGTTTATCTAACTCAATGTAAGTCCTTGACCTTGACCTCAGGGTAACGCTAAAACTTTTAGATAATTATCAGGCATATTTTTACATCTGTCTAAAAAACAGAGACTTTTGGGAAAATCTTTTATTTTCAATTTTCAAAGGGCAATAACTCCAAAAATATTGCACTCCAGAATAGTGATGTGTCCCAGCAGACAGGTCTATCTTTGAAGAATATGACACGCGCAGACAATGGTTCTTCAAGGTTTTTCACATACAGTAAAACTTGTCTGAAATGACCACTCTCAAAAAGACTAAAATTTGGTTTTCAAGACCTATTATCGATTAATGCAGGTCAAAAGTATTGCAGAATGCTCCAAGGGGAGCATTCTGAAATACTTTCGACCTTCATTAAGCTACCAGTTGTCATTAAGATATTTGTTTTGTCTATTTTTGAGTGGCCTTTTTAGACAGATTTTACTGTAAATATATTCAAAAACAAAGTTGACCTTGTGGTAATGTAGATCAAGATCCTAGGACCTAGGATCACTAGTCGAACATACCTTGTAGAGCGTACACCCACAATGCTACATACCAAGGTCAATTGGTTCATGTGACTTGGACCAGGCACTTAGTCATTTTTACATTGCATCTCCATATGAAATTTGAGTTCAACTGGCCCTGTTGCTGTTGAGAGAAATATGACTAAATAATTTGATGGCAGTCCCATATGAGCGACCTTGGCTGAAAGGTCAAAGGTCAACCTTGACTTTAGGTACTAATCTATAGCCATTGTCTCATTAGGTAAAATTTAGGTAACCATATCTAGTCTACATAGTAAGTATAATAACATTGGCTTCATCAGTCATCGAAAAATCAAGTTTTTAATCTCATTTCCATTTAAATATGCATTAGAACACAAACATTATTACTTTGGCTTCAACAGTTTTCAAACTTAGAGGACCAGAGGTCCTGAGGGGCTCACCTGAAACTGAGTCACAAGATCTCCTTAATAAATTAAACTAGGCTTTATATTTAAACATATCTTGTAAGGGGCACACCCCCTATGATACATACCAAGACCTAAGGACACTAGCTCTTTGGTTTGACCTTGCCATGAAGTAGGTCAAGGTCAACCTAGGATCATCATTTGAGCAAAATTGGTAGCATCCACATCCTCAATGCTACATACCAAGACCAAAGGTCAATTTGGTCTTTTGGTTCCAGAGAAAAAGACCCTCTGCACATCATGTTACTGGGAGATTTTTAAACTAGAGGACCTGAAGGTCCTGAGGCGCTCACCTGATCTCCTTAATAATGTTAAAATAGGTCAAGGTCAACTACAGCTTATAATGGAACAAATATTGTTTTACCATATATGTTGCAGACATTTTGGTCAAGTGACTTAACAATCTAATGAATAATCCATCAAACAGCCCAGTGATTTCTGAGAAACGGATGTTTAGATAGGTGTGTAGCAGTCCAAATGAGTGGCCTTGGATAAAAGGTCACAGGTCAGCTTGAAATTTGGTACTTAATACAAGATTTTTCCCAAATAAATGCATAAGGAATGAAATTTGACCTTGCCATAAAGTAGGTCAAGGTCAACCTAGATTAGTCATTTGTGCAAAACTGGTAGGGCCCACATCCCCAATGCTACATACCAAGTCCCAAGGCCATTGGCCTTTTGGTTCCAGAGAAGAAGACATTTAAAGGGTTTTAACCATATATGGGCATGGTGGCCATCTTGGTCATGTGACCAGTACAATTGGTATAAATATTGGCCAACCTATCATAAGGAGTCTTCATATGAAATTTGAGTTCAAATGGCCTAGTGGTTTCTGAGGAAACTATGTTTTAAAGTGTTGATGGGACTCCAATATGAGCGACCTTGGCTGAAAAGTTAAAGGTCAACCTTGACCTTTGAAACTTATTTATAGCCATTGTCTCATTTGGTTTAACATACCAAGTGAGAATAATGACTTTGGCCTCAACAGTTTTCAAAAAATTCAATTTTCAAAAGAAAATCCCATTTAAATGCATTAGGAAGCAAATTTGACCTTGACGTTAAGTAGGTCAAGGTCAACTTAGGTTCATCATTTGAACAAACTTGGTAGGCCCCACATCCCCAATGCTACATACCAAGTCCCAAGGTCATCGGCCTTCTGGTTTGGAGAAGAAGATTTTTAAATGGTTTTAACCATATATGGGCGTGGTGGCCATCTTGGTCATGTGACCAAAATATTTTGCATAAATTTTGGCTAACTTATCATAAGAAGTCTTCACATGAAATTTGAGTTTAATTGGGCCAATGGTTTGTGAGAAAACTATGTTTTAATATATTGATGGGACTCCAATATGTTTGACCTAAGCTGAAAGGTCAAAGGTCAACCTTGACCTTTGAAACTTATTTATAGCCATTGTCTCATTAGGTTAAACATATCATGTGAGAATAATGACTAAAGCTTCCAAAGTTTTCAAAAAAATCAACTTTTTCAGAAATTTTCCCATTTAAATGCATTAGGAAGCAAATTTGACCTTGACGTTAAGTAGGTCAAGGTCAACCTAGGATCATCATTTGAACAAACTTGGTAGGCCCCACAACCCCAATGCTACATACCAAGTCCCAAGGTCATCGGCCTTCTGGTTCTGGAGAAGAAGATTTTTTAAGGGTTTTTACCATATATGGGCGTGGCGGCCATCTTGGTCATGTGACCAAGACCATTTGAACAAACTTTCGTTCCCCCATCCTAAGGAGTCTCCATATGAAATATGAGTTCAATTGGCCAAGTAGTTTCAGAGGAGAAGATGTTTGAAAATGTTGACGGACGACGGACGGACGGACGACAGAGTCACTGGTATACTATTAGCTCACCAATGAGCCTTCGGCTCAGGTGAGCTAAAAAAATCATGGTATAAAGTTCATCAAATTACCGTAACCACGCATACTCCATATGAAATTTCAGTCGACATAACTCATTGGTTTCTGAGAATAATATGTTTAGATAGTTATTATGTAGCAGCTCAAAATGAGCGATCTTGGATGTAAAGTCAAAGGTCAAGGTCAACGTTGACCTTTGGTACTTATCTATAACCTTTATCTCTTAGGTTACATAATGTCTAGCAAGAATATTGATTTTGGCTTTATGGGTTATCGAAAAATGAACTTCTTAAGATTTTCCCACGTAAATGCAAATTTGACCTTGCCATGAAGAAGGTCAAGGGCCACCTAGGGACATCATTGTGCAAACTTGGTAGGGCCCACATCCCCAATGTTACATACCAAGACCCAAGGTCAATTGCGTTTTGGTTCCAGAGAAGAAGACCCTCTGCACATTATGTTATGGGGAGATTTTTAAAAAATCATGGTTTCAATTTTATTGTTAACCTCCATAAAATTACATTGTGATTGATTTGTTGTCGCAAGGCATTCTAACTAGTCTACATATGGTGTTTGCTTCTGTTTTCAATTAAAATAAACCAACTTCAACATACTGTTACATACCTTATACATGTATCATTGGACTCCATTTGTCAATTTTATGAGTTATCTGCCCTTTGTTATAGTTTATAAAATTTCTTATGGGTTCATTACAAAGACCACAAACTGTGCTTGATAAAATTACCAATGCAGACCAAGTTTAAACAAATGCCAGTTATATGTATTTTGAAAATATATGTATGTTTTTAGCCGTAAAAATAAACACATATAAAATGCCTTGTATTCTAAACAGTGTTGGTATTGATGTCTCAGTATTACATGTAAGCTATGAGAATTGGCAAAATCGGTCATTGCTTGTATAATAACTTTATGATATAATGGCCAACAAAATGCTGCAAATAGGGCTGCCACGTTTACACGTGTAAACGGCACTGTTTCGTGTTTCTGTAATAAACGTTTACAAAATTAACCTACCATTTACACGAACTTAAGCACGTGACAAGTGTCGTGGTTTATTAATAGTATTTCCTAATGAAAAAATATTCTCTTAAACAGTGATACGTCACATCTCGATCTGGATCATCAATCAGATTGTTTGTTTTATCAGATTCCGCTGTATTTGATAAAGAATCTACTGCAATTAGATATTATGGTGGACATGCTCAACGGGCCATAAAAATGTCCCGAATATTGTCTCACTCAGTCACTGCTTGGAACAATTATACTCCTGCATTTTTAACAGTTTTTTATGTGAAGGCAAAGATTTTCTTGTTTACTTCCTGTTGGCGTATGTATTGATGCGTATGTGACGATTCGCAGTTATGTCTAGTGTGTGTCCACTCATTAATTACACGCTTGCAACTGAAGAAAATGTCCGTATTGTATGAGTCTGCGCATGTTGTAATCACTTTCCGATTACTTGAAATGAGTTCTATCACAACACTCAACCAGAAACAATTTCGAATATTTGAACAAGGTACATTTTTCAAAGGGTTTTTTTAGGAAAATTTATCAGCAATTTTACCGATCTGCATAATGAAAAAAATTAAATCTGGAAAGTATGTGTAAACGGAATCGTTTCGGTTACTGGAACTCATGTGAACGTTTACCAAATTTCGTAAACGTGGCAGCCCTATGCACCTCATCTAATATTATAAAATAATGTTAATTTTCAACACACTTTTCAAAAGGTACAAAGATTTGTATTTCATGGACATTTTGCCTTTTCCAGTATACAAACAGTACATGTATTAACAATAATAAATTTGTGTCTGTATCACATCATCCCCAAGAATTTATGTCCTGACATAGAGGACTGTGAGAAAGCTACATGTAAGGTGTTTGGTAATCGGTTACTGACAAAAATGTCCATACTAAGTACTTTCCAAATGACCCCCATACAAGTACATTGATTATTATAAATTGATGGTCTGGTAGTCTCATACATACGTTATCAAACGGTGGCCACTGCATGTTGTACATATCTCCCTGTCTTCCAACCTTTCTTGATTGCAAGGCCTGGTACCCATCTTGGGTCTTATGACCCCGGAAACCTGCAGATTGGGTTCCTGCAGGCATTTTTACTGAAAATAAAATGATTGTGTTAAAGAATAAGTAAGTTCAGAAAATTTATGCCCAACCTTTTATATTTTGTCTTTTAATAAATCAACTATCATGAAATGCGTCTTAAAATGATTCAGTTAAAAAAGAGGGCCCTCGGCCTGGATCGCTCACCTGAATCCTGGCACGAAGAGATGATGCTTGGGCCCGTAGTTAAGGAGATGTCATTTAAAGATATTTCAATTTTTAGCTCTGGTGGCCAATTACATAAATTGGACTATTATGGGATAAGAGGGTCCACCCACAAGTGGAACAACTTGTGGCTCTCTGGGTACACTCAACAAGTAGTTTTAGATGGTCAAGCCTCAGATCCAGTCCCAGTGTTATCCGGTGTACCCCATAGGTTGGTTTTAAAACCAATCCTGTTCCTTATTTTTATAAATGACTTGGCGGATAACATTAGGTATAAGAATATATATTCAATTCAGGACTGTTTGACCCTACAAGAAGACCTCTCTAGCTTAGGGCAATGGGAAGCCGATTGGCAAATGAAATTCAATGTGGCCAAATGTCACAGTGACTTGGCATCAAAATCACAAACACATACTCTTTGACTATTCCCTTTACAACCAAACCTTGGAAAACGTTCAGTCCTCAAAAGACCTTGGTATAACTATCTCTGATAATATGGATTGGCAGAGCTCTCATTAACTGCTGATTTGCAGTTCTGAACTCCCATTGTTTGGCTGGGACTCCTATTTTTTGAAGGAGGCTACATTCTTGTATGGTGGGACTCTCACTTTTTGGCAAAGAGGGCTCTGGGACTCCTGTTTTCAAAATCCTAGTGAGAGCTCTGGATTGGGATCAACGCATTCAGAGTTCTCACTAACTCCAAATTTGGATTATTCTACTCCAACTTTTTTATTCTGACTCCAACTTTTTCAAAAGTGCCAATAGAAAAGTATGGTAAAACTCCAATTTTTTCTGACAAACAGCATTTTTACTCCTATTTTCAAAATCCTAGTGAGAACTCTGACGCATTTCAGAAATTTCTTCCAAAGCAACTAAGACACTTGGTTCTCTTCGCAGGAGCTTGGCTTTTGCACCTAATAGTACAAATTAGGAAGTTGCATACAAAACTTTGGTTTGGCCTAAACTAGAGTATGCAGCACCCATTTGGAGCACTTACTCAAAACTTCTGATCAATCAGGTTGAGAAAGTTCAGAGGACAGCAGCCCGCTGGACCTGCAGGAGATGGCGAAACACAAGTAGTGACTGCGAGATGCTTGACGAGCTTGAGTGCCCATAGGGATCGGTCCTACATTCTGGTGCTGTGCCTATAGAAAAAGACAAGTACCTGACCCCTGCTCACAGTTTGAAATCAACCAGGGCATCGCACAGTGCCTAATATTGTAGATACAAGACAAACAGTGATGCCTCATTTTCAAATAAACATTTTCGTCATACCCCACCCACTAACACTAAATGCATTAACCGCCATATTGTTTATCTTCACAACCAAAACAGGCGTGTTTTCTTTTAAATTGGCAGCTCAAAATATAAACATTTCCATGCTTACTACTTAAACGATTATTTAAGTACTACCTATCAAATTCCAAGTTTACATTTTGCCGTTTTTACGCAATATCTGAGCAATGTTCTTTCATTCGAGATATTGGTCTTTGTTGCTAAACAAGTAGTTTTATTGAAACTATTCGTACGAATGACGTGTATTAGCTTGTATTACGGTCGTGTTGGCCCGATGGTTAATGGCCATAGAGATTTGTTTGTTTGATTTGATTCTTTACGTCCCATCAACAATCTTTCAGTTATATAGGGACGGGTCTTCCTGGGTTGAACCAGTACTAAGCTAGGATTAATGTACTTGCTCAAGGACACAACACAGTGACGCCGGTGAGGCTTGAACCCGCGGCCCTTCGGTCTCGAGTCAAACACTCTACCACTGAGCCACTGCTCGGACCTAGTATGAACGGACTGGTCACTGACGGAAATACAAAGTTATGTTGTCGAGGCTTTGTTTTAGCGCTATTTCAAAGTACTACAGCCTATAAAATTGATCTGTATATTTGGTCCAAGATGCTAAATCACACTGGTCAATGTAAACGCACCGGTGGTTGCTACAACGAGCTGGTGGTGGCATTTTTACGCACTGGTGGTGGCTTAAAAGGTAAAAAATCTATACCTGTTGACTTTATGATTTATTTATCAGCTTGCACTTATTTTATTAGTGATGACACCTGCCGCACAGACCAACGGTAACATTGCAGTTTATGGCTCTGTCAAGCAATTGGTGATTTAATTCATGGTTTGGACTGCAAATCCAACACAGTTCTGGAGTTTTGCCATGAAAGGTGCTTTTTTCTAATAAAGCTGCCTAAATTGAGGGAAATCTGCATGTCTAAGCGCAGCTGTTGTCATATTCCCATGAAATAACATCCAAAAAACGATTACCACTGTGTTTTTTTTTCTTGGTAAACTAGCAAATGTTTTTATTGAGGAAATATATTACAACGCACTGGGTGCATTTTTTGACGCATTGATACAACGCACTGATGGTTGCCCAGATGTGCCATGGTTGCTAGTACAGCCTCACCACAGCATTCACTGTTCTTATAAACGGCACACAAATCGCTATTTGAGTCAGCACATGGTTTTTCAGTACTGTGACGAAGACTCAGGCGAGCCTGCGCAAACGTACAGACTCCCAAGAGCCTTCGCTGCCAGCACAAGAGATCCTGATACTTATCGCATTGTCCAGTGACTTTGCCTGCGCAAATATGCAGACTCACCAAATTAATAGCTGCTGGCTTGAATAGCACACTAATCGCCATTTTAGGCAGCACAAGAGATTTTGTACAGTGACGAAGGCTAAGGTTAGTCTGTGCAAATGTGCAGACTCGCCAGAGCCTTCGCTGCTCGCACAAAATGGCATTCAATCGCCATTTGAGCCACCACATAAGAATTCTGAACTGTGACGATAGCTAAGACTAGACCAAGCAAATGTGCAGACTCGCCAAAGCCATCGCTGTTCGCATGAATGACACCCAAATAAGTAACTGAGTATGATTAGGAAATATGCATGTGACACCAGGAAGACAAACTAAGCAAAGCATCAAGCTCTCTCTCTCTCTCTTCCCCAAAACAAGAATGGACATAGAGTAACAAAACATATAACAATTACAGAATCCTATAATGGAAGTAACAATCAACAACAAATCAACAACAACAGAACCACCGCCTTAGAATAGACAGCAGCCTAAGCCACTGGGGTGCTAAAATGCTTTTTACTGGTACCAAATCATCACCCTTGATTCTGCTGTTGTTGAAGCACGAAAATGTTAAGCTCGCATGGAGGCTTCTTAACTTTTGCAATGTATCACATCTGACAAACAATCTCACCAAATTAAAAGTTTTGGGGCCAATCTGAAAATAGGCAGAAACACTATCAAAGTGCGAACAGGGCTAGCTCTGGAGCGTCTCTGGCGAGTCTGCAAATTTGCAGAGTCACGCTTGAGCCTTCATCAGTGTACAAAACCACAACATCTATGCCTATTGACTGTATGATTTATTTATAAGATTGCATTTGTTTTACTTGTGATGACACCTGGGCGTAGAAACCTTCAGTTACATTGCAGTTTATGGCTCTGCCACGCAATTGGCGATTTAATTCATGGTTTGACCGACAAATTTAACACAGTTGTAAACTTTTGACAGTGACAGCTGCTTTTTTCTATTGTGACTGCCGAACTTGGGGGAAATTTGCATGTCTATGCACAGCTGCAGCTATGTTATCATAATCCCATGAAATAACATCCAAAAACGATTACTACTCTCTTTTTTCTATGCAGAAAAGTCTCTGGCGAGTCTGTACATTTGCACAGGCTCAACTGAGTCTTCTTCACAGTACTGAAAAATCATGTGCTGACTCAAATAGCGATTTGTGTGCCGTTTATAAGAACAGTGAATGCTGTGGTGAGGCTGTACTAGCAACCATGGCACATCTGGGCAACCATCAGTGCGTTGTATCAATGCGTCAAAAAATGCACCCAGTGCGTTGTAATAAAATTCCTCAATAAAAACATTTGCTAGTTTACCAAGAAAAAAAAAACACAGTGGTAATCGTTTTTTGGATGTTATTTCGTGGGAATATGACAACAGCTGCGCTTAGACATGCAGATTTCCCTCAATTTAGGCAGTTTTACTAGAAAAAAGCACCTTTCATGGCAAAACTCCAGAATTGTGTTGGATTTGCAGTCCAAACCCTGAATTAAATCACCAATTGCTTGACAGAGCCATAAACTGTATTGTTACCGTTAGTCTGTGCGGCAGGTGTCATCACAAATAAAATAAACGCAAGCTTATAAATAAATCATTAAGTCAACAGGTATAGATTTTTTTACCTTTTAAGCCACCACCAGTGCGTAAAAATGCCACCACCAGCTCGTTGTAGCAACCACCGGTGCGTTTACATTGACCAGTGTGTAAATACACATGTACATGTATCAAATAAGTATTATGACTGGCTTCAATCATCTTTTCAAGATTGTCCCAATATAAAATCAACATACATCCAGAAACACATTTGACCTTCAAATTGTCATTAAGTAGATCGAGGTCAAGCAAGAATCAATAGCCAAACAATTGAGTGGCGGATTCATGGCGTGCTTCAGCACCCCAGCTGAGCCCATGGTGAAAAAATCTTAACCTACCTTTTTTTCTTCTCAATATACGGTAAGTACCTTTTTGCGTGTTCTGTGATCCCGGTCCCTAGAGATTAAACCGGCTGCTAATTGTCACATCTAATCATAAAATTAAGTTTGAGCAAATCAGCTGACCGACTGCGTAACCAGGCAACCTG
The DNA here is from genome assembly GCA_964019695.1 of Loripinus fragilis. Lineage (NCBI taxonomy): Eukaryota > Metazoa > Mollusca > Bivalvia > Lucinida > Lucinidae > Loripinus > Loripinus fragilis. Next base: position 29,918,885 of record OZ026522.1, read on the forward strand.
AGGTACCCTCTAAATTTGGATACAGCCTTAACTTCAAGTCAGTGCGAAAAAGAGAATTTCTAAACTCTGATACATTTTGTATAACTTTGAAAACAAGTCTTGAGACAATGCGTTCATTGCTGAAAATGATATTCCTGCAAACCACTGAAAGGGAAGGATATGCTTAGCGGTCGTGTATTTAGAGTTTGACAATTTTTCATATGTAATGTATATTTTCACGCGTCATGGCCACCGACACTAAACCAAAACCCCACTCCGTGCCAAGCCCTTTTTTGTATATATTATATGGGAGATAGATATACTTTATTTCCTCCAAGTAGGAGAGTTTGAAATACATAAGCATACATATGGGAACAACATAAATGAAATGAATAATACATTTTAAGGAAATATAAATAATATGAAAACACGGTACTAGATACAGATTTACAAGTATTGTCCTACTGATACTCCTACCCCACTGTCCTTACCGAAACGAAATATAAGGATGAGTGAAAGGTAATGAGGGAATAACTAAGGCAATATAACGTAGCTATGAGATATAGCAAGGACCACCTCCAGTGACGAAAAGTATGCCACTGGTCTGATCTCTGCTATGTTTCAAAAAAGCATACCATCGATCGCCTCATAAAGGAAAATTCCTTCCAAGAGTCCAATGGAAGGAAAGAAAAGAGCGAACAGTTTCCATTCCCAAACAGAATACGCTTAATACATTAAGCATACAACCATAATAAATCAGTGTAATATCGCAGATGATAGTTTCACCACTCAAAAGAGTAGTGTTACTATATTCTTATACTTACACCACATTTTGTGGAGGTTAACAATACAGCATATCTTAAATTGCTCACTTTTATCACCCAAAATTCGAGCAAACTCTGCAATTTCCATACCTAGTAGAACATCAGTCACACGACTTCCGTCTGTATTGCAGAGAAATATATAGGCCTCGATACTAATTTCTAGGATTTCGAGCCATAGGTTTGCTCTTTCCATTTCCAAATAGGCGCAAGTATTAATGCAATGGTCAACAATATTGTTATAGTGCACATTACAATACATGCAGAATTTGCTATCCATTGGCATCTCAGCCAATTGAGAAATCATTTGAATAAATGAAATGCTAGGGAGAAGAAGCGTTCTTCTGTCTTTTGACAAATACCATGCCCAGTGTGGTGTATATTCAGAATGTATTGTTCTAAACCGATTGAAGTCGTGTGTCAATGTTCTACTGTCCCAAGTGGAAATTGCACTTTCGTAAAGTTTAGTAGTAGACGTTTCCATGCATACGATGTTGGGAATGTACCATTTTCAACATATGTTGATAAAATATTCTCTGAGCTCACATTTTTCCAGCAATCTTACAATATCTGGTACAAAACCTTCTTGTCTGTGATTAAACTCGGCAATATACGATGTTAATCTGTTGAGAAACATTCTTTTATCCCAAATATCTGAATTTAATCTGCAAAACTGTCCAAAGAGAGTTAGTTTTCTGAAGTCTATATCAGATTCAATTGGAAATACACCAAAAGACTTAATGCCGTGTCTGTTCGTGTACGTGTACTAAGTGATTGCATATGTTTTACACAAAACCTGTGGGCACGTTCCAATGTAAGTAAATCTGTATCAGATAGATTATCCCAATTTTCACAGCCATAGAGAGCTTTTGGTAAAACTATAGATTTATAAATTGTTTTACACGTGAGGGGATGTAAAGCACCATGATTAAAAATACCACTATTTACAAGACTGAGGAAAGTACCTTTTAACTTGTGGCTTGCTTCTTGAATGCTTATTTTCTTGCTAAGATATTTATTATTATTTTTTACCCCAAGGTGCTTATAATTTTCACTTTCTGCTATGATACTGTTACCTAGATACCAAACTCGGTTTGACTTTTGATAGTTGTTTTTGGTTTCGTTGTACACAATAACTGAGCTTTTAGGAGCTGAATAGTCATATCGCTACTTACAAGAGTATGCATAGCATATGCACAGAAGGATAGCAAGGCCAGCTATAGACAATGCCATGAGAACCATGTCATCAGCAACGGTAGGGCAACATGCATTCATATTTAACATTTTAAAACCTACATGACATTTGACCAATTGCTCGAGCAGGTCATCGTTAAAACACAAGAACATTAAAGGAGAAATAACACCACCCTGACGAGAACCTTGTAGGATTTTAAACCAAGCAGACCTGGGGTCAAAATTGATCACTCGCCGGGGGGCATTTGCTATTTTAAACAAAATAAAATGGGAAAAAAATCTCTGAAACCAGAAGGCCAAATGCTCAGAGGAGTGGTATATAGGCTAATTGAGTCTCTTGCTTCTATGGGACACATTTCTATATGGAAACTGATTTATGCTATTAGTATTTGTAAAACATTGACTGTCGGTGTCCACTTATCAAGCACTCACAGTATTAAGTGGTTCTGGATCCGCCACTGCATTATATTATTGATATGTATTTAAAGAATAAGGAATGCTTTGATATTTCACTATATATGAGTTTCTATCAGTTTTGGATAACACAGTAAACAGCGTAACAAGCAAATCTGTGAAGGTCCCAATCTTTCCTCTGGCACTGAACGCTGCAGTAGCCATGGTATCGGGTTATGTGACAGCGCGAACACCGTTTCAGTTCATCTCCTTTTTCAGGCGGACGATTAAAATTAGAACAGACACTAAGTACACTTCTCAAATCCTCGTCACTATCGTCACTATCAATATTTACAGTGGCCAGAAATTTACAAAGAATTGCCTGTTCGTTAATTGACAGGTCTGGCAGGAAACGCGAGTGTCTCTTCCTAGAACGAGCCAACGCAGAGGGAGATTGCTTCTTCCGACGACGTCTCCTTACTGGTTTCGCAGTAGTAGTGAGCCCCCCCCCCCCCCCCCAGTGGGGATCTGTTCTCCCTTGATCCCTGAAAATAATGCATTGATCTCCCCGTCTCCCTGCAAATAATGACCTCATCTCCCTAAAAGTATTTGCCTTTGCTCCCCAAATCCCTAAAATAGTTCAGCTTCTCCCCAAATCCCCAAAAATATAAGCCAATTCTCCCTAAAATGTATCATCTTTCCGTAGAATTAAAATCACATAGTTAAAAACTATGAAGCTATATAAGAGCGCATGACTAAATGATCACTTAATATTTGTCTTATACATGTAAAGACAGGTCTTTGCCATGGAACACATGACATATAAAAGCCATGCAATGCATGACATATAATTAATTTCAATGAAATGCATTATATGAGGCCATCCTTAATTAAAATGTTTTTGCTGTACCTGGTAGAGTAGGCTTGGAGGTTTAGAGACATACCGCTCGGTTTTCTTTTTGGGAACAGGGTCTGGTTTTTACCAACAGCTTAAACTAGATTTTTCTAGACACTTTAGTGAAAGCAATAACTATAAAAAGTCTTTTCTACAATTGCTTATTAGCGGCTATATGCTTGTTTAACTTCAGTTAAATCAAGTAAGTATATATCTGATAAGCATTCTTCAAAAGTTCCTTTAAAAGGGCTAATTACCTAAAAAGATAACAATATAGTAGGTGTGCCAGTGGCCCCGTAACATTGTGTAGTCACACTGTTGCTAGGGGGTCCGGGGCATGATCCCCTGAAATTTTTTGACAGAAATGGTGTGATCTGGTGCAATCTGGGGCGTCCCAAAGTATGTTATTACCAACCTAAAAATCAACAATTTTTAGGGGAAAAAATCAACAAGAAAACTTAATTGCCATATTTCTCTCTCAGATCAGTCTTCATTTGCATGTTAGTATGAAAATAAAATACATTTAAAATTTACCAGGGGGAGGGGGGGGGGTCTGAAAATATCAAACAAAATGGAGGCTTTTCCTTATTTTTTTTTTCTTTTTGGCAAGGCTCCCTATATCCCCAAAATTATGAGCTTGCTCTCTAGCTCCCCTCAAATAATTACCAGTGCTCCCCAGCTCCCTGAAAATAAATAGCCATTCTCCCCAGATCCTCAAAACCCCTGGGGGCCAGTAGTACGTCCGGTGCCCTCGCTGTTGTCCTTGGCTTTGTTGGGAGTTTCAACTAGATTATGTTGTCCTCATCGTTCTCCAGTCTGTTCAAAGCTTCAGCGATTCTTGGGGGTCTACGGGCGAAATATTTGCTATCATGATTCTTTGATGATAAAGTTGAAATTTGACCTTTTTTAGGGTGTGGTGGGTAGGGGTCTGCAGGCAAAATATTTGTTATCATGTTGTTGCATTCGCGATTCCATTTAATTTGATATGCAACATGACCATGTACCATGTTCTGAAATAGTTACCTTTAACCCCATCCACAAGGGTCGTGGGGGGGGGGGGGTCTTCGGGCAAAATATTCGCTACCATCATGCCGCAATTCGTGATTCCCGTTAATTTGATATGCAACATGAAATTGTTCTGAAAATAAGTTGAATTTTGACCTTTTTATCCCTAGGTTTGGGGGGGGGGGGGTCTGCAGGCAAAATATTTGCTACCATGTTGCTGCATTCGTGATTCCCTTTAATTTGATATGCAATCTGATCATGTTTTGAAAAAGTTGAATTTTGACCTATTTACGCCATCCCCAGGGTCGGGTTGTGGGGTGGGGGTCTGCAGGCAAAATATTTGCTACCATGGTGCTGCATTCGTGATTCTCTTTAATTTGATATGCAAGATGACCATATTCTGAAAAAGTTGAATTTTGACCTTTTGATCCCAACCCTACATTCTCGTGAGACCTGACGATACCTCATCTAGAGCTCTCGCATTTCGCCCTTTGCATCATGGGTAACTAGCGATATTTGGCTAGTCTCGTTCAATTCTCGCACTGCTGTAGTGACCGAATTTATTGTTAAAAATAGCAAAAAGTTAAATTTTTGACAGTTTATCATTTCTCTTTTAGTCAATATTTTCTGGATGTAAAGCCCCGAGTCATGCAAGCAGTGATCGCATAATATATTTTTAATAAAAATGGCTGCTCAATCCCAGTGTGCACCGAGCGAAAGGCGACAGGTTTGTTCGTGCTAACGAGCTTCCGGTGCGACAATGCCCAACCCTAGGGTAGGTGTATGCGGGCAAACTATTTGCCACCGTGATTCTCTTTGATTTGATCTGAAAAAGTTGAATGGGGCTCTTTCATGGTATGGGAAATTAACATGGGAGTCTGCCCACGCTTGGAATTTAATAATATTATGTTTATTAATTGTCTGGGGTATGACTTTTAACTTTATGGTGCATTTGAGTTTTTATGCAATTCCATTGCTAATTTATGACGTCATGTATGATATCACTACAATACCTTAGGGTATCCAGTTATAATCATTTCTAAAGTAATTGACATATCATGTAACGGGCGCAGAAATGCTTTATTAAATAACTATATCATTGATAAGTTCGTTGTTACTATAAATGGCTTTGTATGTATAAGGATAGCGGGTGGGCAATCATTTTTATGAGATGGTACCCCAATTTTCAACTGTATATTTTGTATTCAGTCAAATTTGGAATTAAAATTTTCACACGTTGCGGTCTTTGTCAAGATACCATTTCAACTTATAAACTTTCCATATATGTTAAGAATATGTAGACAAAATTTCATGAAATTCAAGGACCGGTAACATATTTTTTCAACTTGATGTAAACACATGGCCCTAATTCATCAAAATGTAAAAAATACAATAATTATGTTTCTGTGTAAAACATACTTGAATACTTGCTTAGTTTGAAACACCATGCTAGTACGTTTATTGGTAGAAGTTGATATGTTCAGTGTTTTCCCTATTACTGATTGGAAAAAGACAAAAAACAATATTCTTTCGTATTAAGTGTCATGATTCTTATTTAATGAAGTGCTTACACAATAATATTACTCAAAACAATACAATATGGTGACACTGGACTTACCACATCTAGTTTCGAACGTTAAAACTACATCTAACCAATGTTACACTTAATATGTAACATTATTAGAATTTTAATTCATACAGGAGAGAAACCTTATGACAAGTCAGTTCATACAAGAGAAGAACCTTATATCGATGGTTTTATAATTGTAAGCCTCATTAATAAACCTGGTTCACAAGAATAATCCCCTGTCAAACTTATCGGTTAAAATTAACCATTTTGGTCACAGAGAACTCTTGGCTTCAAAGGTATTGCTAAATTAATGCTTAAATCTTCTCTGTTTATTCTGTTTTGTAAAACTGATGCTGATTTCCATCAAATGGCAACATTTATTCTTTGGCTGGATGTATATTCCAGGCATACAGTTTCGTTTCTGGACCTCACTTATTCATGTAGAACACTGTTCTATGATACCTTTGATATGACTCTGTTACACTTAATCCTGGTCACGGCACCAAAATGTGGTTACTCTAGCTCAGTTGGGATGTTTCGAAATATTTGGTCTTCTTGTTTTCACACGTTTATTGATAGGATATTATGTTTCTTAAACAATATCATGCAGGACTTGAGAAAGTGATACACATTGTCTTGGCCCCTTAGTGCCATGACATGGGGTCATGACATTTGGCATTTCCGGCTATTGAATCATTTGAAATTATCTAAACATGTCTTTCTTTAAGAAAAGTGGAAGTACATTTAAAAACAACCCCCTTCTGTCGAGTTATTGATTCATTTCAACTAAATAATTAATTTTGCTAAAACTGACCTATACCCATAAGAGGTAGGAAATGACAAAGTTACCGGTTTTGAATTTTCATGAAATTTGGCTCAGATCAGTAGGATATATATGGCATGTTTTTGTGATAATATGATATCTTGACAAAGACTAGAACATATCTATCTTTGGAATTTAATGTTGAATGTTTTGTAAATTTTTGAAAAAAAAATATTGAAATTTTATAATCACTTCTTCAGAAAACGTAAATCATAATATATCCAAATGGTTTTTTGGTATTAATATAATGCCTATGGTATTTTGGATTTAATCTGGATGATAAATCATAGAAATAAACAAAACTATAAATTTAGGACATGGAAATTTAGAGACAGGTGCCACCTTAAAGGTGGAGTACGTCAGGGTTGCTTCCTAAGCCTTATTCTTAACAATCTAATTCAATACATACATTTTCATAGTTTGTATATAACGAGTCATTATTATGCAAAGTTTAAAGAAAATCCATGCGTGGGCACAGATGCAAGACCCCCTTTGACCTTTTGATCCCACCCCCTAAGTCCACCCAGGGGTTGGACACAAGAATTCGATAGAAAATTACGTTTAATATGTTTCATAATAATTGTCCCTCTGACTGCATGCGAAATTTCAGTAAAAATATTGACAACTCACTGACTTATTTTTGATCTTTGACCCCACCCAGTGATATTAGGTCTTATATAGGTTACTGTCCCACCTAAGGGGTCAGGGGGTGGGGTAAAATTTTAATCACAGTCATGCTTTTCTGCAGGCACTAGGTAATCATGACCTATAGTGAAAAGTTGTCAGATAGTATAGTAAATTGGAGAAATGTGAAGTTTATTCCACAAAAAGCCAATATAGCTTTTGCATTAACCTAAAATTGACTTGGGCCACAATGGGCGCACATGCGGTTAACTCTTTCTACTTTTCGATAGTTTCACCACGTGACTGTGACGTCTCAGCGAGTTTTGCAAATGGCAGGAACAGATTGGGCTCTTATGCCCAGTGTGTTGATTGTAGAGATTCTTTCGTACATTTCGCTGACAGACAGGCTTAAAGCATCCTCAGTGTGTAAACGATGGAGATCCTGCCTTTTCCACCCATCTTTATGGAGCAGAATTACGTTTGATATTGGTTTGAATAAGCGGGACAAGTCAAGGTTTCTCTCCGGCGCTTGCGGACGTTTCATCAGAGAGAGTGTTGTAAAATTCGATTCCCATGACGTTGATAGCGTAAAAGAGTGCTTGAAGTTAATGAAGGTCTTCACTCAAAACAAAAATATACAGATTCTTTGCATAGAACCATCTGGTTGTCACATAGAGTGGCCAGATAATGGCTCCTGCGCAAGGTAAATATTATGAAAAAATGTACACAGACCTTTTGCACCAATCAGCATGCGTCTAAGAATAGAATATTGAAAAATGTAAACACTGCGCAATTCCACGTGACAACTGTCAAAATTTGTATACAAATCAAGCGAGAGTTGTACATTTATTTTAAACATAGATATATTTACGCAATATTGACTATTTAGATTATAACATATCAATACAAATTACCTGATATGACTTAAGTGAGGTTCTGCAGGGTTTATCCTGCCATAAGCCATTGTAGCCATTTGCTACTAAAATGTAGAGTGGCTACAAATATATGTCATTGGCTAAAACAGTACAGTCTTGTCTAGGTGGTTCAAAAATTAAAATTTTGTGAAAAAGTGTATTTTGGTTTCAAATATTGCTTTTATTATTGTTCACATTTTATTATTGTGGCATATTTTACTCTTTGGATGCTGGATTTTTTCAATACCATCCAGGTGTCAAACAGTTTGGATCCAGATCAGGCCCGACATTTTGTCGGGCCTGATCTGGGTCCAAACTGTTTGAAAAAGTTATAAGCAGACAACAGAAATCACCCCCTGCAGGCAAAGAGTTAAATGCAAAACAATTTCTTAATACTACTTTCTGGCTAAAGTTAATTTCATTTGGCTCCAACTTTATCCATTTGGCTAAAGTGTTGGCTACATCAAATTCTGAGCCAGGGAAACCTTGGCTAAAGTTAATTTCGTTTGGCTCCAACTTTTTCCATTTGGCCTAAGTGTTGGCTACAACAAATTCTGAGCCAGGGTAAGCCCTGGTTCTGGATGGGGTATAATGATTAGTGAATAATGGCCTTTTTATAATGAAAAGTGAATAATGAGCCAAAAAATAATGAAAAGTAACTAATGAGGGCCTAAAAATAATGAATAAACCTATTTTTTTAATGAATAAAAGAAAAATTAATGAATAGTGAATAACCAGATTTTAATTAATACTTGGTCTTATTTTAATGAATAACACCAAAATTTTAATGAGATGAATAATGGGCTATTTTTTTTAATGAATTGTGAATACCAGACAGACCCCCCAATCCAGACCCTCTTAAATAATAGTTGTTGTTGGCTACTGTACTGGTGTAGGTTAATTTGTAGCACGGAATTCAAGTCGATGATGGATTTTTATTTTATGTTATCATATGGCCCTGAGTTTCTAAGTCTGTGTCTTTTCCTTACTGTTATCCTGGACATAAACCAACTGATAAAACATATTTCCAATTGTTTTTATCTTAAAGCGTTATTGCTCCTGTAAACTAAATGTGTTTTCTATTATTACTGCTAAATTTTGTCACTGATGGGTCGTTGTTAATATATTAGAATCTTAAAATCAAATTCTTTGCTTATTTATTTACCTTTCCAATCCAGTTCCCGGCTATTAACTTTTTTGGGTATGTCTATAAGCTGAATGAATGGCACCAACCATAAAAGGGAATTACAGATTGAAGCGGTTCACTGAACAAACAGATCACCAACCTACTTTTTAAGACAGATAACCGACAAATCATATTTAAGGTAGTTTCAATTTCAACCATACGTTGAGTACGGTAAATGTTCTAAAATTACGAACACTAAAAAATAATTATTTTTCCCGCTGTTCGTAATTTTAGAAATTACGTTTGTGAAAAAATGTTAGTGTTCGAAATTTTAGAATGTGGGCTTTATCATGAGAAAAAAAGGTATATATGCATGTCAAAATGTGGTAGAAACATGTTGAAAAAATGGCGATATGATTCTGTGCTATCTCCTCTTTTTTCCTTTAAAACCGCCGCTAAATTCATGCGGACTGAGTCAGTAAAATGTCCAGCGCGTGCGGTATTCGCCAAGTCGAGAGCCAGGCACGTGCATATTATGTTACTCAATTTACTTACAAGTCATTAAAATCCTCTGATTTAAACTATTCGATAAGCCGGGTCTCCTATGTTCACTCGTCTGGGACTACCGATGAATCACTACACTATTTCGTTCTTCCTTCAGAAAGCCAAAACGCTTTCGCTCGCTCTGCCGAATTCGAATTCCAGTAAATATTGTAGGCCTACCTCGGACCCATTAATTTCGGGTCCGAGATTGTACTCAAGAATTGAAACCGCTAGACATCTCGTACGATCAGATTTTTTTTTTTGCAAAGATCGACACAAAACTTTGAAATACTTAGACGAGTTCCCAGAGTAAAAAAAAAAGCAAACTGACGAACACACACACACACATCTCTCTCTCTCTCTACTTATCGATCCGCCGATGCAAGGTTTACTTTGACGTGCCTGCACCAGTCTCTCTCTCCCTCTCTCTCTCTCTCTCTCTCTCTCTCTCTCTCTACGTTTGCAAACACGGTTTGGATCCAGATCAGACCCGAATGGTATTCAGGATAGAATGTTTCGTCAATTTAAAAATGTGTGCATGCCATAGAAAGTACACAAAACGTTAATACTATGGGATGTCCGAATTTGCCGTACAAAAGCCGATGCGCACGATAAGTTTGCGTTTTGGGTTCTAATCGCAAGCAGTTGTAACAAGATTGATTGACTGACCCAAACATTGTGTTTCGATATTCTAAGAAACCAAGCATAAACAAAAGATTCAGGTGCAAACACCGTGCAGTCTCTCTCTCTCTCTCTCCTTTTACGACCAGCTATCAGAAGATCGTCCAACGCGCCTGATCAGGGGCAAACAAGCATACCAAGAGTTATAATCTAGTCCGACTTTGCGTCCGATGATCACGGAACATTTCAGACAAGTACCTCCTTTCAGATGCATGCCATGGGCGGATCCAGAGGGGGTACAGGGGGTCCGGACCCCCCCCCCCCCTGAAAAATCACAAAAATATAGGGTTTCCTAGCAATATTGATCCGGATCCCCTAAAACTCACAAAGCTACCAAGCCATCATTCAATGGTGGGCCATTGACACGCCAGCAAAACGCCATTTCAAAGGCGTTTCGCTGATGGGCCGATGGTGGTCCATTTTTAGTGGCATTTCGGTCCACTCTCACTACCCCCTCTGACAAAATATTCTGGATCTGCGCATGCATGCAGTGCGTGTGAACCGGCTCGATTGAAATTAAACTGTCGACGGACATAATGTCATGATATTTTGGTACTTCAATAAAACATGCGACAAAGACTCAGACGAGCCTGCGCAAGTGTGCATTCTCAATACAGCATTGATGGCTCAGGTATGTCAAGCATCTGACCGCGATTAACTTTGTGTCTCACGACTCAAACCACAACTTGGAAAAAGGCCCTTTTGTATATAAGTTTGTATAAGCAAACTTACTTAGCAAATTTACTCAGTTGTTTAATGCTGTGGTTTGTATGGCTTTTTAAAAGTAATATCATCAATGTTCAATTTTGACGACCAGGCAGCGTATGACCTTAGTCCTTCATGTCTGTTTTATGTCTGTGACATAAGAAATCCATGTTAATGACCCAATTTCGATGGATCGGATGCTTCTTATAGGTAAAAATTCGCCAATGAAGGGTTTTTAATATTTGAACATGCTGCAGGTAGCCTGCACTGTTTTCCGTCGATAGAATACCAATAACATACATGAACGTTGTCACTTACATTGAGGAAAGTCCGTGCTTTTAATGCGCTCTTGTCTTTGATCTTACCTGAAAGCATGTACCACACAATTAGCAGACAAATAGTATAATCTTGCGCTCGGCATGCGAAAAAAGAACGGCACGTGCCAGATTACCCATCAAAGTAGAATGGAGCCTTCCAAATGTCGCTACCGCCCACACGCTGATCGGTAAAAGTAAACCGAACACAGATGGGACAAACAGATAAACGGACATCGATTTTCCGCCGAAAATAACCTGTGTTCGTAATTTTAGAAATGCACTTTTCCAAAAAAAGGGCAGTGTTCGATTTTTTAGGATGTTTTAAAAATTATTTTCGTTGATAATTTTAGGTGTTCGTAATTTTAGAGTGTTCGAAATTTTAGAACATTTACTGTATCCATGTTTAAAGCATTTCACATTACCTTTACTTACCACCATGGTAACCTTGATTAAGCAAATAAACCACTTTTAAAGGCAGGGACTCTGAACCCCACCCCCTCGACAGAGATGAGATGGTCAGTGGGTGGAGCTTAGCTATTGGCCAGAAAAGACCTTTCCGAATCTGGTCCAGCCCTCTAGCAGATAACAGATAAGCCTCAGGCTACTACTGTTCTGTTTCCTTGTCACAAAAATGACAATTTTTTTTTGTAATAATTATTTGTATTTTTTCAACTAAGAAAAATCAAACAAACTAAGAGGTGTCAATCATTTTCAGAGTTTATAAGATAAGCCAATCAAATTAGAGTTAAGCCTTAAAAGCTGCTGGAGATCTTCAACTTGGCCCGGTGTATTTTCGGAGCATTCAGTTACATATATGATATATGGGTTGAGTTTTGCATAATCTTTCGGACTAAATCAAAGATAAATATTAAACAATTATTGACAAACATTGCAATTACGCCATTATTTGATCAAATTGATTGTGAACTTGCTACTTGATTAAAGGGGTGGTGGTGGTAATACATTTATTAATGGCTGTCTCGAACTTTAAAAGTCTTCACACTCTGTCTTTCTTTTCTTTCTTTCTCTATATACTGCCCAAGCACTGACTTCCCATATCTTGCAAACAAGGCAATTATCATCTTTTTAACATTGAATTAGTAAAAATGGCGATCTGATCAAAGCAATTTTGTCTTAAGAACATGAAAGGTGCCTCTGATTTGTCTTTATTTAAAAAGAATAAGAATAAGCGACGCAAAACTATACTTTTCTTGTCCGCCTCTCTTGTCATTTTATATCAAATTATGTCTATATTCTTACTTCTTGGAGCCTTAATTCTCTTTGTTTGATATCTTCCTTATGCTACTGTTATATAGTCAAGATTGACAGACCAACAATATAGATAGGACCTGACCAAACATTATTCCCTCAAACTTTTGTTGAACATTTTTTAAATAAAAACACATACCAACCAGAATGGTGCTGTCATCCTGCATTGGAAATAGTAGGCTATATAGGACAAGGCCGCCGAGTTGACATGGGCCGAATTGACCCAAGGCTGACTTGACCTGCATTCCTCAAGATCAAGGTCAAAGGTCAAATGATATATTTTCTTGTAAATGCATCTCTTTTTTTTTTAGAGAAAAAAGTGTGTATTTGTGATGGTGCCAGGACCAACTGCAGTCTAGTTTGCATTGATAAATGTATACATGTACTTGTGTTTATATTTGAGTGGATAAAGTGAAACTGTATTTGGCATTGGCATACTCCTATGTCTGCTTACAAGTACGTCATTTGGAAACACTCCCTGATATTTTTTATGATATCTGTGCTATAAATGGACACTATTTTACATGTAGTTTTCTTTTCAGGTTTGTCAAATATATAGAAGATATAATTGAGACCAGTCGCAAACTGAGGCATATTTCACTGGGCTGTGTTGAAGAAGTTCTCGAACATTCAAGCTCTTTCCTCAAGAAGTTGCTTAGTCGCCATTCCAACTCGTTAGAAGGTCTCTATTTAGCTGATGTGAAAGAAGACTCTGAGGACTATGGAATTATTGAACTTGAAGCTCATAATTTACACAAGTTTCAAAATCTGAAACATCTGAGCATTGACTTTGATTTTCTTGACAATCAAGCTCTGCAAGCATTTGTTGAAAGCGGTCAAAGACAGCTAAAGACTCTCATAATACATGTTCATGGTATTGATCCTGAACATGAGAAAGTCTCCAACGAAACATGGGGTACACTGAAAAGACATAGTAAAGACTTGGCAGTTACGCTCAGCCTTGTCCATTCCTACATTGGTGTAGATAGCTTACTTGACATATTACACTCCAATATACCATTAGCTCACTATCGCCAATTCTTCTGCTCTAAAATCAACACACCAGCTATCTCTCTTATGGCTAGACATTATGGTGAAAGTTTAAAGTCGGTTCACATCATTGATGGATACCCACATCCAGACCAGCCTAACACCTATGATGTAGACACTCAAGAAGACCCTTTTGTGATGCTTGCCTGGAAGTGCCCAAATCTTACAAGTTTCACTCTCATTGGTATGTAATTGAATAAATATGGTACATGGTTCAATGATTGTTAACACCACTCTTAGAATGGAGGTTAACCTTTATCCACTATTAAATTGATTCATTCTTCTCGTTTCATGTCAGAAATGGTCCATTATATATACTAGCCAAAAGTTCTAACCGGCCACCTGCATTTTATTAATTTTCTTCAAAGAGTAAAATGACATGACTTCTCTTTTTGCATCTCGAAATAGCCAGTCGTGTCATGTACCCTAGATGGTAAAGATATTGACAACATGTTCAACAGTACTTTGAATAGTGGTATCCCCATTTTCAAAATTCATATTTTGGCACAATTTGTGAGTCATGACTTTTTGAAATAACCCCCTTTCACACGCAAAACCTTTTCATTTCAAAAGCCAAACTCATATTGAACACTAAAATGCTGAAATGAACACTTCATCTGCATGAGACTTGTCGCTATTGGCCAAAATGTCAAAAATTACCCCACCATCCAATGTAAATTCTTGTGAATTTTGAAATTGAGGGTACGTGTATTCGGCAAAGCCTCCCGGATACAATTCAATGAATTTTGCTTAGCTGTTTTCTGGTATCGTTTACTGATAGACTGGTTTATTCGGTAATGCAAAAGAAATTGATATATTGCTTACAGTTTTTCAGAAAATCGGTAAAACACACGTGGTCGGTTAGAACTTTTGACTAGTATATATTGAGGGGTCAGTGAGTGAGGGTCTAATTTCCAAATAAAATTGTATTTCAAATTCTTTCTAAAGATTGCTTTTGTCTTAGAAAACAGTGTAGACCCTGATGAAATGCCTACCCATGCAGCATTTCATCTATGTCTTCACTGTTTGCCAAAGTACACATTTAGGAGTCACTAGTACATGTAATACAAAGGATTAAGGATGCTCCCTACTAATAGACAGCTAGGTATTCAAAAAGTTATGTCTTTTTTATATGTTAAACTATATTTTACATGTAATAATTTTGGACCAAAGACATCTTTAGTCCAAAATTATTACATGTTCTCTTTCATTTTATTCAGACGAAACATAAATTATTTATTACCTAGACATCCCTCCTTCCAAATGTAGTTCCTTGCTTAGGCTACATCAATGTAGTTCAGGGTTCGAAACACAACATAGACTGTTCATAAAACTCATCCATAAAACCAATCTCTCAATTTTACAGCCTATCTGAAAGAAACTGATAACCAATCAAATATCATATAAAAGACAAAAATTCTTGGATCATTTAAAGCCGTTTTGCAATATATCTTTCAATTCTGCATAACCAACCATTTTTCGAACATTTATGAGGGAGGGTGGGTGGGTAATTGCACATAAACCCGACATAATTTCTCATTTGGTCTGTCTAGCCTCGAATGACCATACAAAATTATGAACGATAATTTATACCCTTAATGACCAATCATTGCACCTAAATCACGAGGTTCTTGACTCGTGATTAGCTTAACTTAAGGAAATTCCATGAATTTCTCGTGACGAACAAGTGAGTTCTTATATACCGTATTAGTTCTAATACAATGTATTACAGAAAACAAGTATGCTCTCTATAAATGCCACCTTTCTTCAATACTTGAAGAATTCAGATAAATATCGCATCGGTTAATAAATATATATGTATAGTTTGACATATAAAAAGACATAACATAAAAAGGCATATACCTTTTAAAAAGATGCTTGATTTCTAAAACTGAAATTTGGAGTCTTGGGGGAAAAACAATAACATATACAGGTACATGTACATGTACTAATAGTTTTATATGATAATGGAGGGGAGCATTTGTTTTAACACCATTAATGCATTTCAAATTTTATGTTAAACATTTTTTAAACAAGGATTTTGAAGCATTTTTTGTATTGAAATTGGACTGCATTTAAGGAAGTTATAGCTAGTGTTTATTTTTTAAATGTTGGACTAATATTTTACCAGTTTCAGAATTCATTTAATATTCAGAATTTTATATTAAATGTAAGGAATCTTATTAAATACTCAAATTGGTCACACTCAAGGAAATGTTGGGTATAGTATATTTTTTTTTTTTTGAGAAATCAAACAGCGCCTGTAAAGCTTTGTTATTTTTCAAGTAACAATCATGTCACAAGAGCCTTCACTGCCTGCAAAGTATGGTAGCAGATGAAGGATAAGGCCAAAATTCAGACTTTAAGCCCCACTGGATAACTGCACGTATATTTTAAGAACGATTTCTTGTGTATGCAATAAGTTCATGTACCGTCATGGATTGGCAGTTTGCCATTATCCTTTTGTTACTAATTATAGCATTACAATCAAGTACCTTGAATAGAACATTATACAGAAGAAAACAAACACATCTAACAGTAATGAGTTTATCCAACTTTTCTTCAAAAAGTGTGGATATAGCATTACAAATACACCCTTAAACTCAGGTGAGCAGTTTAGGTTAATTTTTGCCCTTTTGTTTATTTTCTAGGTTATGAAATGGATGATGATGACATTACAGCTGTAGCTCGTCTTCGAGGCAAAAATCTCAAAGTTTTGAACATTCCTTTCAAGTGCATTACATCCTACTATTTGGTATCCAATGAAGATTACATTGATTACATATATGGAGAATTTTCTGAAAAGGTATTTCATAAGTGAAGATAAGCACAACTTTTGAGCATTACAAAATTATTTCCTTATCCACCAATTCAATCAAATGTGTTTTTTGGGTGCTCAAAAGAGTAATCTCATTAAGACCATATTCTTTCAAGTATACATGTACATGTAGTCCCACAACATTTTGGCTGAAAATAAGAAAAATATTTTTTCAAAATTGTTGATAATAAAATGTCTTTCTCAATATTATACAATTATTGACTTATGTTGAGGTAGACATGGAGTGATATTGAACAGTAAGCACCATATTGACCGACGTGGAGCGGAGGTCAATATGATTAAGTTTACTGTTCAATAACACTCCATGTCTACCGAAACATAAGTCAACAATTGTTTTATTATAAAATAAATGTACGTTATGCCTTTCCTGTCATTTTATACCGTTAAAACCATTGATGTTAAGGATGGATCATGCAAAATTACTTGACATTCTTATGTCATTTCCCGTAAGCCATGCAATATTACCTCGTGCCGTGTGGTTTTCAACGTCACGTTCGGCAAACCATGCAATCTATAGTTTTATTGACTCGTGTAGATATGCATCTGGGCCAATCAGAATATGTTTATTTATAGATTATATTATAAATTGTCATATGGCATCATAAGTTAATCAGATATTGCCCTTTGTTCATGAAAAAATGAAGATTTGTATGTTCATAAAAGTATCAATTTTGGCTTTGTCATTTTTGTGAGAATGAGTGATTTTTGCAACAGTGGGTGCATCAGTGTCCCCTGGACACATTTCTAGTTCATTATCTGGAGGCATGGCATAAGTGCTGTTGGTCTCAGTGAGGTCAAGCTGTAATGACACAAATTTTTACCACATTTAAGAGGACCAACTTAATTTGTGCCTTTCATAATGCATAAATTATATATATAAAAAAAAATGTATCCTTACCTACCCTATCTAAAATTTTCAGACCTGTTACCCGAAATACACTTATTAGCTCACTTTAGCCGAAGGCTCATGTGTGAGCTAATAGTATACCAGTCACTCAGGCGTCCGTCCACAATTTCAAACGTCTTCTCCTCTGAAACCACTGGGCCAATTAAATTCAAATTTCATATTAGGACGCGGGAACAAAAGTTTGGTCAAATGGTCCTGGTCACGTGACCAAGATGGCCACTAACCCATGTATGGTAAAAACCCTTAAAAATCTTCTTCTCCAGAACCAGAAGGCCGATGACCTTGGGACATGGTATGTAGCATAAGGGTTGTCGGGCCTACCAAGTTTGTTCAAATGATGATCCTAGGTTGACCTTGACCTACTTAACGTCACAGTCAAAATTGCTTCTTAATGCATTTAAATGGGAAAATTTCTGAAAAGTTGATTTTTTTGAAACTGTGGAAGCCTTAGTCACTATTCTCACTTGATATGTTTAACCTAATGAGACAATGGCTATAAATAAGTTCCAGCGGTCAAGGTTGACCTTTGACCTTTCAGCTTAGGTCGCTCATATTGGAGTCCCATCAATATTTTAAAACATAGTTTTCTCACAAACCATTGGCCCAATTGATCTCAAATTTCATGTGAATACTCCTTATGATAAGTTAGCCAAAATTTATGCAAAATATTTTTGATCACATCACCAAGATGACAACACGCCCATATACGGTAAAAAACATATCAAAATCTTCTTCTTCAGAACCAGAAGGCCTGTAATATTTGGACTTGGTATGTAGCATTGGGTATGTGGGTCCTACCAAGTTTGTTCAAATGATTATCCTAAGTTGACCTTGACCTACTTAACGTCTCCTATCGTCTAACTTGGTTTACTCAACCTCAATTTATTTTCATTGATTCCTTTTACTCAACCTCAATTTATTTTCATTGATTCCTCATTCTAATGATGGCCGAGTTTGTATGTTCTAAGAGCTGAAAGAACAGACATTTAGGCTGGAAATTGGAAAAAATGTTTGGATTAATGATCTTGATTATGTTTTACAAAGATGAACATACAACCGGGAGCCAGCCTAGCTTTAGGCAAACAAAATGCTGTTTTTACTAAATTGTATGGAAAATGAAATAAGCGCAGAAAATATTTTTATAATGAATAATACCAAAACCTGTAATTGGAAAACAAAATTATAGCAGAATGGGAAATACATGCACCAAGAGTGCTTATGAAAGTTTAGAGTTGGCAGCAAAATTAGGGATGGTTGGATATATTTAGTAATGGAGGAGCTTTAATAACTAATGACCCCAAGGTTATAAAACTTTGTTCATGCTCAATTTAACTGAGCGTGAAAGGGGTACGTTCAAAAAGGGGCTATTTTGGCCCCAACTGGAGCAAAAAACTGAAAGTTGCTTTTCACCAATTTCATCTTATTGGTTTATTAGAAGAATAGCCCAAGTGTAAAATTATGGCATTTATTTTACTTTTACCGGTTGCTATGGTAACCAAAATGGCCGACAAAATAGGCTTAAAATAGAGAAATCGCCATTTTAGGCCAAATTTGAGGCTTTTGGAGACCAAATTTTTAAGAATTAGATATCAGCACAAGCAAATACCAAAAAACCCTTTTGATATATTGTGTGCCGTGATAATTCTCATCATCTGTTAAAATATTTTTTTGGTATTTGCTTGTGCTCTATATTAATTCCTATGTTACATGTATCCAATTTGCTCCAAAATGGTCGTTTTCCTATTTTGAGCCTGTTTTGGCGGCCATTTTTGTTACCATAGCAACCGTAAAAGTCGAATTAATACCAGACCTTTACACTTTGGCTATTGTTCTAATAAACTAATAAGAAGACATTTGTGAAGAGCAACTTTTATATTTTGACCTCAAAGGGGGGCCAAAATAGCCTCTTAATGCACGTCCCCCTTTCAATTGCTCATAAAAAGTAAAATGATGAATATTAAAGATGTTTCTTAACTGTCATTCATCCTACTAATAAATGTTATTATTGGAGGATAAATTTCATGCTCGAGTTGAGCATGAAAAAAGTTTGATAACCTTGAGGCCTGGCTGACACAGAATCACAGTTTCTTTGTTAATTTTTCACCAATGGTTTTACAATTGCAGTTTACACATGTTCTTTGGAGTCAGCTTGAAAATGCCAACAAAAAACACAACTGTCTAACTTTTTGAATGTGATATTTGAAACTTACTGTTTCCTATCTAATAACTTATATATAGTACAAAGTACGGTGTACATAACTTTGGTCTTTTTTTTTTGAGAGAGAAAATGTATTTGTGACAGTGACCCCTATATCCCTAGCAGTTAAAATGATAACTGGTAGTCTATATCCTTGTAAATACCATAGGCTTAGATAAGCAAAAAATTTCAGCGTAAAATTGTTAATATTTTCTTACCAATTACTTTTAGCATATGTTTTGGGTGCTCAAAAGAACCCTCTCATGGAGACGGTTATTTTGAGTACCCACAACATATGTTTTGGTCGTGAAATAAGAAAATTATTTTTCTGTTACGCACTCTTAACTAAAGGCCTGAAATACATTAACTGATTGTGGTATGTGTTTTATAGATCTCATCAAGTCTCAATTTCAAGTGGAAGCCTCTTGATGACAGTGAGATACCAGCTGCAGTGTATGATGATACCGCTGATGCAGAACTTGCTTACATGGACATACTTCTGGAAGATCAGAAATACAAATAGATACACTCACACAGGTGCAGATTATAAACTATTTTTTTAGCCCAAAATTAAACATATTTTCTTACCCATCAGTTGAATTTTTAATGTAATATTTTCACCTTTGGGTGCTCATAAGAACCATCTCATTGATGACAGTTAGCCTATGTTTCTGATTGAGTTAAATGGAAATAATGGAATTGTTTAACATCACTACCAAGTTACAGTAATGCCATGCTTGAAGATCTCAATCTAGGCAATAAAAATGATTATTTTTAAAAACCTTCAAGTTTTTGATCATTTAAGCATTATACAGGAATAGCACCAGTATTTATGATCTAAATCATATAATTAATTGGAAATCATGTGTTGTGTCCTTGAGCAAGACACATTTATCCAAAGGAAGACCTGTCGGGACGTAAATGAGCCAAATATATATTCATAATTCCTATGACAAGATGCATTCTTTTTGCACTGACCAAGTAGTCTCGAGAGTCTTGCGCGGAATGCCCCACCCTGTTCACTTCACTAAAGGCTTAATACCTGGGAAACTGGTCAGATCCCCACCCCTAAAACATATATAATGACATTCCTCATGATTAGACACATTCAATAACCCCCTGGGAATTGTGGGGCTTGTTTTGGAGACTTTACAATCGGTAGATTATAATCCTATCTTGTTATGTACATATTATTTTCAGGTTAAACAAGAAGAAAATAGATGGAGAAGGAACAACGTTAGTCTTTCATATTCTTCCTATAATTGTGGGAGAAGTTTCATCCAACAATAAAGAATTCTACTAGTCAACAAAACATATAACATTCGAATAACTACACACATCGACCATTACACAAATGATTCCATGTTGCCATAGTGACAATATCTGAAGTGATTTGTGATACAGGTTATCATCAGGGCAAGTGTCTGTGATCAAGGAAACTTATGTTAAAGTTCATGATAATTTATATGTAATTGTAATAGAGGTTGCTGGTTCAACTCAATATTAAGGTGAATAGATACACTCTCAAAACAGAGTGCACAATGTTCTCTTTCAGTATCAATTGACAGGATCCATAAGTCCAATATTTATGCATATTTTTTGCCCTTTATGTTTATCATCTATCTAAAATATTTAAGAAATTTACAGAAAAGGGGGGATGGAATCTCATTTTTTTTACTGGTTTTAACTCTGCCTACTGGTGTTGTGTGCAGATAAGTTATGCAAGCAGTTTGGACCCAGATCAGACTGCCTGATCTGGATCCAAACTGTTTGACACTGATGGTATTTTCGAAATTATTTTGGGGAAAAATAGATTTTAAAAAAAAAATCAGCAAACATTCAACAAAAAATATGCAAAATTATCCAGTAAGTAAATTGTTATACTGGACATCCTTACACAGATTAATGGATGGTCATGGTGAATATTAGATGCCGCATATGTATACAGGTTGCTTATCAGGTGTTGCACTGGTTTATATATGTAAAATTCTAACCTATAACTTCTTTAAAAGACCATCTAAACTGTCCTACTGAATTGAGTGGAAGATTCAAGAAGTCTAAAATGAGTTAACTCTTATCCTCAAATATTTTTGTCAAGAAAATGTCATCTGTCATCTGACTACTTTTATCATGGAAGCAATTACTATGAAACTGATCAGACTGCTCCTTAGGAAGCAGTCTGATCTTGGTTCAAATTGTTTGCAATATAGGCTGCCAAAATGCCTATGTCAATTAAATTGTCATGAATGGCAAGAAAAAGGGTTAATAACTTACCTGTGAATAATTTCAAAATGACCATATCCACTATAGTCATGGCATGTTGTTTGCAGTCAACAAGTGAGCAGAATAGTGTACCTAGCTGTTAAAAAAGGGAAATGTTTTGGTCAATATTTTACATCTTAAAATATTCATCGCTAATTATTGTCACTTATAAATCCAGCTGTGTATCTGCTTAACAAGATTTATGCAAGTTAAGCGATAGTCAATACAGTACCTGAGTTATGCCAAAAAGGTGATTTTTTTCTCCTGAAAAGGGATGAAAGGCATTTTTGTTTATGTCCTGTAATTTATGCTTACTTTAGCTAAAATGCAAAATAACAGTACTTTAATGTGAAAAAAGTTCATAATCTGAGGCTGGAGCATTTTTAAAGTTATTCAAGCTTTTCATACTGTACGCATATTTCTGTATATCAGGTGTTCTGGTCCAGTGATTGGGTCGTCGACTGCAACCTATTGATTTTATTTAGATTCCTGACTACTGAGCCAGAACACTCGATATACAGAACAATAAGTACAGCAATAAAAGCTTGAATTGCTCTGCACTCAGATTTCGAACTTTGTGCACATTGAAGGACTGGAATTTTGTATTTTATTGAAGTAAGCATAAATCTCAGAACATAAGCAAATGTTTCATTCTGCTTGTCTTGTAGAAACCATGATTTAAAACTAGCATTGAAATGTATGGGTTTTCATAAAAAAGTAAATTTTCAGTTCAAAAAGATGTAACTGAAGTGTTAAGTTTAAGTTTTGTCTTTCTTGTCCAAATGGTAGGAAACTGTTGATGTGTATCTATTCACCTTTTAGAAAGATGTCTATCAATGTTAATATTAAGATCTGTAACATCATACTGGTTATGATAGAATATTCCAACTTGTTTATATGTATATTTTCAATACTATTTGACAAACACTATGTTACAAGAATTTTCTGTGATGATTATATGAGCCAGCTCTTAAGATTTTGGTATTTATATATTCCATATAGCTGTGTAGTAGAAGTGGCCAAATGTTAAAATATTTGAAACGTTTGGTTTGTGCGGGCTTAATGTTGCTTTCAGCAATTTTTCAGTCATACATGATAGTCTGACACAGGTATCCTATCTCACTGGTCCTGGGTAGCTTCTCAGAAGTGTTTTACCAGTACATGTACTTACTGTAAATATACTTTCATCAGTAACTGACAACCGCCCCACATAACCCTTTTCAGACAAGTGGAGTTTTCCATAAAGCTACATAAAGTAGTCAGGATGGTTCACTGTTTATATTTAGGGGTCAAAGGTTATAATTTAAAAAAAAAATGTATTTCTTTCTCTGAAGATCAATTTTGTCTAAGCAAACAGTGCAGACCCTGATGAAATGCCACATTATGCAGCATTTCATCTGGATCTTCACTGTTTTCCAAAGTACCTGTTTAGGTGTTTCCGGTCTTCAAAGGGTTGAAACAGAGGCAGGGAGAGAACACTCTGCAAATGTATGAGGCAGAACCTGAACTCAAAACGTGCAACCCTATAGCAGTCCATAGAAGACAGATTACATACAAATCTGACTTGCTACCAACTACCCTATATGGACTGGTTTGAATAGTTGATGTCAATACCTAGTCATAGTTGTCAACATTGAAAAGAACTTGTTACTAGAGGATCTCAAGTGAACCAAACTAGCTAGTAGAGGATTTTAAGCGAAACAAATTATTATTTTTTCTGTGTTTTTTTCTTTGTATGAATTTTTGTAAGCAAGCACTAGATCAGAGTTTTTCTCAAAGCTGGTTTTACTTATTGTATTTCTCATAATTACCACATGTTCACTGATAAGGTCATCTTGAGAACATTTTACCTTTAGAATGGCCATTATTAATGTGGTAGGGTTACAAGAAGAATTTCAATATATGCTCTTGTTTCCATTCTAGTCCTGACAGTTTTGTATTAAGCTATTGGGTCACTGTAAAGGCGGCACCTCATGAATGCTTAATAAGACCCTAGACATTGGCAAAGGTTTACATAGGTAAAGGTTAAAATCGAGGTATGATTTTATTCCATCTTGCGCCATAACATCTCAGTACATACACATTATTATAACAGTAGCTTGATCTGGCGTACCATAGCACATCGAGTGGATGAGGTCATACCATCGGATCAGCTGAGACACGAAGCGTTGAGGGTGATCCAATCGTATGACTTCATCCACAAGATGCCATACTGTAAGCCAGATCAGTGGGAATGTTTGCCTTTACGTTTTGTTTCTTGACGTTAGGTCATCATGTTTTCCGTCTCTGGTTCCATGCTTGAAATTTGCTTACGTAACTTTGCCACAAAAACAGGTAACAAATGTTAGCCTCATTTTAAAGTATAGTGATACGGATTCAGAAAACCTCAGTTCGTTGATCCGGCTTTCTGTATCAGATGGCCAGAAAACAGACAGTTCAAAAGTTGGACCCCTGTCCCCACTCTGGATCCTCCTGTGTCAATCAACAATGTAATTTGGGTTCAAGATGTAGGTTTAGAAAACTAGCCACCCTAATTGGATTACCTCTTATCCAGTGCTGTGCCATTGCTTTGTTTTCTTATTAAATATATATATTCTACATGTACATTGTATTGTATTTTTATAATATAAATCTTCCTATCACTGGAATGTCTCCATGAGCTGATTTTCTCAAAACATCGGGGGAAATCAATTCATACAAATTTTAAAGAAAGAAAATGTATCATTTTTGCAATTATAAGGTAGTAAACTTTAGGCAATTGTGTGCTCTGGGTCTAAGGATTCTTCCTTGAGTGCATTTCTGTATATTTCGGTAAAATACTATTATATAGCTTTGATGTCTTATGGTTGATATGTTTAAATGGAATGTCAACTTCTTGAGTCTTGAAAAGGTCATTCTCTTCACATTACAAAAAAAAAAATGAAGGGCCTATCAGAAAGCCTTATGTTTTGCACCTGTGCACCACAATATTTATATTAAATATGGAAAAGATTTCTGTTGGATAAGAAAAGAGAGCATAACTTCTTATATATGGACCACTACACCAGATTTTGGTACTAGGAATTGCATATGTGCAAAAGCCTCTAACCCTTTGTATACTGATGAATTCTTCCTTGCAATAAACTTTGGATAGTCCATTGTACATATCTAGGGATGTTAGGTTATATATATTTTTAAAAATATTGTTATTTGTCTGAAGATCTTTTTTACCTGGACAAACAGTGAAGACTCTGATGAAATGCCGCATTTTGCGGCATTTCATCTGGGTCTTAACTGTTTGTAAAAGTGCCTGTTAAGGAGTTTTCCGAATACAAAAGGCTATAAACACTGATGCCAATCCAGCAAGGCTAGAGGTGTTAATATTGGCTCAAGTATTCATCAACATCAATAATTACAAAGGAAACATACATGTAATACAACTTGTGATTTTCATGGGGGGGATAGTGTCTGGACCCCCTGTCACAATTCACGTATTCACAGAATACCTGAGCCTTCATCTTGCTGATGAGAGGGGAGCGCAGTAGCTCAGTGTTAAAGTGCTTCACTTAAGACCAAGGTGTTGCCGGTTTGAGTCACACTGGAGCCAATGGGTTGTGTCTTAGAGCAAGATACTTTATCTTCTGCTTAGTACTGGTTCAACCCAGGAATACTGTCCCGACATGACTAAAAATGTTGACTGGGACATAAAGTATGAAATCAAACAAACAGAATGCCTGACAGTTCATCTTGTTGAATCAAATCTCGTGTAATGGCCGATATATCTTTTCATTTGATAGATATGTGTCACAATGCCATGTTAAGTGCTACATGGAATTGTGTATTTAAATGCAATGCCCAAGCATCAGTCATTGTTCCCACAATGCAATACTGAAGGACTTCTCATCTTCCCATAATGCATAGGTGTGATGTCACAAGTGAAGAGAAAAACAGAGTATTGGGTTCCAGCATACATGGAGTGACCTGACCAAAGTAAATTGCAGGAATTACTGGGGTTATTTGTTGATCTAATGGAGACATGCCTGTGATATTGTGTGATTTGTATTGTGTTGTGTGGGGATTTATATTGTCTCTCATTTGACAGGTGATGTGACTTTCATAGCTGGGTTTCTGTTGGTGAAAATATCAACAGCTAGTACTTATCATGCTGGGTGGAATCTGAACAGCTTAATTCACTTGAACATTTTGTACCATTTGCAATATTGCAACATTAGTAAATTTGCAATCTGCTTGCTTATAGTGGGTTTTTAACATAAGCAGCATTACAACAATAGTAAATTTGAAATCTGCTTGCTTACAGTGGGTTTTTTACCATTTGCAACACTAGTAATCTTGAAATATGCTTGCTTAAAGTGGTTTTTACCATCAGCAACATTAGAAAATTTGAAATCTGCTTGCTTGTAGTGCATTTTTACCATAAGCAACATAAGTAAATTCAAATTTGTTTGCTTATGGAAGATACTTACTTGTAAAAATGTTCAACCATTTGTGAAAGGTTTTGATGACCATTTCAGGAAAAAGTACATGACATTGTAGTAGATTTTAGAATTATAAATTTTAAGCCCCAGAAAATTTTTCATTAATTTAAAATTACTATCACATATATAAATCTATCTTTAATCATTAATCCCTAAAACTAAGATAATTGCTTTGTAAATCCATCCAAGCCATAGTTTATACTTTGTATTTATGTTATTTTCCCTGTAACATAAACCCTTATTCGGCCATTCACAACAAATGTTGTCTGCTTTCTCTTCTGCTGACTTACTTTAGTAGCCGTTATTGGAAACAATATGAAACCAGACGAGACTGCTCCCAAGTCAGGGTTCATAGTGTTTGCTTCCATGATGAAAATATTTTGGAGTGCTTTCTAACCCTTAATGCGCCAATTGCAACAAAAGTTGTCTGCTTTTCTCGTCTGCTGAAATGTTTAAGAAGCCTTTATGGCAAACAGTGTGGCCCAGATCAGACTGCTCCTATAGGAGCAGTCTGTTCTGGGTCCAGGCTGTTTGCTTCAATACTTAATTTGTCAGCAATGTTAGGCAATTATTTGCAGCAGACAGCCTCAGCAGACAACATTTTCAGATGCATTTTTTCCTTGGTGCTTTAATTGTTAATTAATGTAGAAGATGTAATAAACAGAAAAAAGCATCAGGACAAATAATGATAATAACAGGATAAGGGTTAAATCAGTGTTGCCATAAATGAAACAAGTTCCAGAATACAGTGTTTAACTCTTTGCCCACTTGTGTCGTCTGCTGATTACCTTTGCAAACAGTTTGGTCCCAGATCAAAATGTCCGGGCCTGATCTGGACCCAAACTGTTTGACATTCTGAAGGTATTCCTGAAAAGGTTTATCGAAAAAGTTGAATTTAAAAAAAAAAATCAGCAGATGACAAAAAGCATGTAAAAATACCCAGTAGGCAAAGAGTTAAAGAAACATGTTCCAGAATACAGTATTTATGAGCATGTTCAAGTACACTAGCTAGTATTGTCATTATATTATTGTTAAGCTTAAAGTCACAAACCCTGTTAACCTTGTTAAATATCTGTCACATGGTTACCACAATAGGAAACCTGCAAATTGGCTATTGTAGACACATGTATTTTGCATTCTGGGGGTTTCATGATTTTATGTCATCTGACAATTTTCAAAGTCAACCTATTCTGACAATTTTAAAAGTTAGAAAGAGGGCAAAGATCAGGAATCAATACAATCAAGCACCACACCTGACCCAGGATACCAATGGGAAAGTGACAACGTCACAATTAGACATCACAAATGAGAGCCAAGAGAACAGCCCTTTCCCAGCAGGTGACCTCAAGGCATCAACAAACAGACATGCATGAACTCATAACATAGCAAGACAGAAATAACATAAATGATCCACAAAAGAAGCACCGCCTTGGAACGGTCAGTAAAAAATTTTGCTGGAGGGCTTAAACCAGTTAAATGGTGCACCAACCTCACCCTTAGTTCAGATGTGGATCAAGACACATAGATGTTTGGTTTGCATGAAAGACCCCTAACTTATCAATGCATCATCTCCTAGAACATATAAATCAAAATATAAAAAGGAGATATATACTCAACTTTACAAAAACATTCTTTTGTGACAAACAGTTTGGCTCCACATTTTCTGACGTTTTGTCAGTGGCAAAAAGTGAGATCGGCCTTTTGGGGATTGAGGTGATTTGGATGTAGAAAATCTTTAGATTAAACCTACTCACCTCTTTCTGTACTGAAACCCATGAACAGGTACCTTAACATTCTGAGGCATCTCATCAAGGTTTACACACTTCATACAGGGTTCACACAGACTTGAAAAGTACTTGAATATACAGGACTGTCTTGAAAAGTCCTTGAAAATAAAATTTGCCTTGAAAAGTACTTGAAAACACTCAAAGTCCTTGAATTTACCATTTACAGGAGTATTCAACAGTGTTTTTGGAGACCTAAATCAGTATAAAATTGTGGTGCCTTTATTTGGTGCAGCATATGCTAATATGCTAATGCTTTAACTAATATCTTTAGTAATGGACTCTAGCATTTTAGTAGTAGAATTTTAATGTGTAATTCAGTATTTTCTTAAGCTAGCAGTCCTTGAAAACAGTAGGAAAGTCTTTGAAAAGTCCTTGAATTTTACACAATTTTGCCTGTATTGACCCTTTTCATAGATGTAAACAACTGCTGGGACAGAAATACAATAAAGTTCTCAATTTCCAAGACCCTTGCCTCATTACGCAGTCACAACTTTTGTCATCTGCTTCTCTAATTTGCTTATGTTCAGAGGTAGAAAATATTGCAAACAATATGGACTCAGATCAGACTGCTTCCTTGGGTTCACATTGTTTGCTTCCATGAAAAAATATAGTCTTCAGTGCACTTGAATAGATGTCCCAGACATAAACAGCAGACATCATTTTTCATTTCGATTCAGCACAAAAAACAGTGGTGGGATAAGAGTTAAAAAGTGTATTCTGGACCTAATCATAACTCTGGATTGAAGAAGCTATCAGCATGAAATAGTTAAGATGTATGCATATGTCAGATATTTAGGAAGGTATTTGTATTATATTAATGATATTCATTCTTAATTTGCTACAGACTCTGCCAATTTACATTCACTTTTGCAATAAAGGCTCAGATTACATACCAAGTGTCCCAATGGAACAGGTCAAGAAAAATCAATTTTTTGTTTGCCTATACCACTTGATATTTCCACATCAGAAGCCACAGATTCTTTTTTATATTAAAAACTGCCTATATATAAATTTGCGAAGGGTCCAAGCATAAAAATGGCCAAAATCTACTATAGCCAAGTATAGGTGTTTACAGTAGAAGTTTCTGTTAGCCTATATGTCAGCGTTTCTCTTTTGGTATTTTGTACAGCTTCCAGAGATGTTTCTTACTTAGTTGCTTATCACCTGATTTCTTCCAAATTTCATATATGAATTAATTTGATAAACTAGAGCCCAAGTTTGAACATGGGTTTTGTCCAATGAAAGATAACCAAGATGGCGGCCGCCTGTGGTCAGTTTGCACTTGAAGACACAATAATTTAGTTATTTATCACCCAATTTCTTCCAAATTTCATATATGGATTACTTTCATCAACGAAACTCTTTCCCAAAATCGACTGCGGATATTTTCAGATAAATAATAACCAAGATGGCCACCAAAATGGCCGCCCTCCTGTCAGTTTGCACATGTGGACACTCTAACTTGCAATGGTCATTTATCAACCAATTTCTTCCAAATTTTATATATGGACTACTTTCATCAAACTATTGTTCATGTCTGAATATTGGTTTTGTCTGATTAACAATAATCAAGATGGTCCCTAAAACAGATATCCCCTTTTCACTGCAGGGCATTATGTGGGGCCCCTTGTTGGAGTCTGGCTGTTCTAGTTCCAACTGCATCAAATTCCTTCAGGCTTTACACAGTTTGTGAGTGATTCGCCGGAATTACACATCAATAAAATTGACAAAAATAAAATGAATTCCTATAATATTTTAGTAGACCAACTCCTCAAGTCAAACTACTGATAATTTGTGAAAGATCTGTCCCTTTACACTTTTAGATAAATATTTACATTTCCATTGTAGTTGCCTTAGATGAAACCTAACATTCATGATCTTGGCATTTATCGATGCCAAAAATTAGCTATCACATGATCTGGCACACGCCTATAGGCGGACTAATGCTAAGGTCACTCACTTCAACGACGGTCTCTGCTTATCATTTTTGTGTTATCGTATCACCATGCCTTAATTAATGTATTGTCATGACATTGTGTACAAGAGTTTTGCTGGCTGGCTGTTCCAACACCCCCATTACAAATAAAATAAATCATATTAAAGGGGTAACAAGCAGGGCTGGGTGTAAGATTATATGGCATATTTGACTGATAAAATAAAATAATAAATACAAGAATTGAAAATCAGATTTTTAGCTGGCACTGGATGATGCAAAATATTAGGCTTTTTATGTCTGTGTTGCACTGGACGATACAAAACATTATGCTTTTTAAAGCCTAAAGGGCTTCTCAGAGACATTAAAAAGCCAATGTTTTGCATACTCCAGTGCAAGCCAAAAATCTGTAAATCAATCCTTAATAAGAGGTCACTACGCAGCTTAATTATACATAGTTAAAGCAGCATAGTCTGTAACTTTTGATCTTTTAATTTTAGAACTAATGTTTCTATTTTTCAAGAACACAGTAAAAAAAACTAAAATTCAGTTATACATTTTACCAATTTCATAAATCTTAACAAATTATCAGTATCAAAACAACAGCATTTATGTTAAAATTAACTGTCTATAATTATTGGAGGGACGCAAATAATTACCAACACACCTGTTTTTATAAGATAATTCACTCTTCCGTGCAGTTTTCAGCTATAGTGAACAGATATATTGTGAAACATAACTTTATTCTACTTTTACAAATGATTTAAAAAGAAAATATTTTTTTCGAAAAATGTTCCTAGTTGCAGACTTAAGCCTCTTTAAACCTCGAAAATTCAAACTCTGATTTTTCGAAATACTCGCTAATTTGAAATACAATTGGGGCACTGGATTCATTGAATGTGACCTTTTCATGATCTATTTTAATAACTGCCTATGATAACATATGTTCTCCCCAAGAGGTTTCTTTTACACACCAAAAACATATGTTTGATAGACATTTTTGGGGGTTATATATTTTTTGTTCTTCCCTATCATTCAAACTTTCAATACTTCCAAATAAAACCTCCTGTTCCTAGGACTTGGAATTTATGAGATTTGACTGTAGATTATGTGATGAACACCTTTCAGTTTGATGTATTTACAGAGTCTGTAGCCTAGTGTTGTTTTGTTGTATATATTTGTGCTGTGATCTGTGTTACTTTCTGGAGTACAGGATGCAGTTGATAAGACCTTAGTATTTAATGTATCAATACACCAGAGTTTACCTTAAAATACATTGAGTGGATATTAGGTAATAAAAGGTGTATTTTATAGATGTTATATCAAGTACAGTGAAACTTGGCCACTCAAAAGAAGACCAAAAACAGGTTTTCAAGACCAATAATCATTTAATGCAGGTCAAAAGTATTGCAGAATGCTCCCATTCTGCAGTACTTTTGACCTGCATTAAGATACCACATGGGCCGATAATCGCTTAATGCAGGTCAAAAGTATTGCAGAATGCTCCCATGGAGCATTCTGCAGTACTTTTGACATGCATTAAGAATTACCACATGGCTTTCAGACCTTTGTTTTGTCTATTTTTGAGTGGGTGCTTAAGACGGGTCTCACTGTAGTAATGTTTTAACTCTACACCTAAGGAATCTTCTAAGGCATACACTTTTGTTTTGACATTTTCTTAAAAACTTGAATTTCGAATTAAAAAATACTTTGGGATACATAAGAACAATGTTTTCTGGTAACGCATGCATATTTTTAGAGACAACTGACTCATAACATTTAAAATATTGAAGTTCGAGTTGAAAACTTCAAAAAACGAAAGTCGCAAATTTTCAATATTTCAAACAGATCAATACGGAAAACAGAATAGCAATTAGTCAGTGTATTCCAGTTTATTTATGAGATATGAATTATTTTTAAAGGTAAGTCAGTCTGTATTCTATTATTCAAAAAAAAGAAAAAAATCCAACTTCTATCTTTACCACTATAAAATTTTTTGGACAATACGCACACACAAGTAATTTAATAAAGGCCTGACAATCACATCACATATGTGCTCGATCAGGTTTCAATCAGGATAGAAGGATGGCCATTGTAGAAGATTTATTCTGCTAGCTTACAGCAGAGCCCTGCTGATGGTATTTACAGTGTGGATTTTTAAAATTGAACTGAACAAAATCACATGAAAAAGTGAGTATGACCAGGAAATGCCACACTTCAGACCAAGCCACCGCACCTTGAGGAAGAGACACAGGACACGTAACAGTCAAATTTCACAAAAAAAAAATGATATTTAAGTAGAGCAACCAGCTCTCTCTTCTCCAGTAAGATGATTACAAAACTAGAAACGACACTAAATAATGCACAATAAACAAGGACCACAAATAAATCCGCAACGAAAACGATTGGGACAACAATAAACAATGAATCAACAACAACAGAACTATCGTCTTAGAACCCTCGACTGAAGTCACTGTGGGCTTAAATAAATTATTTTATTGCCAAATGTTTGCCCTACATTCTGCTGTTGTCAAACCAGAAAAATGTTTAGCTCGCTTGGAGGCTTCTTTACTTAGCTATAATGTATCACCACGGGGAAATAATCAAATTCATAAAACATACTGTGATGAAATAAAGAAAATGGTTCTCAGCTCACGGATAGTCAGAGTTAAAGAAAATCCCCAGTTGAGCCACAGTGGGCCCAGCCAAAGACAAACATCGGGCACTGACCCACCTATGAAGGTTTTATTCCAGGGTCGTCATTTAGTATGAAGTCTGACCCACTGTGAATTTCATGTATTTCTAATCACCAAATTGCGTTTGTTCGGCATGACAAATGAAATTAAAATTGTCCTACTGAAATGCAAATTTAAGCCCAAATTCCAATTTTTGTGACTTTCGGTTTTGACCCTTTTGTATTGAAAAGGCTGTATATTGCATAATACTAAAGGTATTGTTCTGAAATTTTCACACATGATGTGAATAATATTGAAGTTTTGTATAATAACAGAAATTTGAATCAGTTTAACATAATAAAGCGTTTGTTGTAAATTGTTTACTGTATGCGTTAGAAGATTCCTTAAGTATAGACACTTTGTGCAGCTGAATTTATCAGCAACCTTGACAGGTTGGCAGTTTTTACCTCTTCAGAGAATAAGCACAATTACTAAAAATGTTGTAAAGTACATGTATGTTGATTTTTTGATTGATAAAAAAGTTATATCTGGATATGGAAGAAAGAGTTTGATGATAATGTACATGAAGAATTGTTTTTTTGTGTGAAAATAGTAATGTTCTAAATGTCCCAAATTATATACTTAATATAATTTAAGGAGCTCTAGCGATAAGGCGTATATTTTCCCTAGTTGACATGATTACAAAACCTTAATTTTCAAATTGCCCTAATGTTTTTAAAATTGGTCTGTTCTGGTAGTAAAATTTACATAGAAAGCATAAAAATAGGTTTCAAAACGATTCATCATTTACAAAACCGTTAAAACTTGCGCCTTCTACTCCCACCCCTCATTTTTCGTCTTTAGACTGGGTGCCGTTTAGACGAGAGTTTTGGTAAATCCTTTGCAGGTTTTCAAAAAGTAAAAGTGCTAAAATATTAAGGATATAAGTGCCCTTCCTTTTCGAAAATTTGCGGTATTCCTTCTGCGCATGCGTACGAAATATACTTAAAATTGTGACGTTTGCCATTGAAAAGATGAAACTGGCGTCTTTCAGTTTGTTTTTAGATGCTTTGCCCCCCTAGACCCAAGATGCCCTTTGGACAGTTAAATGTCGCTATACAAATATATAACATATGTAAAGGGCGTCTTGGGTCTAGGGGGGGGAAAGGGGTTGTATAAGCGAAAGAAGACATCAAATATCTGACAAAAAATAGACCACTTTGCAAGATGGTCGTTTTTATTGTACATCAACTGTATAAATAGTTTTACTGTACATAGCGTGATAGGACGATTGGTACCCTTGTTTAACGGTCTAGTTCCCATATATGTTACTGAATAACAAGTACAGTTGATGATCGAAATAAATTCTCATTCAATAAGAAGTAGATTTGTTACATGCATTAAGGAAATCCCGTTTTAAATATACAAATTCGGGGGCAATGGTGCATCGACGGCCCGTCTATATATATTTCTTGAATGTGCCTAGTTTCTCCAGTCGTTATTTCAACAAAATAAAACGAACGTCTCGTTTAGGGAGATTGCTCGCCTTATCGCTAGAAATTCTTTGTAACTTTAGCATCAATGATCAGGATATTGATATTTATAATGTTTACCATAATATGACGCAGTGTCTTGCAAAAGGTACAAGTTGGCGTGTACACATATGGAAGACTCAGATCAGCCTGTACATACATGCAGTCTGACCAGTCTTCGATGGGTTCTCTTAGGGTAGCCAAGGGTCCAATGTTTCTTAAGGCAGAAAACTAGGACTGATCAGACTTTGCAGATGTGCAGACTGATGTGAATCTTCCCTGCAGGCACATGCCAACTTATTTGTTTGTTTGATTTTATTCTTTAGGTCCCAGTCAATAATTTTTCAGTTATGTTGGGACGGGTCTTCCTGGGTTGAACCAGTACAAAGCAAGTTTAAATGTGTCTTGCTCAAGGACACAACACAGTGATGCCGGTGAGGCTAGAACCCGCGGCCCCTCAGTCTCATGTCAAGAACTCTCCACTGAGCCACAGTACTCTTCAACTTGAACCTTATTCTGGATACCAGTTCATTATAGATTGAATGTGTCCTACAATATTCGTCATAATTACTACACAAGCTCTATAACAAGTGTATATGTTGAATGTCTTGGGGTTAACAACCAGGTAAGACAGTCTGCTCTCAGCTACAGAGACTGGTTGGAATATTGAAATTTTGCTGCATGCAACAAATTAAGATTTTATACTTTCCAAAGAGTAAATAACGAAGGTAGAGTGATGTGCAGTCTGGGTTGCACCTTAAATTCCTTTGTTGTTTGCATGCACAAGGCAGAGCCCATTTATGACCATGAAGGCATAGTCTGTAGAATCTCATTTCAGTTGAAATCTCCCAAGTACACTGTGAGCTTATTTATGGTGAATATGGTACAGTAAAATTTGATAAAGGCTGACAATTGGTTTTCAAGAACAATAATTGACTAATGCAGGTCAAAAGTATTGCAGAATGCTCC
This sequence comes from Loripinus fragilis, assembly GCA_964019695.1. Taxonomy (NCBI): domain Eukaryota; kingdom Metazoa; phylum Mollusca; class Bivalvia; order Lucinida; family Lucinidae; genus Loripinus; species Loripinus fragilis. The sequence continues at coordinate 29,954,370 of OZ026522.1, forward strand.
AAGAGAGCTTTCTGCAATACTTTTGACCTTCATTTAGCAACCATTTGTTATTAAGATCTTTGTTTTGTCTATTTTTAGTGGCCATTTTACACAGGTTTTGGTGTAATTAGGTTTGTTGAGATTTTGTTTTCAATGTTTTGAATATTTAAGGTAAACTCTGGTGGAAGGTGGATGACCATGTCTAGGGCACCACCATAGCACATGATAATCTCATCATATGTGAAATGAATTTGATATGACATTCTATTGAATTATATTTAACAACATGATATTTATTGAAATGTTTGGATGACTATTTTGTAACTCATATAAACACAGAAAGAACAGACTGTGTTCCAGGGAAACTGTTTGCAAACTACACAATTTATATAGAGTATGTTACATGAGTACTCATCTATTATCAAATTTATTAAACAAGTTTGGGAAAGAGATAAAATGAGAGGCTATGCAGAGCATTATATCATTTTTTTGCAATGAGTTTAATTAATTCAATATTACAGGAGCATGAATGTTAGATTATATTTATCATATGACACTAAATTATTTTTGAAATCACAAGATTTTGCCTATATTTGCGAAGTTAGTGTTATGGGCATCATTTCAAAGCTTTACCAAATTATGTTATTCACTGGTGGTTTATCAATTTTAATATATGGGCCTCAACGAGACAAAACCTGTCTTCAGGGTTTCTGACAATGTGGGACTCAAACCAGTCTCCTCAGCTACAGAGACTAGCTAGAATATTGAAAATTCGCTTGAAGCAAGTTTAGATAAGGTACTTTCCAATAAGCGAACAACAAAGGAGCTGATCAGACTGTGCCGATGCACGGGCTGGTCTGGGCCTTTGTTGTTCGCAAACCCCGAAAGACAGGTTTTCGCGCCTTGAGACACATATGGCATTACATCACTCCCAGATGCAACATCTTGTGATAAAATATATTGAGGTCGATCTGCGTAGTACAATTTAATTTGTAATGATCCAGTCCAGTGACATCCTTTTGTAGAATTTCTCCTTACTTCTGATTCTAGTAGAGTTCTCAAACACTGACAAAAGTATGATTTCATACAGTCAGTACTGGTTAACTGCTGAAGAGCAAGCACAGATGTGCATTAGAATGTGGGTAACCATTTTCAAAATTTTCATTTGGGGAGGTATATACAGTGACAAATCTCGTTTTACTGCTCCCCTCACATGTCTTCATAAAACTTAATTTCTGACCGTATATCCACTGATATACTTTCCCAGATGAAAATTTTAAAAAATACAGTAATCCCCTAATTCATTGCCAATTTAACAGACCTGTCAGAGGTGAACTATTTTTGACCAAGAGCTGCAACAAATGTTAAATATCACAGGTTTGAGGCGTTTCCACATTTTTTTTATACTCAGTCAAACTCCGTACCTTAATATTGAATTTTGGACTGCAAGGAATATTAAACACATTGAAACCATGATCTCATAGTAGGAACTGGGTAAAATACAGTTTGGTTTGTAAACAGTTTTCCATTTGTTGATTTAACATGTATTAGTAGGCTATCGAGTTGAATATCAAGAAATGCCAACAGTCTTTCAGAGTTGTATAACTACCATCAATTTGTGCATTATAATAATATTGTTATTGAAATAGCTAGTGTCATACAATCAGGTGCTAAATATGAAGTGATACCAATTGTTTCACACAGGAGGGACCATTTATATAACTCATTTACTAGTGAGTATCACAGAGCAATGAAATAATGAGAGCTCTAGTCATTGATATGCTGTTAGCTCAACATGGTATTAGTTAAGTTTACTACTATCAATACTTTCTCAGCAACTGCTGTCTGTATTTCAGTGGGGAACCTTCAGTATCAAAAGTAGATGTAAATTTCATTGGCAAGTAATGGTTGGATGATTTTTGCTTGACCTTTTGAAGACTTGAAACCCCTAAATAGGTACTATGGCAAAATCAATTTTTAGAGAAAGAAATACAAAAATTTTCTGGCAATTATAAACGGTAACCCCTCAGTATATACAATGGACCGTCCTGACTTTATTGTACATGTATGTAGCTTTATGGAAAATCCCATAGGTCTTAAAAGGATTGAATTGAGATATATAGGTAACCTTTGTATCTGTGCTAATTCTCTAACTTTTGACTGGATTTCAAGAAAGCTTCATGGGGACGTTTAGTACCATTGAATATTATATTTAAGAAAAGTATTCAAACAAATTTTCAGCAACTACTGGCCAGATTTCAACTAAGTTTCACAGAAACCTTTTGTGTCAAGAGTATAAATGCATATCACCAGCATTTTATGGTAGGATAATTTTCTTAGAAACTTGGCTCTTTGATAAGCATTGTATTGGGATATTGAGTATTGTGGGTGCCTGTTACATTAAGGATTAGAATCTTCCTCTTTTTACTAAAAATTGCCGATACAGAAAGTCAGATTTGAACCAACACGTCGAAATCTGATGTCTTTTTTGATTAGGGCTAAAGGGTTTGATATATTTTGATAAGGGGCTTAGGGTTTGATATCTTTTGATAAGGGGCTAAGGATTTGATATAAATATCTTTTAATAAGGGGCTTAGGGTTTCCTCTTTTTATGTTGATTTCTTTTTTAAAGAAACCTGGTTATCATCCCTGGTCATTCTCAGCATCTGTTCTCGTTGAGACATCCCAACATGACTAAAATTCATTGACTGGGACATTAAGCCTTAAAATAAGTCCTAATTGAACAATTTGATGTGCTATGCAAAACTCTAATAAAAACTGTTTTAAGTTAGATATTTTACATCAATTCATCATTGATAATTTACAAGTGTTGCATAGTTCTCTTTTCTGTGACAATCAGAGCAGTCCAAGAAGCATTCTCAGGTTCTGCCTAGACCTTGTTCTGTTAAGATCTTTCTGATGTTAATATTACAGTAAAAACTTGAAATTACAAACTCTGATTGTTCGAAATACAAATATACTCCCTAATTCGAAATAAATTTGGGACACATTGAATTCAGAGAAAAGGGCCTATTTATGAGACGCTTCTTTTACCCATCTACAGTCAAACCTGTCTTAAGCGGCCACCTGAAAAGAAGACCCAAAATTGGTTTTCAAGACCAATTATTGCTTAATGCAGGTCAAAAGTATTGCAGAATGCTCTCTTGGAACCTTTTCGACCTTAAGCTACCATTCGTCTTTAAGACCTTTGTTTTGTCTATTTTTGAGTGGCGGCTTAAGGCAGGTTTTACTGTATATATTTTTCATGTCTGCCTCACCATAATTCTAACTACTGATAATTTGAAATAAAACCTAGTCTTGAGATTTTCGAATTTGTGAGATTTGGCTGTATTTCTAATTCTAAGGCCATAATGCTGTGGAGGAAATGGCACATACTGTTAGTAGTAAACTTAACTAATACCATGTTTAGCTTACAGAATATTAATGACTTGAGCTCTCATTATTTCGATGCTTAAATTTTTCTGAATAATGTTAGGATTAACTTATAAGCGACCAAATATCTGTAAATACTTTGGTCGGCCTAATCAGATATGATCAAGGTCTACAACATTGCCATAAATTAGAAATGGACATCTTGTTATAAACCCTTGTCCTGCTGAACCAGGAAGAAGCTAGCTGACCAGGATCCACACTACTGTAAACCTATTAATATTTGCGGCACCAAAATTTGGTGATTTTAAAAGACTGCCATATTGGCATAGTTTAATTTTGGCTGTTTCTCATTTTAATGTCCTTTAAGTTATTTTCTGTTCTCATTGGGGCTACTTTTAAAGGGAGCTTTATTCCATTAATAGTAGGCGCCTTTTAAGACCTGGTTTTCTCCAAGTTGAAACACACTCTTCCGTTCAAATATTTGCTTTTGACAATACGGATACCAACATACTTAGGGTGTGTGTGTCAATTTAATGCTTATTGTTTAACTGAAATCAAAACTGTGTTTCACCGTATTATATTTTGGTGATTTTTTTTTACTGCCAATAGCCCCAAATAAAAATAGCCGCCAATTATAAATGTTTTACAGTATTTACCATGCAGCCTGTGATTCCATAGGATGATGCTACAATACTAATTGGAAATCATATATAACTAATATATGTATAGCATATGAATTTACTCGGCAAAATAACTGTATTTAGCAGGACTTGGATTACTATCAATTTCTGTACTTGCGCAAGCATATTCAGAGATATAGGTCTGACAGCATAAACCCAGACCAGCTTGCTCCTGCAAGGGCAACACTGTTTGCCAATGCCATTTTTCAGTAGGCAGAGTTAAAGGTCAAGAGGTGTGAAAAAAAAAGAGATGGAACGTAAATCAGTGTAAACAATTATTACTGTGACCTCCCCTGATCTGGGTTTATGTGGTCTGATTCTGAATGTTTCTGGAAAAAATTAGGTACATGTACCTTACTAATAAGACAACTCCTATTTGAATGGTTCCTATAGAAGTGCTTTAACTTGTTGTATACCAAAATAGGTGGTGAAATTCCATACAAAGTCACCTGATATTTATTTATTCCATTCTTGTTATGAAGTTACCCAGTCAATACGAGGTAAACATCTATAGATGAAATAGTGTTCTTGTTAAAAGGAAATAAAGAGCATCTGTGCTCCTACAGAAATTGTCTTGGACTTTTTATGAACTATCGTTACCAGTCTTCGTGCTGCATACATCATGGTAGATGTTCTAAATTTTCGAACACTAGTTGGCAGCCAAAAAGCACTAGACAAACAGCACAATCTGAGATCAGGGCATTCCCTGTTTGCTATTCTAATAATCATTTGGTGAATTCCAGCCCTAATAACATACATTTTATTTGAGAACAGTGAGGGAAAAGTGTTCAAAATTTTAAAACATTTACTGTAATTTTTTTCAAACTCCTCCTTTGCCACAGGCTCAAATTAATGTCATACAACTTTACTCAACCACAAAAGAAACCCATCAGTCACTTCTCGTGGCATTTATGGAAATCAGAATTAAGAAATGAAAATATATTTATACCATATTCTGTAGCATTCAGTTCTGCAGCAATTCATTGAAAAATGTAACAGTTTTACTTAAATCTATTCATGCTCGTTGCCATTGTTTAGACAAGGGGTCATTTTCAAAAATGACAAGTTTTTCACTTGAGAATGAGTATCTCGTTCTCGTCTAAATCAGTTCACTTGAGTTAAATTCGTCCAAAAACAGACATGACCCTCTCCTGAAGCAATAACTGCCTCATAACGAGGTCAAACCAAAAGCATGTGATGCCGCACAGCGTTCTTGGGAATCCACGCCCATTCTTAATGGAGAGCAACCTGAAGCTGTCAAAGATTCCTAGGTTGCACTGAACGATCCTGAATGCGTCGCCAGAGCTCATCCAACAACTGCTCTATCATATTGAGATCCGGGCTTACTAAACTCTATCGTGATAAATGTAGGACGATTGTTTACCTTAGTTTAACGGTCTATTTCCCACACATGTTACTTTATAGCGAGCACAGTTGATGATCAAAATTAATTCTCATTCAAAACGAAGTAGATATATTACATGCATTTAGGAAACCCATTGAGTGTGCCTAGTGTCTCCAGTGGTTATTTCAACAAAATAAAACAAACGTCTTATTAAGGGAAATTGCCCGCCTTATTGCTAGAAATTCTTTTCATTTCTTCATTATTTTACCATAATTGCCCTAAAAAGTGACTGATGGGTTTCTTTTGTAGTTGAGTATATTTTCTACCAAAACTGCAGCTTTCCTCTGCTGAACATAATGACTGTCAGTGGTAAAATAGAAAATAAAACACATCTGAACCACCGGCCAAAATTCACCAGGAAATGCCACAATCACAGACCAACCCATGGCAACACAGTCTAGAGACAATCACTTTTGAGGAACTCGGATCCGAGTTCATAAATTTCGCCAGTAATTGTGTTATCAACACTCTGAGATTGATTGTTTATTTAACTGGGTTCAGCATCTGAATTTAGAAATTACTCTGTTATAAGATAGCCCCATGCATACAGCAAAACATAATATACACATCATTGCCTTGTTTTTGTTGAATCTATTTAATCTATCAAAACCCAGACTAGACTGTTCCAGAAATTAACTTAATTTTAATAAGTTCCTACTGTATAAAAACAGCTCTGTATGCGACAAACCGCTACATACATAAAAGAGGTAAGTCTATTGACCCTTCATGTTCCAATTGAATCTTCAATCTACATTGGATGTTACAGCAAACAACTTTAGCAGACGACATTTTCAGATGTGTTTTGCTGGCCCTTCAATGGGTAACAGTGCAGACGCTGATCAAATGTCGCCAGATGTAGCATTTCATCTGGGTCTTCACTGTTAAATGAAGTTTACATGTATCCAAAGCTAATCACTGGCCTCAAGTTTTACATGCATGGAGGTATAACAAGCTTACGATTTTATCTAGGCTGTTTATTTTGAAAGCAAATCTGACAGAGTGTTGATATATGTAATTTTACTCAGCAGTGATTGTTTTAAAGTACAGGGGCATCTTGTCCCTAGACTGAACACAAGGAAGAGCCATTAGAACAAAGAAAAACAAAAAGAACACACACACAAAAGCAAGAATGCAATTAAAATAGGTCCCAAGTATAAAACATTTTCCATGATCAACTCAGCTGAGCATAAAATTTATCCTGCTCATGAATCTTAAAATGCGAACAATTGTTGGCCTTTTAACATTTATTAGCAGGATAAATACATCATAGGAGTGCTTAAAAGCAAGAAATACCAATCTTTTTCAGGGTTTTAGTTTTTATGAGCAGTTGAGATTTTATTATCAATAGAGTTATTAGGTCTTCATCCGGCATCTGTAATTTTTTTCTTTAAACAACATCTCCTGAACCACTAGTCCAAATTTGAAATAATTTCACACGACTGTTTCCCATTATGCTCTCTACAAAATTACATAAATGGTTCCTCTCTGGTGAACATGAGGGCCGGCAGAGCTCTTGATAAGAAATATTTAAACGACATCTCCTGAACCACTGGTCCAAATTCAAAATAATTTCACAGAATTGTTCATGATACCCTCTACCAAAATTGCACAAATGGCCCTTTTGGCCGCCAGAGCTCTAGATTAGAAATATCTTTAAACGACATCTTGTGAGCCACTGGTCCAAATTCAAAATAATATCACAGAATTGTTCCTCATGATGCCTTCTACCAAAATCGCACCAATGGTTCCGCTCCACGGAACAAAGAAATGTCTTAAAATTACATCTGAACCACTGGTCCAAATTAAAAACAATTTCACAGAATTGTTCATGATGCCCTATACCAAAATTGCACGTTCCACTCCCCCCGAACAAAAGGGCTGCCAGAGTTCTAGATAAGAAATATATTTAAACGACATCTCCGGAACTACTGGTTCAAATTCGTCTTAATTTCACAGAATTGTTCCTCACAATGCCCTTTACCTAAAATTACAATAATGGTCTTGATCTGCTGAACCTAAGGGCCTTTAGAGCTCTAGATAAAAAATATCTTTAAAGGACATCTCTTGAGCCACTGGTCCAAATTCAAAATAATTTCACGGAATTGTTCCTCATGATGGATTCTACCAGAATTGCACAAATGGTTTCGCTCCGCCAAATAAAAGGGCTACCAGAGCTCTAGATAAAAATGTCTTTAAATGACATCTCCTGAACCACTGATGACATCTCCTGATCCACTGGTCCTAACTCAAAATAATTTAACAGAAAAGTTTTTCATGAGGCCCTCTACCAAAATTGCACGAATGGTTTTGCTCCGCCAAAAAAGGGGCTGCCAGATCTCTAGATATCTTCAAATGATATTTGCTCCTGAACCACTGGTCCAAATTCAAAATATTTCAAAGAAATGTTCCTCATGTTGCCCTCTACCAAAATTGATCAGAACATTCAGCTTGGCTGAACAACATGGCTACCAGAGCTAAAAAAGAATATCTTTTAATCATATCTCTTTAGCCATGGGCTAATACATCATCTACCCATGTACCAAGACTCAGGTGAGCAATCCAGGGCCCTCTATTTACTATTGAAACTAAATCTGACAAATACCAACCTGTATAGTTACAGGTCTACACTATACAGGTCTACATAGGGTTCATACAGGCAAGATTATGTATAATTCAAGGACTTCTTAAAGACTTTCCTACTGTTTTGAAAGACTGAAAACTTAAGAAAAATACTGATTTACACGTTGAAATTCTGCTTCTGAAATGCTAGAGTCCATTACTTAAGATATAAGTTTAAGAAAATTAGCATAAAATTGTGGTGCCTTTATTTGGTGCAGCATATGCAATTTGATACTGATTTAGGTCTCCAAAAACACTGTTGAATCCTCCTGTAAATGGTCAAATTCAAGGACTTCTCAAGGTCTTTGAGTGTTTTTCAAGTACTTTTCAAGGCAAATTTAATTTTCAAGGCTTTTTCAAGACAGTCCTGTATATTCAAGTACTTTTCAAGCTTTTGCGAATCCTGCTACAGGTGTGCTTATGAAAAGTCAGCTTATCCATCCATCAATCCTGTATTACCTTGTTAGCAGGATATCTCCTAAATTGTTAAAGCAACTTGGTAAGCTGATAGAAGATGATGAGTGGATCACCTTGATAGAGAGTAACAGAAAATGTCCACCAAATTAGGCTTAAAATTGGGAAATGGTTATTTTGGGCAAACTCTATATTTCACATTACTGTAGATATCAGCGCAGTTAATACAAACTGACCTTTTGAACCATAGCATGTTGTACCTATTATCTTTTCAAATATTATCTAAGTATCTTTTTGTGCTCTATGTTAATTCATCTGTCAAATTTCTCAAATTTGGTCCAAAATGACTATTTTCCTATTTTTAGACTATTTTGGATGGGGTGGTGGTCATTTTCCCTAACAACCCTGATAGGGCATTCAAAATAACGATAGAGAAAAATAAGAATCAGTTTTCTGGTTTGTTTTATTGTTTCATATGCACATAGTGCAACTGAATCAGCAAAATTAACTAACATTATAAATTACAGTTAAAATATGAACAAGTGAACTGTGGACAAAGGAATTCCTGATCAGACTGCTCAAAAGGGAGCAGTTTTTCAATGAAATCTCTGATTACAACTTCACCTGCATGTTTATGACACCGGATGAAAAATTATTCTGTCAAAATTTTGGATTATTTTTGCCTTTTGAATGATCCCAAATAACTAAGCTAACAATGAGTATGATTTCATATTTAATCTGATGGGAGATAACATTAGCATAATAATTTTGTATCCTTTAAACAGTTGATTATAGAATAAATAAGGGCCAGTCCAGGAGATTTGGGAAATTATCGCATATGCACAAAAGCCTCTTAAATGCCATCCTAGGGCACGAGGTCTAAATTTGGAACTCAGCCTTCTTCTACATCCATATTTTGTGTAGATGAGCAGCAAAGGCTCTTGACCAATAGAACCAAATTATCATGTAAATCATTTTCAAGGGGGTTTATTCAATTGAAAACCGTAGCCCCAGGTAAGGGTAGTAGCTTACTAGATTACATTTTCTCACAAAACAATGTGAGCCAACATACAAGATTTTGGTGCTTATTGCATTGTTGAGCACTGAAGGCACAGGTGAGTCTGTGACAATGCAGTCTTACCAGAGCCTTCTCTGCTCACATATACAAAGTTTGGATGTAGATGAAGACTCCGACTAAAGTTTAAACTTTTAGCCCTGCTGGATATGTCAGGCTTTTGCATATAAGAGATTAGTACCAAAATCTCATGCACTGGCTCATATGGTTGGCTTTTCATTCAAAATGTCCCAGCAAGTTATCTCTGACGAGCACCCCAACAAAAGTTTGCCTGGAAAACTTAGAAAGATTCCTTAATTTTTTAGAACATATTAAAGCATATATCTAGGAATATGTTTCAAAATCCTAGACTAGACCTAATCTTTGCAAGACAAGGGTACTAAGTGCACTTCATTCTACATGTATGGAATGAAGTTGACTAAGTATCCTTGGCTTGCTAAGATGGTCAAACCTAAGTAAGCTTCAATATTACTCAGAATAATGTATTGCCTAAAACCAGGACTTTAGTTAAGAGTGCATATCGAAAAACTATTTTTCTTATTTCTCAACCAAAACATATGTTGTGGGTATTCAAAAGAACCGTCTCAATGAGACGGTTCTTTTGAGGACCCAAAACATATGTTAAAACTGATGGGTAAGAAAATATTTACAATTTTTCGCTCAAAAATGTTGTTTATCTAAACCTGTGTAAAACATTACACTATAAGATTTTGGAGAGTTTTTGGACCATATAAAGGATCACAGTCTTGGTGGTTCACAGTTATTTCTACTTGACTGAATCTGTTAATTCTGGAACAGCCTGAAAAATAATCACAAAGTTACATTTAAGTTCATACAAAGGTAATCTCAGTTGCTGTGAGCATTCTTATCTTGGGTCCACACTGTTTCTATACTTATGTAAACCAATAAGCACATATTTTTGGTTAAATCATATGAGAGGTATTATGGGGCAAGATGATACAGTTACTTTCGAATTAAAGCACCCCTTATTTTCAGCTTTTACTCATGTCTAAGGTAGACCAGTCCTGAATACGCATTCATGAGGTGCCGCCTTTACAATAAGCAAAACGTTCAATAATACAAAGCCATATTAACTAAAACATAAAATTGTATATGTGTACCAGTTACAATTCCTACCTTAAACAAGTCTTGTACAAGGCCATAATCAGCAACTTGGAATATAGGAGCTTCTGGATCTTTGTTAATGGCAACAATTACTTTACTATCTTTCATACCAGCAAGATGCTGGATAGCTCCCGAGATACCAACAGCTACATACAGGTCCTAAAATACAGAAATGATGATTTAGCTATTATAGCTAATTTAGAAAGAAGAATGGACATTTCTGTGCTTTTAGGTTTAATGTGACTCACATTTTTCTTTTTTTTTAACAGCATTGGTCCCTTCTTAGACAACTTATTTTTGAGTGCAGCCCTTATTTTGTTCTAAGGCCCAAATACTCTGTAAATCACAATAACTAAGCTTTTCCCCTTGTAAAATTGCCCATTTTTGCCTTGATAATAGTTATTTTAAGCAGTGAAATGCAAGAGTTAACACCATTGACTGCATAAGACATAGTTTATTTATATATATCGTAAGGTTCACTTGGGGGGCTAATTCGAAGAGGAGGAACAAAAATACGCCAAAACTCCATCTCATCCCAGTCTATATAAAAACTCATATTTAAATGAAAATGAATAAATTAATTACGCTGTCTTTATCATCATTAAAGAATAATCGGCAAAAAACAAGGGTCATATTAAACCTGGAAGCACAGTAGCAAGTAATATATACAATAAACTTTGCACCCATATTTCATTCAAATTATTTAGTACTTTGATTATTATTTCTATAATTTCAATAAAATGCATATTTTCATTAACATACTTTTAGCGTTTTTTATGTGTTGAAAATGCATTTTTCAGAAATAACAGCAATTATCTCTTTGTGCCTGAAATATTCTTAAACTTTATTTCCAATTTATTTGTTAAAATAAGATTGAAAAAAACAAATACTAATGTAAACCAAACCTCATTTACATCTATTCATTTTAATTAGACAAATTTTTAATGTGTTATTTACATATGAACACTCTTTAACATACAATAAAAATGATTGTTTTGCCAAATGATTGTTTTGCCTTCTTTTTGGAAACATAAATTAAAGCTGCTATCGAAGTGTTGCATAAGTCAGTCAGTATGCAAGATACTGCTAAAACATTAAACACTGTTAGAGAACTATTTAAAATTTATCCTTTTCATACATATTTTGGACCCACAAAAACAATGATATGGTGAAATTTTCCTCAAACAAATATGTCACAAGGGCTAGAAAATTAAAGTTAAGTGTGGTCACTATTCTTGTTTAACAGAGTTTGTACAGGTAGTAACGCTTAAAATTCACTGAAATTTCAATGACACAAGCAAATTTCCTTGATGTTTTCTTGGTGTCTTAAATATTTGGTGGGATAAAAACTTTTCCATTCTCCTTTCTTTTTAATTGAAGTGTACACTTTGGGAAAAAGCTAGAGAGAGAGAGAGAGAGAGAGAGAGAGAGAGAGAGAGAGAGAGAGAGAGCGAAAGAGAGCAATCATAGAATTAAGGTAAAGCAACCAGTTCTCTCTTACTGAGCAAGATGATTGCATGATTAGAAAGGGGTAACTTCTAGATAGGATTAAACAGTGTAATGACACACACATCAACTTACTGGTGCCACTATCTTGCCTGTCTGACCAATCTGCATGTCATTGGGTACAAAGCCCGCATCTACAGCAGCTCTTGATGCTCCTACAGCAGCGTTCATCTTGTCAGCAAGATCATACAAAAGCTTAAAATTATCACCATTCTTCATGCCACGACCTGAAACCAGTGTTTACAACTTCTTTATTCCTATCTACTACCCTGCTAGCCAAGAGTGACAGTGACGTCATGATTTGTTTACAAAGTTATCAGGGACTTAGAATTGATAGATCACTTGTGTATTAATCCTATCTGCAGGATAGGATTAATACACAAGCGATCTATTGATTCGCATTAGCTGAAGTGGAGCGTACAAGTTAATGTTTTGCTCAATAATTGTAAACAAAGTATTATGTCAATGTCACTTTTGGTTGGCACGACAGTAGCAGCTAGTGTAGACAACACTTGTGTTTTTTTTGCTCTACACATAGGATTTAGATAACTTTACCCTTAAAGCGACAAACAACAAATATTGTCTGCTTTTGTCATTAGTTGAAATGTTTTCAAAACCTCTTAATCAAACATTGTAGATCCAGATCAGACTGAACTAGGCCTTGTTGTTTCAGACTACAAGGTTTTTTTTCATGTTTTACAATATAAGACTATGTAAAACATGTGACCCCTGGGCGATGCCAATTTTGGCCCCAGGGGCATAATTTGAACAAACTTGGTAGAGGTTTGCTAGGTGATGCTACATACAAAATATCAAGGCTCTTGTGGTTTCAGACAAGACAATTTTTTCATGTTTTCCCTAAAAAGCCTTTGTAAAACATGTGACCCCTGGGGCAGCCTTTTTAGCCCCAGGGGCATAATTTGAACAAACTTGGTATAGGTCCACTAGGTGATGCATCAGACCAAATCTCAAGGCTCTAGGCCTTATGGTTTCTGGTAAGATTTTTAATTTTTCCTCTTGAAAATCTATTTTTAGCTTGTTTGATCTGGGTATGCAACGGACCAGAACCATTTGAACAATTATTAAAGAGGGTCATATAAGGATAATTTGTGCCAAGTTTGTTAAAAATCCAGCCAGTAGTTTAGGAGGAGATGTCCTTTGAAGCAATTGTTGACGGCAGACAACGCAAAATGGACATCCATAGAAATACAACAAAAAATGAAAGGACCTGAAGGTGCTGAAGCGCTCACCTTGTATTGAGTCACAAGATCTCCTTCAAATTTGACCTTGCCGTAAATAATGAAAAACTAGGTCAAGGTCAACCTTTGCTTATTATTTAAACATATTTTGTTTTACCATGGCAGCCATTTTGGTAAAGTGACCTAAAACAAATGTCATTTATATTGTTTCATCTAATTGATATGAAATTTGTGTTCAATTAGCCAAATGGTTTCTGAGAATTTTTTTTTAAATTGTGTGGCAGCCAAAATGAGTGGCCTTGGATGAAAAGGCAAAGGTCAGCTTGACCTTTAGTACTTATATAAAACCATTATCTTGTTAGGTTAATCATTTTTTGCTTCGGCTTTAACAGTTATAGAAAAATGCACATTTCAAGAAGGTTCCAATATAGATGCATTAGGAATCAATTTTGACCTTGCAAGGTCAACCCAGAGTCACCATTTGTGCAAACTTGGTAGGGCCTCCATCTCTAATGGTACATACCAAGTCCAAAGCCATTGTCCTTTTGGTTCCAGAGATGAAGACTTAAAGGATTTTTACCTTATATGGGCATTGCAGCCATCTTGGCCATGCAGCCATAAACATGTGTAAGCGGTAATCAAAAATGAGCGACCTTAGATAAAAAGGTTAAAGGTCAGCTTGACCTTTGGAAATAATCTATAACCAATGTCTCATTAGGTTAAATATATCTAGTGAGTATTATGATATTGGCTTTAACAGTTGTGGTAAGATGAACATTTCAATATTATTCCTATATAAAATGCATTAGGGATCAAATTTGACCTTGCAGTAAAAAAGGTCAAGATCACACTAGAATCATCATTTGAACAAACTTGGTAGTCCTCACATCCCAAATGCTACATACCAAGTTCAACAATCATAAACCTTCTAGTTCTGGAGAAGAAGATTTTAAAGGGTTTTGATCATATATGGGCATGGTGGCCCATATGAAAATTGAGTTCAATTGGCCCAGTGGTCACAGAAACAATGTTTGAAAATGTTGACGGACCGACGGCAGAGTGATTGGTATACTATAAGCTCACCCATGAGCCTTTGGCTCATGTGAGCTTACAAATAAATTTGATAAACATCTTTTATTACACTTTTGTTGTTGTTTTCACACAGGTTGGTTGCAAGCCAGAAAGATGAGATTAAAAATCAGATTTGCTATCGATCTGAGGAAAGAAATATTCTCAAAATTAAGAGGACATGTATATACAAGTTTATTCACCAGTTCTTAGAAAATGCAATAATCTCAGTCTCAGGGCCAGCACTGCAAGATATCAGTCTGTTTCCTAATAACCAGGGCCATCACTGCAAGATATCAGTCTGTTTCCTAATAACCAGGGCCAGCACTACAAGATATCTGTTTCCTAATAACCAGGGCCAGCATTGAAAGATATCAGTCTGTTTCCTAATAACCAGGGCCAGCACTACAAGATATCAGTCTGTTTCCTAATAAGCAGGGCCAGCTTTGCAAGATATCAGTCTGTTTCCTAATAACCAGGGATATCAGTCTGTTTCCTAATAACACTGCAAGATATCAGTCTGTTTCCTAATAACCAGGGCCAGCTTTGCAAGTTATAAGTCTGTTTCCTAATAACCAGGGCCAGCACTATAAGATATCAGTCTGTTTCCTAATAACCAGGGTCAGCATTGCAATATATCAGTCTGTTTCCTAATAACCAGGGCCAGCACTGCAATATATCAGTCTGTTTCCTAATAACACTGCAAAATATCAGGCTGTTTCCTAATAACCAGGGCCAGCACTGCAAGATATCAGGCTGTTTCCTAATAACCAGGGCCAGCACTGCAAGATATCAGTCTGTTTCCTAACAACCAGGGTCAGCATTGCAAGATATCAGTCTGTTTCCTAATAACCAGGGCCAGCACTGCAAGATATCAGTCTGTTTCCTAACAACCAGGGTCAGCATTGCAAGATATCAGTCTGTTTCCTAATAACCAGGGCCAGCTTTGTAAGATATCAGTCTGTTTACTAATAACCATTACTACAAGATATCATTCTGTTTCCTAATAACCAGGGCCAGCACTACAAGATATCAGTCTTTTTCCTAATAACCATGGCCAGCACTGCAAGATATCAGTCTGTTTCCTAATAACCAGGGCCAGCACTACAAGATATCAGTCTGTTTCCTAATAACCAGGGCCAGCATTGCAAGATATCATTCTATTTCCTAATAACCAGGGCCAGCATTGCAAGATATCAGTCTGTTTCCTAATAACCAGGGCCAGCACTGCAAGTTACCAGTCTGTTTCCAAATCACACTGCAATATATAAATCTGATTCCTAAAACCAAGTTTTTGTATGTAACAAGAAGATTGCATAGTAACTAATTTGATCAATCTAACCTATGAGGAGGACAGAGATTCAGTGCTTGAGTGTTATACTTTTGATCAAAAGGTCACTTTAAACTGTGGAAAGTCAGCCTCAAATCCTGAATTCAGGGATGATCCTGAAATCTTTCAGCCATGGGGGTAGAGACTTGGACTAGATGCCAGAATGAGAACCAAACCAAACACATATAATTAAGACTGAAAGTCAACAAAATAATCCTTATCTTAAGCTGCACTCTTTGGCTAAACTCTCAACCTATATCACAAGCAAACTTGTGGGATGCTAGGTAAAATTAGATTAAATGAGCCGGGACATGTGATTTCCAACAATGTGGCATTTTGACAAGTGTAGACTCAGACGAGCCTCTGCAGCACCCTTTTAAGCTTAGAAACTCCAAATGATGTTTAGTCAGTAGCTTAATATTCATAGAATATTCAAGCTTATAGCAAAGGCTCTGATCAGACTGAGGGTATGCTCAGGCTGATCTGAGGCTTTGCTGGTCGCACATACCACATTGTTGGAAATCTCATGTCACGGCTAAAATGTTTTCTCACCTCCTGATATGACGATATTAGCACTGGCTAATTCTGGTCTGTCACTCTTACTTAGTTCCTGACCAACAAACTCCGATGAAGTGTTTGCTATATCTACAGATGGAGCTGAAAGAAAACAAAAACAATCAATAGGTCTGAGCCAAATTTCGGACACTTGTTGCCTGCAAACAAAACCTAGACACACATCACAGACCCAGTTCAGATTGCTTCTGAAGAAGCAGTCTGATCAGGATCTTCCTTGTTTGCTTTTATGACAACCATTTTGTGATTTCCTGCCCTGATACCCAATATTTCATTTGAGAACATAAAGAGGAAATTTTAGAAGATTTACCATACTTCTTGCACATAGCGAGGCATATAGTCAATCTTTTAAGTCTTTGCACGCAGGGTAACTTTGCATCATTTTTGTTCATCTGCTATTTTTCCAAAATTATTTTTGTCATAACAACCATATAGAAATACCATTAGAATGGCAAACAGTTTTGGTCCAGATCAGGGCAGACAATTTGTCGGGCCTGATCTAGGTCCAAACTGTTGACAATTCAGTTATCTGTTTTTATGCGCAAACGCTTCTTCCATTGTTTATGGATACCAACCCATACGCCGATAGTATGAGAATTTTCATTGGATAAGAGTTATCATAGGGTAAAACTTAATACCTCTAGATTGGGATTATTACAAGTTCAGCCACACAGAAGCATGTATAAATATTGGAGTGATCTGGGACCTGCAGGGTAGGGTCATTATGGCAGATTCAAGAGGAGATTATCAAACTTTAATAGTTTAACAAGAGGGCGCTCAGTCGCTCACTTGAGAACAACTGTTTTGTAAGGTCAGGGGAAAGAATTATCTAGCACAACACCCAGCTATGAATCTTTGATGGATAAGCAGTTTAAATTACAATTTCCATGGAAAGTTTAAGTAAAATTGAGGAAAACAAGAGGGCTCTTGGGCCCTGTGCCTCTCACTGGAGTCCTGGCACATATGATGTACATGTATTGGCCTGTGGCTAAAAAGATATCATTAAAATATATTTCTATTTTTTACTCTGGTGGCCATGTTGTTCATAATGATGTTGTTCTTATCCAGAGCTCTGGTGGCCCCTTTCTTCAGTAGAGCGGAACCATTTGTGCAATTTTGGTAGAGTGCATCATGAGGAACAATTCTGAGAAATCAATTTTGGTAGAAGGCATAATGCAGAACATTTCTGTGAAACAATATTGAATTTGCTGTTTAACCCATATGAGCCTAGCATCCTTTTTGTGGGACATAGGTAAACAGTGCAGATCCAGGTCAGATCCCGCAGAATGTGGCGTCTGATCTGATATCCAATATTTGCTTACAAAAATGTTCTATTAAAATTCGAATAAAATGGAAAATACCACCCAGAGTCCCTTTAAATGAAAATGGACTGGTCCAATTGGTAAGAAAGGGAAATTCCATTGGGCTTTAATGGGTTAAAGTCATTTCTTATCTAGAGCTCTGGTGACCCCTTTCTTCAGTAGAGCGGAACCATTAGTGCAATTTTGGTAGAGTGCATTATGGAACAACTTTGTGAAATCACTTAGAATTTGGACCAGTGGATCAGATATCGTTTTAAGACATCTCTTATCTAAAGCTCTGGTCACATCTTTGCTTGGCGGAGCGGAACCATTTATGCAATTTTGGTAAAATGCATCATGAGGAATAATTCTGTGAATTTTTTTTGAATTTGGACCAGTCGTTCAGGAGGAAATGCTGTTTAAAGATATTTCTTATCTAGAGCTCTGGCAGCCCTTTCGCTCAGTGTAGTGAAACCATTTGTGTTATTTTGCTAGAGGGTATAATGAGGAACAATTCTGTGAAATTATTTTGAATTTAGACCAGGAGGAAATAACATTTAAAGATATTCTTATCTGGAGCTCTAGCAGCCCTTTTGCTCAGCATAGCAAAACCATATGTGCAATTTTGGTAACTGTTGTTATTGGGAACAATTCTGTGAAATCATTTGGAATATGGGCCAGTGGTTCAGGAGGAAATGCTGTTTAAAGATATTTGTTATCTAGAGCTCTGGCAGCCCTCTTGTTCAGCGGAGCTGAACCAGTGATTAAGGAGGAAATGTTGTTTAAAGATAATTCTTATCTAGAGCTCTGGCAGCACTTTTTGTTCATCTGAGCGAAACCGTTTGTGCATTATTGGTAGAGGGTGTTATGAGGAACAATTCTGTGAAATTATTTTGAATTTAGACCAGTGGTAAAGGAGGAAATGTCATTTAAAGATGTTTCTTATCTAGAGCTCCTCTGGCAGCCATTTTGTTAAGCAGAGCAGAACCAAATGTGCATTTTTGGTAGAGGTTGTTATGATGAACAATTCTGTGAAATAAATTTGAATTTGTGCATGTGGTTCAGGAGATGTTGTTGAAAATATTTCTTATCTGGGGCTCTGGCGGCCCTCCTGTTCGGTGTAGCGTTACCATTTGTGCAATTTTGAAAGAGGGCATCATGGGAAATATTCATGTAAAGGTATATGAAATTTGGACCAGTGGTTCAGGAGGAGATGTCGGTTAAAGAAAAATTTTACGGACGCACAACAGACGACGGACAAAGGCCGATTATAATAGCTCACCTTGAGCCTTCGGCTCAGGTGAGCTAATAAAAGGATGTTGAAATTGTTGACCCTCAATGAAATTTATACAACTTACAAAAGCAGGAAAGTGTATGGATTAAAGAGTTGTCTAACCTGATTCTGAAGAGCCTGATCCTCCTGAGGCTGGTGCAGCATCAAATGCTGTTCCTCTCACAGTAATTATCTTCACTGCATCACTAGACTTTAATGTCTGTACAGCATTTCCTTAAAGCACATTACAGTTCACCTCATTAATATATTACAGTTCACATCATTAATACATTACAGTTCACCTCATTAATACATTACAGTTGATCTCATTAATACATTACAGTTCACCTCATTAATACATTACAGTTGATCTCATTAATACATTACAGTTTACCTCATTTATACATTACAGTTCACCTCATTAATACATTACAGTTCACCTCATAATAAATACATATTATTACAAGGTGTTTTTTATCCCAGCCCTGATCTCAGGCTGAGTAGACCATATCAGCCAGCCTGAGCCCGAAGGGCGAGGGCTGATACTGTCCGAGGGCTGAGATCAGGGCTGGGATAAAAAACACTGTGTAATAATATTTTTATCATATACTTATGCGTGTAAATAAGTTAATGACATTGCCAGGAATTGGAGTATTTCAAAATTTCTTTTGACTACTTTTAACTATATTTTAGGTCAATGCTTCATTTCAGATACTTTCATACTATCATGCTCATATTAAAAGTTTTTTTTTTCTTTTTGCTTTATAAATTTATAATATTGCTGTGCACATAACATATCATATCTTAGAAAGCTGAATGCAACATAAGATCCACCTGTGTCAGAACTGATGGGCATAGTAAGCATCTTCTCAGAAATACTAGTATTCTATATGACATATTTCCTTATCACATCTTCTAAACTATTCAAAACCACATGTTGATCTGTTTGTAATATACATATGAGCTGCGACATGAGATTTCCAAAAATGTGGCATTTTGACAAGAGTAGACTCAGAAGTGTCTGTGTAGTCTCCTCTTAAGCTTAGAAATTCCAAATGATGTTCAGTCAGTAGCTTAACAGTCATAGGATATTCAGGCGACTAGCAAGAGCTCTGATCAGGCTGCACGTATGCGCAGGCTGATCTGAGCCTTTTCTAGTCGCACATACCACATTGTTGGAAATCTCATGTCGCGGCTCATATCACGCTTTGATATAGTTAAGATGTCAAAAACAATACAACAGCAATTATTCAGTATGTGTGAAATACCTCAGAAAATAATGTTGAAATATATATTTTGATAATATAATATGTCCCCCAAAACAGGTACTTTGACAAACAGTGAAGACCCAGATGAAATGCAACACAATGCCACATTTCAACAGAGTCTGCACTAACCAATCTTCAGAGAAAGAAATATATTTTCTGGAAATACATAACCCGTGACCCCTCAATATACAATAGACCATCCTGACTAAACAGTATCAAACTTTATGGGAAATTCCATTCCAGTGGTGCAGGTGCAGTCAGAACAGCATGTGATATACAGGTTAATGGCAGGCGAGGGCCTGACAGAGGCCTAACCTGACATGGAAGAAACAGACAGTGAATGACTGCCATGAGTGAAAGCTCACAACAAAGGAGCAGCTGGAGATCAGGTGTGAGATCTGCTATGCGTGCAGCTAGCCAGTTACCTGAAAGGGGGCCAACTGATGTGGATGATGCCGCTGCACCTACATGTTAATCAAAAATCCGATTATGATGATGATGATGATGATCATGTCCCAAAAGGGTTTATAGGTCTTTTGGTAAATTTTTAAACCTAGCATCAATGTGAGCACAATCAATAAGATATTGTTTAAAAGCTTTGTAAAAAGTAATTCCCAAAGATATAATAATAAGGGTAAAATGTGTTAATTTAGGATTTTTCTCTTAAGAATGAGCATGAGCACCTTTAGCATGAATATCTCTAATAGTCACTTACCAGCATAGATAGTTCTGACAAATGTTTCTTTATCTTTCACCCCAGTAATGTCAGATATAGGAGATACATCCAGCTTTGCAGCAACTCTCGGCATAAGACTCTGCAAACAAAACAGGCCCTGAGGTTATAAAACTTTTTTCATGCTCATCTCAACTGCTCATGAAAACTAAAATACCGACAAATGAAGAAGTTTCTTGCTTTAAGTCTCTCAGATGTTGTATTTATCATGCTCATAAATGTTAAAATGCCAACAATTGTTGGCATTTTAACATTAATGAGCTTGATAAATTTCGTGCTCAGCTGAGTTGAGCATGAAAAGAGTTTTACAACCTCGGGGACAGGTGTCAAGGATCTTATTTTAGATTTATTTTAAGTCACCAGATAAAAATAGCAAGTGAATAATTTCTCACATGTTAATTTATCATGCAGCACCCCCTCACAAACACATATTCTTGTAACATTTTTTACTTATTATACTGTATATATAATATAACCTGCAGTCTGAGAGTGATGTGACTGTAACACCATGCCTTATTTTTTGTAGAAACTAGTTGTTTAAATATGCAAATAATTATAACCTTACGGGGCTGTCATAACAAGCATGATGGTGTCATTGAATGCCATTTCTGTCAGGTCTGATCAGTCTTCACATTGGGCTCAGTGGGTAACTAAGGACCCTGAACTTTCTTCCAGCGGACAGGCAACACTGATCAAATTGAGCTGAAGCCTAGATCTGAGTCTCCTTTTTGGTCTCAGTGGGTAACTAAGGACCCATACGCTCTTCCCGTGGACAGCAAAAACTGATCAAACTGGGGGGGGGGGGGGGGGGGAATGTCTAGATCTGAGTCTTCTTGTGACTCACAGTCACACAGTTGGTTTTCTCTGATTGATCAGTAGGTCAATCAGGGTTTGCGCTAGGATCTATTTTTCTTTCACCACCATTTTCGCCAATCAGACTTTTTTGTGCCATTTTCTTGAACTTACAGCCAGATTTTTTGCCATTTTTCACCAAAAAAGAGCCAGATGTTTGGGCATTTTTCGCAAAAAGTCCTCTGTTTTTTTAACTCCCTTCATTCCGGTGGATTATCCGATACACATTGATACAATAAGTATGGCAGAGTCCATTTCGTATTTAAAGCAGTTTGTCAAAATTTCTTTAAATTGATGAATACTTATACCTGAAGATTGATAGATTCTTATATCAGGCCAGAATTTTTTTATTAGTTGATTAACTATTCCTCCTACTGTAAATTTGTGGAAAGTAGAAAAAAAATAAAATTTAATTTCTAAATTGTTTATTTTATCCACTGACTCTAAACTGAATAAATCATATATTTTCGAGTTTCTGTTTGTATATTTTCGAGAGTGCCACTGTTAAAAGTGAGTGTCCTATGAAGGACTAGAGGACCTGAAGGTCCTGAGGCGCTCACCTGACCTCTTTTATAATGTTGAAATAGGTCAAGGTCAACTACAGCTTATAATAAGACATATTTTGTTTTACCATATATGGGGGTTGCAGCCATTTTGGTCAAGTGACTTAAAACAATCTAATGAATACTCGATCAAACAGCCCAGTGATATCTGAGAAACCAATGTATATATAGGTATGTGGCAGTCCAAATGAGTGGCACTGGATAAAAGGTCACAGTTCAGCTTGACATTTGGTACTTATATTAAGCCAATCCATCAGGTTAAACACTTCTCGAAAGTATTATGATTGCAGCTTAAACAGTCATAGAAAAATGAACATTTCAAGATTATTCCCATATAAATGCATTAGAAATCAAATTTGACCTTGCCATAAAGTAGGTCAAGCTAGATTCATCATTTGTGCAAACCTGGTAGAGACCACATCCCCAATGTTACATACCAAGTCCAAAGGCCATTGGCCTTTTGTTCCAGAGAATAAGATATTTAAAGGGTTTTTAACAAATATGGGTGTGGTGGCCATGACCTTGAAACTTATTTATAGCCATTGTCTCATTAGGCTTAACATATCAAGTGAGAATAATGACTTTGGCTTCAACAATATTCAAAAAATCAATTTATCCAAAAATTTCACATTTAAATGCAATCGGAAGCAAATTTGACCTTGATGTTAAGTAGGTCAAGGTCAACCTAGGATCATCATTTGAACAAACTTGGTAGGCCCAACATCCAAAATGTTACATACCAAGTCCCAAGGTCATCAGCCTTCTGGTTCAGGAGAAGAAGATTTATAAAGGGTTTTTACCATATATGGGCATGTCGGCCATCTTGGTCAAGTGACCGAAACAATTTGTATAAATCTTGGCTAACTTTTTGTAAGGAGTCTTCATATGAAAATTGAGTTCAATTGGCCCAATGGTTTCTGAGAAAACTATGTTTTAATATATAGATGGGACTCCAATATGAGCTGCTTGGCTGAAAGGTCAAAGGTCAACCTTGACCTTTGGAACTTATTTATAGCCATTGTCACATTAGATTAAAAATATCAAGTGAGAATAATGTCATTGGCTTCAGAAGTTTTCAAAAAATCAACTTTTCAAAAATTTCCCCATTTAAATGCATTAGGAAGCAAATTTGACCTTGACGTTAAGTAGGTCAAGGTCAACCTAGGATCATCATTTGACGGCCCCACATCCCCGATGCTACATACCAAGTCCCAAGGTCATCTGCCTTCTGCTTCTGGAGAAGAAGATTTTTAAAGAGTTTTTACCATATATGGGCATGGCGGCCATCTTGGTCATGTGACCAGGACCATTTGAACAAACTTTTGTTCCCCCATCCTAAGGAGTCTCCATATGAAATTTGAGTTCAATTGGCCCAGTGGTTTCAGAGGAGAAGATGTTTGAAAATGTTGACGGACGACAGACGGACGACGGACGGACGGACGCCGGACGCCGGAGTCACTGGTATACTAATAGCTCACCTTTGAGCCTTCGGCTCAGGTGAGCTAAAAATTATGAAATATTTAAAGATTTAATACAGACTGTTGGTTAACCTTACTAAGTTTACTGTTTGTTCTGGAGATATTAAAAAAAAGCTCTGAAAATGACCAGTTGACTGGTCTTTTTCAGAGCTTTTTGTTTTTGTCCCCTGTTGATCAACTACTAAAATAAATCTGGCCTTACCTTTCCTGAAGCAGTAGCTCCTGCAAGAACATGTGAAAAGTTGAACTGTTTCTGCATAGCAAGAACAAGTGGTGCCAATGCCTCTGGAAAAATAAGTCAATTTGTCACTTTAGGGTAGAGATTAGTTAATCCCTTTTAGGACCAATTGAATTTTTCCTATAGCTACATACAGTTAGACTAGGATGGTCCATTGTGAAAATGGAAGGGTCACAGATGATAATTTCAAAAAAAATTGTATTTCTTTCTCGGAAGATTGATTTTGTCTCAGCAAACAGTGAAGACCCTAACGAAATGCTGCATTATGCAGTGTTTCATCTGGGTCTTCCCTGCTTTTCCAAGTACCCGTTTAGGGGTTTCTGTTCCACAAAAGGTTAAGAAGTAAATAAACAGTGTCTTATGAGGAAAACTATAACCTGGCAACTGTCAGTTGGGTGAAGTGTGCCTACCAAGAGACTGATTAGTGATAACCTGTTTTCTGTTTTACTCTTTGCCTTCTAGGTAAGTTTTCATGATCTTTTGTCGTTTGCTGACTTTTTTTTTTCAAAATTAACTTTTTCGAAAAATTCTTTCAGCAATACTATCAGTGTCAAACATTATGTTCGGCCTGATCTGGGAACAAACTGTTTGAAAAGGTTATCAGCAGACAACACTAGCAGGCAAGGAGTTTTAAAAGCACTCAATTCAGTATTACATTTGTCATTTCTTGATAAATGTAGTAATTTTGACATTCAAAGTATGGGTGCAAACTTCAAGAGTAAGTCAAGGTCATCAAAATGTATTTGTTTTTTCCCACATACCACTGCTGTTTGTGTGCAAGCTTGGTCAAAATCTGTTTCTACCAGTGAATAGGTATATAGATGTGATACACATATTATAACATAGGGTCTTGTTTATAGCCCCTAGTACTGACCCTCTGGAGTCTGGACCATTGCCAGCTCTCAGAATTATAACCGAGTCTTGGGTCATAGTCCAGCAACAACCAAAACTCCATGTGATGTTCCAGAGGGGGTCCAACTTTTTCCAGGGGGGTCTAATTGCTTATACCATATAGAAACCCATATAACTTGTAATTTTCCAGGGTCTCCGGACCCCCCTCTGGATCCGCACTTGCTATCTCGACCAGCAGGAGATAGCTTTTTTTCCGTTTAGTCGTCGTTGGGTGGTATTTTTCAGTTTTATTTTAATTTTGATAGACCATGATTCTGTAAGCAAACCAGAGGGGGATTAGGGGGTCCGGACCCCCCCCCCTCCTCTGGAAAATCACAAGTTATATGGGTTTCTATGGACACCCCCACCCCCTGGAAGAAGTTGGACCCCCTCCTCCACTCTGTAATAAAACCATTGGATACACTCCGTAAACTGTAAAATAAGTTGATGACTAAAAAAACATTGTCCAGACTGTTTTCTGGCCGTCGAGCCTCGACCCCATCCCCCCCCCCCCCCCCCCCCCCCCCCCGCCTGACAAAAATTCCTGGATCCGCGCATGAACCCTATTCGACTTGTTCATAACGCCCAGGCCACTGTTTAATGTGTAATGTACATTTTCTTGCGTCAAGGCCATCATCACGTGCGACCCAAAACTTAACAACACGTGGCCGGAATTGATGTGCGCGGTCTCTTTGATCTTAAAAAGGATCATGCTGTCTTTGCCCTTGGCGTCAGCTGATATAATTAGCAGACGTTTTGTGAATTGACCATTTGTTTGTTTGATTTGATTCTTTCCGTCCCATCAACAATCTTTCAGTTATACAGGGACGGGTCTTCCTGGATTGAACCAGTACTAAGCTAGGATAAATGTGTCTTGCTCAAGGACCACAACGCAGTGACGCCGGTAAGGCTCGAACCCGCGGCCCTTCAGTCTCGAGTCAAGCACTCTACCACTGAGCCACTGCGCTCCCATGCATGTGAATTGACCAGGCCCAGCAAAAAATAAAAAATAAAATGTGAATCCAAACTGTTTGAAACTCTGATATGGGCGGAGACAGAGGGGGCAGGGGGTCCCCATGAAAATCATAAGTTGTCATTTGTTTCCTAGAAGAAAAACTGGTACGAACCTCCCTCGAGAAGCAATACGAACCTCCCTCGAGAAGCAATTCGACCCCCCCCCCCCCCCCCCCCCCCCCCGTTGGAATTGTCTGGATCCGCGCACGCATGTCTGATAGGAATTTTATTTTTTGCATGTAGCAGGTTTAGCTATCATACTTTCTAGAGATAATTGGTAGAACTTCGCAGGTGCGCTGGCTGATCTGCGCCTTTGTTGTTTGCGTACAAAAAAATTCTCGCGGAAATGGGTGAAAAAACTAAGTTGCAAATTTAAATATACACGGACGGTAAACGAGAGGCTTTTTCGACCATTTTTTTCGTATCTGAAAGCAACAGGGATTTTTTCAACCTTTTTGGGAAGGGGCCCTAGGGCCTTTTGCTTTGGGAAATTCTCGGCATTTTAACCGAAATTGGGAAAATTACTTCATTCATTTTTATATTATTTTCTTAAACAGGGACCCTAAAACTGCATTGAATCACTCTTATTCCTGATTATATGCTTTATTTTGATTAAAAGTCCATTGAAAATGAAGGCAATTTGTTAACTATATTGATTTACATAAAAATGACCTTCTGATTGGGATTTTTTTTGTTCAAATTGGGAAAAAATGAAGGCATTTGCCATTGGGACAGGGGCCTTATAACGGCCCCTGAGACACCCGAAAAAAATCCCTGAGCAATCAATTGTTGCGGTGTTAGTGGGACTATAAGCCTAACTTTAGACATGCACCTTCATCTACATTCCTTGTATGTGAGCATTTATGCCCCTGGCATGACTGTGCGGATGTGCAGGCTCGTCTGAGCCTTCGCTGGTTGCATGTGCGAGAGGTACCGTAATCTCATGAACTGGCTCGTTTCATAGACAGCCCAATGTAAAGTATGATTCAGAAGCATGTATAAATCACTTTTCATCTTGGTTTGTGCGTCTGTGCGTACGTGTGATGATCCACAGGAATCATTTAATGTGTAAGACCGATAATACAATTTCATGAGGACGCCGCGCTAGGCTCATCAGTGTCGTCTTTGTTTGATAAAAAGTTCCATCGGATATACAATGTATGATAGTTATTTTATTACGCTTATTGCGTGCGCCCTTTGGTGAAACTTAGAAATGAAATTGATGCACGCACATTTAAAGCACAGCTAATTAGTGGGGGTACGTAGGTGTCTAGATTCTTCATCCACTCCAAAACTTTGAGTTACCCGACGAGATTGCAAAAAAGCACAGGCTCCCCTGAGCCTTCGCTGATAACATTTGTGTTAAACACCAGCCGATATGGTTTCGTCATGCTCGGATCCAGTGATTCAAAAAATTTAAGACGCTTGGGCATATTTATGACACTGAAAGACTCAATGATCACAGACACGTAGGACGACACTGTGTGCACGCGCGCGTGGTTGCGTACATGTATTCGATTTTTATCATGACTGGACAAAATATCTCCGCGATTTGCATCAGTCCGACGTTCATTGAACCAAGCGTTTATCATTGAATAAAAGTTTGGCATGCATCAATGCTGGATGCACGCGCATAAGCGACACTGACGATCGCACTGACAGGCGAAACGCTCCTGTTCCGCTGATATGTTTGTTAACTGACGTGCTCGACGAAAGCATCGTAGACAGACACACTGATTGACCAAATGAACGGAAAAAAACGTTGTGTACGAACTATTAAAATTACAAATAGGAAAAATGACCACTGTACGAACTAATACATGACATTTTGAGCTGACCGGTCATGAATAATTTATGGTGTACGAACTATTCGAGTGTACGAACTAATACAAGATTTACCGTATATATAATTATATATACAGTAAAATCTTGAAATTTTGAAATCTATTTTCTAAATACTCGCTTGAATTCAAATAAATTTTGGACAAAATGAATTCAGAGAATAGGGTCTATTTATGATTTATTCTCAATACTATCAATAACAAGAGTGCCAAGTGGCCCTAAATCACTCACCTAAGTTTTGTATAAAGCTAACATATAGGTATCTGTTGAAAGTTTGCCATGTCCCTGGTGACACCTGGGGTGGGCCACTTTTAGCCCCAGGGCATAATTTGAACAAACTTGATAGATGTTCACTAGAGGATGCTACATACCAAATATCAAGGCTCTAGGCCTTATGGTTTCAGACAAGATTTTTTCATAAGCCGATGTAAAACATGTGACCCCCGGGGTGGGGCTATTATTGGCCCCAGGGGCATAATTTGAACAAACTTGGTAGAGGTCCATTAGGTGAAGCTACATACCAGATATCAATGCTCAAGGCATTATTGTTTCAGACAAGATTTTTTTCCATGTTTTTCCCTATATAAGCCTATGAAAAAAATGTGACCCCCCGGGCGTGGCCATTTTTGGCTTCAGGGGCACAATTTGAACAAACTTTGTAGAAGTCCACTAGGTGATGCTACATACCAAATATCAAGGCTCTAGGCCATGTGGTTTCAGACACGAAGATTTTTTCATGTTTTCTCTATATAAGCCTACTTTGACCCCTTAGGTGAGGTGAAAGGGGTGGGATAAAATTTTGAACCTGCCATGCTTATCTACAGGCACTGGGCAATCATGGTCTATAGTGAGAAATTGTTAAAAATAATAGCATTGAGGAAATGTGAAGATCATTACACAAAAAAGCTAAGATAGGTTTTGCATTATAATTGAGATACTACGACAAGGGCAATAACTAATAATAAGTGTTAAGGGGTCGATTTTGACGAAACTTTTAGAACAACCAGTGTACATGGTACTAATCATTTATATTAAAAATGCATCAAATCTGGCCAATAGGTACTGAGATATGGTTCTGGACGGACAAAAAGTGTGGACGCATGGACGACACCAAAACTATATCCCTCCCACTTTGTCGGGGGATAATTATATAAACTTTCATGTTGGTACATAGAACACCAAAATTATGCGTCAGATCAACTAGTGCAGGATCAGATATATCATATTGCCATAAGTAAACAGAGTAGACCATGATTAGGCAGCCCTGAGAAGAGCTGCTTGATCTTGGTCTGCTCTGTTTGCAAAAGAGTTAAAAGGCATCTCTATGAGGTAAAGGGTTTGGACCATAGGGCATTACCTGGAAGGAAGCCTTTAAATGCATCATTATCAGCTAACAAAACCTTGGAGACACCTGACACCTTGCTAACTTCTTCTGCAACCTAGGAAACAAATAACACAAGTTGGCAAATTAACCCTTTGTATACACATACTGGAAACCCCTGACCAGGTACTTGGGCAATCAGTGAAGATGTAGATGAAATGCAGCATAATGCTGTACTTAATCGGGGTCTGCACTGCTTGCTAAGATTAAAACAATCTTCAGGAACAGAAATATATCATCAAGAAACTTCTACCTGTGACCCCTTAAAGTACAAAATTAATGGCAAATGCTGGCAAAGATTGGCAAATTTTAGCCTTAAAATACTACAGATATCTTTATCAATTCATCTCAAATAGTATTAGACTTAAGTCTATGGTACACCATCGCAAATACCCACTTTTTCCCCAACCAAGAGAGGCCTTAACAAGAAAATACATTATTTGACCTTTGAACTCGGGTCCAATTTCACATGAAACATTGCCCAGTACCCTCTACATCATCATATGTGACTTATTGTCACTTATGCACCTGCAAAGTTTGAAGTTGTTATGTCCAACGGTTTAGGAGGAAATGCATTTACAATAAAATAAAAATTATTTGACTTTTGACATTGACCTTGGGGTCAAGGTCATACAAAACATTACCCAGTCCCCTCTACATCATTTGGCCTATGTACCTGCAAATTAAGATACTATGTTCAACCGTTTAGGAGATGCATTTACAAGAAAATACATTATTTTACCTTTGATCTTGGAGTCAAGGTCACACAACACATTGCCCAGTACCCTCAACATCATGTGACCTATGCACCTGCAAAGTCTAGTTGCTACATACAATGGTTTAGAAGATACAATTATAAGAAATGTAGGGTATAATAATCCAACTAAATGAGAAAATGTTCAAATAGAATATCATTTCTTTGATTAAAATATTTTCTCAACTTAAAAATGTTGAAACAGCCAAAAAGTGTATCTTAAAGTAATAGACTGAAACTTTGAAATAGTTTTAATCTTCAGTGATTTTATTTGGCCATTTTTGAGGCCGTATATGAGAGTCATTCCCAATCCAAAAATGGCCTTTATTTTCCCAATTTCATGTATTTTAGCTCTTTTTTTCCCAATTTTAATAAAATATTTTCCCAAAAGTGTAGGAAAAGGTAGCTTCCCAAAATCCAAAATAAAATCACTGATCTTTAATTCTAAAATATCATCTCCATCATTTGACCTTAAACTAAATAGGAAAAAAGCTTAGGTACAAATTTACCTGTGCAATTTGGCCTTTGACACCTGCCATAATTACTAAAACAAGAGGGTCTTGAGGCCCTGAATCACTCACCAAAGTCACAGCTCGTTTAGGCCTGTGGTTACGAAGATGTCTGGTGGTCATTTTGTTCAGTGGAGCAGAATGGTTTGGGCAATTTTGGTAGACAGTTTTAAATGATCAGATGTATTTTTGCAGACGCTTTGAGAGTTAACCCTTAAAGCGCCAAGAAAAGTCGTCTGCTGCAAATAATTGCCTTACATTACTGACAAATTAAGTATAGAAGCAAACAGCCTGGACCCAGAACAGACTGCTCCTATAGTCTGATCTGGGTCCACACTGTTTGCCATAGAGGCTTCTTAAACATTTCAGCAGACGAGAAAAGCAGACGACTTTTCTTGTGATTGGTGCATTAAGGGTTAAGACTGGAACTGAAACCTTAAGAAATAAAGTGATACCTTTGAGCAGTTTGTGCCAGCGACTAGACAAGTGACATCTCCACCTAACTTTCCTGCTGCTGTTATTGTGTTGAGTGTGACTGGTGTTAGTTTCTCATTGTTGTGTTCTGCTATCACTAGAGTACTCTGCAGTCTCTTAATAGCACTGTGAAGCTGCAATATAGAATTACAATAAAATACTCTTATAATCACAAGATATTTTAACAAGAGCACTGCAGCTAGTGGTTCCCAATATGCCCGTCATTTAATTAACCCTTAATGCGCCATTAACAACAAAAGCTGTCTGCTTTTCTTGTCCGCTGAAATGTTTAAGAAGCCTTTATGGCAAATAGTGTGGACCCAGATCAGACTGCTCCTATAGGAGCAGTCTGTTCTGGGTCCACGCTGTTTGCTTCTATACTTAATTTGTCAGTAATAATAGGCAATTATTTGCAGAAGACAACTTCAGCAGACAACATTTTCAAATGCATTTTTTTCTTGGCGCTTTAAAGGTTAAAAAAAAAACTTAGCCAAGTAGTGCAGTCCCTAAAAAGATGACACTAATAACTATTATGTGACATCAGTATAAATTTTCATGAAGATATCCTGAGCAGTAACACGGCAGTTCTTCAGACAAGAATGTTTATAAATAGCATATCAAGAGCTCCACCAGCAGCACATTTGACACAGGTCTGTTTGCTAACACAGCAGGGGCACATATCAAGGGTTTATTCTAGGACAAACGATTGTGGGATTCATACGAATCTTTTGACGATCACCCCCACATTCCACTCAATGCAAGACAGTCCAACATCCAAAATTTGTGAAAGAAATGCCTAAATGCAAAATTCTTTCAATGCTGTAAAAAAATTATTTTCAATCTATTACCCTGCTGTACATTGGGAACCAATTTGTTCTGGGTAAAATACTGACCTTAATCCAAACTTCCAAACCGTTCTTTTTTTATAAAAGTTCTGCCTGCATAGCTAATGCTAAAAAATAAGTTTTTTAACAATTATGTGACAGTTTTGAAAGTGCCAGGAAAGCACACGCTAGGTGACTTCAATTATTACTACAAAATGATGTTAGTTATGGCGTTAGATGGTGTAACTTAGTTTTTATGCTTGAAAGTAATTACAAATACATGAAAGGGTATGTGACACAGTCAAACTACAGTTATCTGCCTAGTTCCGAATCACTTTTATTTCAAGGCACATTCCAAATAGTTGCTCTGAATTAATAAGATTTCGGTTTTATTATTACAAAGCACTATCATTCCTCTAAATAATGAACCTCAATTTGTATCAGTCAGACTCTGCTATGTGTCATACCATGGCTTTGAAGTAAGCCGCCAATAATTTTTCTTTCTTTCTCTATATACTGCCTGGCGCTCGCTTTCGAGCATTATCGGCAGGTGTACATTGTACACTCCGGGTTGCCGGATGAAAGCCTACAAGTAACCATATCGAAATTACCGTAAGGTTCTTTAACCTGCACAGGGGGTGACTTTCCCTGCACAGGGGACATCCAGTTAACGTCCCGATCCGAAGGACGATGCACTTATCTAGCGTCATCCCTGCAAATGACACTAGAGAAAGCGTGTTCCGAAACCGAAATTTTTCTCGCCGCGAGCGGGAATCAAACCTGGGACCTCTAGCATCAGAGGCAAGTGCCTAACCATTTTCCTAGTTGCCGGTCATTTTCCCAGTTTCGAATCACTTTAGAAATTCTAAGAAATTACCTGTTTGTACAACATAGAAAGTAAGTAAGGGTGCAAAGATCAGGAATCGATAAATCAAGTAACATACCATAAAGTCAAAGTTATGTGAAAAAGGCCTGTTTGTAGGCTTGTTATATGTTTTCTTTGCCTGTTTTTGTAAGGTACATGTATACCATTTTTTTCAATGTAGTTGAAAAAAAAAGCCAACTCTACAATGGTAACTTAAAATATTATATCATCACAACTATGTTTCATAATCATAAACAGATCACACAGTCTATATTGATGATATCCCTACCAGAGGATGCACCAAAAGAGCGTAGACAAACAAGATAAAACAGAGGTGGAACTTTTTATGTCTACACCTTTCATCCATATTTGGGCATAATGTGACCCATGTGCTGAGACAAAGTTGATGTCATTTTCAGTTTTTAAGCAGGGAACCAGGCTGTCAAAATCTTCCACAACAAGCAGACACACTTTTTCAACGGCATTTCTTTTTTTATTTTCAATGAAAATATCATTTTCTAATGAAAAAATAACGGCGAATCCGCATCATAATTTTGGACCACACAAACAAGAAGTAAGTCACAGTGGTCTAGATAAGGATTGGGACCAATGGTTATTTCACCCCCTACTTTTTAATTTTATGAGTATTTTATTCCATATTAAAACTATTAAATTGCAGAAAATTCAAAGCCTTGTAAAAAGACCTATTATTTGCTTAACATATTTTAAAGAAAAGTTGCTTCAAATACATGTTGCGCTTTTAGGAAAAGATTTATACAATTGGTGTATATCAATTAGTTTTTTCTTGTTAAGATAAAAGATTTCATGAATATCAGCACTGAAATCTCAAACTGCAAAGGGTATTTTTACTCTTCAAATTAATTTTAAATGCTGAATTCCAAAAAATCAATGCTGAAATACCCTTTACACCCTCTTACATGTATCTGGAGCCCTGAAGTCAGTTACTCTCAGAAACGACATGTTTGCTTCTTTTCTTTGAGAATGAGAGAAAAATGTATTGTAAACAATGTTGGTTGGAAAATTCCAAATGATAACAACGCACGCGACAGCCATTTGGAGGAAACAGAATACACCGGTTGGTAGTATACACCAGTAATAAGTAAATGGGGGATATGTTATTTTTTGTGACATGAAATAAACTTGTGTTTACACTCACAGTCAGCTGATTCTAAACTAGGCAAAATGTGACAATGATAACATGGCTATCACGAAACAAAAAACAGAATAAAAGTCTGTTTACTTTTTTTCTTGGATTTGTTTCAATAAATGTTTGAAAACATGCTGAAACCGAAAGTTTGATAAAAATGCATTAAAAAAGAATACCTGAGTGCAAAGTTCAGCCTGTAACGCCGTAGATTGAAGATTAATTGAAGATAAAAATGCATTTCAAACGAAAGTATTTTTCGAAAATATGCAGTGAACAGATACTGACACATGTGAGAATATCCCTTCATAAAATTCATATTATTTTCACCAAGCAGATAACTTAAAGATATTTGCATCCACACACATACAGAGGGATAATTATACAACAAAACAAAACCAAAATATGTTTTTTTAATTGATAAATACATAACTATAAATGAGAATTCAAAGACAGTATTCACAGACTACGAAATTCTCAAATTAGTATATATAGGCCCCATATGTTTAACTATTCTGTCAATCATTGTGTGACGTCATTAATTCTATATTTATCAGTTGAAGAGGTTAAATTGTTTAGTGCCACCATGAAACAGAATCCAACTTTTCTTCATTTAATTTGAAACGCCCAAGATAAGAGCAAGAAAATTTAAAACACATGAACAAACAATAAGAACGGACAGTAGGCTTACAAGGAGAGAACGACAGAGAATACTAGAATTGTTTTTCTACGAAAAAACAGATGTCTCCCCCTTTTGATGTCAAAAGCATGCGCCATTGAATACAATTTCAAACAGAAACATTAAATACAATTTCTTACAAAAATTCTAGTCAATTCATGCAGACAATCAGCTCGTATCTAGTAAAGATATCTGTCAATGTAGTATACCATTGCACAATCATAACCTGGCATAAAATAGTCATAGATAATTGTTTTTGTGATGGACAAAGTTCCAAGGTAAATAACTCTAAGAGTATAAATGACAGAGTTACTATTCTTGCACTCTGCACGCCGACTCATGTTGGTTGATACTTGTATAAAGTTTCCTAAATATAGCTTAAGCGGTTTTCAAGTAATAGAGTGGACATGTTTTTTGTGATGCACAAAGTTCCAAGGGAAATACCTCAAAAAGTATAAAAGGAAGAGTTACCATTATTGCACTCTGCACGTCATCTCATGCTGATTGATATTTGTATAAAGTTTCGTGAATAAAGCTTAAGCGGTTTTCAAGCTATAGAGCGGACAAGATTTTTGTGATGCACAAAGTTCAAAGGGCAATAACTCCAAAAGTATAAAAGGCAGAGTTACCATTCTTGTACTGTTGATACTAGTATAAAGTTTCCTGAATATAGCTTAAGCGGTTTTTAAGTTATAGAGTGGACACGTTTTTTGTGATGCACAAAGTTCCAAGGGAAATAACTCAAAAAGTATAAAAGGAAGAGTTACCATTCTTGCACTCTGCACGTCATCTCATGCTGATTAATATTTGTATAAAGTTTTGTGAATAAAGCTTAAGCGGTTTTCAAGTTATAGAGCGGACACGATTTTTGTGATGCACAAAGTTCAAAGGGAAATAACTCCAAAAGTATAAAAGGCAGAGTTACCATTCTTGTACTATGCACGTCATCTAATGCTGATTAATATTTGTATAAAGTTTAGTGAATATAGCTTATGCGGTTTTCAAGTTATAGAGCGGACACAATTTTTGTGATGCACAAAGTTCAAAAGGCAATAACTCCAAAATTATAAAAAGCAGAGTTACCATTCTTGCACTCTGCACATCATCTCATGCTGATTGATATTTGTATAAAGTTTCATGAATATAGCTTAAGTGGTTTTCAAGTTACAGAGTGGACAAGATTTGTGACAGACAGACAGACGGACAGACAGACGGACGCCTGGGGAAAAACAAGATGTCTCCCGACCCTGAAGGGGGGAGACTTCATTACATCAGAAAGATTAGCCTAATCATTCACAGATTTTGGCAAAACACGAAAAGTAGGTCATACGACCCGTTTGTCCCATGTCATGGATGGCTGAAGACATCCATCGAAGCAAATATCCAATTCGAAATCTTCACTGTCATGCTAATAATTTTTTGTCTGTCACCGGCAAATGCAAGACTTGGGTTGGATTTCTACTTAATAAAAGGAAGGAATAGGCTAGTATGGGATAATTTCGAGAAGTAAGTTTTCTTTCCCCGCGGACAAGTATTGATTTTCATAAAAGACTAGAGATACAATGTAACAAGTATTGATTTTTCATAAAAGAGATACTTTTTAAAAGAAGTGTCCTCCATGGGAAGTCTAAGCAAAGAAGCAAACAAATTTTATGCGACCCACTGCTGATTTTCTTTATAAGAAGTGGGTGTCTACTTGTCATTTTGTATGCATTTTGTTAAACATGGAGTGTAGTGGAGCATGGAGAGGAATGCTATTTTGGAGTGGTGTCTTTTAGTTTCTCTAAGATCACTACCTTGTCACACAGAGGTCAACTTCTGACCTCTTTGAGAAGCAAGATTGGGCGGAAAATTCCACTCCCGGTATTTACCAGTGGAATTTACCGGTATTTCCCGGCATGGCAAATAAGGCTCAAGTGGCAAATACTGGCAAATAATGGCAAATATAACTTTTTTTGCCGCGAAATACTGGCAAATATGAATTTTAGCTGTAAAATGCAGCAGATATCTTTAGGAAGTTGACTTTAAATAGTATAATTTAACTAAATGAGTGAAAATGTAAATATTGAATATGAGGCTATCAGCATAAACCCTTTGAATAAATTTAAACATGTTAAAACAGCCAAAAATGAATCTTAGACTGAAATGATGAAATTATTTTTAACAATAAATAGTATCTTTAGCCCTTGTCATGCTGAATAATTTATGTACTACACAGTAACTCTTCTCCAAAATTTTATCCTGTTCATCTTAAATCTGTATTTTCAATTAGTGTGGAAACAGTGTGGATCCTGGTAAGATGGCTTCTGAAAGAAACAAGCTGATCAGGATCTAGTGTTTTCAAAAAATAATTCAACTGGACAAGGGTTAATTCTGGGTTCAGCAGGACAATAGTAAATTCTATGGGGAGAAAATTTACCTGTGTATCTGGCAAATGTTTGACACCTGTGCCTGTCATAAATTGTTAAAACAACACATCTCTGGCAAACCTTATTCAAGTGGATACTGTATAGCCAGGGGCAAGGATGACCTAAAAGATGTGATGATTGACTTCATAAAGACAATTTAAGTCCAGGTGACCACAAACAGGGGTGTCTTTAATTGAGTTACAGTACAGATAAGAGTCACTCATCCAAATATCAAACCTTAACTTCATATTTAAACTTAAGACAATTAAAGTCCAGGTGACCACAGACAGGGGTGTCTTTAATTGAATTATAGTACAGATAAGGGTCACTAACCCAACCTTATCTGTAGCTTCTTGAGTACTTTGGCGGGTACGAAACAGGTTTTTTCTTCTTCAAAAATTCACATATTAAATTTAAATGTTTAAAGAATTAGACTTATACCTTCAACTAAGATAATTTAGCTGATAGCCTGATAAGCTAGTAGGAATGAAATATTCTATTATTGAAATTACCAATCTAAATGTGGTGGGTTGTAAATCATATTTGCCAGTATTTTCCATTATTTGCCAGTATTTCCCGGTAAATGCCACTGGCATGGCAAATATGCTTATTTGCTGGCATTTTGCCAACCTTGTTGAGAAGGGAATATGAATTTCACTTATAAAAAGGATAAAAAAAAATAATTAACAACAAACAAATAAATATGTAATATTTGTCTACATTGACCTGAGACATATGAATATTCAATGACCTTTCTTCCAATCTTCTGGAATTTCTAAAACGTGTGCTTTAGATAGTGGTACAATTACTTTTATGCATTAAAAAAACCCATACAATTCCTTGATAGTCTAATGGATAAGAGGCTGTCCTTTCCTCTCAAAAGATATTGATTCGAGTCCAGTAGCGTTTCATTTTTTTCTTCTTTCTTTTTAATTTGCTAGTTTGTTCGTCTTTGTTCTTGATTTTGTGTACACATGGATATACATTTTTGAATCTGGCTTACATTTTTTCAACAAAAACACAGGTAGAAACGTGAATAATTTCAATAAGCCTAAATGTAATAACTCTTTGCACGCTTGGTGAGTTAAATACTTTTGTTGTCATCTGCTGACTTTTTTTCAAAATAAACTTTTTCATAAGCATATTTCAGGAACACCATCAGAGTGTCAAAGGATCTGTATCCAGATCAGGACCGATGATGAGTCTGAACTGTTCTGGGAACAAACTGTTTGCGAAGGCTATCAGCAGACAACAAAAGTCGCCGCTGACAAGGAAAGAGTGAGAATACCTAGGAAATAATGAATATAAAAGTGACTAAATACAAATGAAAGATGTAAAGCTCACAGCGAGATGACGTATATAAAAAAAGGTTTTTCCAAGTTTCGATCCAGGTAGGCTTGATCTGTAAGCTGCCAACTAACCACTAGGCTACCAGACCATTTGCATTCATGAATCGACATTATCTTCATATTCCTGCTAAACGCACGTCCAAGGTCTAAGTATTTCACGAAAACGCACGAATATCACGAAGATTTCGGCAAAAATTAATCAGTCTCATGCCAATTTGGGCAAACTATTATTAATAAATACGTCAAATATAACGCTCAATACCTGTTTACCCGATGACTCCACACCATTCCTGTCATTAAAGGATTATTTTCAAATCTGTTTTATTGGTGACACACAACGGATTGCGAGATATTAAAACTGTATCTGTCTTCTTGACAGGACCCACAAACTGAAGAAATCTAGTATAACATAAATACTTTGCTGTTAAAACTCACTTTAAAATTAAGAACTGGTATAGTCTAATTTTGTAATTTAATCTGACAAGTCCATATCGATAAGGTATATTAGGGGGAGACAGGTCACCCTAATTACTGTCAAGAACCGACAAGAGCCGACAAGAGGCATTTAATATATTAATTCACTAATTTGCAGTTTGAAAATTATTTTATAGGTTCTTAGATATCCAATATTTGCCAAAAATAGAATTTTGAAACAGAAATATACAAAATAACAGACCGACTCAACAGTGACAGCTGGCGGCATATTATCAACAGTCACTGGACATTTCGGCCCATAACAATTTCGGCCCATGTCAATTTCCGCCCATAACCAAATCGGCCGATACAATTTCGGCCCACAGGTAAAATAGATCATAATAATGTATAATTGGTATGTTTGTCTATAATTGGTATAATTAGATCGGCTTACCTGTAATAATCCACACAAACATAATAATTAATAAGAATGGTTCGTTTTAAATAATTAGGAGTTTGTATGTCAGAGAAGAGTTCATTACATAGGCAAAAGGCAGCCACTCGGGCAGCCAAGGCTCAGACGAGCCTGCGCATTTGCACACTCTAGGCAGAGCTTTTCCTGCTCGCATATGAAACATAAGTGATCTTTCTTAATCCAATTATACAGTTTAACTTACTGAATAAGTTGAATTTGCTACTGGAAAATATATATGTGATTTATGATTATTTCTTCTAATAAATAAAGATATTAGTCTAAGCGTTTTCTAGTCTTTACTAGTTTATAAAGTAAATCTATTTTCAGTTTTTTCTCAATATAACTCTATTTATCAATTTTTAATATTTTCAATAATATATAATCTCTTATGCAGAAATCCAGGTTGACAAAATTTAGGGGCCAAAATTGCTATGGGCCCAAATGACCCAGAACCTTATCAACTACCGTCAAGAAAATTAAGACCAGTCGTACACCGACAAGAAGCTTTTTACTCTATAAATTGGAAGTATTAATGGTGGAAATTTTCTTTATCTTATTATTAATATTATTCTGTTTCCTAGAATTGCAAAAGTAGCCCTTTGACTCAGATTTATTCAGATTTTTCAGCCAAATCAGCAGCATCAGCTTTATCACCGCACTACCGACAAGAAGTGTTTCACACATCAAGATCGATCCAGAACCAACAAGATTATATTGGTATATTAAAGGAAAAGTTCAAAGTTTTAAGTGATACTTTTACCTGTTAAAAAATATTATGTAATGGCAAAACTAGTAACTGATTCAGATCTATGCAGTTTTTGGAATCACACTAAAGTCCCTGTGACAGCCAACATATACCGCCAAGACAGCCTCACAAAACTTCTTGTCGGTAAGTAGGGCAATTTGGAGTGTTGTAAATTCATTGTTTTTTTTTGGGGGGGGGCTGCAAAAGCAACCATGTGGCTAATTTGGATATATAACGCATAAATATGGTCTAATAAGTAGTATTTTAAAAGAAAAATACATAAAAATGTCTCTTGTCGGCGCTTGACGGCTCTTGTTGGTTCTTGTCAGTAAATAGGGTGACCGGGGGGGGGGGGGGGGGGGGGGGGGGGGGGGGGGGGGGTTTAACTTTACTGCGAAATAAATATGTTCTACATTGGAGTATGGTGCAATAGTCTGGGATCCGTACAAATTACAAGACATTCAGTCAATCGAAAAAATCCAAAGACAAGCAGCTAGATACATAAAAAATGACTTTTGCTCAAGATTTGATGGTTGCGTACATGAAATGCTTCAGGACCTTAAGTTACGAATGCGGGTCAACTCGGCCTTGAGTCAAGTCGGCCTGAGTCAAGTCGGCCCGGTTATATCCTATATTGCCTACTATTTTCATAAGGGATACCAGTATGAGGTGTGTTTTATATATAAAAATGTTCAACAAAAGTTTAAGGGAATCACTGAATGTTTGGTTCTATCTATTGTTGGTCTGTCAATCTTGTTTCACTCAACGGGTCTGACTTCATAACGGTAGAAACAACAAAGAAAATGTAGCCTCTGATAGACTTAATTCAAATTAAAATTTTAAGAGAGGCGGACAAGAAATATATATTTTGCCTCGCTTATTCTTATTCTTTTTTTTAAAAAAAAAAGAGTGAATATATCAGCGGTATTTGACCTTGCTTTGATCGATTGCTGTTTTTTACTAATTCAATGGTCAGAAAACGATAATTGCTTTGTTTGCAAGAGATGGGAGGTCAGTACTGGACAAAGTGTGAAAACTTTCATTTGGTAACCTGGTTCATGACAGTCATTAACTTTGATCAAGTGACAAGTTCATCCCGTTTCATTTCGTGGTTGAATGTAAGATATTTATTGAGCTAAGAACTAAGTATATACCAAAGTATTATTGGAAGAGGCCATCAATGTATAAATTCATCGAATTGTTGAATACCACCAAGGTTAAACTTTTACGAAACTTGAGCGTATATGTCTATCTGGTTTTTAAATGTCGCACTGATCTATTATATGGAACACAGGTTAAATAAACAGAATTTCTGGTAGTAAATTGGTAAATATTCTCTTTCCTATCAGTTTTAACATGTGTTTTGGTGCCCAAAAGAACCGGCTCATTGAGACTGTTCTTTTGAGTACTGACAACATATGATTCAGTTGATTGGCAGGCGACCGTTGAATTATTTTTTGTGTTTTTCTATGAAAATTTATAATAAGACATAACTATATGTATATATAATTACGTTTACGACGTCAACATCGGGTCGTGATCTTGTACACTATAAGGTTGCGATCAGATCTTGGCCAAAATATCCCAACTGTCCAAATCGATATTTAAGGGACGTACAAATGTACGACAGAATAAATGTGTAAATTTGTGCATCTTGCATAGGCCCGTGCAAGCAATTATTCCAAATTGCCATCCAGATTAGATTTCAGACATGCGCACGGTTTTTTGAACTATTGCTATGTTACACATTAGGACCACCTCATTGAGATGAGTACCCACAAACAAACTATATTTTGATACATCGATGGACATTGCTATACTGTACCACACATAGTAAACACGTGTATTATAAAACGTAATTATAGTTTATGCCCTAAACACACATCAGAATCGCCTCGGTGAGACGGATTTGGTGTGTATTTGGAACATATTCTCAGAGGATATCTCTATATCTTATCTACCACACGTAGTAAACACATGTATTATAAACGTTATTATGGCATATGCCCTAAGCACACATCAGAATCGCCTCAGTGAGACGGCTTTGGTGTGTATTTGGAACATATTGTCAATTGACATCTCACACACTAAATGCTTTATCGCTCCTCATGTACTCATCGAGATCATCGCATACTGAGGTGATTCCCGTGAGTGCAGGAAAAGATATAAACTCACAAATCAAAAGCATGGCTGTTGGTTACCTGTATGTCGAACAGATCCAGGTCAAAGGGAAATCACCCCTATAGATTAAATAATCCAGAAAAAATATTCCAAACACTTCCTTTTATGCTACACGAAATAGTCTTCTAAATCATTTTGGCGAACTAACATAAGCCTACAGGCATGACAAGTCATTCTAAACGTCTCCGGTGAGGCGTTCAGAATGAGTTGTTATGCCTGTCCCCTTTTGGGACTAAATCCAAAAATGTCCAAGCTTTCAAAGTGATAACAGCTGACCTATTAATCCAACAAGGTAAAGTTAGGCGGAATTCATTCATAACTATTCTGGTCACTTTTACAACCAATTTCAACTACGTTCTTTGTGGAATGATAATTACGAGATTAGCACCTTTAGAGTGCATGTATTATATTACCTAACGGACACCTTTGTCATGTTTGTTTATCTTTGGGGTTGAGAGTATCAATATAACGTCACTCTCACGAGAGCATATGTAACTCACGCATTGTATATATGCTATATGACGATGAGCTGTATAGGCTTAAGTCTAATAAAATTTATGTTATGTTATGTTATGTTTTATAATAAGGATAGTGAAAGTTCATATATATATACTTCACATTATTTGTCTGGAACCCTGCCTTTTATTTTTCGCTTTCGCTAAGGCTAGGTTCTGGACACTGCTTAGTTGTGTAACATGCTTTATGATGTTCTATTCGGGAGCGTTCTTCTATGTTGAAGGGCATACTCGACACATATTAAAGCTTAGACAAGTATCGTGTGAAAGGCTACTTATTACACACCTTCTCCGTCTTTGACCATTTTCATAGAACATAGGTCAAGGTAAACAAAATAGAACAGCGTAATCGAGTCAATATGTTGTATTCTTTAGTTATAACACAAGGTGTGTGTCATCGAAAGAAACGTCCCATTGAGACGGTTCTTTTGAGTACCCACAAAATATGATTTGATTATCAAATAAGTAGCGTTTTGGGTGTTGTGCTCGATCGCAAACGCTTATAACTGTTTTGGTTCTTGTCAGTGGTGAATTTAGTATCATATATATCAAGGAGATAGGGAACATGGTGTCTGGACATTGCTAGCCATGTGTTGTTAAAACTAAAATGCAATGTAAACTGTCAAGATTTTGTAAGAACTCAAACGTTTGTTGATTTACACATTGCATTCTTGCTTGTACTGTCTGCCATCATCACCATGTTAATATTGTATTTGTTGTATCCTCATGGGCTTTATAGCCTATTGGAATTTTGAAATAAACCTATCTATCTATCTATCTATCTATCTATCTATCTATCTATCTATCTATCTATCTATCTATCTATCTATCTATCTATCTATCTATCTATCTATCCCCCTCCAATTCGATCAATAAAGAGCCTATTTGCAACTGCTTATTGTTGATCTTTGATTTAGTCTGAGTGATACATGTACAGAAAACAAAAACATACATACCATGTACGTAACTGAACGCTCTGAACATACACCGGGCCGAGTTGACTCAGGCCGAGTTGACCCAGGGCCGAGTTGACTCAGGGGCCGACTTGACTTCAGGCCGAGTTGACCCGCTACCTAAGTTACAACCGCTACAACAACGTCGATTAGAATCCAGATTAGTCATGATGTATAAGCAATCAATGCTGACGAGGTTTTCATTCCTATTAGGAACAAATGACAAATTAAACCGAAATCTCATCAAGACTGCTATTCAACAAACATTATCAGTAAATATGCTTTAAACAATTCGGAGTGCTATAAAGTACCAGCGTCAAACACTGATCAACATAAGAACTCTCACTTTGTGAAAACTACAAGTGATTGGAACTGTTTATAAGACACCCACATTCCGTCAGAGACAGTTATCAGCTTCAAAACAGCTGTCCATTCTTATGTAACCAGCCAATAAGTAGCGCACACACCCACTGTTAATGTACCAGAAGTGGTCCTACCGTTGAAGATATACAGATGTTCCATACTCTTCAATTAAATATGTTCTAGACCGAAACTTAAGGTCATTTGCAAATGTTTGATAATTCGATTGCATTGCCTTTCATGTTCATTTCATTTTACTCAAACAAATCTGCTTTAATACCTTCTATCAATCATAAACTTCTACGAGCCGCCCCTTCTAACATGTTTTATAACATGTTATAATTTTCGTGTTTAAATATTACCGCTGACGAAACTATGACACGATTTGGAACTAGGAAAGATTCGAAACTGGGCAATTAACTGTATGCCACACATAAGCGG
Organism: Loripinus fragilis; assembly: GCA_964019695.1. NCBI lineage: Eukaryota > Metazoa > Mollusca > Bivalvia > Lucinida > Lucinidae > Loripinus > Loripinus fragilis. Next base: position 29,998,681 of record OZ026522.1, read on the forward strand.
ACTAAGACTTACACTCAAGTAAGAACTTAAGTAAGAATCAGCTGTACCATTCCCCACCCACTACCTGACTACTGTGGTTATGTAAGTCGCCTTAATTTTAAATTACTAATCTACTAGCTGCGCATTTTTCTCGGTTTAACTAACGGACAGTGTTTAACAAACACGCACTCACCTGTTTAGAAAGCAATGATGTTCGCGACAACATTGTAAATGAAATATTTTTTTTTCGCTGTGGAGGTCAGGAACTGTATCGACTGGTCGAAACACGCTAGTTGTATGAAGCCCGTGCCAATAGGCTGTTAACACGCGTCCACGGGTCACTCTGTCTACCTAGCTACCCACCTCCTTCATATATACCTACCTATATACCTGCCTGTCCGTCCATCCGTTTGTCCGCATACCAATATGTCTGTCTCTCAAGACCTGCGTCTGTTTTCCTTCTATTTGTCTATCGACCGTAATCCATCCATCCATCCATCCATCTACTTAAATGTTTCCGTTGGTCCGTCCATCCGTCCGTCTGTCAGTCCACTCACCATTCTTCCATTAACACCAATCTGCCATACATCCATCCGTCCAGTCCCTCCATGGGGGTCTCGATTGGCCACCTCTGAAATCAACAATCAGTATTAGGTATGCCAAAAACTCAGTAAACTCAGGCCCAAATCAATAATCAGTAAAAATTTGGCCAATTATCTTTAATGTAACATATTTTAATAAGCATCATATTTTCTTGTGCGGAGCGTTACCTAGACGTTGGTCATTTACTTACAGTACTGTTAAGAGTTACGGATATACAAGTCCCGCCTGTTCCAATTCAGCCCAAGACTTTTCGGTTCCCCCAACGTTCATTCGACTTTAAGAAGCCTGAGCAGAATAGTGTTTAGCCGTCGTGGTTCGAAGGTAGGCCCTGGCTCCATTTAGATGAAGCCAAAGATCTCATTTTATGCTTACCGAAGCCAAAATCTAGCCTGATGGAGCTTGTGTTCTCATTGAAAAGACGCTAGACTAAATGTATATCTTTTCGAAAACACGACTCTTTGAAGTACCACCAAGGATCAGTGCTAAAAGTATTTTGCCAAAACCTGCGGGGACGTAGATGAAATAATGTCAAAAAAAACATGCTGAAAAAAAAGTAAAAATGTGACTGTCTGAACACAATTTTGTCCAGCATTCGACAGGAAATATCGTTTCTAGCGAAAGATCGTGACCAAAACGACTACAATCTGGTCTCAAACGCATATAAACGCATATTACTGTTCGTTTGTTTCCATGTTTCATATATCAGTTATATGTTCAGAGGGCCATATGGTAGACTGGCCGTCGAGCTAAATATGTCACCCTCTTGAAATATTGTATAAATAAATAAATAAATAAATAAATAAATAAATAAATAAATAAATAAATAAATAAATAAATAAATAAATGAAATAAATAAAATAAATAAATAAAAAAAAAAACACCAAGAAGCGCTCAAAACTCCGAAATTTTCTCGGGGGATAATCCCCCTCTCGTACTCTCCCCTCTCATGCCTTCGGCACTCGATGGCTTCATCCG